>CAWUFW010002175.1:0-1200000 GCA_963921515.1 Calotriton arnoldi | reverse complement strand
CCTAGTGGTAGCTGTGGAGAGCAGCCTTCTGGCTAAGTCTTGAAGGAATGTAAAGCAGCTTGTTTTACCAGTATATAACCTCTTGAATGACCAAATGAAAGGAGAACCACACCAGGTGTATATAAAATATATGTATTTATTACTAAACACTCTCTACTAACCTCTTTATGAGATTAGAGAACAAGGCACACAATATTACAGTACTAGAACAACAGTAAATAGCACAATACACAGTGGGCTCCAGGGGAGACCAAACCATATATTAAGAAAGTGGTATAACAACCACGACTTGACTAGACACAGTGCCTAGAGCACGTAGAATCGCTGGGACCCCAAGGAACCACCCAAGGTAGTGACACAGGGGACCCACGGAGGACGGGTGCAGTGTGGGAACACAGACGCGAGCTCCGTACAACTCTATGGGAAAGTCGCGGTTAGAATTTTAAAGATTAAGGACACTTAGGAGAGGACTTCAAGCAAACCCAGCTAAACATAGAAGGTTCTAAGGCCAACATCCTTGAGAGTACCGAGGTACCCGTGTTACCTATCCCAGAGGAGCCGGGTGCATATGGGTCAAGTGGTGTCGGAAACCCTCGTCGTTTTCAATGGCGTGATGTGAGAAAGTACTGCTGCCGTGGAGAAGAAAAGTGTCCGGTGTGATCCAAGCCTGGATCGGAGATGAGAAGAACCTGAAAGCAGAGGGGACAAAGTCTGGGTCACTTCACGTGACCAGGAGCGGAGCAATCGAATGCCCACCGATGTCGGGTGCTTCAGGTGCGAAGAGGTGAAGTTTGACTCTGCAGCCACGGGGACCAGGAGGCATCGACGATGACCAGGATCCGCAGGTGAGCTGTCCCACAAAGGATGTCGAGAGCTGAGGGGTCAGTTTCCGGATTGGAGACCAACAAGCCTTGGCAACTGCAACCCACGCGGTCAGAGTAATGATGTTTCTGTGAGGACCAGCAAGGTCCTGGGGACTCCCCAAGCGATGGAGAGTCAGGGCACATCTGGAGCAACCAGGGAAGCCCACTGAAAGTTAAAGTTGCCTTCTCAGGGACCCACAGGTCATCGGACCAGGGATCGCGAAGGGACCTCGAGAGGAATCACACAATACCAGCCCACGGAACACTCGTGGAGTGTAGGCCAGTAATCTTCGGTGGAAACACTGCTCGGGGCTTGGACTACAAGTAGCCCAAAGCACAGCCTCAGGGATCGCCTAAAAGCATATGCTGCTGCAAATGTGCACGGTGTCCAGGGGTTCGGGTTGCACGGTCCCCACGAGGGCTGCGGGTCTCAGGTTTGCTGAGAGCACTAGTCGGCCTCGGGGAAGCTTGGGCACCCACCTCCTGTGTTGCTAAATCTTCTGAGTCCGTCGGGAGCTGCTTAGATGCAAACCGGTCAGATGCGTTGAGGTGTCTGCGTTGCAGGGGAGTAACTCCTTTACTCCAAGGGAGATTCTTCAGTCGTCCAGCAAAGCGAAGATCGTCGAAGATTACTTGGTTTCTGTAGCAGAGTTTAGTCCAGGTAATATCTAAAGTCCTGTAGTCAGGGTTCCTACTTTATACCCAAGGAAGGGGTGGGACAAACTCTGGGGACCCACCTATGGGAGGGTTAGGACAGAGGGGTGGTTACACCCATGTCCTTTGTCCAGTTTCGCGCCAGAGCAGGGGCTGGTAGCCCCTGCAACCGGTTTGAGCTGGACTATGCACAGGGACACCAAATGTGCCCCCAGTGCAGACATCAAAGCACTCTGAGAGTGCACCCACCCAGCCCCAATACACTAAAGCCTGTCTGGGAGGTGGTCACACCTCCCTGTGTCAGGAAACCTATTGTCAAGCCTTCCCCTGCCGGAGTTTCGTCCAGCAGCAGGAGGGCAGACTCGTGTCTGTGGCTGGCAGCATCCATTTTGTGATGCCAGGGTTCTGTGAAGCTGGTACCGGGTGTACCGGTGCTGTCATATTTCTCCCTCTAGGAGGGAGGAATCATACCTCCCACACCAGTTACTGGTGTGGAGGTATGATTCCAAGGTGTTTGACACCAAACACGACATAATTCCTTGCAGCTGTTTTAAAGTTAGCATTTACCGCGAGGTTATAATGCACTTAAGAGTATATGGTTGGCTGCATCACAGACAACACCGGAATAGTGGTTCCGAAGGCTGCAGAGGGGCTCTGCTCATGCATGGGCACCCTCTCACATAAAACCCAGCACCCTGCCTTCAGGATTGATAAGGCCTGCCATAGGGGTGACTGATAGGCTTATATGTGCAGTGTTTAGGATAGACATAGTGAACCTATATCTAAGGAAGGGGTGCATGCACCACCTTACACAGGCTGCAGTAGCAGACCTGTTGTGTCATTTTGAATGGCCTCTCAGGGGTGGCGTAATACATGCTGCAGCCCCTGGGAGGCCTCTGGGGTACCTATGCCCTGGGTACATAGTATACCATATACTAGGGACCTATAAGGGTACCCCAGAATCCAATCTGGAGTGTACCTAAAGTACATGCAATCGATTTAGAGGAGAAAGCAGATAGACTGGGGTCCTGAATAGCAGGATCCCAGTCAGACTAAGTCGAAAACAGTGAAACATCAGCAAAAAGTGGGGGTAACTATAAGAAGCAGATCCTACTCTCCTACAACCTTGACATGGCTTTATTGTATTGTGTTGTAATTGCATTTATATAGCGCTTACTACCCTGACGAGGCGTCAAAGCGCTTTTTCAACAAGTAGCACGCTACTCCGGAACCCATAAAGGATTAGTGGTGAATTAGTATAGTGAAATATGAAAGTGATATGATTGGTGGATATGTTAGTCAGTTATTTGGATTTGGAAAGATAGTGAAGGGATAGAAGAAGGAAAAAGTTTGCATTTATATAGCGCTTGCTGCCCTTGATGGGGGATTGAGGTGCTTTTTTCTGCGAGTAGCACTCTACTTCGGAACCCATAAAGGATTAGTGGTGAATTAGTATAGTGAAATATGAAAGTAATTTGAGTATTCACAAACAGCAAATCATGGGCCCAGTATTCTGATATTCAAATTATCATGTTACCAGTCATTTCTGAGTTTTGATTCACATGACAATTCATTTAACAATAATACTTGGTCTTTGAACCTTGTACCACTGCTTGTGCTAAATCCAAATGAGTTTGAGTCTGTTCTTGATTAGTGGAAGGGGGTACAATATTAATTAGAATTGGTTTACAGAAATTCATACAAACATATTTCCAATAATTCTGTTACATGAATTCTTCTTCACCTATGATTTCCAAATTTCATGAGATGTTAACTATCTAACATCTTGTTCAGCTGTCTCACAGTGTGCTGTTGTGCAGTAATCAACACCTCTGGCAGCCTGTCCCATTGGGGAACACTGAAAAGGAAATGTCCCTGATGTCTTAGTTTTGATTCTAACCCTCACTGCCAGGTGTACTCTGTCTTCCAGGACTGGCAAAGAATAATAAGGACATTTAAGGGGCCATCCTAAAATAGGTTCTCACATCGGTGCCAGTCTCACCTAAGAGTATTGAAAGTTCAGCAACTCCTAGAATACCTGCAAATATCTGAAACAAATTTCCCTCGGTGTTGGCTACCATATTTTGGCCCGGTGTCAGCCAACTCAGAGGGAATGACTACCCCAGACATTTCTCAAAAAAGGACACCCGAGGGAATCCAGGGTAGTGTGACTTGCGTGGATCCCGCTATGTTTTCTTTCCCATAATGCCTTGCAAACCTAAAAATGTGACTAAAATCACATATTTTCCTCACATTTTTGTGAAGGAAAGTTTAGGAAGTTGCAGGGAGCCATCACATTTCTACCACTAACCGTTCCCAAACTTTTCACAATAAAAACAGTACCCCACTTGTGTGGTTGGACCAATCGCCTGTGACAAGAAAGGATAACAAGCATTGGTAAATGCATTAGGTTTTGCCTATGTGATTAATAATAAGCTGTTTTTGTTGTACGTTGTAACTTGCTGAGTAGTTGTACAATATAAGTTACAGAAAGTCTGTTAACCCCTTCACTGCTAGGCCTCCCCCCCTGTGCTAAGCCTTTTTTTTGGCTATTTGGGGTAGTTCATGCTTAGGCCCCCATAAGTTTTTGTACACATAAGGTATTCACGCCAAATTTGCATCCTTTTTTTCTAACATCCTAAGATTCTAAAGGTGCCCAAGGTTTGTGGATTCCCCTGGAGGAGACGGAGAAATTAGCCAAAACTCAGTAAAATTTGGGGGTTTTCGGGAAAAATGGGAAAAAAGTGCTGCAGAAGAAAGCGTCTGGTTTTTTCCCTGCAAATGGTATCAACAAAGGGTTTGTGGTGCTAAAATCACCATCTTCCCAGCTTTCAGGAACAGGCAGACTTTTGTCACAAAACCAAAATTTCCAAACAGTTTTGGCATTTTACTGGGAAGAGGTTGTGCTTTCAACCTCTTCCAGTTAGTGGTAGACATGGGTGTGAAAACAATTATGGATCCCAGAAAGCTACTCATTTCTGAAAAGTAGACAAAAGTCTGAATTCAGCAAGGGTTCATTTGTATAGATCCTTCAAGGTTTTCCTATAGAAACTAACAGTTGAAATAAAAACATATTGAAATTGAGTTGAAAAAAACAGCCAGTTGTGGCAACGTTTTCACCTGTAACTTCTTGTAAGTATGGCAGATTTTTTAAAGCAATATACCGTTATGTCTGCTGGACCCTTCTGGTTGCAGGGATATATAGGACTTGTAGGTTCAACAAGGACCTGAGTTACCCAGAGCCAATAACTGAGCTGTTCCTTGCAATGGTTTTTCATTGTGTACCGGATATATAGCAATTCATTTGGTAAAATATAAACAGTGAAAAATAGGTATCAAGAAAACCTATGTATTTCCTAAATGGGAACAAAATATAGAGTTTAGAAGCAGTGGTTATTGCACATCACTGAAATTGTGGGTACCCGTACTAGCATGTGAATTAGAGGACATTTTTAAAAATGACTTCTTTTTTACACATTGTCTTACATTTGGAAGGCAGAAATGCATAGAAAGTCAAATGATAATAACACTTGTTCTACTGTTCTGTGTTCCCCCAAGTCTCCTGATGAAAATGGTACCTCACTTGTGTGGGTAGGCCTAGTGCCCGTAAAAGGAAATTGCCCAAAATGCAATGTGGACCCATCATATTTTTACAGTGAAAACTGACCCTTTTTTTCGCAATGTGACTAGCTGTGGATTTTGGACCCTCGCTCAGCTGGCACCTAGGGAAACCTCGCAAACCTGTACATTTTTTAAAACTAGACACCCAGGGGAATCCAGGATAGGGTGACGTGTGTGGCTCTCACCAGGTTCTATTATCCAGAATCCCTTGCAAACCTCAAACTTTGTAAAGAAGACACATTTTCCTCACATTTTTGTGATGGAAAGTTCTGGAATCAGTGGGAAGCCACAAACTTCCACCCACCTAGCATTCCCCCAAGTCTCCCAATAAAAATGGCACCTCATTTGTGTGGGTAGGCCTAGTGCCCGAGACAGGAAACAGCCCAAAACGCAACTTGGGCACATCACATTTTTCCAGTGAAATTGGACCCTTTTTTCGCAATGTGCCTAGCTGTGGATTTTGGACCCTAGATCAGCCGGCACCTAGGGAAACCTAGCAAACTGATACATTTTTTAAAACTGGACACCCATGGGAATCCAGGATGGGGTGACTTGTGCGGCTCTCACCAGGTTCTGTTACCCAGAATCCCTTGCAAACCTCAGACTTTGTAAAACAAAACACATTTTCCTCACTTTTCTGTTATGGAAAGTTCTGGAATCTGCGGGGAGCCACACACTTCCACCCACCCAGCATTTCCCAAGTCTCCCAATAAAAATGGTACCTCACTTGTGTGGGTAGGCCTAGTGCCCGCGACAGGAAACACCCAAAAACATAGTGTGGAGGCTTCAAAATTATCGATCACAAAAAACTAAGTTTTGCGAGTTAGACACCTGCATTTTTGGTCCCGGGCTCGGCAGCCATCTAGGGAAACCTACCAAATCCAGACAGTTCTGAAAACTAGACACCCTGGGGAGTCCAGGGAGGTGTGGCTTGCATGGATCCCCTAATGTTTTCCTACCCAGGATCCCCCTGCAAACCTCAAATTTAGCTTTAAAAAAATCACATTATTCTTACATTTCTTTGTGGGATCACCACGCCGGCACAGATTTCCTACCACCCAGTGTCCCCTTCGGTCTCCCGATAAAAACGATACCTCACTTGTGTGGGTGTCCAATGCAGAGCCAGCATAAAAAGTATATTAAAAAAAATATAGCGCTCAGAGCTCGCTGTGCTATCCCCTCAATCTCTACGTTTCTGGCCCTTCTAAGTCGCAGGCTCTTGGCCCACCCACACAAGTGAGGTACCATTTTACTTGGGAGACTAAGGGGAACGCTGGGTGGTAGGAAAGTTGTGCTGGCGCGGTGATCCGACACAGAAATGTGAGAAAAATGAGTGAGAATTTTTTTTTAGCTAAATTTGAGGTTTGCAGGGGATTCTGGGTCGGAATATTTTGGGAGATCCACGCAAGCCACACCTCCCTGGACTCCCCTGGGTGTCTAGTTTTTAGAAATGTCTGGGTTTGGTAGGTTTCCCTAGATGGCCGCTGAACCCGGGACTAAAAACGCAGGTGACTACCTCGCAATACCAGGTAGTTTTGCGATCGAAAATTTTAAAGTCTCCACAGTAATTTTTGGGCCATTTCCAGTCGCGGTCACTAGGCCTACCCTCACAAGTGAGGTATCATTTTTATCGGGAGACCTGGGGAAATGCTGGGTGGTAATACATTTGTGGCGGCCCGGCGATCCCACAACTTTCCCACACGGAAAAGTGAGGATAGTTTGATCTTGTTAGCTAAATTTGAGGTTTGCAGGGGATTCTGGGAAGGAAAATGTTGGGGGATCAACGCAGGTTTCTCTAGATGGCCGCTGAGCCCGGGACCAAAAACACTGGTGACCCCCTTGAAAAACCAGGTTGTTTTGTGATAGATAGGTGGGCACCTGTTTTTTTGGTCCCAGGCTTGCAGACATGTAGGGAACCTAAAAAACCCAGACATTTCTGAAAACTAGAAACACATGTGAGTCCAGGGAGGTGTGGCTTAAGTTGATCCCCCAACATTTTCTTTCTCAGGATCTGTTGCAAACCTCAAATTTAGCTAAAAAGTCACATTTTCCTCTAATATCTGTGTGGGAAAGTTATAGGATCACCGCACGGCACAAATTTCCTATCGCTCAGAGTTACCCTCAATCTTCTAAAAAAAACGCTACCTTACTTGTGTGGATGGACCAAGTGCCTGTTACATGGAAGGGCCAAAAATGTATAGAGATTGAGGGGGGCCCAAAGCGGGTCCAAAAGGGCAATTTGTTTATACGTTTTTAGGCTGACGCTACTTTGGGCACCCACACAAGAGAGGTATCATTTTTCTCGGGAGACCAAGGGGAACGCTGGGTGGTAGGAAATTTGTTCCTGCGCGGTGATCCTACAACTTGTATGACTTTTTAAGTAAATTTGAGGTTTGCAGGGGTTTCTGGGTAAGAAAACGCTGGGGGATCCATGCAAGCCACACCGCCAGCCAAGAATCAGTCCACGCACACCCCCATTCATGCACACCCACCAGCCAAGCGCCATCCACACACACTGCCAGCCAAGCACCATCCACGCACACCACCAGCCAAGCGACATCAATGCACACAGACAGTCAAGCGCCATCCATGCGCACCACCAGCCAAGTGCCATCCATGCACACAGTCAGCCAAGCACTATCCATGCACACTGCCGGCCAAGCGCCATTCACGCACTTCACCAGCCAAGCGCCATCCCTCCACACTGCCAGCCAAGCACCATTCATGCACACCGTCAGCCAAGTGCCAGTCCACCTACACTGCCAGCCAAGCGCCAATCCACTCACACCACCAGGCAAGCACCAATCTACACTCACCGTCATCAAGCGCGAGTCCACACACACCATTAGCCAAGTGCAAGTCCACAAACACCGCCAGCAAAATGCCAGCCAAAGGTCAGTACACGCAGACCGTCAGCCAAACTCCAGGTCACGCACACCCAAACGTTCCCTGGTTTCTAGTGGTTTTCTGCCACCCGCTTGGGGGCAGATGAGACTAAAAATATTACTGAAACAGCCAAAATGTATGACTAAAAAAAAGGGGGAGCAACCCTTGCCTATGTGGCTTATCCCTAACATGTCCATAAACATATCCCTGGTGCCTACTGGGCTTTATGCCCCCCGATGGGGGGCAGATAAGGGGTTATTGCCCCACTTTGCCTCCCAGGGGGGACAGAAAGACTTTTTTGGGGGTGGGGGCATTAGCATGCCCATTCTGGGCAGCCCCCACCCCTACGTATAAAAAAAACAATATAAACCCTGGTGAAATATAAACCCAGGTGACTAGTGGGAGGGGGGGGCAGATCAGGGGCTATTGCCGCCATCTGCCTCCCATGGGAGGCAGAAAGGCTGTCAAATGTTTTGGGGGTGCGGCATTGGCATGCCCATTCTGGGCAGCTCCCACCCCTACGTATAACAAGCATTTGCAATGCGATAGGTCTCGCATTAGCGAGAGTTTAAGCTATTGGCATTGTAAATGACAATGCCTTTTATTTATCTGTTTTGATAATTAACACATAAATAAAAGGCATTATCATTTACAATGCCAATAGCTCAAACTCTTGTAAATGCAAGACCTATTGCATTTCAGAGAAGCTGGCGCCATTGTCCCGGGCTACTTGAAAAATGAAAGCGGGCATGGCGCGCTTAATGTTGCAGGAAAGCATGTAGCGCCTGCAGTAGGAGAAACTCAAAGAAAATAGTACTTACAGACTAAATAAGACATACCGTGTAAAAACAGAAGTAAAAGGGCCAGTCCTCATGGGAGGTTACAAATGAAGACCAGGCGGTGCGAAGGAGGGACTAACAAGCCTATTAACAAATCAGAAGCCAGCATTTACAAAGGACAATGACATAAGCCAATGAAAAATATGGGCGGAGAGTGGGCAGAGCTTCAAGTCCATACTCGAATACAGCATGCCTCGCAGAGCAGCGCATGCCCTGCCCAGGCACGACCTAAAAAAACAACATAATCCCTGGTGCCTAGTGTGCAGATCAGGGGCTATTGCCCTCATTTGCCTCCGGGGGGGGGGGGAGAAAGACTGTGGCAATGTTTGTTGGGGCGTGGGGGCATTGGCATGCCCATTTTGGGCAGCCCCCAACCCTATGGATAAAAAAAACATAATCCCTGGTGCCAAGTGGGCTTTCTGCCACCCCGGCAGATCAGGGGCTATTGCCCCCATATGCCTCCTGGGGGGGGGGGGGGCAGAAAGACTCTGGAATTTCTTTAGTGGGGTGGGGGCATTGGGATGCCCATTTTGGACAGCCCCCACCCCTATATACATAAAATAAATAAATCTCTGCTCCCTAGTATGCTTTCTGCCCCACAGGGAGCTATTGCCCCCATCTGCAACCTGGGGGGGGGGGCAGAGAGTCTATCTGCAATTAGATTTGGGGGGCAGCCCCCACCCCTCTTTTATATATTAAAAAAATCCCTGGTGTCTAGTGGGCAGATTGTGGGTAATATCCCCCATCTGCCCCACAAGGGGGGGCCAGAAAGGTTGTCCAGTTTGTTTGGGGAGGGTGGGGACATAGGCATGCCCATTTTGGGCATCCCTCACCCCTAGATTTACATTTTAAAAATTCCCTAATGGCTAGCGTGCTTTCTGCCCAAGACTGAATATAGCCAAAATAGGGAGGGGGAGCAAAGGCCCTTGCCCAAGGGGCCGCTCCCCCCTCCCTGGTTCGTACTGGGTGGATCCCTGCTTGGGAATCGACCTCCTGCAGCGATCCCCAAGCAGGGATCCACTAGGGAGATTCTGCCCTTTCCAATGATACCTCTCCCGTCTGCCTCTGTGCTCAGGGGGCTGAGATAGCCCCATGAGCACCGAGGCAGTGAAACTGAAACGTGCCGACCGGCTCATTTCAGTTACGGTTTCACTGAAATGACGTCAGCGCAACGTGCAAGCTGATCGTCATTTCAGTGAAAGAATCAGAACAGCCTCAGGAGCTGGGGAAGCTCTTCCCCAGCTCCCGAGACTGTTTTGATTGAAAGGAAATCCCTCTGGTGCCCGCACGGCCGGGAGCCGTCCGACGCACATGAGCACTGTAGCGTCGGACGCATGCAAAGGGTTAAAGTGTTATGACTTGTTTATGTACACAAAGGCAATATATTGTGCTGTTACTAGTGGCATAGTGCAGGTAAGTAATAGCAACATTTTGAAAAATGAAATGAAAGAAGGAAATAATAGAATTAATTGATGTAATAGCAATATTATGTGTTTAGAGGAGTTCTGACAACTTTTGGCCCCAGTGCCACTACACCTGCTGAACCATTCAAATCATGACCCTATTGCTTGTAAGGTAAATGCACTTGTGACTGCCTGTTTAGTAGTAAAATGTTGCAGTATTTGGTGTTTAGAGGTGTTCTAGAGCTTTGGGCCCCAGTATCACTGCACCTGCTGCACCATTGAAATCATGACCATGCCTGCAAGATAACTACACTTGTGACTGCTTATTTAGTAGTTAAATATGGCAATATTTGCTGTTTAGAGGAGTTCTGACAACTTTTGGTCCCAGTGCCACTGCACCTGCAGCACCATTGAAATCATGGCCCTAGTGCCTGCTAGATAACTGCACTTGTGACTGTCTGTTTAGTAGTAAAGTTTAGCAACATTCTGCGTTTAGTGGGGTCCCTAGAGCTTTTGGCCCTGGTGCCAGTGCACCGGCTGCACCTTTCAAATCAAGCCCCTTTTAACTGCAAGATAACTGCAATTGTGTCTGCTTGTACAGTAGTAAAACAAAGCAATATTAGGTGTTTAGAGGAGTTCTGACAGGTTTATGGTCTGGTGCCACTGCACCTGCTGCACCATTTATATAATGACCCTGTTGTCTGCAAGGTAACTGCACTTGTGACTGCCTGTTTAGTTGTAAAATATAGCAATAATGGGTGTTTAGTGGGGTGCCTAGAGCTTTTGGTCCCGGTGCCACTGCACCTGCTGCACTACTGAAATCATGACCCTAGAGCTTGCTAGATAACTGCACATGTGACTGCCTGTTTAGTTGTAAAATATAACAATATTAGATGTTTAGTTGGGTGCCTAGAGCTTTTGATCCTGGTGCTATTGCACCTGCTGCACCATTCAAATCATGATCCTATTGCCTGCTAGATAAATGCATGACTTGTTTAGTAGTGAAATTTAGCAATAATCTGGGTTTAGTGGGGTCCCTAGAGCTTGTGGCCCCAGTGCCACTGCACCTGCTGCACCATTCAAGTCAAGTCCCTTTTAACTGCAAGGTAACTGCAATTGTGACTGCCTGTTTAGTGGTCAACTATAGCAATGCTATGTGTTTAGAGGAGTTCTGACAACTTTTGGGCCCGGTGCTACTACACCTGCTGCACCATTTAAATCATGACCCTGTTGTCTGCAAGGTAACTGCACTTGTGGCTGCCTGTTTAGGAATACAATATAGCAATATTAGGTGTTTAGTGGGGTGCCTCGCGCTTTTGGTCATGGTGCCACTGCACCTGCTGCATTATTGAAATCACGACCTTAGTACTTGCTAGATAACTGCACGTATGACTGCCTGTTTAGTTGTAAAATATAACAATATTAGATGTTTAGTTGGGTGCCTAGAGCTTTTGATCCTGGTGCCACTGCACCTGCTGCACCATTCAAATCATGACCCTGTTGTCTGCAAGGTAACTGCACTTGTGACTGCCTGTTTAGTTTTACATTTTAGCAATAATCTGGGTTTAGTGTTGAGGTCCCTAGAGCTTTTGGCCCTGGTGCCACTGCACCCGCTGCACCATTCAAATCAAGTCCTTTTTAACTGCAAGGTAACTGCAATTATGACTGCCTGTTTAGTAGTCAAATATAGCAATATTGTGTGTTTAGAGATGTTCTGACAACTTTTGGGCCCGGTGCTACTGCACCTGCTGCACCATTCAAATCATGACCCTGTTGTCTGCAAGCTAACTGCACTTGTGGCTGTCTGTTTAGTAGTCAAATATAGCATAGCTCTTGTACATTAACTTTATTTTTAACGTGTAATGTTTATTACAACATTTTAGAATTTGATCATAATGACCAAATAGATTAAGTTGAAAAAATCAATCCGATAATGCCTACAAAGTGCAAAGAAAGGTACTGCAGCATCAATAGGAAATGCCACAAAACATTATAAGGCTAAAGCATCTGCTTTACACAACTAAGGGGCCGATTCCGATCTCGGCCGGTAGTGCTCCGAATCGGATTCGGCTTAACCGGATCCGATTCGGAGCCCTATTTCCCGACCGATCCGTACGCGCGTCCGGACGAGCGAGTACGATGCGAAATCGCCGACCGACTCGTCCGGGCGTCCCGACCGCTCCGACCGACTCGATCCCGGCTCTAACCGCACCGACCGACTCGCACGGACACGACTCGCACCGCGCAATGGAGACGTTCCCCGGCCGGGTAAGTACGATGCGCGCCGCGAGCAGTCCGACCGAGCTGCGCACTCCGGCTCGAAAGCAGTCGGAGCCGCACTTTGGGGGTCCGTGTCGGACCCCCCTGTACGCCTAGCCGCGCGAGTCGCACACAGGGGGGACCCATGGGTCCCCCTACCTGTGCGTGTACGGCGCGAATCGCTTCGCCACGTACACGCTGTAGGGGCGCCCTTGTCCGCATCGCACCCATTGAGTCAATGGGAGCCCGCGTACGCGTTGTACGACAGGCTCCCATTGACTTCAATGGGAGTCCGACCGACTCGAGTCCGATGGCATACGTGCGCATCGTACTCGTTCGGTCGGGCTGCAGGGGTCCGATTCGGTCGGATATCTCTCCGGGTCCGGCTCGGTCGGAGAGATTTCCGGCCCGAATCGGAATCGGCCTCTTTGTAATAAAAAGCAAGCATTCCAGCATACTGTTAGAAGCTGCCTGCCTTTTTCGTGGGAAGATATCTTATCTTGACAGTGAATGGGGCTTAAACAGTGTGAGCAGTTTTATTATAAGTATAGCAAATGCTGCAGCCAAGGTAAGTTAACAAAAAAAAAGTTCCACACAAAAGCGAATGGACACTAATTCTGCGATGGGAACTGTTAAGAGCCCTCTATTAAGACATATTAAGTACAAAAGATTTCACAAGCACAGAGGAAGCGCTGTGCAGGCGAAACCTAAAAACAGGCAATATTAAGTCAATGTACTTTGAATGCTGCCTTCCTATGGTTACTGGTTTGGTCCATTCTTATCTCATATGGGCACTTATTGTAGATGTTGTCATTTCCTTGGTCAAAGAGGTCACTTTCTTCATGCTGAGGCAACAATTTGATGACTCAACTTTAGACGTATCACAATTGTTAGGATAGAAAATCCTCTGCATGACTCCATAGTCATGCTGCTGTGCCCTATTTTTTCCTGTTTTCTTTGTTGAGTTTCCCTCAGTGAATTCAACAATCATGTGAGCCCAACAATGGTTCCCACGCTTCATTGGCCTGAGACTCCAGACCCTAGTTCTCAGGTTGGGGGAATACCCAAAGTGGCCACTTCTTCTACAGAGTGGCTACTACCCTCTCTCCCAGGCTACGAGAGACCAACAGTGGCAGTAGCATGGATCTAGTAAAACGTCAGGTGTGTCTACCTGTAGCCTTCGTGTAGAAATGCCTATTAGACTCCCCATGTACATGCAAAAGGGGGGGTATTAATTCTCACAGGTTTGCAAACGGCGCTTACCAAATAGCGTGAATTTCTAAGAGAGAAAAAACAGTTGAATGAGGTGCCATAGGTGAGGGAAAAACCCCTAAACCCTCAAATAGGGACCAGGAGGTCCGACTAAGTATACACAACAAGTCCTATGCACACGCAAATGAGTGCAAGAACAGTACAATACAATTAATGTTGGTCACGGATGAAGACAATGGTGTCCTTTTTGGAATGTTCGCTTTTAATGTCGCGTTTCTTAGCAAGCCAGCCAACACGTGTTTTGTCAATAGGGTGTTAAACCCTTGACTTCTTCAGGGCTGTAAAAAGGCAAGCTGATATTTAAACCTTAAAACCGGTGATACTTCCGACCCGGTAGGTCATAAATGTTCAACAAGGCTGGTCTTAGTGTGACTCCTTATCTTTTCTGAGGTGTGGGTCTCAGCTCGGGGTATCACGTGTTAATCAAAACCAATTATGTGGAACAACCGAGTGCGGCTCTTAGATTCCAGATTCAAGAAGATTCAAACTAATGTGTGGCAATCTCAATGTAGGTATTACGGCATGATAAGCCGTTGGCAGGTCTGTAGCGAGTACGCCCGACGTTTCCCTATTCTCCGGGATCGTGTTTGAACCGGATGTATCACCGGTTTTAAGGTTTAAATATCAGCTTGCCTTTTTACAGCCCTGAAGAAGTCAAGGGTTTAACACCCTATTGACGAAACACGTGTTGGCTGGCTTGCTAAGAAATGCGACATTAAAAGCGAACATTCCAAAAAGGACACCATTGTCTTCATCCGTGACCAACATTAATTGTGTTGTACTGTTCTTTCACTCATTTACGTGTGCATAGGACTTGTTGTGTATCCCCATGCACAAGGTTTACCCGGTCTCCCATAATCAGGGTTATTTACATCCAACATGTAGGATGACTACACATGCATGTGTATGTTTGTAGGTGACTTTCCATATCAGACCAAGTGCATGGTGGAGTCCACTGTACTCCACACTTGTGTGCATTCCAAGATGCTGGCTTACTTTGTGTAAGGCTGAAAAGGCTCCACCTTGGCCCTGGGACTGGGAACGCCTATAGACATTCCAGTCCTCCCTGCCCATAGTACTGTTGTTCCTGTGGGTGGGCGGATGTTGGCCCACCAGGTATTTAAAGATGACGCAGTGCCTTCATCAGATTGTTATCAGCTCCTCCTTGTTTCTTGACGGGCTCTTTAGCTCTTATGAATCTGACCACTTGTGTGGGATGGATACACTTTCTGCTTGGATGATTTAAAACAAGACCAGAAGTCACAGGTCCTGGTGACCCTTGCATGCTACGTTCACACAGCGGCCATGCCATTCCAAGACTGCATGAGCCATCAAGATTCAAAGGATGCAAGAGCTTCTTTTGAAAAGCTGTGACCATAAATACTATGTCCCTTCACCGGGATGCAGTTTTGAGATTTTCTTGGCATCCAAGGTGGAGCTGTACCCAAGTTCAGGAGAAGACAGAGTTCCACAGGTAGATCTCAGCTAGCAACAACTTCCTTTCAGACTAGGGACAAGTCTGGACTTAAGACCGAAGGAAATCAATGCTGCGACTGCCTTGTATGAAAAAAGACTGATGCCTTTGAAAGACGAGGCTGGGCTGCTGCCTTTCAGGAAAAGCGCCCATGCGTGCATTACCCAGGGTGCAGGGGGGAGGAAGCTATTGCCTCATGCTGCTGTAGACAGAGAGGCTCATTTGTTCCTGACCGCGTTCCTGCTTAAGAGATGCCTCTCGCGGTCTTGATGACTGCTCAATTTCACTTCATTCCTGTGAACTCAGAAAATTGGCTGGACGGGGTCCACGTGACCAGACCCACTGAGCAAATCTTTCCACGATTAGCAGTTTCAGGTATCTTTTCATTTAAACCCCTGGTCCATACCCCAGAAGATACATTGCCTTTGGTTTTCCCTTGCTGTTGACAGTGAACAGAATTTTTGCTGCCAGACCCATGGGCACACATAGCATTAGAATTTCTTGATTACGACTAGGGGGTCCTTGGACACTAGCCTCTGAACCATCTTGTGCCAAGCAAGAGACTATTTTGGTGTGTAGGCGTCAGAACCCGCCATTAGCCCCAATGAAGTAGGATTAGAGTTGACTATTAGCTATCACCTGACACAAGACATTGAATTTGCTTAGAAGTTACCATTTGGCTCATCAAATCTGGGTGGCCACCATGTTAATTTTCGGATGGGGTCTGCAGGTAGTTTGTGGCTCCAGAAGGGTTTCGTGGCATGTGCCTTAAACCCCTTTAGCATTCTACCATAACCAAAACACAAATCACTACTGTGAAAATAGAAACATACAGTTGACTTTGAAATGTGGTCATGTCAACTATTATCCCTTACTGGAGTATCTTTACAAGGCTGAGACTTTGATTCTACTTTTCCGAATCGTTATGCAAAGCATCACAGACTATGTTTCAAGAGCACAGACTTGGGTTTTGAGAACACTGTACATAGGCCCGGTGTTAAATCTAACTACTGCACTTACAGCATAAATGCTTCACCAGCGGTTCTTAACCTGTGGTAATATTAGATTAATACATTAACATGAATAAAGTATGTACAAATAAAGAAGAAACTTTGAAAATGTAAAAACCTTCTCTATATTTGACTGCGAATTGAGCAAAATCTTTCAGATTTGAGCAAGTGTGTAGTATTTACTCGTTTTTTGTATTTTTGTACATTGTTTTGAAGATTAAACCATAGAAATTGCTTGGGCCGGGGGTCCACAGCTTCCAGTAATGACTTAGTGGGGGTCCCTATATTCCAGTAAGGATCCAGTGGGGGTCACCAGAAACCAAAAGGTTCAGAACCGCTGTGCTACAATGTTTGTGGTCATATTTCTGGCTAGGAAGGAGTGTGCAGCACTTCCGGTGAAAAACACACCACACCCGATTCTGATTATCACCTCTTTCCTCACAAAATGTGTTGTTGCAATACCCTTCAAACACGAGATGGAGTTAGCAGCAGAAACTCCTCCAATAATGCATTTACAAGGTTGTTTGAGTCAATCAGGTGGCGCGTATCCATTCAAAACTTTCACTCCGTTTACAACTGAACAAATGTCGAGCCCCGATAAGGAGACTGTGGCTGAAAGGGGTGAGGGGCGGACAATCAACTCCCAGCAGCTGCACGCGCTCGCATTACAAAAGGGCTGGTCGCCCACAGCCACCGGAGATCTGCGCGGCTCCAGATACCGCCTTTCATGCCGTTTTCAAGGGCACAGCAGCTTCACAGCTTAAAAGTCTTAAAGCAAGTGGTCAGAGTGCACAGGATCTGAGTGGCATGACGTGCCCATGTTATCTTGATTAAAGACAAACAGTTCTCTTACTTTTTGTGCAAAGACAACCGTCACGAGACGGTAATTCCGGAGCTGAAATGCTCCAGCTGAAAAGTAAGGCGAGGAATTAGTCTCATGTGCTGTGAAACCGAGGGAGGGGCAGACAGCTACACAAGCCTTCTTGCCAGGGTGCCAACTGCCTGAAAGAAATGTAAATGTGCACAACTGGTCAATCTGCAAACGTAAAGGGTGCTTGGAAGCCGGGATTGTCTTTAATTGGTGGAATCACTTGAAGCTTCCCGATGACAGATTTATTCTTTTTGAGTGGTACTTCAAACTGAGCTGTGAAGTGTGTGCTTTTAAATACAGTTACAAAAAAACTGCACTATGTACTGTCTGGGTATTACTAAAATTTATATTTTGGAAGCACTTTTGTATCTTAAACCTCTTTGCCCATTTTGTAGCATCCTATCTTATAGTGGGAGTAATGCAAGTTTAAAATAATGACTTACATATTCGCAGGGCTTTCTGTCAAAGACTGGGAGCATTAAACACACACAAGTCACTGTTCTCTACTGCACCAATCTGGATTAAATTCCGTGGCTCTCTGGTTACAGAGCTCTGCAGTGAACGAACTAATGTTGGGTCTGGTGGCTTAGTGGACTAATGCATCCACTGTAGAGGCCTGCGTTTGACCTCATGGTCACAGGTTCAAATCCCAGCGGGTACATTCAGTCTTTCATCCTTCTAAGGTTGATAAAATGAGTACTGTTGGGTACCAATAAACATCTGTTATTCAGTGCCAAGATAACCTTGGGTGAATGTGTGCTTTACAAATACACATATTATGTTAATAGAAGTTTCATAATGTCCCACTGGTTATCTTAACTTGTATTTATTTTTCATTTAAGCTCAGGCTTATTTTCTTTTCTGTAGTTACCTGAAAGTGAAAGACAGAAAAAATGCACAGAGTGTTTTGTTTTAGCCATGCATTTGACCCTGCCCCCACACTGACTCACCCTGTTCCCTTTGAGCACAGCATCACAGTTCCTATACTAATTTTTGAATGCACTTCGACTACTGCTTAAAACAAATACAATTGAATTAACAACTAACTTCCAGTCTACCCTTTAACATACCTGTCAATCCGCCCTCATTTGAATGGTGTCACTCTCTTTTCACCCACCTATTGAAACACGCCTCCGTAGACCACCAATTACATTTATTTATTTATTGTTTTAGGTAATTAAAAC
This sequence comes from Calotriton arnoldi, assembly GCA_963921515.1. NCBI lineage: Eukaryota > Metazoa > Chordata > Amphibia > Caudata > Salamandridae > Calotriton > Calotriton arnoldi. Next base: position 1,181,664 of record CAWUFW010002175.1, on the reverse strand, counting down.
CATAACAATGTTACAATTGCAAATAACAATTTGCTAACAGGAAGCATAATTAAAGTGCGCCTGTGCTTAGTAAAACTTTATTGCAATGGCTCTGGGTCACCTTCCTTTCAAGCCTTTCTCACCCTCCTAAAACTGCTCATTCTCCAGTCACTTCAATGGGATCACCCTCTCAAACGCCTGACCTCACCCTTATTGGAGGGACAACAGGCTAACAGTGATGCTTTATCATGATTCAGAGAGCAACATTACGTGCCTTAAACGCGTATACTTAACCAGGAGCAAACAACTGCAGCCCGATTATTTGTTTCTCGCCTTGGTGAGGCCTGTCTAGCTTTGCGCACACCACTGAACCCTAGCTAACAGGCTGGCGGTGCTATTCAGAAGCAGCCCTAAGCATGTGATGGATGGAGGCTATTGTATGAAACAGACTCCACTAAGATTGGCAGGCTTTGGTCTCAAGTGACACTTGTCAATATACAAAGGCCTGGTTACAGATTACACATACATTTTGTTTAACTTGTAAGGGAAAGTCGCACCATTTCTTTTCTTGGTGGGACATGGTTTGCTATCTAGTCATATACCCACATATCTGTCATCTTTAGTATTTAAAACCAATCATAGCAGGCCGGAAACCCACAGAACTTTGACAACTAAGCGGGTCTAAAAAAGTGAGGTGAATCAAGAAAGCACCTCACGTAAGCCACACCAGGGGAGCTGCTGGTAGGTACTCACCAGTTAACTCACTGTGTCATCATCGGCACTTTCCTGATACAAAACAAAATGTAACCAAACTCCCAATTAGGTGTCGTTTAAAGAAAAAGTTGTATCAAAATAAAGTAATATCAAACCAAGAATTAAGAAATAAAGATCCCCGTTATATAAAGAAGGCTCAAAATGCTCTCCTATAAGGCTAAAATTGAGTTGCGGAAGCACATTACTCCTGTCTTAAATTTTTAGTGTCTGTACTCGTTTGAAACCACCATTTCATGTTTAGACCATTTTAACCTGAACGGCCGACATGTTTCATTGCCAATGACTTTGGGGCAATTTCATCTGGGCACGGGGACCCGTTTCCACCTCAAGGATGCACCGGACCAGGTAGTTGCCAGGTGGAATCCTAACAGCAAGCCACCGATAAAAATCACAGGAGACGCACAAAAAGGTCCCAAACGTCCACACCTACTCGGCAACCATTGTGACACTTGCCTGTGTATCTCATCTGCATAGTCTGCTTTTATGCAGTGCTGAAATCTTCATTGGGTTATTCAAACATCTTGTGAAAACAAGCCGCGCTTTAAAAAGGCATGGTTTTCTTTGAGCTTAAATGCAGATGCTTCGTATTTTTTAATTCTGAGGACAAGCACTGTTCCCTGCTGAAAGTGATACTAAGCCCTAAGGGCCAGATATACGAAGCATTTTAACAGTTTGCGACCCGTAAAATGCATTTTGCCATGTACAGAAGGCAAAAACCGACTCTAACTTGTTACCGAATTGCATTTTGCTTTTGCGATTCAGTATTAGGAAGGGGCGTGTTTAGGTCATCCTTTCCTAATACTGAATAACACATGGTATGTATGAACGTGGTCGCAAAACATTCGCAGTTACCACCAACTTCGAGTTGATGGTAACCCATTCGCAAACGGAAAGGGTGAATGTGGGCGCCAACATTTTTTTAAGACCAGACAGTGCTCCCACGGCCACGGACCACTGCCTACTCTTAAAAAATTAAAAGGTAACTTTTCATTTTTATTTTTTTAAATGCATCCTGTTTTCCTTTAAGGAAAACGGGCTGCATTACAAAAAAAATATTGCTTTATTTAAAAAGCAATCACAGACATGGTGGTCTGCTGACCCTAGCAGGCCACCATCCCTATGATTGTAGCCATTCACAATGGGTTGCAAATTGCAACCTGCCTCATGAATATTGATGAGGCAGGTCAATTTGCGACCCACAGCGAATCGCTATCAGTGTCAAACACACTGTTGTACATCGCAGTTTGCGATTTCCTAATAGCGAACCGCTAACATTAGCTATTAGGAATTAGCAAACACGCGATTTCGTACATCTGGCCCTATGTTACATACAAGCTATATTTTGAAGTCACCATCACATCTATGGTTTGATTGTCACAAATTGACTAGAGGCCTACACGATTCTAGCAGCATGTACAGTATCTGTGTGAGGCAAGGGAGAATCCAGGGCTCAAAGTGTATTAAAAAAGTATGGGAACTGTCATCCTGATCACAGTGGGGCCCTTAATGAGAGGGGCGTGTGTGGGTCAGAAGCATAACTAAAAATACTTAAATATTGTGAACTATATAGACTTTGAATAACCTGTCAGCAAGGCAGGAGACCTGTTGCTAGCTTAGCGCTGGGAGGCCCTTCTGGGTAGCCATGCGCTTTGGAAATCTTGGGGAATAGAACAGAATAGATTTTAACCTAGAAGGTAACAGCATATAGAATATAATGCACACATATTGAATGAAAAACAAATGCAAAGTTAAACTAATCCTCACAATGCAGGAGACTGCCTTCTTTCCTTTTCACCCGACAGAACTCAATGTCATCATTAACTGTGCAGGAACTGGTAATCTTTAACAGACAGTGTGGGAACTGTTTTGAGAACGTTAAGAAAGTTTGGGAATGTCGTTGCCAATAGATGCCGCACACTTTAACCTATGAGTGAAGCTGTCCGTTCACTCCAGGCAATTGTTACACAGACACACAAATGCAGCATGAGGCTACTGTGCTCTTCCACTCCACGAAACTGAGGGATGTGGGTTAAGTGAGCAGAGTTTAGATATTGGCATGGTGAGTCTTGGACATCATATGTGGTGCACCCCTGCTGTAAAGCGACCAACTGTATATTATATCTGTGCAGACCAGTATTGTTTGGGCAACAGGGATGCAGGGTGAACCCCACCACTATGTGTGCCGCCTGGTCAGTATTTTACTGGCGTAGCTGGTATTTAGTGTCAATATAAGGGATACATCAGCAAAAGCAGGTATTTTCAACCCCTTTGTTTACATATTTTAAACATCCAATACAAAATTAATGTACTTCACAATTATTTAGAGCAGTCTAAACTAATCCTTAATGTAAACAGAAGCAGAAATGACATGTTGAAAAGAAATACAGAGGATTTTACAGTAATTCCTATTCACTACCAACTACTGACCCCTTCATAATCTCAAAAAGCCAAAAGCTAGTATTTCTTTCCTGAGAAAGGCAACAACCCTAGCCAACGCTAAGCCCTTCAACAGCATAAGGCTCATCAGTAGAATTGCTTATCACAACTAGAAGTGTCAGGTGGTATCAACCTCCATTTTGGAGGGCAGCAGTTTTTTGTTGTTATATAAATAGATCTTTATTGTCTTTTTTCCCGAACAAATGATGCAAAAGCAGTGTGTTACAATCAAAGATGTAGTCTTGTGGGCTACAAAAGGAGTAGGTTTATTAGGTTTAGATCAGGTTACAGGTAAATGCCCCACCAGGAGCAACATCCTGCTACTCAGCCCTTCTCAATCCAACTGTCCACTCATCCAAGCACAAACACTCTCAACATTCCAACCATCCAATTACCTCACTCACTGGCTGAGCAGCAGGGAACATCAAGACTGTGGGGAGAATGCATAAGATAGCAAGAGGCCACAACACATCTCCACCTTATGAAAACAATAGGAAATTCAGCAGGACGAAGGACAGCAAAACACCCTCCCACAAAACGTCCAGCAAAACTATAAACACCACCCCACCAAAACAAACAGAAAAGGTCAAACAACACTTTCTGCAATAACTTCAATGCTCCAGTGGGATGTAAGATGGTAAACATACACAGGCAATCAATACGTCCCACAAATTCACAATGCAAGAGTGAAGAGAACCCAGAACTGAACCCAACTACCCGTTCCCCTCACAACACATACACTCTAACAGGACCAGCTCGTTACCCTCCATAACACAACACTGAAATGGGACCAGGGCTTCTTCCACACTCTACTACCTTAGGGTGTAACCACGTGCCCCAATCACCATACACCTAAACAGGACCAGGGTTTCACCTACCCTGTACTGCATAGGGATGTAACAACGTACCCCCTTAACATTCGGCTAAAAATTGCCCCATCATCCTAACCCATAGGAAGGACGGTAACTACCTACTGGGCTTAACAGATTTTTCCTACATCCTAAACCCCTTAGGAAGGATGGTCAAAAATCACACTTCACAAAAATGTGACTCAACCCACTCTCCTCTTTCTGCATAGTACACAGGACAGAGAAAACGTACACCCGTACAACCTTGGGCTAAACACATGCCTCTAAACCCTTAACCCCTTAGGAAGGGTGGGACCTTGGGATTACGCATTGCCCCTACACCCTTAACCCCTTAGAAAAGGTGAAATTAGTCTAAAGACCCTAACATGTCACTCAGCACATGTGACTATAACATTCGACCCCATAAAAACATTCCTAAGATTCAGCACTATACTGAAGATTCAACACACTACACACAAACATAGCATTGAAAACTATTCACTGGCAGGGAGTTTTAAAACCACCTCTCCAGTGAGCGACTCCTCACCCGAATCCAAACTCCATGTCAATAGTGAGTCTGTCACCATACTCCGTGCATTTCACTGTGTAGTTCACTAGGTATTTTACCTTGAAAGCGCCGTTGATCCAATACTTATTTCAACCCAGTGTGCTCAGTACTGGCGTTCTAGGCTTCTCAAGGCGTGTCGCACAAGCTTCATATCCATTACCAATTATGCGCAGTTCCAGGTGCTTCCACACAGTTGTTTGTGAACCTCCTGTGCCACGTGGATGAAGTCAACATGCCCAGGTTTCATAATAAAGAGACTGCTGATCAAACGCAGATAGCGCTCTAGATTCCTCCGAGCGCATTCTATCTTTTGACGTGACCATGTGGCAGGAGGATTTCACAAACATGTAGCGCACACACCCCTTTGAGGATCTCTTTAAAGAAACAAAATATATCGGTGTGCCAGAGTAACGTGTGCACCCTCCGTAGAATGTCCATGAAATGCCAGAAACGACAAGTGCGCCTACATAGGTCTTTCCACAAAAGACCGCCGGTCAGCAGACGTGCACTAGTTTTCACTGATGTGTGCGCAAAGACTCCCGTCATGCACTTGGCCTCCCACACAGACAGGCAGTGCGTGCGGCTTGAGCTCTGTGCAGAGAGACACAGTTCGCCTGCTCCTCAACAACGCTGCTGACACTCCAGAATGCTGCTGCAGTCGCGCTCAAAGCACGCGGGTCACGCTCCAGTATTCAAATGCTGCACAATGCCACTTGGCCAACGGCAAGTAAAGAAAAATGAATAAAGCGTTTCACACGGTCCAAACGACATATAGAAAAGTGGCTCACCACAAGCCAAGATTAGTCATCAGTACCTTGAGACACTTGCTGCCAACTGAAAACTCCAACCTTGTCTGGGCTAGTTGCACAAATTAGGTTGAACAGTTCCAAAACGCCTTTTATACCAGGGTTGGTCCAACACTAAGTTCAGGTACAGGCTCCCTGCAGGTCAAATGCTCCTTGCCTCACCGGTTCACTCCTCACCAGAGTTTCTCATCCATATGAAATAGTCAGCCCTCTGAGTCTGCTGCACACTTACGCTGGCCTGTTAAAATGCCCTGGACTGCAGGCTGTCTGATGTACATAGACACTGGTGGGGCTACCAGGCGCAATTCTTCCTTACAGGCTTCAAACTCTTTTTCTTTTTAATCCACTTAGTTTCTTCTGAAGTTCCTCTAGTTTCTTCTTACTATCTCTAGTTTCATCTCAATTTCTAGTTCCTCACATGGAGTTTCCTTTCCGCTTGTCCCAGTGTTACAATTAAAGATGTAGTCTTGGAGGTTACAAAAAGAGTAGGTTAATTAGGTTCAGATCAGGTTACAGGTAAATCATGTAAAGCCACACCTAGAGCAGCATCCAGCCAGTGAGTGAGGTCATTGGATGGTTGAAATGTTGAGAGTGCTTGTGCCTGGACAAGGGGACAGTTGGATTGAGAAGGGCTGGGCAGCAGGATGCTGCTCCTGGTGGGGCTTTACACGGTTTACCTGTAACCTGATCTAAACCACATAAACCTACTCCTTTTGTAACCAACAAGACTACATCTTTGATTGTAACACGGTGCAAATAGGGTTTCATCTTTTACATAATCATACATGGACCACAGCAGAGACCCCATGCAGAATACCTATTCAGCGCGTTAGGTGTGCGCATACTTCCGTCTAGAAGGGGCGCAGCACAACAGTGTTATGTTTCTGCAAACAACTAGTGTAGGCACGCCAAGTTGAGGTAGGTGCGATGCACATAATTATATTGCAGGTGTTTGAACCTCGTTTTCCGCAAGACCTGTGGAATGTGTTCCAGAATCTTGTCCCAGTCAGCAGCAGTCAACTCTATTAGCAGTTAATTGGCTCCATTTATCTTTCAAGTTCAACAAAGTTCAATAATTCTGGACCTACATAATTATTCATTGCATTGTACATGTTGGTTATATGGTGGCATCTCGGGCTCCACATCAACAGGACCTGTAACGCCAAGTGAGCCGCCGGCTCCTTGCCCAGGTCTCCCCATGTCTGGCCTATAGCTCGGATAAGCACCGTATGGGTTAGGAATTGCCCCACTGGGATGTTATAGTCCACACGAAGATCCTCAAATGGGACAGTGGCCCCCTCCGTGAACAACTGCCCCTGGGTGGTGACCGAGGCGCACCTCTACTGCGAGCAGCGTGCTGTGCGCCTCTCCGCAGCAAAGACTGGCAGACACCACCGTGGGAGATCCAGCGAGTAAGCTGTTCCTCCCCGTCGTATGCGCCAATACCGCTGCCAGCAGTACCTGGCCACTCGAAGCAATAGTGGGATGCGTTCCCCCGTGCCATCGTCCTGATAATATCCTTAAGGGCATCACTGTCCATTCCGTGAGGCCAAAGGTATTTCCCCCTCCCCAGTGACGCCTCTCGGGCCACCCACATCATCAGCCACTGCAGCTGGCTGGCCAAATAATACAGTCCATAGTTGGGCACCCCTAGTCCCCCAGCTGCCAGGTGAAGACATAATTTGCTCAGAGCCACACGTTGCCATCCCCGGGCTCATACCAGCTCAGTGAGCCAGCTTTTCAAGTCCAGAAACACAGTTTGCGGCAACAGCAATGGTATGTTGGTGAATACGTACAGGAGTCGCAGCAATGCCACCATCTTAGCCCAGGCTACTGTGCATATCGGTGGTAGAGTTAATGACCGTCAGAATGCTGAGGATGCCCGTAAAGCCATAACCACCATACTCGGGTTACCCTTCCGGATATCCGCCAGGTCTCTGTGCATCTGTACCCCAAAATACTGGATGCTGTGTATGGCGATTTGCACACTCATCGACACCGTCCTAGAAAAAACAGCCGCCGCCTGCTCCGCTAATGGGAAAAGGCATGACTTTGCTACGTTCATGTGCAGGCCTGATAGCGCACTGAACCGCTTAATGGTCTGCATGATGGGTGGGAGTACGGCGACGGCATAGCGCAGATATATAAATATATCATCTGCGTACAGAGAGACAATCTGCTTATGCCCGTTCTGTGTTATTCCCCTTTCCGAAGGCTGTGTGCACCGTCTGCACGCCAGCAGCTTCATAGCGATCACAAATAGTCGGGGCAACAGTGGCAGCCCTGTCGGGTGCCCCTGTCTATTTGCCATCGGTTCGAGTATTCACCACCAATGCGAACCCTCACCCTAGATCTGAATACAAAGCCCGTATCCAGACTATGAGGTCACTACCAAACCCCATTCATAGGAGAACCATAAAGGGTATGTCCATGATATGCTGTGAAAGGCCTTTTCCATGTCCACTGACAATGCCACCGCTCAGCTGTAGTCAGCTGGCAATGCGTCCATAATGTGGAAAAAACGCATAATATTCATGAAGGTGCTCTTCCCAACTACAAAGCTGCACTGGTCCGTGTGAACCAGGATCTGCAGGCCTGGCAGAATTCTGTTCGCAATTATTTTCCCCAGTATTTTACAGTCTACGTTGAGTTAAGACAATGGTCTGCACGTCTTCCGGTCTGTCAGTTTCCCTCCGCTTTTCGGGATCATGAGTATAATCGCCTCTCTGGGGGACTTCAGGAATGATCCAGCCTTGAGCGTAGCAGCATACATTTTAGTAACAATCGGGTCCGCAAGCACGCATTTGTAAAATTCCAGTGCAAGACCGTCGCTGCCTGGTGTTTTCTCAGTTGCTAACTGTTTGATTGCCCGTCTTATTTCTCCCTCCGTGATGGGTCAGTCTATTTGCTGACTCTGTTCTAGGGTTAGCGCAGTCATGGGGGTGTCAACCAGGAAAGAGGCCAGGCTTTCCTCTGGCTCCCCCTCTGGCAGCCCATACACAGCCTGCTAGTACTTGGAGGACACGGGCACTATATCTGGCCATTATCTTGCAGTGAGCACCCTCCACCCGCAACAGTCCAGAGACTTACCGCCCGCCCGATCCCCATCTGCATGGGCCCGTGCCAAATACTCCCTGTAATCATACAGGGCTAATTGTGAACTTGTTTCGGTGTGCTCCCACCGCACGTGGACAAGGTCCCAAAGCGCCTCCACCTCACCAATCAATCACATTTCGAGACTCCGGAGCTCGCACTCCAAGCGGCTCTGCTGTGTACATAGTGTCGAATGCACCCTGCATGAGGTCTTGATGCTGATGCCCCTAATGTAAGCCTTAAACACATCCCACTAGATCAGTGGTGAGGAGGCTGTGCCAGCATTGGTGTCAAAGAGATTTTTACTTCTCCCAGGCTAGTACCACGAAACACAACATCCTCCAAAACTGCGCTTTTGAGAACGCCATGATGGGATGCGCGCCCTCTTCCTTCCCCACTTCAGGGACAGCAGGAGAGGGCAATGATTTGAATACATTTTTACGAGATACTTTATTTTGTGCGTCACCCGAGCAATATGACGGGAGGTGAGCAGCAGGTCTATTCTAGTGTGTATTTCGTGTATGTGGGAAAAGTTTGAATATTCCCTGCTTGTCGGATGTGCCTGCTGACATGCATCTAACAGGTGCTAGTTTTCCTGCCAAGCCCGCAAGTGATCCGCTGCTCCATGCGCACCCATCCCGGCAACGTGGATGCGATCGATCTAGGGCTGTATCCGCCACACAGTTAAAGTCACCGCCCACACCCAGGAGTAATCTAGTGCTCCCTCCAGCAGCCCAGTCAAAGAATGCAGGTATGCCGCCTGTCCTGTACTTGGGGCATATATGCCCAATATGTGAATCCAGGACCCAACCAGTTTACCATTCACATGTACATATCTGCCCTCTAGGTCTATCTTCTGGCCCTCCAGCTGAAACGGAGCTCCCTGCACCACCCACACAGCACGCTTCTTGTGTATGCTGAATATGCGGTATACAAATGTTCGCCCCTCCAGCGAGCTCATAGTCATGCCCCCTTCCGATCAGTGGGGTGCATCTCTTGCAAAATAGCTCAGTGAACAGATCGTCCCAACAGATAAGAGCAAACCCGATGTTACTTGGCAGGTGTCCCCAGCCCCGTGACATTTCAGGTAAGGAAGTTAATTACCATCGGGTGTACCATGACTTGCTTGTGTGTTTCTTTGGTCTGTGACGGGAGGCCGGCCTGGTCCCCCTTGCCCCACACCCACCCTCCATGAATGACTGAGTCTCCACCCACCAAATAATGGCACCAATTTAATATCTCTGACCGTGTCCATTGGTGTATGTCATTCCATCCCTCGTAATGCAGACAATACAGAAAAGATCCAAGAGAAAAAAACAACAAAACCCCTTTGTTAAACTCCCCTGCCTGGGGTACGACCAGAACATTGACCTGCCTACCAATACTAGAACAAACTCTCAGAAACAGAAAGCCTAAGGCCCCATAAGGGGGGCACCTACAAGTATATGAAACCAGCGAAACTGCTGCAAAAAGAAAGAGACAGCACAGAGCCGGCAAAGGACCGGCGAGTGGAAAAGAAAAGGAGTGCAGGAAGGAAAGACCGTGTAACATTGTAAAAACAGAAAAAGGGCTAGCATCTTCGATGCCTTCAAGCGTGCTGGGGGGAGCCGCTCAGTTATCTCTGTCGTGTGCGCCTCGGGTCCTAGTCAGCAGTGCCAGTTGTGCGTCCCCGGATGAGGCAGCTAGCACCAATCAGCACATCCAGGTGGCCCCCAACTGCTCAAGCGGGGTTGGTGCTACACTAGCTCCTCTGCCGATTGAGGGGGTGACCCCTGAGAGGACCTCCCCCTTCTCATCCAAACCCATGTGGGGGTCTCCAGACTCCTCCCCGCTGCTGGCCTCTGAGGCTGAGTGAGTGAGGGGCTCACTGCGTGCCACAGCCACCTGCAGCGCTGCAGCCCTTCCAGTGTCTGAGTGTGTCTTGTCGGAAGGCGAGGCCAGGCAGCTCCTGTCATCCCCCCCCCTCTGCTTTACCACGGTGCTTCTGTGCCCTTCGAATGTGCCGCAACCATTGTTGTGAGGATCCCTGCTGTGACGAGGTGCCATGTGTTTCAGTCCAGTCCCAAGCCTCCGACGGGTCCGCAATAAAAACTCACCTCCCCTCAAAGGTGACACGCAGGCAGGCTGAGAAAAGCAGGGCATACTTCGATCCCATTTCTTGCAGTCTACGTTTCACAGCCGGGAAGAATGCCCTGTATGGTTGCAGGACCAGGGTGTAAACTGGGAAGATGAAAACCTTACTGTTATTGACCAGGTAGTGGCCGCTTTGCTGAGCCGCCTGAAATATTATGTCTGTATCCTGGAAATGCAGAGTTTTGCAATGACCGGTCGTGGCGGGTATTCCGGCGGCGGTGCTCTGGCCCAAACCGGCTGCGCCCTCTCAAGGGAGAAAGAGGTGGACAGTACGGCAGGTGCCGCCATGCACCCGAGCCTCCCTTCCAGGTATCTTACCATGTCCCAGCGTTTCACACCCTAGGACAGACCTACAGGGATGTGGAATTCCTATAGCCGGACGCACAGGACATATTGTTTGGGGGCAAGGGCAACAAGTTTTCATGTGTATTTTGTCCTTGGGACAAGCAGGCCCAACCCCCTGCAGCACAAATCCTTTGGCAGCCAGTTTGCAGTACCACATTATGGATCAGGGAAGGGCACTGTCTGCAGTTAAGGTAATATTTTTGTCCATATGTTAATGCTGTTCAAGCTTGTATTTATGGTTCATTAACTGAAAGCCTTTATTAGGGTGAGCGCTCTAAGTAGATGTTGTAAGCTCTGACTGCACTACTGACAGTGGCTCCAGTATAAAAATGTGTACACGTTTTCAAAGTTTAGCAATATGAGGCTATGTATAATGCTCTCTGATTTGATGCAAATATTTGTAGACACTTGAAAGCAAGATTGATGATTCTTTGCTTTCAAAATAAAATGTTCATAAAAAAAGGAAAATAGGAAAAAAAACATTTAGCTAAACCACTGTAAACTTTTAGGTACCAGTTCTTTGCAGCATCATTTAGTAATGTGTTGATGCATGCTAGTGTTTCCCAAAAATATTTATAATGGAAAATCAGTGTAACCTGTTTCAATAAGATTATGGGAAACAAAAATAAACAAGCACTGGCAAAGCCAGGACTGAAATTGGTGGTCAGCTTTTTAGTTCTGTCAATGTGTGACTTGACAATATCCCTTTCAGTTTTTCACAGTTCTTTGAACAGCCCTAGTGTTTCACAGTTGTTCCCTGTCACTATGTTTTTTCTCCTTCCCAAATCTCAATCCCCCTGCAGTTGGTAACTGTAACTTCGAGACAGCTTGAGCTGTATCACTAGTTTCAGGTTTTCCAAATAACTATTCACTAAAATAAATACATATGGGACTCGCAGGGAATTTTGTTCAGTCCTTTTCATATATTTGTCTGTTCAAGTGTCACTAACAATTTACTTCCGTCCAAGACAGCATACAGCACGGGAAAATGGGTCGGTACATTTCAGCCATTGGCACTCTACACTGTGAGTGACAGCCTTCTGCTTGTGCAAATCTGCATAAAAGTATTGGATTTCAGGGCCGGAAGACCCAAATCAGCTTTTATTTAATGTATTCATTTTTTTTACAGTATTTTTTGTAAAAATGTTTTACAAGCACACCATTTTTACATGGTAGCGTTTTTACTTTTGGTTACTATTAAACGTAATGTCTATTTCAAATATTTAAAAAACAGGCTTGCGAATGCCAGAGCTATTGGCTTTGCCAGTGCTTGTTTCTCACGAAACTGCCTAATTGAAAACACAAGGCATACGTTTGCTGGGGAGGATTTAAAATAAGAGATATATGGAAAACGAGGTAGGTGAAAAAACAAAGTATCCGGCGACATTTGCCTGTTGTCTAAGAGCAGCTGCCATATCCCAAGGGCATTTGCATTTCACAGCCACGTTCTGAAGTGTGTACACAAGTCGGCATCACGCGCGGTTGCTGAGAAACATCCTTACGTACTTTGCAAAGTACCTGAGAGAGAGCTCCCCCCTGGAGATGGTTGCTACCCAGTTGCAGCTCAGTGATGCGGAAATCCTGGTTCCCTCTGAACATATGGGCGAAAACTGGACACAAGGACCATCGGGTGCTGACTGCTCTGAACAAGGGGCCTTCCTTAGCCATGGCTGCCCCGCACTTTTATCAAATACACGAGGCAACACTTACGTTTTAACTAAACATAACATGGTATGAAAAAGTATCGCTTAGATATGAATTCCGTTCCGCTGCACGCAAGTATATACACAAGCCATGCATTTTCAGCACCTGTCGGTGAAATAAAATCCCTCCAATATGGCCTCCTGAAAGGATTTAGAGGTGCTCATTGGTCAATTACCATGAGTGACACCGCCAGCCCGTCCTGGCTTTTTAGGAACAATCACATTTTATTTTATGTAACTTTCAGTTTTGCTCCTTCGGCTAAAATAAATACCCTACGCGCTTCAAAACCCCATCAGGGGTAACAAGCGCTACATAAATACAAACCTTTTTTTCCTCTTTTATCCTTCAGAATCCAAATAACGGACTAACCTATCCACCACTTTAATTACTTTCATATTTCACTATACTAATTCAACACTAATCCTTTATGGGTCCCGGAGTAGCGTGCTACTCGCCGAAAAAGCGCTTCGACGCCTCGTATGGGGTAGTAAGCGCTATATAAATGCAATTACAATTACAGTACCCTTCGTTCACAGTGCTGAGGGCTAAAATCCCATTAATGGCTGAAGATGTCACACCTGAGGCAAGGTTGTCTTAGCTGCAATGGCGCCGTCTTTTTGTCTCTCCTGAACCTATATCAACACACAGATGATGTCCACACAGAAGTAGTTAAAATGTTTCTCAATCTAGTAAAAAAGATAAACATTAAACATATTATGCGCCCACCCCCTCTTTCTCGAAGTAATTAGTATGCTCTGGGAAAATCAATAAAGCACTATGTAGAGGTAGGGAGGGCTTCAAGTTGGGCGACTTCCTCTGGATCTCAGACCCTGCAGTAATTAAAAAGTGACATATAAATAGGTCCCTATCGGGCCCTATATTCACGTCCTTAACCTTACAGGGAAAACAGCAATCAATATCTGAATAATGACTGTAAAAACAGTTAAGGTAATCTGTATAAGTGATCTCGCTACTGTTTGCATTTCACAGGCTTTACTTAATCTTACATTGCCTAAGTGTTAGCTTTATTCAGGATGTTGTGTTTCTGTAGGTTTTTTTGTGCAGTACATTACCCTTCAATTACTTTGGACAACTCAAACCCTTTCTAGCACTTGTTAAGCTAAAATGCCAGACTTAAAGCAAGTTAAATTAGACAAAGTGTTTGCCTGTTTTAAGAATGTGCAGTTGAGTTTTTTTATATAACAATGAAAATACCGGAGGCTGTTTAAATTACTTTGGAGAACTCAAACCCTTTTTAGCAATTGTTAAACTAAAATGCCAGACTTAAAGCAAGTTAAATTAGACAAAGTGTTTGCCTGTTTTAAGAATGTGCAGTTGACGTTCTTTATATAACAACGAAATTACAGGAGGCTGTTTAAATTACTTTGGAGAACTCAAACCCTTTTTAGCAATTATTAAGCTAAAATACCACACGTTAAAAGTATGCAAATAAATATGAATGCATTTTACATCCACAGAAAGATGAACGGCAAAATTCTCACTATTAGGAAATAAAACCTGCTTCAGTTTACAGAGTATCGCTCAATTACCACGTTGCTTATTCATATGGCCAACGGAAAATACAGCAAACAATATAACATGTTTTTGGTGCTAGAACAATACAATCTGCACAGTAAAAGCCAGTCTGAAAAAAAAGCCAGTCTTACTACCTTCCTGCTTACTAAGCTAAACGCTCGGTGTTAAAAAAGTGGAGCACTCACAACAAAGAAGAATTTTTTTTTCATATAAAAGTATTCCAAAATAATACATACCTTCTGAAAAAAGAACAGCAGCACAAATCCTGTACAGTCACCAAACACTCTTGCTGACAAAGACAAGCTTTGAGCAATGCGACAACAATGCCCAGCAGCTTGAATTTTGGAATTCACTGCTCTTAAAACTATACAGCCTCCCTTCCTGGCCAGCAGAAGAGCAGACTGCAATCACTAAACTCGAGATATACTTTTAGAAAAGGCACATGACCGTGTTAACAATCAAAGACTCTGTGGCAGTTGCCTGGCACTGTAATGTTATACAGAAACTGTATAAAGGAGGTTAAAAAATCCCATCAGAGCACCACAGAGTGTGCTCATGTTTACGCTACATATTGTGCCAACAACAAACACATGACACAGAAAAAAAATGCAATTTTATTAGCGGAACAAAATCATAAAGAGGGTGAAAATTAGTTAAAAGTTCAATCCAGTAAAGCAAATCAAACAAGCATGTTTTAAATGCGTGCAGCCAGTGGAAGATAAGTATCGGTAAACAGTAAACGCTGTGCAGTCTTAACATAAGAAAAAAAGTTCCACAACTTTTGAGACTGGTGCCACTGCACCTGCTGCACCATTCAAATCCTGACCCTATTTCCTGAAAGATAACTGCACTGGTGACTGCCTGTTTAGCAGTAAAAGTTAACAATAATCTGTGTTTAGTGGGGTCCCTAGAGCTTTTGGCTTCAATGCCACTGCACCTGCTGCACCATTTAAATCAAGCCCCTTTTAACTGCAATTGTGACTGTCTGTTTAGTAGTAAAATATAGCAATATTCTGTGTTTAGACGAGTTCTGACATTTGGGCCTGGTGCCACTGCATGTGCTGCAAACATGACCCTATTACCTGCAAGGTAACTACACATGTGATTGCCTGTTTAGTAGTAAAATAAAGCAATATTTGGTGTTTAGAGGGGTTCCTAGAGCTTTGGGCCATGGTGTAACTGCACCTGTTGCACACTTGAAATTATGACCCTAGTGCCTGCAAGGTAACTGCACTTGTGACTGCCTGTTTAGTAATTAAATATAGCAATAGTTGGTGTTTAGAGGAGTTATGACAATTTTGGGCCCCAGTGCCACTGCACCCGCTGCACCATTTCAATCATGACCCTATTGCCTGCAAGTTAACTGCACTTATGACTTCCTGTTTAGTAGTAAAATAAAGCAATATTAGGTAATTAGTGGTGTGCCTAGAGCTTTTGGACCCGGTGACACTGCACCTGCTGCACCATTGTACTCATGACGCTAGTGCCTGATGGATAACTACACTTGTGACTGTCTGTTTAGTAGAAAAATTATTTAGCAATATTCTGTGTTTAGTGAGATCCCTAGAGCTTTTGACCACGGTGCCACTGCACCTGCTGCACCATTCAAATCATGCCCCTTTTAACTGTACGGTAAATGCAATTGTGTCCGCCTTTTTAGTAGTAAAATATATGCAATATTAGGTGGTTAGAGGAGTTCTGACAACTTTTGGCCCTGGTGCCACTGCACCTGCTGCACCATTCAAATCATGACCCAGGTACCTGCAAGACAATTGCACTTGTGACTGCCAGTTTAGTAGTAAAATATAGCAATATCTGGTGTTTAGAGGGGTTCCTAGAGCTTTGAACACCGGTGTAACTGCACCTGCTGCACTATTGAAATCATGGCCCTAGTGCCTGCAAGGTAAATGCACTTGTGACTGTCTGTTTAGTAGTTAAATATAACAATATTTAGTGTTCAGAGGAGTTAGGACAACTTTTGGCCCCAGTGCCACTGCACCATTCCAATCATGACCCTATTGCATGCCTGTTTAGTAGTAATTAGGTGTTTAGTGGTGTGACTAGAGCTTTTGGTCTGGGTATCACTGCACCTGCTGCACCATTGTAATCATGACCCTAGTGCCTGCTAGATAACTGCACTTGTGACTGTCTGTTTAGTAGTAAAACTTAGCAGGAGAGGAGTTGGCTTAACGGCTAGGGCAGTCGACCTCGAATCTGGGGAACTGGGTTCGAGTCTCCGCAATGATGCTGAACATCCTGTGATTCTGGGCAAATCAGTTAATCTCCCCGTGCCTAACAAAAACGAATGTGTCCTCATGTAATGCAACTGGTGCTATGTAAAGCACTCTGAGACCCGATTCGAGTCAAGTTTGCGCTATATAAAACTCTGTAAAAAAAAAAGTCTGTGTTTAGTGGGGTCCCTAGAGGTTTTGCCCTGTGCCACTGCACCTGCTGCACCATTTAAATCAAGCCCCATTTAACTGCAAGGTAACTGCAATTGTGACTGTCTGTTTAGTAGTAAACATAGCAATATTAGGTGTTTAGAGGGAAAGATAACAAAATGTAAACAGTAAATGGTATGCTGCGTTAACCAAAAGAAAAAAATTCCGAACCATCAACGCGGTTGGAAATGAGTAGTTAGGCTACGGGAAACTGATAAAAGCGACACAGAATGGAGAACAGGCTACAACCAATAGAAATGGAGGAAAGTAACCTGGAAAGCATACAGATCAATAGAAAGTGAAGGCAAGATGTAAGTCCCTTTTAAGATATATTAAAAACAATAGATTTCACGGGCGAAACCTAACAAGCACAGCGCAAACGCTGTGCAGGCGAAACCTAAAAAGCACAGCGCAGAACCTAAAAATGCACATCACCCAGCGGGAGAGGGTCAGGATGCCTGTGGTAACTACTGCAACGCCTGACCATTTTGAGTTCATAAGATAGGAATGTTCCCGGGGAAAAGGGACAGTTGAGGGTTGTGCAGCGACTCAGTAATGAAAAATTCCTAGCTATCGTAACAGACAGTTTCAATTCTATTAAGGACTCGGAGGCGAGGATTAGGCTTCAGCTTTCTTCACTTTATTATAACCAGCAGCCATTGCAAGATTGCATCAACATCAAAACTACATTTCCCATGAGTCCTTGGAAAATATGAACAAAGACAAACAAATCCTCCAATCAGCGCAGAGCCCATCCTCTCAACATTCCTCGAGGGCACTCTATCCTCCTCTTTCTTCCTGAGAACACAGCCAATCGTATCCAGTATCACTCCTGTTTATTTAAATCTGTTCCTATGAAAACAAATGAGTGAATTTATGATCTCAATATTTTAAAACTCACAATTATAAAATAATGTGCTATTATATCCAACAGAACATCATATTCAAATTATTAACATGACAACTATACATCATTAAGAACTTAATCATCCTTCAAATTTAAATTCTATAGAGTGGGAGAATTCAATCTTTTAAGAGGTTGGGCTAATCCTCTCCTCCGAGTGCTTAATAGAATTGAAACTTTTCATTCTATGTCAGGACCGGAGGCGAGGATTGGGCTAGTTTAAAGCTTTTCCACCACCAGAGATGCCAGATTCGTAACTGGTCTGAAATGAAACCTTTTGAAGGTGGAATCTGAGGACCAGTCTGCAGCATTTAGTATGTTTTCTAAGCGAGAAGCGAGCTCCAAATGAAAAGGCTTTACAGGCCATAGCCCCTCTTACTGAATGAGCCCCAAAATGGGGAATATCCATCCCCGCCTCCTGCATGGCCCATCGGACCCATCTATCAATGGTAGGGGAGGAAGCTGTGTTGTGCGGTTTCGTGAGAGCAATGAGTAATTGTCTTTTGCCCTGTGAACGTATATCATTGGTCATAGACTCATAAGCCTTCAACACCCTAAAAACACATAGTTTTGGGACATCAGGGAAATATGGGTATGACAGTTTTCGAATTCCCTTGGGGATCCCAAAGGAGATCCTGAAACAGGGGTAGAGGGATTGAAAAATCCCAAGAAAGTTCCATCAGAACTGGAAGCCATGCTTCAGATCTCCAAAATCGGGATAATTATCACTAGGTCCGCCCACTGTCACCAAACCTGAGTGGACGCTCTCGTAATCATTGCAAATGGAGGGAAGGCATATCCTTTCTCCGCGCTCCACTCCTGGAGGAATGCATCGGTCGCTATTGCTCCGGGATCCAGACGCCAGCAGCAGTGCCTCTGCAACTGGTGGTCCAGTCGTGAGGCAAAGATATTGATTGTGAATGGGCCCCAACAGTTCTAGATATCTTGAAATATTCTTGGGTGGAGTTTTCAGAGGCTGGTATCTTGCCAGTGACGGGAATGCCAATCCGCCACCTGATTGGAGACTCCCGGAAGATGTTCTGCCCGAGTCGAAATTTGGTTGGTCAGACAGTATTTCCAAAGGACACGGGCAAGATCTGAGAGAGCTTTCGATCTCATCCTGCCTAGATGACTGATGTAGCAGACAGCTGCTACATTGTCCATTTTGAGGAACACGCAGCATTGGGCTCGGTCTTTGGTGCAGCATTTCACAGCAAAGGACCCTGCCATCTATTCCAAGCACTTATATGAAGAGCTTGTTCTGCGGATAACCATTTTCCTCCTGTGGAGAATTGCCCGCAGCGTGCTCCCCAACCCGAGCCCCTGACGTCTTATTCTATCACCAGATCAGGTTGGGAGCCAAAGATGGCTCAGCCATACCATTCCTCCATATGGGAGATCCACCACTGAAGTTCCATTTTTGCTTCCTTCGAAAGGGGAATAGATTGAGAATACGTGAGACCTCTTTGCAGGTGAAAAATCTTGAGACGTTGCAGGGGCCCGGAAAAATGACCTGTATCGATGATCAGAGAAGGCCTACTATCCGGGCTAAGTGGCGTAAGGAAATCGTTGGTCTGGTCAGAGTTCATTTGAGCTCGTATTTGATTTTGGCCAGCTTGCAAGAGGGGAGGCTTAGTGTAGCGTTGGTTGAATCCACCACAAACCCCAGGAACTGAGTAATCTGAGAGGGTGTGAAGTATGATTTTGTCTCGTTGATCACAAATCCGAGGGATTCCAGTAAATTGATGGTCAACTGTAGATGAGATGAAAGACGCTTTGGACATAGATTCAAGATTAGAATGTCGTCCAAGTAGACTATCAATCTGACACCCTGAAGCTGCACCACAGGCTTCATCACCTTGGTAAAGCACCACAGAGTGGAAGACAGACCGAGAAGGAAGGATGTGAATTCAAAAATCTGAGACCTCCACTAGAACTGCAGAAATCGTCTGTGAGGAGAGATTATGGGAATCGAAAGATAAGCATCTTTAAGGTCCAATTCGACCATCCGATCCTGAGCTTGAAGCAGATCCCCAAGAAAATGGATACCTTCCATCTTGAAGTGACGATATAACAGCCACTCATTGAAATCCCTCAAATTGATGACAGGCTGATGGGCCCCATCCTTTTTTTCCACGAGGAACAGATTGCTGAGGAATCCATTGGGATGTAGGGAAGTTGGCACAATTGCCCCTTTCCCCAAAATTTGGATGATCTCACCATCGTCTGGTGCCAACTGGTCGGGAGGCAAGACCAGGGGGTGGGAAGGGATGGTTGGTACGGTGAATCATAGAATTCGATTTGAAAGCCTCTGATCGTTTGAAAAACCCACATGTCTGTGGTCAGGGATGCCCAGTTGTGGGAGAAAACCCCTAGTCTGCCCCCAAGTATGATCCCCTCTGGGTTCTGTACATTCACCTTGTGGGGTATTGTAAGAGCTGTTGCTTCTTCCTCTGGTGCCCCAACGAGGGGGATAGGTTCTTGTTGGATAAAAGTTTCTGGACTTGGCTGGGTCTTGCTATTGCACTCTGCGGGACTCTGCTCCTTTGTAGGAGGCTTGATGATAAGCACGTCCGGCCGAAAACCCCATGACCGGCTCCAGCAAAAACAGGGCGTGAAGATTTGTTTAATAGCGGATTGGGCCTTCAAAAGAGTTGAATTTGTTCACGAATTTGTCTCATTCTTTCACAAATGGGTCACCAAAGAAATTGCCCTCTGCAATAGGTCCTGCCTCTGAAGCGGAGAGTTCCCTAACATTGGATTGATCTTTATGAAGAGGGACCTACGCCGTTCTGTGGATATTGCCCAGTTCGCGTTCTCTAAGAATATGATGGCCCTTTGAGCCCAGTTGCAAAGAGCATCAGGGGAGACTAGAGAGCCAAAAGCTTTGGCGTCTTCCGCCATATCAAGGATTTTGGCTATGGGTCCCATTACATCGAATAGTTTGTCTTGGCATGATCACCAAGAGTGATCTATGCATTTTTTCAGGTCTCTCACAAACTTCACTAAGAAGGTAGCCATCTTAGCATCCACCTCTGGCGTGAAGGCCACTTTCCCTTCTAATGCAGGGCTGGGGCATTCGACTCCAAGACAACTTGTGACTTCTTTGTCTAAAGGCTTCCGCAGCCCGGCAGCAATACAGGATGCCATTTTAGGGGCTGGGGCCTGTTCCGCTGAGCATGGATGGAACAGCTCATCTGGGTTTAGCATGTCTGAGCGTGAATCTTGGGGTTTGGAGTCTTTGCTGTTATTCCCTGTAGGTAGATGGTCACCAGACGGACGCCAGGGTCAGCCCGAATCCCCATCTCTGTCAGAAGCCTGGGGCAAATAGTCATGATCTCCCGGGTTCAGAGAATCAGGGGCAAAGGAGGCTCCTCCCAAGGTACCGGTATCTTGGAGGCTTGAGTGAGGGGGGATTGTAATCCATAAATGCCTTTATCAGGCATGTGAAAGTGTCAACGTCATCCCCTTTCTCATCTGTGCACATGCACTGGTTATCTTGGACGGACATGGAAGGCTGCCCTGGAGGTCTAGTGGCATGGGGCCCTGTAACATAGCTGCCAAGGTTTGAAATTGCTATGTGTGACATTTTCATAAATTTTGTGTAATTATGAGTGACATTTGAACGACTATGAGTGACACTCGCGAGCAAAATCAAGCAAGGAAGAGGAGTTTACCTAGTCATCTGAATAAATGCTACAAATAACCACGTTTTAACCGTATAAAATCCCATGGAGAAGCGCATTACCATACAATAATGTCAAGGTACAACTTGTCTGTGCATTAGCTTGCACTGTGCACAACATAAAAAAATAGCCTAGTGTTTAGAGATTGTGTCTCTGCCTCGTGCCTGCACTCAGCAATGCAAGTGTGCTGTGTATACAGGCTGTTTGTGTGTGTCTACACTCAGCACAGGGCACGAATAGTGAAGTGAAGGTCGTAGTGTGCGTATCTGGCTGTCTTAGGTAAATAAAGCACATAATGTAAATGTCAGGGCCCCCTTGCAACCAATCAAGTAGCATCAGTCTACTCCAGGGCCTCTCTGTCCCACGAGGATCCGGGCTGAGGATCCGGGCTGAGTCTCCCAGGATGTGAAAGGGCCCATCTCGTCAGCTGCCTAATAAATCAACAGCACTCAGCTGACTCGAGTCACCAAAGCCACCGCAGACTGGCACTGGGCAAGCCTCAGGGGAGTGAGGCTGAGGCACACGACATGTATAGTTCTAAACAAATTAAATAAAAAAGAGAGGGATGTTGTCATTGCGCTATAATAAAAGCTGCACTCTGTGCAGACACGTGACGTGGCTGGTGCTGATTTTGCAGACACAGTGAATGAGTTGCATTTGTTGGTTACACACCGCTCCCTCGGACCACCGCTCCAAATCCTTAATCAGCAATAATTTGTGTGCTTAAGTAATAGGAACTGCTAACAGGCAGAGGCTGCAAATTAAGGCAATTACAACATTTTGAACTTTAAACTTTATCCGCAACTTTTGTCTTCAATGAATTATTTTATGAGTCCAGCAGGGTTTGCCTTGGACACACACTTACTTTATGCACTAGCGACGGCCAAAAGAGCAGCTGCATTACCATGTCGGCCGCCTGCGGCCCCCGCTTGTCTCTGGTGACCGTCTGCTGAGCTGGGGCCAGCTCAGAGTCAGCTGAGCTTCAGCCAGGGGTCCCGGGTTGGCGTACTCTGGGGCCGGAAACAAACAGTACTACATGGGCGGCACCGCAGGCACGAGAGTCAGCCGCCGCCCAGACCACGGTGGCCCGTGGGGTCCTCGGGGGTCGGACTCACACTTGGTCGCAAAACCGCAGAACTCATCTTACAGCAGGCTAGTTTACAGTGCAGAATTCAACTGCAGCCCGCTGACTACCCATTGGCAGGCACTGACGCTGTCAGTGAAAGTATGCGAAATACTGCGCGATGATTATTTCAACAATCCAGGTAGAATTTGTGCCGAGCTCAGCCCAGCCTCTAAGACTGCCGAGCTGCGTGTACTGCGCTCTGCGGCTGCTGTGCCACTAGTAATTAAACAGGCTACAGCCAGCACTCGAGCCACAGTGCTTAACATTGTAGCACAGACAGCAGTGCCCATTAACTGTTAAATGAGCCTGTGCTGGTGGAAGCGCCCGGGACGGTAAGCCTGCGGGGAGCAGCAGCAGAGCCGTCGCAGGTGTCACTGGCGCCGGCGCGCGCGGCTAGCAGCCTGGAATAACCAGTTTCAGTGCTAGTGTGCAGCAGAGAGACAGTGGCATTAAAATGCGTGACGATGCATTTCAGTGCGGTGATGCAGAACACCACACTGAAATGCGTTAGAGTCACGCCTGATGCGTGATACTTGCCAGGCCTGCTGTAAGGTCTTCCATCGCTATTAGGGGTCTTTGACATTGAGCCTGAAGTTGCTGGATCTTCTTCTCCAAGGGCGCCATCACTTGAAACACATCTTTGAAAGTAGAAACATCCATAACTTGACAAAAATGTTCATCTATCGGGAGGTAGGTGATATCCTCCTCCTCAAAATAATCCTCAAACTCTTCCATAATAGTAATAGGAAAGAGGTACGTTTGTCGGCAAGATATGGGAAATAACTGGATTCGGGCAATCCCCGGTGCATATTTAATCCCAGCAAGGGTTAACTCAGAAGGGAACACAGGGCTTGGGACCAGTACTCCCTTTGAATATATGCAGGGAACTGACTAACTGCCTGGGCAAGTCCCAATTATAATCACCAAACCGGTCTTACCCGTCAAACGGGTGTTCTGCTCCAGGCAGTAGCTCTCTTGTTTATATGGAATAAGCACCAAATGTGTACCACATAACACAATATAGCCCCCAATGGAGATCGCAGCCGGACGGGCTCCACCAAGCCTCAGTATCGGGTGAATGACGCACCAGCCACGTGGGAGGTGGAGACACATTGAGCGCTTAAATTGAACGTGCGTGGGTCCCATAGTGGCCGATTGACCGCACCGCGCTGAGAGCCTGCTGAAGTTAAAAGCGGCGGCAAAGGAGCCAGAGACGTTCCCACAGCTGCGCTGAAAAGGAAAACATTAGTAGCATGCGGTATCAGTAAGAAACAATGCTACATACATTGCGGTAGCCAAATAGCAGTGAAATTTCAGTCAAAGCATAACCAATTATAAAACAGCATGCAGAATGACAGAGAGAGAGTGAATGCACTTATCTCAGGCTGCTGGAGCCGCGAAGAAAGAGCGGGATAGAGCATCCCTGGGGAATGTTGAAAGGACAGGCTCAGCGCTGATTGGAGGATTTGTTTGACTTTGTTCTATTTCCCAAGGATTTATGGGAAATTTAGTTTTTATGTTGATACAAGCTTCTAATGGCTGCTGCTTAAAATAAAGTGAAGAAAGCTGATGCCTAATCCTCACCTCCGGTCCTGACATAGAATTGCGTTGTCTGCACTCTTACCTTTTCATCCTCGTATAAATACTCTTAGGGCCACATGTATCACATTTGGAAATTGCGATAACCTAATTGCAATTTTCTGAGAATCCCAATTAGGTAATCGCAATTTCCAAAGTATGAAACTCCATGAGTTTTATATACCGATTCCTAGTGGGTTGCAAATCGACCTACCTCATTAATATTAATGAGGTAGATAGCAATGTGCGCCCCCTAGGAATTGCTAAAATCACGGGGATGGTGGCCTGCTAGAGTCACCAGACCACCATGTCCGTGATTGCTTTTAAATAAAGCAATCTTTTTTTTAAATGCAGCTCGTTTTCGTTAAAGGAAAATGGGTTGCGTTTAAAAAAAAGTTTTCTTTCATTTTTAAGAGCAGGCAGTGGTCCATGGGACCACTGCCTGCTCTTAAAAACGTTTTTACTACCATTCCTAAAGGGGAAGGGGTCCCTTGGGGACCCCTTCCCATTTGCGAATGGGTTACCACCTACTTGAAGTAGATGGTAAAATGCAAATGTTTTGCGACCACATTCACGGTCATAAAACATTCATACATACCATACGGTTTCGCTATTTGGAAGGGACGCCCTATACACGCCCCTTCCAAATACCGAATCGCAAACCCATTTTGCGATTCGGTAACAGGTTACCTAATCGCAAAATGGGTTTTAATACATGTAAAAAGCCTTTTTTGCGATTGCAAAAGGGCCGATTCTGCAAATCGGCCCATTTGCAAACGCAAAATTTGTTGATACATGTGGCCCTTAGTTTCTACAGTACTGCTCAATTATAGCAAGTTTTAAATTTTTTTTGAAAGATGACACAGAGTCGGTGGTCGATGATACTTCCCGCAGCACACACTAGTCAGACACCCATTTTGAAAAGTTGTGTGGACAAAGAAGAGCCATGAGGCTTGGACGTTAAGTGGGGCACCAGTGGTGGACACGCCTCTGAAAGGATGGGACACTATTTGTATAAATAGAAACATTTCGAGCTATCCTGCCACATTACCCCTGATGTTTGGTAATTCGGATATTCAGCCTCGCCTATACAGAAGGGGGTTTAATCTAACAAATGAAAAGATGTGCTAAAGTGGGTAACTTGTTTTGTAATCGGGAAACAAAGCCTTTCGAACAGTTAAAATGCAATTGTAGATTAGGCAATTCGGGAAGATTTTCATATGTCCAACTCAGGAAACTGGGTCCCCAGCACCCCAAATCAAGTAGGGGGCAATGGGGACACCAATCCCCCTTCGTTAAGTTTTTACAATTACCAGAGACTGCTGAACAAAAGGACTTGATTTCGAGTGCCCTGGGGTAGGCTGTGATAATTATCACACCTTATAAAATCGGACATCGACCTGTTTGGCATTTTTTGAGTGTGATAATTGTCTCCTATTCGAATTGTTGTTCTAAAAATGGAGAATAACACATGGATGTTGCTGCTTACCACACTAGTATCCGCATATCTCAATATTTACCAAGAATTTTCCTTACGGTAAATCTCAGCAGAATTTAACCAAAATGTATCTGGGGAAACTTCGGAGGTGCGGTATTTCTGGTATGTGCTAAGCTATATCACTGACTGGAATTGTTACATTACAGAACTTAATGGGGCAGGGGTAAAAATGGCCCCAGAGTCACACATTCTCCCAGCCTCCATTCCTTTATTTAGGCAGCCAACACTTTAAGTGGTAGGGCCACACATTTTATTTGTATATATAAGATTTATTGGGTGTAGTTAATAAAAACCATTACATTATGTAAAACAGATCGTCTTAAAATGTAGAGAAAGAGAGAAAACAGACAATATTTACAGCAATAAAAAAATTAAAAGAGTGCTTATATAGCAGTGGAAAACTGGATGTTCAGATTCACATTTTATAAGCATGTGGGGCGTAGAGGGCATTTTGGTTTCATGTCTAGGACAGTGCCATCATCACCGCACTGCATAATCAGAGTCTGAGTGCCAGATATTCACAGAGATAACATGAGTTAGCATGCCAGGGACATGGGACCCCTACTACTATTAACTGCTTCTGGGTAGATGGGGCCTCCCCACTAGTCACCAGTAACTGACCGGTACAATAGGCTTTGGCTTATTAGTAGGGGTGGGCGGAATTTGCGTAGTCGCGCTACGCAAAGCTCCGCGAAACGGTAAAAAATCTCAGCGAGCACGCAAAAGTTCCGCGAACACGCGGAATTGCTTGTTCCGTCCGTTCGCGATGCTTTTTTCCTGTTCGCGAATGCTGTTTGCGTGCTCGGGGAGAAATATCTCGCGAACACACATTTTGATAGCGCGAACAAGCAAAAAATTCCACAAAGCCGCGGATCGCGGAATTTTGGCAATTTCGCGTTCTCCGCGGAACGCGAAATTACCCAAATTCCGCGAGCGGAACGGAATTTACCGCCCAGGCCTACTTATTAGGGATGGAGAAGATAACTGTAAGGAAACGGGCAAGTAGTTGAGTGGCCTGCGCAATTAATGGGTCCACATTCGTCCTCTACTGGGAACCAAACACCTCATTGTAGCACTTGAATCTCTCAGGGTAGCAGAGCAGTCCAAGGACTACTCAAGGGAGGTGGTATGGCCTAGTAATAACCATTCGCTGGAACGCAGTAATAGCACTCAATAAATAATTGTCTAGTCTGTGCTTTTCTTTTGAAACAGGAAAAGTACATTTATTACATACACACACACTACTCAATACTACGCAGTAGTTTACAAATATACATAAGGCTGGGGGAAATACCTTTTATGGCATTGCATAATCATCTCTGCCCCACTCCCCCAAAGAGGTTAAGATCAACAAACCACATGTCCAAAACCATCATCTTAGGAGTAAATGCACTAATCAAAAATAACCATGTGTGAATACACTTATTAATGTTTAATAAAGCATATGTACTTTGATCAACAATCACTGTCAAGGTTATTTCAATAAAGAATTTACAAATGAACTTCCCATGGGTCGGTTTGCCTTTTATACACATTCCAATAAAGAAAACACAATCATAAAATCAGCCCCTAGAGAGCTCCATATTTTGATCACACAATATGTAATCATAAACTTAGCCCCTAAAAAGTGCAGTACAACATGTACCTCTCATTATACAACCTCAGGCAACAAAATCAGCAACCACAGACTTAGCCCCTAGAAGGCTTTGCACTCCCAGCTATAGAGCACATGCTCCAGCATGTGGTGTGCTTGAAACCTAAAGAAAATCCTGGGTTGGTCCTCCTTTTTTAATAACCAATAAACTTAGGGTCAGTACTTCCTTGGGCCATTGGGTGGGGGGGGGGGGGCGGGCTGCAACACCTGTTAGATTTATTGTTGTGGCCCCGCCGTCCTGGGACCTCCACAATCAGCAGAAACGTGTTAATCAATTTTAGCCCGCAAGGCAGTTTGGGGCGTCCCTGTGGGACAGTGAATATTTAATGAGTGGCTCTCCCACTGCATTGGAGAGCTGTTGCCTTTCTTCCTTGTCTTTTTCTGCCGCGTTGCCTTTCTCTTTATTTGGGTGTGCCCGGTCCCACTTTGCCCACCCCGCCAGCCTTTAGACATTGCGAGCAACTGAGGGAGCCCATCCCTCGCTGCCCCGCCAGCTCCTGGAATGGGCAGCACATTTCCTGCTGCCCGTTGGAGCTGCCAGCTCTTCTCGCCTGCCCGCTCCTGTGGGCAGGGTGCTGTATTCAGTGATGGCCGCCCGCTCCCCCAGGACACGAGCTTGGGGAGCGGGGTAGGCCCACCACAGATGGGGAGAGTGCCGCGGCACTCCCCGTCCTGCTTCTGGCTGCCTCAGGGCCCAGAGTTGGAATCGCAGGCCCCACCTCCTTCTCTTGTCTTCTACAGGGGAGCGCGATGGCGCTACCCGTCCCTCGTGGTATCAGGGCTGAGAGTTGGGGATCCCGGGACCCTCAATCCATAAACTGGCCTGGGGGTTGGGGTCCCCAGGCCCTCAGAATGCTGGGGAGAGGGGCCCACGCATACCCACTCCTGGCATACAACAATTATAGTTTCTCTTTGCGGCGACCCCTGGCCGATCCTGGGGGTAATGTTTAGAATCGGCAGCGGAGCTCAACGAGCTCTGTCCAGGGACAAGGTCAAAGGTCTCCAGCCTTCCACATCCTATAACTCGGGCCCGTTTGACTGATTTAGGTGATCTTGGGCTCATTTTACTCCTGATGGTGAGCCCCACCCACCTTGAACCTTTTACTCAGGCCTCCTGGCCTCTAAGGTGTCAGCCTCTGCAGGAAGCTGGCTGCACTGGCTCCCTGTGCCAGTCTTTGTCCTTTGTTTACTCTGGAGCTCCTCTCCTCCTTGGCGCACAAGCCCAGCCTTTCCCCATACTAGTCCTCAGGGGGTGCAAGGGGACCAGCTCATCTGGTCCTGGTGAGAACCCCACAGGTCCCGGAGTAACCTGAAGTTAGAGTAATTAGTCCAGATGGGCATCAGGGGGTTCCTCCTTCCAACTGTCCATGACTGCCACCTCCAGTCCCAGTGTCCAGCATAAAATTCACAAACAAGAGAGAGCTCCCCCCTTATGCAAGACCTTTTATGTGGGGACAGAAGATTCAACCAAGGAGGCACCTCTGGCCTATCCTGGGGTGCCACATCACCTCTCTGCCCCTGTCCCAACCCTCCTTCACAGCCTGCTGAGGCATTTCGAAATGGTGTCACCCAGGAGTCACTAGTCACATCTGCTGTGGGGGCATCAGCTCTGCCCCTCGCTCACATCACTGCCAGGGCCTTTACCACCAAATCTTAAACAGGAGTTCCCTCCTGTGTTGGCTCCAGAGATCTGTGCTCCCTCCTTTATTCTGTGGGCTTGGCCCATCCCTGGTATAGAGTGCCAACTGACTGATGCAGATCCTTCATCACCACCCCTTTCCTCCTCAGGAGCTGAATGAAGCACTGTCAATTGCTCCCTATGTGTGGGGAGTACTTTGTTCCTGCTACTGGAGAGAAATGTAATTAACTTGGCACAGCAGGGTGACAAAAGGCCTGAGCTCTGATCCTGAGCTGAGCCAGAGAAATATGACAATCCTGGATGACCGATAAGCTACAGATATCTTTTTGGAACTTGCAGAATTGATTTTCCTGTACATGTTACACCCCAGTTCGATATGTCACAAGTCTCTGTAGGCCACAGGGAAGCGAAGCTTCACTCGAAGGCATCCTTCCCAGAAGGTGTATAATCGAGTGTCACTGCAGACAAGACAGTAAACCTCACTGACTTTCCCTAAGATTATGAGGCCTACCCCAGGTCCATATCCAATCCTGTAGAGTCCCCGCTGCACCAGGCTACCTGTGTGCAGTTACCAGGTTGCGCACGACAGGAGTCTCCCACGTGCAGCCCTCACACGTTTGCACACACATGTTCACATGTAACCAGCCAAATGCCCCTTACCCTTGCTGCATCACAGCAGCCTTGTCTTAAAAGGCTGAGACCGGTGGTGCACACGCCCAGTCCATTTAACGTGAGTTTACCGTGGGTGAGTCACCAGTTGTGAGGCTCACCCACAGTAAAAAGGTAAAAAAACAGGTGATCAAAAAGCAAAAAATAAATCCGGGCAGATTTGATGGGCAGACTCCATCACCTTACAATAACTCAAAGCATAATGGACATGGAGCATCACTTTACAAACCCCATAGGGTTCACTGCTAGATTTCCTTGCCACGGATGCCAAAGGCTTCAAATGTCCTAGGATACTTAGAGCATCGCAGAAACTCTCTTGGCTTAGCTTTAGGCCAGCCTCCATGGTGGCCCGCTTTTATTGTTCCATGTACAAAACCATAATAGAATATATTAAATCGTAAATACTCCTAGCTCTCATCATGGCTAACACTTAAGAAACAGTTTTAATACCTGCAGCAACAGACATTAAGAGACAACCAGTAGTCTTCACGCTATACAGCTATTGCAGTTTACTATATCTGTGTATTCAGCACCACATTGCACATTCTGTGACCGTCATTATAACATATTCAAACTAGTGTCAGTTAATTTTCTTCTGAGCATTTAATAGGTGTAAACTCCTTTTATGCAAGCGTTTACATTTGGCTCCTCTGCCCCTTAAATAAAATATTCAAATATTCAAATGAAGCAACGAATGAGGCGTGCACAGTCAGTATTATCATTCGCTACATTCACTTTCGGACCTTCCTGGTCTTAGATTTTGTACCTAGGACTATTGACTAATCGGTTTATCATGTGACAGCAAGGATGTTTCATCTGTTCATTATAAGGCCCAGTGCCAGTTGGTGTTGTTTGAAAGTGGTGGGTTATGCATAATGCTTGCCACGAATTGTAGCTAGTGAGCGAAGCAAGCTCATCTTCTTTTAGGAGGGCAGAAAGAGGGGCTTCTGAAAGGGGACTCATTCAATATCGAAGTACTTTTATGGTATGCCGAACCAATGAAGCCTGGCATTCAACAGGAGTTAACCCCATTTTTTTTGAAAATGTGCAATAGTTGCCACCAGTATGTCAATAATTACCTCCACTCTATGAGGACCAGCATTTGCATGGATGCCCCCCTATGTCATGGGTACCGACCGCTTTATGGCAATAACTACATATAACATGCCAGTGCCAGAATTTTGCCATTGACTGCATCTATGTACCATGGCTGGTCCACATTAAACAAATTACCTTTAGTGTGTCAAGGCCAACATTTTGCCATGAATGCCCCCTTATTACAAGAATTACAAACAATATGCCAGAACTTTACCAATGACCTTATACATGTACTAATGGTGATCCATATGTCAAAAATGGCCTCTAGTATGCAAAGGCCAGCCTTTTGCCGTGTTGCTTGCTCTGCATTTGCTATGGTTGTCCTTCCAAATGCCAAGAATTCTGTATTTTAGCACCACCATTTTGCCACAGGTGTACCATTTGCCATTAAGTAAGTCCTTAACGCCAGAACCATCATTTTAGTGCAGATATCCCATATGACAAGAATAAGATCTAGAGTGCCAGCATTATACCAAAGGAATTCCTTATGCCAAGTGTTACCGCCAATATGTCTCATTTTGCCATGGGCGCCTCCATAAACCAAAAATTATCTACAGTATGCTAGGAACCAGTAACAGACTCACAAGCATAAGACTCACAATCACCAACGATTATTTACATTAAACTTGCTCACTTACATTCTCTTATTCTCACTCACACGCCATCATTCCTTCACACTCTCTCATGCTACCTCACTCTTATTGCTGTAACTCACACCATGCCCTCTTAGTCTCACTCACTCTTTGAATGTAACTTAGTCTTTTATTCTGACTTGCGCATTTCCACTCAATTACACTCACTCATTCACGCACATGAAAATGCTCTCTCACACACACTCATGCTCACTTACATTCGCTGTCACCTAGCAGGTGAAAGACGGGTTGAGAAAGCAGCCTACATTTGGCTGTCAAATTATAATCTCAACTAATTACAAATGATGAGGGCATTTACTAATGAGCTTTGAAAAAGCCACAATTTCGCTCACTCTGCTATTGAGTGTTATTGCAGTTTTCCACCTTTTTATGGACCCTCTCTGCCCCATAGAGGTTTATGCTGCCAGTGGCGTAGCAAGGCCAGGTGGTACCCGGTGCGGAAAATTTCTTGTCACCCCCGGACACATATTTTTGCCATTTTGTCACCCCCCTCAGTGATTTCTTGTCACCCCCGGCTTGACAAAATGGCAAAAATATGTGTTTAAAACACATTTTTGCCATTTTGTCACCCCCCTCAGTGAAGACACTCAGGGCGGCCCGCACCCACCGCACTCCCCTTCCTACGCCACTGTATGCTGCCTGAGCTTTGCTATCAGCCACAAGGTTTTCTGGTTTCCTAGGCTTACCTTGTTAGCTGTCACTCAATGGGGTTTAAATAGTAACGCATGTGTGGTACTAAGTAGTTTTGCGCTGTGCCTACTGACCCTTTTAATTTACTTTAGTAAATATACCCCCATCTGACTTGAATTTGTACTGTTTAAATGGACGCCCGTTTTCAGAGCTTAAAAGTACAGTGTAGTGAGGCATCCTTGTTTCATTGACCTGCACTGTTTAACCCTGTACCCTTGACTTCTTAGTTGGCACTGTTTAGCAGTGAGGCCTTGTTTCCTAAGTTAGCACTATTTAGGCAGTCACTATTGCTTCCTAAGCCACTACTGTTTGGCAGTGCACTTTCACCTCCTACACCAACCCTTCTTAGCAGTGCACCATTACTTCCCAAAGAAGCAGTGCTGGCAGTGCATTAAGATTTACTTAGCTAGCACGGTTCACAAATGTAAGCACAGATGTTTCCTATACTAGCACTCTTGCGCTACACCTTTTGCTTACTAACGTAGCACTGTTTACTAGTTCCATGTTGTTTTGAAAGCTAGTACTTTTTAGTAATATGCAATTTTTTTCCGGAAATCACCAATTTTAGCTGTTCAGTTTTGTTTCCTGAGCTTGCACATTTAGCAGGGTATTTCTACTAAGGTATAACCATGTAACCTGAAGGATCCATCTTATATTAGGCCCTACCGGAGCAGGAACCGGAAGCTCTGACCTTGTAGTGAGATGGGGGTTTGTACTTGGCACCTGTTGCAAGATTTCTGAAATACTGTTGTGTATATAAAATAATGAGGCCTTACTCTATATGTTTAGACACTACTGAAGAACACTCACGCCCAGTTTTGCGGTTTCAGATGCTTTGATTGCTGCACCCATCACTTAAGTAATTAATTTAGGCACGTGACTCGATTCTAGAAACCTTTCATAGCAGCTATAAATGTGTGTGCGGCCTAACGCCCCCGGGGGTCCCTTTCTTTGGCAACTGCCGTCGAGACCCCTGCCCGTTCTTTGTGGTCACAGATTTTTAATAAATACATTTTGTAGATGCAACCGAAACACGGAGTATTTAAGTTTTTTTCTACCCCCTTACTTCCTGGACTGCTCTTCTTTGGCCTTATACCCTTGTTTTCTAATCCAGCACTGTTTTGCAGTGCACCTGCCAGGAAGCTGAGAACGGGACCTGGCCAAAGCCACAGCCTAAATGAGAGGGGAAAGTGGAGGACATAGCCATGAAGAGTGGCGATCTTCATGCCACCAGACAGAATGTTAGATTCATACTCTATAGTATGGTATGAAGGCGGCAATGCAACCCTGTTAGTTTGATCCTTCTGGCAGGCTTGACTTTAGTAAGAGTTTGAAGACTGGTGGCGTGTTCTTCTTGTGAACCTGGGGCGGTGGCATCGAGATTAACGGAGGTGTACAGTACCTCCATTGATGGCAAAGACACCCCTTCCCTTAATAATATATGCAAGTCTCCCCTAAGGACGGCCTACTGAGCCCTAACCTAAGGCAGGGAGCGGTAAAATTTAAACAAGACATATAGGTTTATATATCTCTTAGCAGCAAAACCCTTAAAGTTGTGGTTTTGCGGAGGAAAGTTAGTAGGCCCATTGGCTAACACAGGGTTATCGGATTGCAGCCTAGCCTGGCTAACTTCTGAATTGGACTACCTAACAGGGTACTGTAAGGTATCAAATTAATCGAGGCATTAAATCTGACTTGATGCCCAAGTCGAGACTTATGTCACTTTTAAAGTTAAGCAACTTTTAGAAAGTTGCAACTCTGTGACCAAGCTGGTCCAGTGGCCTTTGCACAAGCCCTGGCCAACAGACAGCTTTCTGACTGCCTAGGGAGACGGGTGAACGACTCCCAGGCTTAGGAACAAAGACAGTTGCTGCAGAGTGAGGTGAGAAGTCCTCTCCCAGGAAGGGCGATACCAAAGGGGATGATGGACGGAACGCTTGAGCAAATCAAACACTCACCCCAGTCAACTGATCTGGGTTTAATCCATCATCATTCTTTAGCTCACTCCACCACCCCAGTTCAGACATGGCCATATGCAAATCAGTCTGACCCTGTGCCTCATGGGAACAGTCTCCCAGGAAGGGTACTCGGGGTGTTAGCCCAAAAGACAAGCTTCAAAGGGGAAGCCGCCTTTGAAGGACCACCTGTGACAACACTTCCGAGCAGGCTGCCTTTTATTCACACAGACAAGTTGGAGATAGGGTCAGAGAGAGAAACCTGTCCCCAATTCGGTTTTCCCGTGGGCGTGTATCCCTTAGGTAGCCACATCGCTAGGATGGGCTACCAAGCACCTCAGAGTCAAGGGAAGGTTCAGAGATCTTGAGAGTGGCAATAATATTGCACTGTGGGACTGACAAATACCACACATTGCCGGAACTTTGTCACCAAAATGAGGGAACCCAGTAGCCCATTGGCTAGTGACCGCGTTGTCCCCTCAGGGAACTTTCCCGGCATATAATAGGCACCCCTGGCACCCTGAGCATCGGTACACATTGGATTTGGAGAGAGGACCAAGAGAGGACTGCCCTGCTGTCTTTGAAGCTGCACGAAGAAAGGCTGCACGGTCGGAAGAACTGCACCTGTTGCCCTTTGCGCGAGTGAGTTTGGACTGTGCCTGTGGCTCCTGGCTTGGGGAAAAGTTGATCCCTAGCCCCAGATTGAAGCAGTGATTCCAAGGGTCAGTCGGCTGCCCCCTGGAACAACACCAGGGACATCAAAGCTGAGGAAGCCCAAAGCGGAAAAGCAGTAGCCACTTCAGAGGAATTGCTGCTGACCGCCGCCAGGGGCTCCAAGAGACAAATCCGGGATAGTCAAAAGTTGCACCCATGTCTGCTGGACCCTGGAGTGCTATCAGAGACTGGATTCGTCGTCCAAGAGAGACACAAGTCCCCACCAAGGATATTGGCTGTGACCGCTGTGTCGCCAGATCGGTAGCCCAGCTGCAGCTGGCTTTCTATTGTCGCAAAGAGACCATTGTGGGACCCCAAGTTCCATGGTCAAAGTCACCGTGCCCCACCTGTGGACTGAGGGATCAACCTCACTTTACCCCCATCGACCGCACTGCTCCACGAGCATCAATGAGCATCTTTTCTGCCTGCAACCCCAGGATCAGGACCACTCCATTGTCATCTATGGCGGCCGTTTCCTAAAGGCTGGAACTTGACTGGAAAAGGCTCAGGTAACTGTCCAAAGAAATCCTACTGGAATCCTAGACCTCCGCCCTGTCGGATTTGGTCACGCAAGTCGGGCCGGAGTCACCAAACTAACTGTTTGCAAAGTTTTTGTTGACCAATGCTTGTGTGCGGTTGGATTTAAAAGTATTTATATCCTCAAAAATCTGCATCTCTGGAACCCTCTGGTGGATTTTGAGGATCAAGGACTCTAAAAATTCATAAAAATATCCTCTAGTTTTATAAACTGTTGTGTCTCTTTCTTGTTGTGTGACTTTCTTATTCCATTGTTTGATGCTGTTAAATGCTTTACACTAAGTTCCTTTGTCAAGCCTTGGTGCTCGAAGTCACAGCTACCCAGCTACAAACCAGACTGGATCCAAGACAGTTTTTTTGAGTGAGAGAGGCGATGACTTCATGCAGAGTCTCCAGAAAATGGAGTGCAAATGGATTGAACGTGCAATTCCATAAATCAAGGACTCAACACCGCCGAGAAGTGGCAGACCTGCGTAGCAGAACTGAACAATTGACTAGACCAGGCCTTGTCAAGCTATGCCTGTCCACTAATCCTATATTGAACCCCTGTGCGTACATTCCATCACAGTGACTGCATGCAATATTCCTGCATCTAAATGCCGCCGAGCAGCAGCACCTTGATTATTGCTGATCGCAGAATCTACTGTAATCCGTCTATTCCTTTTGCACTTATTATGCTTATATTGCCTGCTCCACACGTTCTGACCACAGTTTATACTCAATTGTACATTAACTCAAGTGCAGGCAATATCTCTGTACATGAATGACTGCGAGTAAGAGCACCTTGATTACTGTTGACTGTAGCAGGCATTGTATTCTTTTCATCTTTCACCATTTATCTATACATTGTCTTCTCGTGCATATGTGCCTTGCCATTCTTTCAATCATTTGGTTGTTATTTACTGTTGATCATTACTAATGTTGCATTAGTGCACACAATGTAATAACCCTTTTTTCTATCCGGTATTGACTTACAGTTAAATTGGGTAATTGTGCTCACACATGCTCCCACTGGGTGCACTCATGGCCTTCTCATCCACTCCACCCCTTTTTTCAAAATTTTTACTTACGTTGGACACCCAGCGTGCTGCTCATCACAGTGCTGCACAAGCAGAAGCGTGCAGGTTACCCTAACAACCTCAGGGCCACGCCTCCTCTTGTCCTCGTGGCACCATAGGTTTGAAGCGCATTCGCTCCAAGCCTCGTTGTGCCCATCTGTCAGTGTCAAAAGGAAGAACGTCGCAGCGTCTTCCACCTGACACCAACGGAGCGGCAAGGCTAGATACGTGCCGCCCGCCTCGCCTTGTGATTCCATCGCAGAATCCTTCTGACTGCGCGGTGCACGTGCAGTTTCCTGCAACCTTCATTTTATCGGTTAGGCACCCATTGTGGCGCCTTGCACCTCTACTCAAATATTGCCTTGCTTAGTCAGCATCCTCACCTTGGGGGTAAGTATTCTCAGCGAACCCACTGAAGTCTTGCAATTGCTTCCTTAATTTCCCTGTGATATTGCGAGCCCATTTCAAATCTTGCCATCGTTTCTTTGAGTTCCTATGATATTGTTTACCCATTTTTTATGTTATTTCACCCAGTCCACCCACCCCGCTGTGTCCCATGTGAGTGCCCTTTCCCTTTCTTTTGGGTACTTTGGTGGTTGGTGTGTCAATTATTAATTATTTTCACACAGTTGTTAATATCACAGTACGGTGTGTTTTTTCATTCTTAGGTGTCCCCACATTCTGTTGGTCTTGATGAGACCCCATATTGTACAGGGGGTCGAAACATCATCGACACATACAAACAAACCAGCTTCCCGATCCCTCTGATTTATACAATGGCTCAATTTCATTTGATAATTTTTGGATGTAGTAGTTTGTTATAGTTTTGGCAACATATACATTTTTTATGTATGTTGTCTGTATAACTGTAATGTCTTTTAACCTATGTTTTAGATATAATCTACTTACTACTAACGATCTGATCGCCTTAATTAATTTACCCCCAAATGAATTTGTCTGTAACAATTTGTATACATTTTTTAAATCTTTTTTATCATTATTTGAAAAGAATTTATATTTATAGTCGTTAAGATTTATAATAATGTATTGATTTTGTATTAATTCTAATTGTTGATATCTGTAGAGGTCTAAATCAATAAAAACTGAAAAACGTAATGTCTTTTATTGTTTCTTTTTTGTTCCGTTGTTCACGTGAGAGACATGGCACATTAGGCACCTGTATTTAAGAAAACATAAATAATTTTCAACATAACCAATGTTTGACTATTCTTCCCTATTGCATCCTTGAACAATACAATTTTATTCTGCCACTGAGCTGGTTTTTGCATTGTTTTTCGGTACACATTCCTAATCAGAACCGCTGTTCTTCTGATATTGCAGCAACGTTGTTGGCATATACACCATGGGGTTAGGAACACTTGTCTTTATTACTCTACTAAAAACATTAGGGGGCTCATTATGATGTCGGGCGGAAAGCCTCCGCCCGACACGGACTCGGATCTGACCGACTTGCGGTCGGCGGTTCCGATCACCAGATTACGATGCGACCGATTGTTCGGTCGGATTTTCATTGTTCCCTATGGGAGCTCGTGTTCCGCCCAACACAAGCTCCTATGGGGAAATGGGGTGTTTGCAGAAAAACATGCACCCTGTCGCAGATGTGTGATGGAAGAAGGGCAGAGGCGTCACAAGCGTGCAATAGGACCCAATGCACGGAATGAAAATGGCACCCATTACTCATGGCTGGATAGTAAAAAGTAGTTGGTGTGCAATGGTTCTCTCTTACCCTTGGGCCCTGGTGCCTCCACACCTGTTGTCCTAATGAAATCTACAGCTCTACAGTTCTCACTTATTCTCTTGGACGCAAATGTATGCCATGTAGCCGAGCTAGTTTAACACTTACAAGACTGGCCCCTGTTGGGATGCTTATGCACCCCATTTTGAAAAGCTGCTCCCCTTTACTGACTTGTCACGGATGCCCTTATATCTAATCTTTTTGAGACCTAAGGTAAAGGGGTTCGATGCGCTGCGTGGCATTAGATGCTCTGTGCAAAACAGCTTGCACAAGTCACAGATGTTTGGATGTGGGGATGTGAAGTATGTTTCTGTTTTATTATTTGTAATTTTATTCATGTTGTTACTTATTGTAGCCCAGGAATTATGACTGTTCCTTGGTACATGGTGCTAACTTTGTGAAAAAAAGTTGTTTTTTGAATACTATACATTTATTCTTAGTATGAAATATTTTATAAACAAATCAATAAAAAAAAAGAAAAAATATGAAATAAAAGAATGATTTACTAATTTTGGTGTGGAGAATAATGTCTTTTTTGATGCCCTATTACTGAGCCTGTTTAGCCAGTTTATAAAGAAATATAGGTCTAGAGGGTTCATATCTGTTGTTGTGATAATCCTTTCCCCCTTGTTCCCTGACCTGATAAATTATTCGTTTTAGGGGGTTGCCTCTCTTACTCGGGATGCTTATGCACCCCATTTTGAAAAGCTGCTCCCCTTTACTGACTTGTCACGGATGCCCTTTTATCTAATCTTTTTGAGACCTAAGGTAAAGGGGTTCGATGCGCTGCGTGGCATTAGATGCTCTGTGCAAAACAGCTTGCACAAGTCACAGATGGAACACCTGGAGGGGAGTGCATGGGTTTTATGCCCATTCCAATCT
Source organism: Calotriton arnoldi (assembly GCA_963921515.1). Lineage (NCBI taxonomy): Eukaryota > Metazoa > Chordata > Amphibia > Caudata > Salamandridae > Calotriton > Calotriton arnoldi. Next base: position 1,142,904 of record CAWUFW010002175.1, on the reverse strand, counting down.
TGGCCTCTCTTGTAGTTGCTATTTTGTTGTGAAAGGGGCACCTCTACTCCCTTTATCTTCTTATCCTTTTCCTCCCTGACTCACTCTCAGGGCATCAAGACATGGTGTCCATCCTCCCTGCACATGCAACGTGGGAATCTCTTTAGAAGAAGCTACTCTTTGAGATACATATTTTTTTTAATTAAAAAAGTGTTCAATAAGCACGCCCACTCAATTACTGGTCTCTCACTTTTTCTCTATCTTCCTCACCCCCATTTCTCCCTTTTGTCTCTCACCACAGCGTCGGGTGAGTGCGGTGGGGGGGATAAGAGATGAATTCTATGACGCTTGCGCTGTGGTTTCACAGGAGAGACGCCATTTTTCCTTCCAGTCCTCATCTTTTCTTTCACAAATCACGTCATCTGCTACTTCTGCCAAACTGATTCAATAACAGTGACCCAAGAATAAAACTCTTATTTTTGTTATTCTGAATACTGTCGCTTTTGAGACGTTTTGTTTACTTACAGGGGGCTCAGAGCATGCCCACTGCTTACCATTGGTTGGCTTCATCGTCACTCTCATTTCCATGCTTCTCTTTGGTCATCACATGCCGGTTTCTCTTCCTGTTTGTGTGATTGTCCCTCACTTGGAGCATACCACAAGTACTGCTTCCTTACCCAGTGTCCTTCCACTGCTTGCACTTTCTGAGCTACTTTTTTCTTTTAGTTTTTTCTTTTCTTCATTAGAATGTATGTGTTTGCACGCAGTCTCCCCCATCCCACCCCGCATTGTTGCTTTACCTTCTGCACTGCTGCTTGCCCCGTTCCGTTGCTTGGTTGTGCCACCCTCCAGGGGCGGCTCCTCCGCTAAGGCGGAGGAGCGTTGCACCACTGCTCTGAGAGCAGGAGAAAGGAAAAATAAAATGATAATAACCCTGTTATTATCATTTTATTTTTCACTACAGGGCTAGGTTAGGGCGGGGCAGGGCTGGGTCACAGGGGGAGGAGTGATTTGCACTCCCTAAGAGGGCAGGCCACACAGTTATGCACAATTTGCATGTTGCCCACCAGGCTGCATCACACAGCCTGGTGATGAACTTGCCCAGTCTCCCATTCCCCGTCTGAGCGTCGAACCATGGTGCTCAGACCATGCAGCGTTGTGAGTGGCTTAGGGAAGGGAGCGTGTTTGCTTCCTGCTTCCGTCGAAGCTGAGGAGAAGGCAGCATGGGAAAGGACCGAAGGGGAGTTGAGACCGCGGCCGGCAAAAGGTAAGTGTTTTAAAAAAAAAAAAAAAAAATTGTCTGTCCCCTCCACCTGCCCCACCACCCCCGTTCCCTGCCAGGAGCCACTGCCAACCACCACCCTCCAGAGCTTTTGTTGCTTGCCCCATTCCTCCCGTACAGCTGGGCTTCTGTACAATATGGCTAAAAGGCATTGATAAAGCCAATAGTTCTCACATAGGCGAAACCTATCGGCTTTGTCAATGCATACTCTGGAGGTTACCATTAATCAGATAAAGTGTGCACGTTATTGTGTGTGACTCCATGAATCTATACGATCTGTGTTGTGTATGGTGTTCTAGTTCATGACAGTGTGCATTCAAGTCTTTAAAGGAGTGTCCTCGAGAGAACCTGCCCCCAACACTCCAAAGCACCATGTTCCTTCCGATTAAACTACATCTTCCTGAAAGCAGGTCCTATTATCTTCATTTTCAGTAGAAGCAAAAACTTTACCGCCCTCGGGGTTCACTTCATCGCACATGACCTCTCTTCCTCCATCCCCCCTCTCCTCCCAGGATGATGAGCTGGGGCTTTGAAAGTAGGCACTTTGTTAGATTTGCTGTTTGGTCCCTCCTGCTATGTCTTCCTTCGTCCTGTTATTAGGGGGTGTTGTTTGCGGTGCCAGGCGATTTGTTTTTTTAATGAGTGCTTGTATTTTCCCTTTATTTTTAGTAGAGCACTGCTCCGATCTTGCTCCTCATTTCACGGTCTTTCATTGTTCTCATATGTGGTTGTTGCAGCCATAGGAGTTCTTGTGGGATCCATAGGCCCAAATGTCAGTCAAGATCCGAGCACGAGCGAAAAGTCTCGTCGCTGAACCTTGTGCAGTGAGAATATGTCATAGTACCAGCATTGGCAACCTACCCCACCCCTCCAACGTAACATGCATGCTCATAAATAAACACACAACACATTTCTTGTTTGGGTAAAATTGCTGCAGGTTTATTACATACACCGTTATGTAATATGGTGGGTTATCTTACGGGCGATCCAAGGGCAGGCAACCGTCTGGGCCGCCTGCCCGCCTGATGAGCCAAGCAGCACTGGGGCGAACCCCATCTGTGCTGCCACTTCTGGTGATCCTCTTCCCGGATCACGTGACACATGGTCCCTTGTTACTCACGCCCCTTTCAGGGCGGAGCGTAGCATAGCAAACCCCCCGGTTGTTCAGGCCCACAACCGCCCGAAGGACTAACGGGGCGCCAACACGGTTTTCCAGGAACCTCCCATGAGGCTCCTAGGATTTGGCTCTGGCACCCACCATGGTGCCGCGCAGTGGTACCCTTCTGTACCCCTCTGCTTCCAGATCGCCCTGTAACTCCGCCTGCAACGAAAAAAGACAACATTACAACATTCTCTGCCTCCTGCCTGCCACGAACCACGCCGGGTAAGCGGTAGGGTGGGAGACGGCGTGTCCGGGCGCGCAAAAGAGGACGACAAGATGGTGGGGGAGGAATATATACCCCTCCCCCTGTCCTCGCGCCCCGGACGTGATGCTCGCCTAGCGCGCTGCGCCAAGGCTTGGGGGACTCCTCCCTGAGTCCCTGCGGGGGTGTGGGGTGCCCAGCTGGCACTAGAGGGCTGCCCTCGTTAGTGGCCCCCTGCGGGGGCCTCGGACAGCCGCATAGTACCAGCATTGGCAACCTACCCCACCCCTCCAACGTAACATGCATGCTCATAAATAAACACACAACACATTTCTTGTTTGGGTAAAATTGCTGCAGGTTTATTACATACACCGTTATGTAATATGGTGGGTTATCTTACGGGCGATCCAAGGGCAGGCAACCGTCTGGGCCGCCTGCCCGCCTGATGAGCCAAGCAGCACTGGGGCGAACCCCATCTGTGCTGCCACTTCTGGTGATCCTCTTCCCGGATCACGTGACACATGGTCCCTTGTTACTCACGCCCCTTTCAGGGCGGAGCGTAGCATAGCAAACCCCCGGTTGTTCAGGCCCACAACCGCCCGAAGGACTAACGGGGCGCCGACACGGTTTTCCAGGAACCTCCCATGAGGCTCCTAGGATTTGGCTCTGGCACCCACCATGGTGCCGCGCAGAGGTACCCTTCTGTACCCCTCTGCTTCCAGATCGCCCTGTAACTCCGCCACAGCTCTGGAGGTGGCCACCGTCGCCGCCAGAGCCCCCACCAAAACAGCTCCTTTCTCACCTGCAACTTCTTATTTCCAGGCCTCCTGCAAAGCTAGGGAAGAGAACACTCCCACTGGTGATAGATGAACCCCATCTATATCATAATAGCCCTTGCTGATAGCCTGGATCAGCTAGTGTCTATTGCAACACAAGGCCCTTCTGCCCTGTGAATTTGTGTCAAGAACTATCCACCCTCCTGTGGGAAAGTTCCACTACTTCACATAACTCAGCCCTGTGTCAACTCTGGGCGGGGCAGATCCGATTCCCTGGTTCACATTGCCCCATGAATTTGCTGAGCTCACCTAGCTGCCGTCCATCTAGGACGGTGTGTCTAGCACACCTGTGTGCCCGCTTAAGGGACAGCTGCCCGCTTGTTGGGAGACCGCTCCTACACCCACCTGCCTACTTTTGGCTATTCGGGCGAGAAGGATTATACTTTAACCTTTGCACCGTCCATTTGCTTTCTAACTCATGACGCACAGGAATGTCCATAACTAGACGTGTGTGACGATGAGCCAGGGTGCCCTCCTGCCCTTGCATCCCTTATTTCTTATGGGAATTTCGCCAGCTCAGCTCCCTTCATGGTGGACCCCCCTAGGGATACCAGCTAGAGAATCCGTCTGATTAATGCAGTGCGCACTGGCTGCCATATGGTGCCTAACTTTAAGGATTGGCTAAGTCCTACTTTGCCCTTCATCCCAAAATATTCCCGAATAGGGGGGGGGGGGATTCACACTGCTCGCCTTGCCTTTTGTGCTTGGCACCTTGTTGCCCCCTTTCTTGGGGACGCAGCACAATGTGTTAGCTGACAGCACCCCCGCCCAGTGAGGCTAGTATAGCTAACCGGGCAGGGCATTTGACCTTAACTGCAGGAAAAGTCGACCGGCTAGAACCCTCCCTGCGAGGGCCCCCGGATAGGGGGCAGGGGCGTTCACACTGCCCACCCCAGGGCAACCCCAGCGGTGGAAAATTACCTGCTCAGTTAAATTTAGCTTTTTGTTGATCACTGGACATGCCACATGTTCTTTTACATAGTAGCCTTTTGTGCTTGACACCTTGTGTCCCCATTACTTGGGACGGCAGCCCACTGTTGGCTGACAGCGTCACCACCGAGCGTGGCATCTATTACTGACCGGGCGGGCGTTTGCGCCTAACTGCAGGATCATAGTCAACTGCCCTTTGTTCTGGGGTGCACTTATTTCGCCCCTTTGCCCAGACTTATGCACAAACCCCTTTGCTTGCTACCCTGGTGAACACCTTAATGGTATCGAAGCTGGTTTGAAACAATGTATGTCTTGCTCCCACTACTGGAGACACCTCACCCTTTTGTGTAATTACAACTTACGCAGCGCACCCCGCTTGCCTAACTGCCATCGGATCACAGATGCACAGTACCTACTGTGCCTCTCCGACCCTGGATGCTTTAAACCTGCCACAGTGACGGAAACCAAGCTTCCCAGTTCCCTGTTTAGCTGCAGTACACCGTCAGTGGGTCCGCTAGGATATACCACAAATGGACCACATATGTATTGTGCCCACTATTGGAGACAACTCACCCCTTCGTGGAGAGACAACTACACGGTGCCTACCCAAGTCACCCAACAGACAAGTTGGCCCTGACTACCTTGTGTTCTGGTGCCAGGTTTGGGAAGAGCCTTGCCTTCACTAGCTGCCCCCCTGGGAAACACAAAGGCAGTGCTCTGGCCGCAGCGCAGCGATGCCCTCGTGTAGCATCGAACCCCTGGTCAAATAAGAGTGACAACTCCAACTTACTTAAGACTACACCATGACCATGGGTGGAGTTTAGCTCTTCCCCAAACTTCTGCTAGCGTAACCCGCGGTCACGCCTCCTGTTCAGTTCACTTTAGTAATTCATGGCCTGATCCACAAGGGCCTAATACTGGGCTGTGTAAATGGGGCCCAGGGTGACCTTAACACTCGGCTTGGTGTGGATGGGTGCTAACAATACCTGGCTGACGTGCAATCCCTTTGACAATCACTCCTGACAAGATGTGCCAATGCAGGTAGAAGCAAGAATTATCCAGCCCACCTTACTTCCTGTCCCAGTGATCTGAGTAACTTAGTGAAAGATGCACCTTTGAACTGGTAGCGGAAACTGTTACTTACGCCTGCAAATGCTCTGCTCAGAGCAGCCCGCCAGACTAATGAAACGTTGTCAATTTGGCTGTCAACTTTGCTGCCTGTGCCACCCTTCCGCCCCATGGAAATTGTTCTGGGCTCTCGCTTACTACCCTGCTGAGTGAGCCCACTGTATTCACCAGATTCATTAACAATTTCCGCTTCTGACTGTACTTGGTAACACGTACACCCCATGGTATCTTGGCGCTGCATAACAGGTTTGTTACTCAGCTCCATGGTACTTGTTTTATCGACCTCAGAAGGATGAAATGCTTGTTGATTGCCACCTTGTTGGTGTACATACATAGAAGAGCAGCCTAGACACCCGAGTATGAATTACTCTTGTGCAGCTTACTGCTTTTTAAATTAAGCCCCTGCTCGCAAACTGGGAGAGGGATAGTGCAGTGGGCACAGTTAACAATGCTTCCATCAGGGACAAACATCTTGCTAACCCGGTTTGAGGAGCAAGCACACTGATGCTGATCATGGGCGGGCCCATGAAATCCCACCCTTATCCGCCCCCGCCAAATTCTGGTAGTGATCCTAGCACAATTGCAGCAATTTGGTGAACGTGCCAGGTTTACAATGATCTGTACTCGAAAATACCAGGACTGTGGAAGGTCTGACCTCGTTCTAGTGCCACAAAGATTAACGTGTTTGTACCAGTGTAAGCATTTTGTGTTGTACTAATGCGCACACGTCATAGCAGATAAGAGGCTGCTCTGCTTCCGGTGGAGGGTGTTCGAGGTTCTTGGAAGGGAGGGAACAGGGTCTCCAAAGTGGACACTCCCTGGCCGGCCCACGAGCAGCCACAAAGTGCCACACAGGACAGCTGAAATGTGACATCCAAAACAAACAGTGCATACGAACCACCACTGTCAACTCCCACTCCATGCAAAATCCTCCCTTGGGCTGGCCCCACCATGATCAAACACAACCTCTCGACTGAGCATGTGAACGCCTAAAATTCACAGCTCGCCGACATCGTCCTCACCAGAAGGCACCGGTTCTAAATTCGGACCCCCGCATGATCTTGGGCAGAAAAGTTAACAAGTGAGGATATCAACTTCCTCACCTGCAAAAGCAGGGAGTGCTGGCGAACAGGCTCATCCCTGAATCCCAGTCACAATGTTAACCGCGTATGTCCAAAAAACGTTAGAGGGCCTTTCCCTCCAACATGACAATTGTTTGCCTCCTGGACACCTCTGCAAGTATGAGTGTGTGCCCACGTGTACAACTACATTTGATGCATGTATTGGACACTGTGTCCAACAGTGCCCAGCAGTACATCATCCCATTACTCTGTTGGTAGTGTGGGACTAGATACCACCATTTCCGGTACCAGTAGTGCTTCACGGCAAAGACAACGATTGGCCTGCCACCAAGAGGCATGTCTGCTGGCCACTGCCTGCACACACCTCTGATCTGCTGCCTGCTCTCACCCCTCTGCAGCTGGGCCAATGACCAGCTGAGCCATCTCACCCGTCTCCCCAGAGTCCCCTGCCTCACAATACCATGGTGGGCGTCCAAATGACCCGCGTGAAGCGCCCTGAGTTGCCACTGGAGAGCCTCGGGTCTGCAAACCCCTGCCCCTCACCTTTCAGAGAGAGATGCTGTCAAGTGGTGCTGCCCGTCAAAAGAGTGTGTACCAAGACATGCGCGACCCTGGAGCACAGTTCAAGCCAATTCGATTGGTAAACTCTCAGCTGCGCCCGGCAGGGCGACCAGCGACATAATGCGCTCAGCTTCCATTCCTACGGCGGTTTGACGCTGTACAGGTGTGACTACTGGGCACAACCGTCTCCCCTTTCAGCGCTGGACATCTATTACCGATTAGTTTAAAAGTAAAGACATAAAAGGAACGGGGAAAACAAACAACCAGAACGCCCTGGCCACCCTGAAACACAGCCCGCACACCTTGACACTCAGCGTGCGAAGAGGACTTAGCGGCTTGATCGCCTCGGGCATAGAATCCCCACAACAGGGTGGCCTCCGCCACAGACCTATCACGCTTTGGCTCCAACACGTTCCCCCGTGGAGCCCCTGCAAATGGACCGCAACACACGGACATTATGTAGAAGTAGAAAATTAGCTCGATCTATATACCTCAAATACAATGACACATACGTCAAAATAGCTTAAATATGTTGCGTTCCTTGTTTGGAAATGTTTCCTGCATTGTCCAAAGCAGTTACGAATGGCAATACGGTTCTATGCTAGATGACCAGTTCGTTGAGATTAACAAAACCTTAGCTAACGAAGGCCCCGTGAACGCCCAAAACCCTGCGCTCTCACGAAGAGAGCTCTCATGCCGCATCTCCAATGCCTAAGGTGTGCCACTCATACCAATAGCGCCAGGCCTACATTTTCGCAGCCAGCCTCCAAACAACCTGGCAGCCCTGTCCGAGGCGCGTTTGACAGGCTTCCTGGTTTACCCCCTGGCCGGAAGCCTCATCATGCCAACGCACCGCGTCCTGCCTGCCAACCACGTGGCCTCCATGGTAGGCTGGAGTCCCGCACCCACGTGGCCAGAGGGGACTCCTGTAATATAAAACAGACATCATCCTACCAACACAGATGCACAAGACTCAAGCGGTCTTTCCTGGTCCCCATTGTCTGCCCTGACCGGTGATAATGCTGGCTACACCATGCGTGAGTTGGAATTCGGGCCAGGCCGGCAGCTACCGCCGGGAACGACCGGTTCCTACTACCGGCACTTGTACACCCTTGATTGGAATTAAAATACCCACAATTGATGGACGGAATGCAGAACAAAGCACCTTCCCCATCATCATGAGGTCAGCCACAATCCGACAGGGTCCGCTCTAACCCCGCTGACCCAATTTACAGATGTTGCTCCCCTCACACCCTCAGGGAGGGCACAATGGTGCCACCTCACGTGACTGGTGCCCCCCCCCAATATAAGCCCGCATCAAAATTGTCCTTTGTTCGTTGAGAGAAAGCACACCACCACTAACGGCCTCAGTTGAAACTTAACCTTGGTGCAAGTGTCAACACCCATAACTACTAGGCCACAGAGGCGCCTACAAACCCCGCGCACAGTATTGGCAAGCACACTTCCAATAGAGCCACACACTAAGCTCCCGTAAACAGGCCCAATTTGCCGAGCTGCCCCTTGATGCCGTAAAGCATTAGATGCCTCGTTCGGTGCAATCGGGTTGCCCAGGAATTTTATTTTATTTATTTATTTTTTTTTTTTGTCCCCATGCCCAGCAAGCACACAGACCCACCCATGCCACGACCAGCGTGGTTTTATACCATTATAAGCCTGTCGTGGAATGATAAACAAAACAGTTGAACAGTGCCACCCAGTGGCGTAAACACCCCTAGCACTCTGGGATGTACATAGATGGACAATAGGGTACGTGAGCCCCGCAGTGTTGTCCTGATGCCCCCTTGTTAAATGCTAGGACATTCGGTTTGTAATGGCTGTTTTCGGTCGCATTTTCCTGCCCTTCAGCAAAAGTTACAATTTCAAAAGCATAATAAATGGCAAGAAACCAAGAACCGTTCCCCAAATTGACCTCGCCTCACGATTTTGGGATGCCGAAAAAGACTAGTGTTTAGTGAGCGTAGCACCCTCTTCACAAATGTCTCCAATGCTCAGCTCGCAACCGCACCAGGACCAGTATCTTAGCACCTTTTATCGCAACGTGCCGTATGCACACACTAAGCGCGATGTACTAACAGCCTTTAATTGAAAGTCCCTAATTACCTAGCAAAATTTACTTTCTCATGGGGTTACCGGATGAGACGCCTAATGAATATTCATTGGGCAGTCACTATAGAGACGCACCGTGACTGGCTACCGACAAATCTCCTGCCATCTTGCCTCCTGTGTTTACCTACACCCTTAAGACAACGGCCCTTTAATTTTAACTATGGGCACCACCTCTACCCCACCGGCGCCCAGGCACCGCAGCCAGCCCCTGCGGACACTGCATGCTCGTGTCCTCCCACGCGTTGAGGCTCTGTTGCTTGCCCACCAAGGATGCCGAATTTCGAACCTGGTGCCAACCCGTGCTCAGGGGACCTCACAGCAGCGGACACATCGTCAATTACGCTGCATGTGAAACGAGTACTGCATACCGCGCCTCCTAACAGTCGTGAAGTTCATAGCATCTTAATGCTGCCCGGTCGGTGGCCACGTGTATCAAACACCACCTTCCGGCTGAAGCGCTAGCCAAGCCGGGCCTACGGCCCTCACACATGCTCACACAGGCGAACGCCCACTCGCGCCAGTAAACACTCCGTCCCCGTTAGCAAAATCGGTAAAGGATTGCACCGCAACGTGGCCGGAGCACCACGCTGCCTCGTAAGCATTTCAAAATCGTGCATCGCATAACATCCAAATTGTTTTTTTTTTTTTTTTTTTTTACCTAGCCGTAGCCTGAACCTGCTCAGACGGCGTTGTCCGTTCCCGGCTTGCTTACACGCTAGACTGGGCCAGGAGCTGCTGCCCCTCGTAAAGAGAGCACCGGAAGACAGGTAAGACCTGCAACTACTTTCAAGCTTTTCCTGCTTAAAAGCGCATCCAGCCACTACCTCTGCATGGACGCTCTGACCATCTGCCCCCCCCCCCCTTTAAACATAGGGAGCGCGGTGGGTGGGGGCCTCCCCCTCATTGTCCCGACCCCTGCGCCACCGAGCGGCCCACTAGCAGCCCTGTGCATTCCTGGTCATCGATGTCCGTGGAAGCGGGGGCACGTCCTGCCAGCAGGGCAACCAACACGAGGGGTCGCATCCGGGCAACCTCACCGCAAGTTGATCCAAAAATTGCAGCCCGACCGCGATTAAAAGTTCTTTCCAGCACCGCCTGCTCCTTTACTTAAAGCCGCCTCCGAACCGCACACGCGTTGGTACAAGCGGCGGCATTAATCGCACCCCTATCAACTGCAGCACTGCTGCCAACTTCCACGTTGTGGTGCGCGACCAACCACCACCGCCTCCCCCTTGCACACCAACATTCGGCATATAGCGCCGGCTCACGTGCCCCGAACAACCAAGAGCAACCGGCAACCGAGGGGGGGAACAACTCACCGCAGAAAATCACCAATGCCGACTCCATGTATGCGGCCAGGGCGATCGGCAATGCTAAGCCTACGGACACGAGCTTTCTACAAGTCGGGTCCCGGGACAGTCCCCGCCCCCAGGCCTGGCAAATGTTCCTCCGGCGGGCCCATTCGCACGCCCAAGCAACCCGACTCCCTAACCCCCCGTGACAAAACGCGCCCTACAGTGAGCACGGACTTCGATCAAGGGGGGGTAGTGGCATCCAACCCAAAGGACTATGTGGGGAGGCGAGAGGAACTGCCCAAATGGCCCGGAGGTTTGGGGAACTGCCCCAGGTGGCCCAGACTCACCAAAAACCTTGACTCTATCTCCGGTGTCGCAGAACTGAGAGACGACCTGCAGACGGCGTGTCCGGGCGCGCAAAAGAGGACGACAAGATGGTGGGGGAGGAATATATACCCCTCCCCCTGTCCTCGCGCCCCGGACGTGATGCTCGCCTAGCGCGCTGCGCCAAGGCTTGGGGGACTCCTCCCTGAGTCCCTGCGGGGGTGTGGGGTGCCCAGCTGGCACTAGAGGGCTGCCCTCGTTAGTGGCCCCCTGCGGGGGCCTCGGACAGCCGCACAGTCAATAAAGGCCCGGAATCAGTTAGGCTTCGGCGTGACACTGACGCTCCCAGCGGTTTCAATCCGCATCACTGAGTATGTGAAAAACCAAAGAATCGACACAAACACCACTGATTTGTAAATGGTCCCAAACTTTAATTTGCTCCAGTCTCCCAACTAAATATCCATGAATCTTCTTGAAAAATTCCATGCACTGGTTCAAGTCTACAATCCTGCAGAGGATTTTATCTTCAGACATTTTAAGCAGGGCTTCTAAGTCGATATCGCCAAACCCATGAACACAGCTTTGTTTTCAACCAGCATAATTTTAAAACATAATCAGTGAACATTCAAAATGTTGATAGTGACCACAAAAACGGCTGCCCTCCTTGAGTTGTGTGTCTTTGTAAGACAGAGAGTGAGTAAGGGAAGGCTCAGTGTAAGGGTGGTTAAGTGTGTGAGAGAGGCAAGTAAGTGGGTTTTTTGAGGGAAAGGAGGATTTGAAAGAGCGAATGGAATGTGTGTGTCTGAAACAAGCATTTCATTGACAGGCGAGGGCTTGGTGTGTGCGTTTAAAGATGGGATGGCAAGAGTAGTGTGTGGGGCAGAAAACAGGGCCCTGGGTGTGAGGAGAAGGTGAAACTAGAAGATATGTGAAAGGAAGGAATGTATGGGATACAATAGTGACTTGACTATCAAGAAGAGTAGTGTGTGTTTCACTTGAGAGAAGTGAGAGCTATAGAAAGAGCAGGGTATGAGATGATGGACAAAAATGGGTGTGTATGTGAACAGTGTGAGAAGAGGGTATGCAAGATAAAACGAGCATTAGCATAGACAATAGATCTCGCCTTTTGGACCTAATAAGTGTGTTGCAATGCAACACATTATCTTGGGTGGTATGTGTCTAGGGATAGAAGAGCTATGCAATTACTACACTCTGTTTTTTTTACAGTGTGTGCGTGTGTGTTAGTGCGGTCAGGCATAGGCCACACACTGGAATAGCGCACCCTAAGAGACCCAATGAATGGTTTACAGCCTGTGTCTGGCTGCACTGAGCTCACGATACATTACTTACAAAATGTGTTTTGTGTATGTGGAGAGCGCATGATACCAATTGTGCAAGATTAGGCAAATGAACTTTCTACAGGCTTACAGTCTGCTAAATCTTATGGCATCAGCAATATGACATATCATCTACGATACCAACAATCGTACTGGAAATACAAGTCACATAGACCACAACATGTAAATGGCCAAACTGAAGAGTCTGTTTTGCGAAGTCACACTATGCCCATCCCCCAAACATGAAGTGCTTACAGTGGCTTACATGCTAAATCTTATGGCATCAGCAATATGACATATCATCTACGATACCAACAATCCTACTGGAAATACAAGTCACATAGACCACAACATGTAAATGGCCAAACTGAAGAGTCTGTTTTGCGAAGTCACACTATGCCCATCCCCCAAACATGAAGTGCTTACAGTGGCTTACATGAAGTGCTCTTTTATTGGTGAAACCTTTAACTAGGTAAACACAGAAACACAATAAGTCTCAGAAAAAAAGAAGTCTATGGTTACATCTGCACAAACCAATTGCCAACTAAAAAAAAACAGAAAAGAAAAAAAACTTAAATTGCTGAATGCCTTTTATAATTAATTGGGTCAATCACTGAAAACAAATACAGGTATGCATAGGCTTGCCTACTAATCTGACCAATCGGGGGCTGCCATAAAAGAGCAACAGAGACTTTTTAAGGATGCATCTCTTGCACAACCCTGCTGTAAATTAAAATGAATTCCCTAACGGCACAAGCAGAAAGGGGGGCGTTGTATTCCATGGCTACCATAACAAAACAGCAGTGAAGGATTTCCCTAGAACCTTCCAAACCAAATATATTGTAGCAGTTCTCTTGGCCCACAGTGGCATTGCAACACAGAAATGCAGAGCACAAGGACGTCAAAAGGAAGGATCTGTGGTGGTACTAAACACATTTAAATGCCAGGCTGCCTCCGGCAATCAAAAAAACCTCAAATAAATCAAGTAAATCAAACCACAGGTTAGCAATCATAGTAAAGACTGACTCCGCAACAGATTCCAGCATGTTCGAAAAAGGTATGGTGCTTCTGTGCCAAAAGATTACAAACAACATTCGTGCACATCAGTTTGGACCCGGGCCGGGAAGGCGGAGCCGGACCCAAATTCCCGGCTAAGTCGGGGGGGGGCCAGGATTGTCCCACGAAAGTAAGGAAGGCTCCCCCCCAATCAAGGGGCGAGCAAGTAAATCCAAGGGGGTGGGTTTAAAAAGGGGGCCAACGGCCCAAAGAACCACAATTCACCCTCCCTTGGCGAAGATAGAAGAAGAGAAGAGAAGCGGACGTACCGACGACGATGGTTTGTGATCATCGACTTCCCCGTTCTCTTCATCTGGGGGTAAGCCTGGCCAATGATGGCAACGACGGGAGCAGCGTAAAAACGAGCCTCCACTCCGGCCGGACAAAGGAAACGGCAACCACATCGGCAGGAGCAGCGTGGTGAAGCAGCCTCCACCCCCGCCGGGAGTAAGGGACGGCTTTCCGGGTCCAAGCGGCGGAAGCAGCATAGGCAGCAGCCACCGCCCCGCCGGAAGAAGGAGAGTGAGGCCATCGGCGGGACCAGCGTGCACGGCAGGGGCGCCCGAGCATCCCCAACCTACGCCAGAAATCCGGAGCCAGCGGGGGAGCGCAGAACCCGGCATCGGAGGGGCTCCCGGCGTCTCCTTTGTCGCCCGCAGCAACCCCCCCAGAGGGCAGGCATCGCCGCGGCCGAAAGCGGCACGGACAAACAAGAGACGCTGGTTTCGCACCTTTTTTCTCCGAACGTGAAGCGGAGAAGGCAAAAAACAGGGCGAGGCCGGCGCCGGGAGCGCGCGCTCAGCTGACGATCGCAGGGGAGTTAAAGGGACAGGCTGATTGCTGTTCTTTTTGTTGTGGCTCACATTTAAAGTGATTTGGAAGAATTAAAGGGACAGGCGAATTGCTGTCCTTTCGGTTGTGAGACACTCAAAGCGAGCTGGGGCTGTTGGAACAGCCGGAAATATTGAGCAAAGCCTCGCGAACGCTGCCTGTTGAACTTGCTGTGGGAGGGAATCCTAAGCCCCGGAAACTTTGAATCAAAGGCTTAAGCAGACCGGGGAGAAAATACAGCGCAAATGGCGGTGCAAAGCAGGATGGCCAGCAGGAAGAGTGCAGCTGGGAGGAAGGCACAGCGCCTGGCAAGGTTCAGGGAGAACCAGGAGAGGCCAGCAGTCCCCAAGAGGGGGCAGAAGAGACGCAGCGAAGGAGCGGGACCCGACCTGGACGAGGACCTGCAGGCCATGCTGGAACAAGCCAGGGCCCTGGTGGCACTAAAGGGAAGGAGCTGGATGAACCATCAGATCAAGGATGCAGCACAAGAAAAAGGAAAGAGGCCGCGACAAGCATCCCCAACACGACCAACCACGAAGAAGGCATCAGAAAAGGGGCTTGCAGCCAAAACGGCGGCCCCAAAAAAGGCAGCGGAGAAGGGGCATGCAGCCAGATCGGCGGCCCGAGGAAGGCAGCTGAGAAGCGGCAGGCAGCCAGAACGGCGCCCCCGGCAAAACACAGGGGGGGCAGGACAAAGGGCACCCCGCAGGCCAGAAGGGAAAAAGACAGAACTCCGGAATTGGTGAGCAGCGCGGAGTCCGAGGACAGCAGTGAGGAGGAGGGGCCTGTAGCCTCCACGGCGGCCCCTCGGGAGAGGCACGAGAGAGATGACGAAACAAGCACCAGGGGCACTGGTAAGCATGGCGCACGCAGCAGCAAGCCAGGGCACGGGGCGGGCCAGGGAGCACGTGGCAGCCCATGGCAAAATGTGAATATGGGTACTCAGCTAGGGGTACACAATGTAGCAATGCAAGCTCTGTGGCACATGCAAACTCCATGGCAAGCAGGGCTAGGTTTAGGGAGACCAGAATTCCAGGAGGAAGCATGGAGCAGGGAAGAGGAGGAGCAAACATCCGGGCTGCCCTGGTGGCAATGGCCGGCGATGGGAGCCCCATTTAATAGGTACTCAACATGGGGACCAAGGGGACAGGGGAGGCCCCCGGCACCTGACACAGGGTTGGGCAATGGGGGGCCAACAAGGGGAGCAACAGGCCACGAGCCAGGGGCGACAAGCCCAGCACCACAAAGTGCGCCGGCAGAGACTGGGGCAGCACCGCAAGGGAGCACAGGGGCCAGCGGGGGGAATAGCCTCAATCAAACCAGACCCACTGAAGGGCAGGACAACAATGGGAAGCCGGCTAGCGAATACATACGACCCTCCCCGAGCGATCCACCTACAACAACAAAAATGTTAGGGCTGGACAACCTCATCCCTCTCACCGTTAAGGAGAGAATTTGGAGAAAAGAATTCATAGATATTTTCTCGCTGCTAGAGGTGCGCCAGGCAGGGATAGACCTGACGGCGCAGGACAAAAAGGACGAGGACAGAAGGGCCCCCCGAAAACCTAGAGTGGAGAGGTCAATAGAAAACTGGCTGAAGGCGTTCAGGACACTAGCTTGCGTTTTCATTGAAAAATTCCCCCAAAGCGCGGCGGCACTGTGGCTATATGAGCAAAAAGTGCATGAGGTGCAACAGCAGTACCAAGGGGAGGCATGGCTACACTATGATGAGGGCTTTAGGGAAAAATGCAGGTGTGGCCAGTAATGGAATGGGATTGCCAAGACATGGAGGGCTTCTCAAAACACATGGTGGCAGCCAGAGAAGGGGTTGGTGCTAAAGAGTACACTTTTCGTCAGTACGGGAGTAAGGGCAAGTTTGAAAGCCAGGGGAAAGACTTCAAGGGAAAAAACCAGGCGGGACAAAAGTCAAATAAAGCATGTTGGAAATTCGACAAAGACGAGTGTAAATGGGAAGCATCATGCAGATTTAAGCATGCTTGTGGGTCATGCGGGGGCAACCATCCCACCATTCGCTGCAGACGCAACACAGGGCCGGGGGCCAACAAAGAAAAGACAGGCGCCAAAAAATAAGGTACAGCCCCCGCGGAGCAGGGGCAAGGGGGACGGGGCGGAGGGCAGACGCTACCCACCCCCATCAGGACAGGCAGACTATTACAACTTTTACAAGGGTACCGCAAAACAAATGACAAACAGTTACTGGCGGATGGGTTCACACAGGGTTTCCCCATACCTTACAAAGGGCCAAAAAGAGCGCGGGAGAGCCTGAACCTGAAGTCGGTGAGGGACAACCCCGGGGTGGCTAGGGAGAAAGTGGAAAAGGAAGTGCAACTAGGGCGGGTGGCCGGGCCTTTTACTGCCCCCCGCTGAAAGACATGGTGGTCTCCCGGCTTGGGGTGGTTCCCAAAAAAGAGCCAGGAAAATTCCGGCTGATTCATCACCTCTCCCACCCAGAAGGGGAATCAGTCAACGATTGGCTGGACCAAAGCGAGTGCACAGTGGCATACGCATCGGTGGACGACGCAGTGGACTTAATTAGGCAGGAAGGAAAGGGTGCCCTGATGGCAAAGTCTGACAGAATCAGCCGTCAGGTTACTGCCGGTTCACCCAGACAGCTACCATCTGTTGGGTTTTAAGTTGGATGGACAATATTACTATGACAAATGCCTACCCATGGGGTGCTCAATATCATGCGCACATTTTGAGGCTTTCAGTGGCTTCCTAGAATGGGAACTGGGTACAAGGGCCCCAAAAGGCGGGCGGGTACACTATCTAGATGACTTCCTGTTCATCGGGAAAGCAGGCACGAAGGAGTGCGACAACCTCCTAGACAATTTTGTGCACATGGCGCAGGAGCTAGGCATCCCCCTGGCACAAGACAAAACAGAAGGCCCAACCACAAGATTGTCCTTTCTGGGAATAGAGTTGGACTCGGTGGCCGGAACATGCAGGCTGCCACCAGAAAAGGTAGCAGATTTGCGCGCATGCATAAAACAAATGCAACAGCAGAAGAAAGCAACGTTAAAAGAAGTACAGCAGTTGCTAGGTAAACTGAATTTCGCCACAAGGGTGATCCCCGCGGGGCGCACTTTCGCCAGGAGGCTAGCTTGGTTAACCAGGGGCATGACGCAGAAGCACCACAGGGTCCGCATCACACAAGGGTTGAAGGAGGACCTGGCGCAGTGGGACAGTTTTTTGGCAGAATTCAATGGCACCCTGATATGGCGAGATCCCTGGGTGCATGCACATGAGCTAGAGCTCTACACCGACTCAGCAGGGGGGCACGGCTTCGGGGCAATACTGGGAACCGCCTGGACAGCAGGGGAATGGCCAGAAGGTTGGCAACGCGCAGGGTTGACAAAAAACATAGCGCTGCTGGAACTATTCCCCATAGTGGTTGCTTTCCACATCTGGGCCCAGCAGCTGGCGAACAGGCAGATTACACTGTGGTCAGACAACCACGCGGTGGTACAGGCAGTTAACACGGGGTCGGCGAAATGCCCAGCAGTGGGGACACTGTTGCGAAGACTAGTGGGATACCAGTTGCAGGGCAACATGGCGATTAGGGCATGACACATCCCAGGAGCAGAAAACTCAGTGGCGGATGCCATTTCTCGTTTTCAGTGGGACAGATTCAGGGAACTCGCCCCAGCAGCCGACAGAAGGATGACCGAAATGCCAGAGGAAGCATGGGCATGGGTGGAACAGGGTTGGAGACACTGCTGAGCAATGCATTGGCCCCAAAAACAAGAAACCGTTACAGTAAGTGCTGGGAAACATTCAGGACAAAGACTGGGTTGGAAGGGAACCAGTGGGCCTCACAGGGGGAGGTCATGGGGTTCATCGAGTGGGCCTTCATGGCGGGAAAGACAAAAACCTGGGCCCAGTCGCACCTCAATGCAGTGGCATACTATTCAAAGATGGAGGGACAGGCAGATCCCACCAGGTCTTTCAAAAGCAGAATGGCAATGAAGGGATGGGGGCGATTGCAACAGCCAAGCAAAGATAGGAGGCGCCCCATTCATGTCGAAATACTAATTAGGATGCTGGAGGCAACAGCAGAAGTGTGCTCCTCAAGACACGAGGGAGAGCTTTTCCACGCAGCATTCACGGTAGCATTTTTTGGGGCTTACAGGGTCAGCGAGCTAGTAGCCCCATCGATAAGCGACCCAGGCACGGCCTGCATCCACAGAAGAGACGTGGTGATAGAAGAAGGCCACATGGACATACTGCTGAGGCGGTCCAAAACAGACCAAGCAGGCAAGGGTAGGAGGACCAGGATTCACTGCACGACAGATGCAAACGCATGCGCAGTGTGCTTACTGAGAGAACACCTAGGGGAGAGGGAGCTGAGCCAGGGGCCACTCTTCAGACACAGGGACGGGTCCTTCATCATCCGCTTTCAATTCATAGCGGTGATGAGAAAAACACTGAATAAGATAAGCCTCCCCGCGTGCGAATATGGCTCGCACTCTTTCAGAATAGGGGCAGCCACGACAGCTGCGGGACTAGGACTGGGGGAGGGGCTGATCAAGGGGATAGGGCGCTGGGCATCCAGCGCATTCAAGCGTAACATACCCCCCACGGTTTACTGAGCTCAATCTCTCCCGCCCCATCCAGGTCCAAGAGAACCGCGGAAGAAGGTGTGGATAATGGGACACTCCTACGTAACGCGGGCGCAAAAGTGGGCGGCAACCAGACGCAAATTCGGCAGCGTATGGCTGCGGGACACCGCCATAGAGTGGTGGGGGCGCTCGGGAATGAAATGGGAACAACTGCTACCCACGGCGAGGTAAGCTTTGAAGCACGGTGGCAGACCGGACGCGGTAGTGATCCACCTGGGGGGAAACGACTTGGCAGCATTGGGAAGGCGAGCGCTACTGGAGAACATGCAGAGCAGTCTCACGGCGCTGGCACGCCTGATCCGCCCAGCGGATTTGATATTTTCTGAAATCATAGTGCGGAGGGCCTGGCGCGGGGCAGTGGACCTGGGAGCAGTCGAAAAATCCAGAAAAAAGCTCAATATTACCATGGCCAGGATATGCAAAGCCCAGGGATGGGGTTTCGTTCGGCACGGGTTCATAAACTTGAAGTCTCCCGGGTATCATCTGGAGGACGGGGTACATCTCACGGGGGTGGGAATGGACATGTTCCTACTAAACATTGTGGGGGTACTGGAACAAATGGGTTGCAACTAGGACGCGAAGGAAGGGCCGCGGTAAGGGGGGAGCTCCCTCCGATCGGGAAACCGTAGGGAGCGTGGCGGATCAAACACAAGGCAGCTAGTAGGAATCAAAATTACCAGAAGATAGACGGAAGGCTCTCACAGTGTCCTTGGGATGCCTCACGGCAGGGGCACTGAGGGAGCCATGGGGCGGCGTGCCGCCAGAGAAAGAATAGAGGCAACACTCCCACAGGACCCTTGGGATGCCTTACGGCAGGGGTACAGAGGGAGAAGATGGTAGGGACTCAGCCTCAGGAAAGATAGAGTAGATGCTCAAGTAAGGTCCTTGGGATGCCAAACGGCAGGGACCCCTGGGAGAAGGGAGGGCCCACAAAAAGGTCCAGGGCGAGCGGGACGGCACTTGCAGCCCGGGCAGGTCCCAACGGACACCCTCCAAATTGGTAGCAAGTTGAAGCCTAGACCCGTGAATTGAAACCCAGAGAAAGGGGCCCCTCCCTCCTCTCCCAGAAAATTGAGGAGGCTGGGTCCAGGACACAAATAAAGTGCAAAGAGCGATAGAGGAAAGCTAAACCTGGACATGGAAGGGTTATGACCATGGACTTTGAAATGTGAAAAAATTTTATGTAAAAAATTGTGTGTTGAAAATAAACTGCGACCTTTTCAGGCACCAAAGAAGTGGTCAGTGGTGATTTAAAAGGAAAGCGCGCAGTTGGTGGTAACAAGCGGGGGGGGAGCGGGAAGGGAGGACTCGCTGCCTGGAAGGGGTTCATACTAAGCTGTTTATTAAAGGGGGCACCTACTACAAAAGTACAGTGTAGCACACAGAAGAACGATAGGCACTGTCCACTTGCGGCACCTGTTGCTCGCACAAGTTCAAACTGTTATCCCAAAAACTCTGCATTAAATACAACATATTTTAGCCTGTTTTGGGGGAGAACAACGCATACTGTAAGTTTAATATCAAAATGGCTTTAGATCAACTTACCTGTTGGCTGCTAGGAAACGGGTTCTGGGCTCAGGAAGCCTGCAGATCTAGCGTCGCCTTCACTGTTACTTATTACAGTGCAAAATTGAACCGGAGGAGGGAATTCTCCTCTCCCCCACTGTCCGGACTAAGCAATTACAACCCGATTGTAAACAACGTGCAGCAATCCTATGCAGTCAAACTTTTTAACCGTCCCTAGGGCAGATGAACTAAAGGAAGTATTACAATGTTGCATCTCTGATGACGCCACATCTCCATTTGTGTGCCAGCACGTGCACACACAACAAAATATAACGGATAGGGTATTATTTTTTTCTTTGCAGCTAAGGTGTAGTTTATCGATGAGAATTTACTGAAGAAGGAAACACGTACCACCTAATGAGGCCGTTTCGAGTGGAGCTATAAAGCACACAACACTAGGACTTTGCAGCACTCTATACAACGCTCTCAGTAAAGTCGAACTGGAGAAACCTTTCTGAACATACAGTTGCTCTGGGGCACGCCTTCCACACACGGAGTAGAGGGGAGGGGCACAGACTTTGTTAGAACAATTGTGTAATTTCTCGCATAAATTGGTAAAAAGCGCTGAAGGGCCAGCAGCCCTGGCGGCTAAAGAAGCCAAATGTGCTTTGTGCACATTGAGTTGATACTAGCTTTTAGGGCTAGTGTTGTGATTGGATAGTATTAGGGCTAGGGTTCCCATTGGCTGACGGGGTCACCTGATTACTAGGGGTATCAAAGGCCAGGGTTAGGGCGTCTCAGCCCGGGCGTCGAGGCTAAGGGCAGAGAGGACAAGGGTGAGTGCCTGTTTGAGCCTGTTAAGGGCAGAGAGGACAAGGGTGAGTGCCTGTTTGAGCCTGTTAAGGGCAGAGAGGACAAGGGTGAGTGCCTGTTTGAGCCTGTTCGAGATGGGCCAGGGCCAGGAATGCTGCCCATCTTCCCATTAATTAATGTGTCTATTACTTTTCTCCTGAAAAAGCATATCTAATGCACTTCCCTATTTCTCAGCCTATACTTCCCTCAATATATCTTCTAGCCCAACTTTTTGACTCATCTCAAACTTCTTTCTACTACTTTTTCCAATTCACTACCCTATCTCACCCTATACATCTATCACTATATCCTCTACACCCACTCTCTCATTTATCGCAAACGCCATACCACTACTATGTTCCCCAAAATAACCCTTTCTTGACTCTCTCCTACTCTACCCCTCCTTGTATCTTCTGACACCTCCTTTACTGTACCAATGCCCAAGACAAACCTTTCTAAACTCTTCCCTCTGACTCTTCCCCCAAAAACCCTTTTTACTCATCAAAAAGCCTCCTCCTACTGCTATGACCTACAAAAAGAAATCCTTCACTCTTCTATCCCACAACTATCCTTTTCAATCAAAATAACAGACTAGCATGTTCACTTCACTAATTCCATATTCCACTATACTAATTCACCACTAATCCTTTATGGGTTCCAGAGTAGCGTGCTACTCACCAACAAAGCGCTTCAACACCCACCAGGGGTAACAGGCGCTATATGAATGCAAACCTTTCTTTCCCTTCTATCCCTCCACTATCCTTCTCACTCCAAATAACTGACTAATATCCACCACTCAAATTACTTTCATATTTCACCATACTAATTCACCACTAATCCTTTATGGGTTTCCGGAGTAGCGTGCTACTCGCCCAAAAAAAAAAAAGCAATTCAACACCCCATCAGGGGTTAGAAGCGCTATATATATGCAAACCTTTTTTCCCTCTTCTATCCCTCCGCTATCCTTCTGAATCCAAATAACTGACTAACATATCCACCACTTAAAATTTACTTGCATGTTTCACTATACTAATTCAACACTAATCCTCTATGGGTCCCGGAGTAGCGTGCTACTCGCCGAAAAAGCGCTTCGACGCCTCGTCAGGGGTAGTAAGCGCTATACAAATGCAATTACAATACAATACAATACAATACTGGCGGCAGCAGGTTTCTTGCAGGCAACAACAAATTTGAGGGGGCATGACTGCACTAAATGAAAGCATATAGATGCGAAGTAGAAACAAGCAGTAATGCGGGGGGAATTGGGATGGGCAAGCAGCGACCTGGGAGGGGTTGCGGGGGTGGACAAGCAGTTTTGTGGGAAGAGGGTTGCGGAGACGGGCAAGCACCAGCAGGGGTGTAAGGAAGCAAAAATGAAGGCAAAGCAAAATAAACTTCCACAAACACAAGCAGAAAACAAAGAAGAAAATAGTGCCGAAAAATGACCAGATAAGTAGCGAAGGCTACAGGTAATTGGGCGGTGCTCCGTGGGAGGAAGCAAAATACAAAAAGGAGGGACAAAGAGCAAAGATTAACCACTAGCAAGCAAGCCTTTTTAAAGGAAAAGTGAAGTAACAACTAAAAAGGCAATTGGCGGGCTGTAAGCCCACAAAGCGTATACAACATGTGTCTCAAAGAAACAGCATAAACGTTGCATAGTCTCGACCTAAAAAGGGAGATGAGACAGTGTGAGACTAATGCATTTATCAGAAGTAACAGGATGAATGATAAAAAAAAAGAGTGCAGGAGAGTAGCTGTGAGAAGAAAGGACACAGGAGAGAGCTGGGGCACTTTTTGGGGAAGTGAATACTAGTTAGATGCCTAGGCTGCCACCAACAAGGGGTGTCATATTTCCAGTGCAAGCACGACATGTGGAATAATTGCTGGAATGGAGGGGTAGAGAAAATATACCTTGAACTGGGCATGGTAAAAATTCTTGCGCTGGCCCTAGGTTGGTGCAGACAGACATAAAAGTAGTAGCAACAAGTTAGAAAGAGTGAGGGTATGTGAGAGATAGAGGAATGAGAGAGTGGAAAAAACAAGTAGTGCATGACAAAGGTATATACAGTAGATTAAGTTTGGATAGAAGCATGTGAGAGGGGCAATTGTGAATTTTAAAGTGTGATGGCACAGAGGGAAAGAGAAAAGGGTGAAAAAATAAATGTAAGTGAAAGAAACGAAAATGAGAAGAGATAAATATGTAAGCCAAAGAGGTGCACGTGAGAGAGAGGGGGGAAAGAAAAGGAGAAAGAGGGTGAAGTTGAGAAAGAGAGACTGGATAAAGGTAGATGCTTATAAAGAGTGAGTGAGAGTAGGGGAATATAGAGACAGAAAGGGCAATGGTAGGAGGAGAACAGAAGAGCAGCAGAGAGGTGTTTTCTTTAAGTTTTGTTTGCTTTTGCCATTTTTTTGTTTAAATGGGCCATACTGGGCATATGTCGCTCATTCCATGCCCTTTCACACACTGAGTAGGGAAGATCTCCGTATCAGTATGGAAAGGGCCCAGCCTTTGACAAATGTACATGTAAATCCTAGCAGTTGTATCTAAAGAAAGTGATAAAGAAAGTGTTTCAGAATGCTGATGTAGAATATCACCTGACTGAGAATGGTGTCCCAATTTTCATATTCACTCACTTGTCCACCTATATGTTCCTCGCAGTGAGTTGAGCACCCTCTCCAAATATAGGTTGTAATGTACATGTCACTCATGCCTTAACTGTACATGTTCTCTGAACGATGAAAGCTTATTCTGGGCTGCCCTGCTGAATGTGTTCTGCAGGTATTGGAACATTGCAGACTCTGCTTAAGGCAACAGAGGAAAGCTTGCTTTGCTACTGCCATTCTGTATCCGTTCAAAGCTTGCACTGCCCCTACCTAATTTGTAAATGTCCTGAGATGGAGGAAGCTTGCACTGCTACTGCTCTAGCTGTACCTGCTCCTGTACATGTACATGTCCTCTGATGGACTGAACCTTACACGGTTTCAACACAAAATGTGCCATTTCTATGAAGAAGGGTTGTTTCCACTGTTGTCGCCCCATCTTATGACAAGCAATGGCAAAGCAGCACAAACATGGCTCAAGGTAAATAAACAAGCATTTGCAATGCAATAGGTCTCGCATTTGCGAGAGTTTAAGCTATTGGCATTGTAAAGGACAATGCCTTTTATTTATCTGTTTTGCTAATTAACACATAAATAAAAGGCATTGTCATTTACAATACCAATAGCTCAAACTCTTGTTAATGTAAGACCTATTCAAAGAAGCGGCTGCCATTGTCCCGGGCGGCTCAGGAATGTTAAAGCACGCATGGCGCGCTGAATGTTGTTGGAAAGCATGTCGTGTCTGCAGTAGGAGAAACTCAGAGAAAATAATGCTTACAGACTAAACAAGCATTTGCAATGCAATCGGGCTCACCTTTGGGACCTTATATGTATTTAGCTATGCAGCACATTAGTCTGGGTGCTGAAACATCTACTGTTCTTTAACAATGAGGGAAAGTAAGCAAACTGCGTGACACGCCAGGTATGGGAACGCATGGAGAGAAATATTGCCTTTCAGCGGGAAATGGTATAGTCCAAAGCTCTGTTTTTAATATAAAATCAGGGCCTTCGCTAGTCATATCACTGAAAATACAAGATTTGAAAAAAATGTTATTGTCTACGGGTGCTTGTGGAAAACAATTTCTATGGACAGGAATCTAGAGAATGCTTAAGTGATTTTTGTATTTTACGGACCTCTACTGATCGTTTTCTATCAAGAAAGTTAAATAGAGGCAGTTGCCATAAAATTTTTAAAAAAGAAAGACCCTCAGCAGAAAGCAATTCTGTTTTTTTACTGACCTCTCCTGGTCGTTTTCTATCAAGACAGTTAAATAGAGGCAATTGAACAAGCAGAAAGCAATTCTGGTATTTTACTGACCTCTACTGGTCGTTTTCTATCAAGACAGTTAAATAGAGGCGGTTGAACAGAAAAGAAAGCCCCTAAGCAGAAGGAGACAAGCCCTAGGGCTGATCTCCAGAGCCCTCAAAGTACATACACATATAAGTATATACTAAAGTATATACAAGAGGTCTTGAAGGTTCGACCTAAAAAGACGTACCATGTAACAACCGAAGTAAAAGGGCCAGTCCTCATGGGAGGTTTCAAATTAAGACAAGGCGGTACTGAGGAGGGACTAACAAGCCTATTAACGAATCAGAAGCCAGCATTTACGAAGGGCAATGACACAAGCCAATGACAAATATGGGCGGAGAGTGGGCGGGCTTTAATTTAATACTCCAATACAGCATGCCTCGCAGAGCAGCGCATGCGCTGCCCAGGCTCGACCTAATGAGCTATAAACAAGGAGGACAACGCCTCTCCAGGCTTCTTGGCACAGATTTTGCCACCTCTGAGGCGAGGGATAGCAAAGGCAGTGCCAGGGGTTGCAGTGAGCAAACGAGGGGTCACAGCTGTGACACCTGGCAACCCCTTAATGACGTCCATGCCTCCGCCTGAAAATATAGGGCACTTGACAAAGGAAAATCTAGACATACTAAGTTTAATCCTGATTTAAAACGGATTTCTGACTTTTAAGAGATTGGCAAAATCCTTAAGAGGTATGTGTGGAAATATATGCAAAATGTAGATGTCCATGCATCCTTCTTCACCCATATTTATTCCTGACTTTCAGCATGTAATCAGGCTTTGGTATTGAGGAAATGTGTATGAGCACATTTAACACTTTTGTTCTCTGGGGGATTACTTTTTAGATGGAGAAACGGCTTCCCACTAACTTCTGTGAACTATTCTGTTTTTCTGTTTTATTTACTGCCTTGGAAATACACTTATTCCTTTATTGTTTTTCGGGGGGAGTAAGTTTATGCCTTCAAGGTGGAGTTGGCGATGCAAAGCGTTTCAAAAAGTTTCATCTTTGTTAGGGAACCTAGGGGCATATTAGCAAGGGCACTATCGCCCCTTTAGCGGCACTTTTTGCCGCTAAAGCGGCGATATTTATATCGCCCTATCAGCAAACTGTCTCTAACAGCAGTTAGCGACAGTTTGCGGGCATTAGCGCCCGTTTTTTTACCGCTTTGCATGTCAGCGATATTTATCGCTAATGACATGCAAAGTGGGCGTTCCCGACGAACAAACCTGGGAAACACTCGCTAACAGGCCTATCGCCTATTAGCAAGGTGGCCATGGCCCCAGTTAGCGACGTGAAAATTCGCGCTAACCGGGGTCATCGCCATTTATTTAACACCTGCAATTAGCAGGTGTTAGCCATACCTAACATGGGGGGTGGATTATGCTGATACGACCACAGGGTCGTATCAGCAAGGTGTTCTCCCTTCTCCATGCAACATCGCTGGTTTTTCAGCGATGTTGGCCCATTTCCCCCGCTATCGCTGGAATATTCATCGCCATAGCGCTAATCATTGCTAATACAGCGTTAGCGTGGCGATATATTCCAGCGATAGTCGGCGATAAAAAAAATCACGCTAAGCAGAGTTAGCGATGATTATCGCCTCTTCTTGCTAATATGCCCCCTAGTATTTGTCATTGTTCCCTGAGCGATGAAGCGCCGGCTCTGCAGTTCTGCCTTTGTGCCACGTGCAGAGAATCTGAGAGCACTGACAGGGAGAAGAAAAAATCACAGCAATTATCGCCCTCCAATTATCAGCTTCAGGCGATAGATGGTTATTTATGCAGTTCTCTCAGAGCCTTTAGGGTTGTCTCACTGCGCCTAGGAGCACTTCGATTAACATCGCAAAGGAGAACCCCGATCCTATTTCATGATGCCTTGAATTTGAGCTGCCCCCCCAGCCTTCCATGTAAAGAATGCTGAGCACTGAAGACTTCCGACGCAGCTCTCCACTTCTCCTGAATCTCTTGAGTGCTGTCCGGTGACTCACGCTAATGGAGTAATACGGTGCAATACTCCCTTTCATCATTCACACGAGTACCGCGTCCAGACCGTATGATCTGAAGTTTGAAGTCTGCCTGAGAGAGACATATTGTCCATTACAGCACAGTCTGTTCCATGCCACAAAACACCCACAGCATCAGATGAGTTATCGTTCCAAGCCTATTTTCTACATCACACAAACATGTCAATTAATGCTCCAATTGAGCAAGAGAACTGAAGCAAACCGTCACTAGAACAAGTAGTACAAAAGAGTTACTATAAAGACTCAGATTCACATTTCTTTTTTTATATGCATTTCTTTATTGATTTTCCACTGAAGTACACCTCGTCCTCCCGTAGAGACCACATAGAGCCATTTAGATAAAAAAAAAACACAAAAGGATCAAATACATAGTGGCCTCGTTGAGGCCAGAAGGGAACAGTATAGGGAGAAAGTAGAGCTGGTAAAAAGGGGGAAAAAACATGAAGAAACAACGTACAATATGGTGAAATGATTACACCCCATACAGTCACAGGCTTGTGCAGATGCCCTCTTGATCCAGGACATGGCAAACTCCAAACCCGCCCCGCAGATGGCATTACAGCAAAGACAGAAACAACAAGCATTGGCATAGCCAATAGGTCTCGCCTTTGGGACCTTATAAGTATTTAGTTATGCAGCACAATATCCTTACTGCAACAACATTAACTGTTGCATGGCTAAACACTTATAAGGTATCAAAGGCGAGACCTATTGGCTATGCCAATGCTTGTTTTATATTCCTGCCCTACCCTGGACCCCTAAACCCTTATCCTTCGGATACTTGGTATTCCTTTTGCGATGCCATAGATGTGTAAAAGTACTGACCTTTTGCGACTGTTCCTCCAAATTTTTAATATTTTATTACTAAATCGCAAAAAAAGAATCTTTCTTTAGTTCTCTTTCGACGTTTTGGGGTTTTCTGATGGGGGGTTCTCTGATTAAACTGCTCTAAAACAAAATCAGCAGGGGATGTGAAAGAATGCAAGAACCAGGAGTAACGCCGCACATGAAAGCACCACTAAAGGTAAGCATATCACGTTTGTGCACTTCACAAGTGCAAACAACCGACTCACTTTGAGGGGCGCTGACCTGTGGATAACGACTTGCCACTTGCCTGCTGCAGGCCAAGCTGACAGTGGTCGCGCGGGATGCGTCCTGCGTCGCCACCCTCTGGGTTACAGATTAGGGGGCAGGTTTAGATCAACTCGCACTCTTGAAAGCAACACAGCCGATTCTGGAAGAAAGGCTGCAGGCTTCGCTCTACAAGGAGCTGCTCTGCACCCGGAGGCTCTGCTCCCGGCCATTCTTGCGGTTGCATTTTGTTCGCTGTTGGTGGTGGATAATGGGGGAGGAGCAGGTGTCCATGGCAGAGGCCGCGTGACGGACACTTTGACGAGAGGCAGCTGCTGTTCAAGGCTAAAGTTACAGCTGTCCAGGACGCGGGCTTCGAGAGCCGTCCCACCGCCGAACCGGGCACAGTCGGAGCCGCTGCCGGGCTTGGATTACCTTCTTAGCACCCAGACTCCGGGTGCCGCAGACCGGCTGAGCAGGCCTGGGCTGCTGCTTCTGTCGAGTCTGGTGCTTGCGCCTGGGTGTTAGAGAGAGGGATGCGGCGTGACCTGCGCGCGTGAACAGGGGACCTCGACCCCCAAGGAGCGTCGACAGCATGCTGGGCTTCCTCACGGAGCTGCTGGTCAGCCTGGTCCTGCTGGGCTTCTTCCTGGTCAGCTGCCAGAATGTGCTGCACATCATCAAGGGCTCGGTGCGCTTCGTGCTCAAGCACGTGCACCAGGAGCTGGACAAGGAGCTCGGCGAGAGCGAGGGCGCTACCGATGACGAGGACACCATGACGACGAGGGTGGTCCAGCGCCGGGTCATTGTCAAGGTACAAGAATGACGATACCCCTCTGACAAGTTGAGTCAGAGTGTGAGAAGAGGGCACTAATAACAACTAGCGCGCGCGGCAGCAGGGGGAGGGGGCCTGCGCGATTCCCTTGCGGGAGCGTGCAGCAAGGCGCGATGATTGTGACCATATGGCGCCACCATATGGCGCCGCGCGCTCCCGCAAGGGAATCGCCAGACGTGCACGCGTTGCCATTGCAAGCAATGCAACGCGTGCACGTTTTTGCCCCCAAAGCTGTGCCGATAGCTAAAGGTCTCTCCTATGCAGCGCATGCGCGCTGCGTAGGCGAGACCTAAAAAGTGCACAGAATCATGATGACACGCATCACGTGCACGGATCACGAAACTACGGGCAGAGTCACCCAAACACTCATCCCGCATTACACCACCCCAAAATAAAAAGCATATACACCCTCCATCTGCGACAAACAAGAGTAAGGCAAAGGCCCTTGCCACAAAAAGCAGATCCACATTTCTAAGAATGTAAGCATTGTGATATTACACTGCTGGTTTTACACAGGGGGCTTGTGTCACAGACAACGGGAGGGAGGGCGGGGGTAAAGAAGGCACAGACAACGGGAGGGAGGGCGGAAGGGGTGTTAAAGAAGGCACGGACAACGGGAGGGAGGGCGGTGGGTAAAGAAGGCAGGAGGGGGGTAAAGAAGGCACGGACAACAGGAGGGAGGGGGAGGGGTTGGAACGTCATGCCTGCAGTAAGAGAAACTCGACAGAGAAAATAGTGCTTAAAGACAAAATAACAGGTACTGTGTAACAACCGAAGTGAAGGGGCCAGTCACCATGGGAGGTTACAAAAGAATACAAAAACACAAGAGAGAGAAAGGGATTTCCACAATGTGGAACCTGTAGTTGATAGTACTAGGTTTTCGTCAGGACCAAAAATGCGTGACCCGGGCGGTATACACACGCTAAGGTGTACCCTACCCTTGATCACTATTACCTAACCGTGTACTTACAGTCAGGTGACCTTTCATCCGATTAGTCGAAAGGAAAAATTAAAAGACGCAGCTTCGCGTGCCTCATGGGAGTCGGGGTCGGGGTCGTGGTGCTGGCTCAGTTACGCAATTGCGTATCGTCATTCACCGGCTTTTGCGCCTAAAATACAGACCCGCCGCAGCTCCCGTAAGTACACGGTTAGGTAATAGTGATCAAGGGTAGGGTACACCTTAGCGTGTGTATACCGCCCGGGTCACGCATTTTTGGTCCTGACGAAAACCTAGTACTATCAACTACAGGTTGAAACATGTAGACCTTTTTATGCACTTCTTTTGCACATTTTATCACTTAAAGATACCAGTTGGTCAATCTAACCAAAAAAGTATCTTACCAATAATTTTTAATATTGTCCAGTTGCTCCATAATAAAAATTTTCATTGAGTTATATCTGGCCAATTTTTAAATCACTTTTTCACTCACTTACACAAAAAACAACCCGCTCCACTGTAATCAGGTGTCGAAGCACACCCGGATGGCATTCGGCTATTCGGGTGGGACCCTGATGATGAAGCAGGTCACCAACTAGGTTGGTGAGTGAGGGGTCTTCTTAAGAAAGGACATTATCCATCTTGTGCACTTCTCCCAATACTTTGGAGACATTGAGTTGTCTCCTGGTTGTACTCATCCTATTGTTTATTTAGTTACAAAAGAAGACAAGGCGGTACTAAGGAGGGACTAACAAGTCTATTTTCGAATAAGAAGCCAGCATTTAGGACAGACAATGACACAAGCCAATGGCAAATGTGGGCGGGGCTTCTATTCGTTACTCCACCACAAGTTTTGCACAGCAGCACATGCGCGCTGGCTCTAGGCTCGACCTAAAAAGCGCTATGGCACGCTTTGTTTTGATGTACTTTAAGCCATGTTGAACAGCAGCTCGTAACCTGACACCAGGCTTGCCCTTGCCTTTGTCACCCTAGACAGTTTGGATCCAGGACCAGGGGAAGGAGAAGAACTGACCATAGCCAGTTTCAGTGACAGGCCAGGGAATTCCCCAAACAAATGCTTGCACCAGATCTAAAAGTGGCACCTTCAGACCTCTCATCAGAAAACTCCTGAACCTGTGAAAGATTTAGAAGAAGGACTGCCTTGGTGTCTGAAGAAGGAAGATTGGACCTCCTTGCCTTGTACCCAGCCTCCCTGGCAGTGATTCCAAGGGTCAGTTGGCTGACCTCCTGGTTGAGCTACGGGGGCACAAAAAGCTTCCAGAGGCCTCCATGCAACTGCCCAGCTGACTAGCACCAACTGGACCTCCCCAGACTTGCCTGAACTCTGCTGCTGGCCTGTGCTGGAGTGAGCTATGTTCCCCAAGAGGTGCCCCCTAGATCCCAGACCTGTGGCTGACATCAGAGCGTACTCCTCCTGAAGAAAAAGTGAAGATACAGAGGTTTTGGACTCCTCGCTGCAATATGAGCGCTTCATGCTGAGAATCGACCGACTGAGTCGACCGCCAACACGAAGCTCCAGTGGGACTGCTCTTCGGACCAACAGCGACAGTCCGCACTACCGACAACACAAAGCTCAAGCAAGAGCTGCACTATGCACCAACCATAACAGCCACGTCGATCCCCAACGGGAAGCTCCAGCGACGACTGTTGCTTCACGCTACAGTAGCGACTGTCTGCGACGTCCGACCTGCTCCTTGCGCTGACAATGAAGCCCCCTCCAATGTGAACAGCAGCTCTTCACGTGGACCTGCAGGAAGAACCTCGTCCCTGTATCCAACCTGTGCTCCATCGCAGTCGGCCTGAACTTGTGACTTCCCCTAATCCAGCCTGACAAGATAACTGCAAATGGCGCTTTGTGGTTTTTGGTGCTATTTTCACCTAAAACTTTAAAAACGAAAGGTCATTGCTCTGGCTGGGTCTCCTGATTGAAAAACAAGATATCGCAAGAGCTTGCAAGAACTCAAAGGCCCTCTCCATGGATGTGTGGGTAAAAGGTATGCACTACTGTATGGGCCTGGAGCACTCGGTGTACCAGGCCAGGGGATACCCACAAAAGTATTACAAAATTTGGAAGGACTGGGCTGGATACCTAGGGATACATATTGAACTATGCCCTCCTAGGCCATGGTCCATGGACAGTGAAATATGTTCCTTCGAGGCTCCATAATGCGGAGAATCAGAGAGAGAGTTTAACGTCTGTCCTAAAGTGCATTTGTAAGACATATCGTGAGAAACTGTACTGCGAGCTGCAGCGGCTTCAATGTACTGCAACGAATGTTTATGTGGCAAGTTTGGTTTGTATTTTCGATACAACTTTAATAAAAGGTCCTCCCCTCGGCCACAAAAAAAAGCTTTGCGTTCTGTTTTCACTTTATTACTGTTTGAGTGCTGTATAAACACTTTACACATTGCCTCCAAGTTAAGCCTGACTGCTTTTGTGCCTAACTACCAGAGGGTTAAGCACAGATTTATTTAGTGAATTTTGGGGTTCACACTGACAAGTATTGTGTTTACGATTTGTGGGGCGTTCTCACCCCTTCCAACTAATAACCCAGTTTCTTACACAATGCATGCAGATTTCTTAATTGTAAAGCTTGAAAAGGTTATAGACCTAGCCCCTCGCCAGTCTCGCCTTTACCCCAGCCCCAAACTCCACTCCTTGTCCACTGCTCTTATTTTTTTCAATTTAAAGCACTGAATAAAAATACTGTAATACAATACAATACAATACATGAGGCTTTAAGCTTTTGCACCTTGAAGAATAAGATGCAGGCCAGTCTACCGAACACATAGAAGAATGCTATTGGGTTGATGGAGCAAGGACTCACAAATGAGACTTGCTCGGAAGCAATCCTCTCACAGTATTAATTTATTAATCTTTGTAATGTTGTACTAATCAATGCACACACCAACATAAGTAGAAGGAAGCTTGTCTATGTGTTTTAAGCTAACAAATAACGCTTGTCTAATCTAAAATGGCCGCTAAAGCGCGGGAAACCTATTGCGCATGTCTCAACCATATCACATGGTGTGCCGTCTTTCTTTGCTTGGAGGGAAATTCTCGCTTCTGCGCAGTGTGTAGTAAAATGGCTGCTTAATGTTTTCACGTGCTGCAGCTTGCTTACATGTTGCAATTAAACTGTGATATCCTAACGCTATTAATGCGGGATAGAATTTATAATTAAATGGGAATAGAGTAGAAAGAGTGGGTATACAGTGAAATATTTTATTTGTGATTTTAATATCTTCTTCTTTGACTTTTATTAGTTCGTAAATGGGCCCGGGTTGGTTGAACTGAAAACTCGAGAGACAATGATTTTGCGCATGCGCCCTGATGAGGCTGCCCAGAAGAGAGGATGAAGTCAACCTGGACGTCGTCCAAGGCCGTGACCTGATGGCCAACATTATTGTACCCACGATGTCCCAACCGAAAGAAACAATTTGTATAAACATTGTAATAAACTTTGTCGTGAGACGGGTGGGAAATAAAGCAAATGCATTAATTGTGATGGGCGGTATTTTAAAATAATGGGCTTAAAGAAATTGAATTAAATCAATATGGTGTGAGGATCAACCCCCTGTCCCCGTCCAATCAGAAGTAGTGGGCCCATAATTCTGCAACATGAAGGGGAGGTACATGGGCGTAGAAGGGTATAATAGATATAGCATTAGCAAATTAGTTAGCTTTTTAGCATTAGGACGCACCACGAGTTCGAGAGGAGATGCTAGCACAGACCAGGCTTTGGTGCTCGACAAGCTGATCGATTGCAGACTGAACCGCTGTCCAGAGAGGTCCTGAGGTGGGGGCGGTGTATTCCATCAGAAGGAAGATTCGGGAGAAGTCGAGGAGAAGCGAAGTACCAGAGAGGGGAACGACGCAGGCGTCTTTGATAGAGAGGTCACCTGTCCGGTCCTGAATTTGGTCCGGAGGTCATTGCTCTTCATCCTTCCCGAGACCTATCTTTCCAACTCCTTGGCCAAGGGGTTTGGTTCTCACACTTTAAGGTAACTATAAATGCAAACCTTAGTTGCGCTGCTGTCTCTATCTTTTCCTTTTCTGAAGGACTGTCATTGATCGATAATTGATTATTATGCTTCATCCTTGATATACGATTTAAGTATCATGTGGTTCTGTATTTTACTCTGCTAAATCTTTAGATAAACTTTTAAAACTTCCTGACTTAGTGATTATTTTATTTATTTATTTATTTGTCATTTATAAAGCGCATGAATCACCCCGAATGGGGTATCTCCGCGCTAATGGCGACTAGAGAGGCACAAAGAACTAAAAAGTGAAGTTTTAAGTTTTTTCCTGAAAGTTAGGTAATTAGTGCATTGGCGGATATCCAGAGGTAGCTGGTTCCATAATTGTGGGGCTATGTAGGAGAATGCTTTGCCTCCTAGCCTAGTTTGTTTTATGCGCGGGACAGTAAGAAGGCCCTTATCTGTTGATCGGAGGGTGCGCGAAGGTGTATATCTAACCAGTTTGTCTGCTAGATATTTAGGTCCCATTTTGTTGAGGCCTTTGAAAACCAAGCAACCAATTTTAAATTCTATTCTTTTACGTATAGGCAGCCAGTGTAATTTACGTAGCAGGGGACCTGAGGGAGTTCGGGGGAGCACTGGTCACCAATCGGGCCGCCGTATTCTGGACCACTTGTAAGCTGCTCAAGGCAGTTGTTTTAGCGGAGATCAGCAAAGCATTGCTGAAGTCCAGTCGGCTAAGGACCATTGCATGTATTAGGGTTTTTCGTGTTGAAGACGGGAGAAGGTGAAAAACCTTACGGAGCAGGCTGAGAACATAGAAGCAAGTCCGTTTTGTGGTAGCTATATGGTCATCCAAATTAAGTTTGCTATCAATTAGCACACCCAGATTCTTGACCACTACTTTAGGGGATGGTGCTGGTCCCAGCTCTTCTGGCCACCAACACGGTGACCATCTGGTCACTGCGTCTTTGAATAGCATTATTTCAGTTTTGTCTGCATTTAACTGCAGAAAGTTATTACTCATCCATGATGTAATAGTTTTCATGCCATTTGCAAAAGTGCTCTTGATGTTAGGTGTATTTTTATCAAATAAATTTTTAGGAGTTATGAATTGTATTAAACGTCACTCATTTTAAACTTCCCAATTAGCAAGGGGTCCATTGGTAAGTCATTACTCTTCAATCAGAAAAGTAATTGGTAGCAGGGATTTTGATAAAGAGTACAACTGACCCACCAGCAGAAATTACTAGCGTAGTATGAATGTATGGGCCCAAGTGAGTATTTTGCGTATGAATGCTTGTTGCTAGTAACGCGCTGGATCAGTTTTCTGGTAATCAGAGGATGGTTACACTTTGTTAATTGGGTAATGAGAATTTTATTTTTATGAACTAACATTCGTGTGCTTAAAGTTGTTTTATGTTGTCTAGAAAATCCCCGGGGAAAGAATAGCGGATGGTAAGTGGAAGCCATACTGCAGTGAGGTTATCTGTCAGGCAGAAATAGTACTGAAAAGTTAAGCAGGGCTATCAGTACTTGTTAGGGACTTTGTGTATGTGAGTGACAGCAAAGGAGTATGCTGGTGAAAATTTGATGTTATATCACCTAGAAAGGGTAACATTGAAGGAGTAACAGGTATCTCTAAAGCTTATGTGAGGGGTAAACGGAAGGGTTTTACTCGTAGTGTATGTTTAGTAAACGGAAAGGTTTTACTAAGTGTGAGAGAGAAACTATTCCTTTTAAGTTAGCGAAACTGACACGATAGCGAATGTTTTATGTTGTTACTGAATTTTAAGATTTAAGAAGCGTAGAGAAATTAAAGTTTTTGCGTACAATTTTGTAAAGGGAGGGTCAGCTGCCGGAGAGGAAGCTGACGTCACAAACGCCGCGCTGGGATTGGTCGAAACAGCGGGCGTGGAAGAACCCTTTTAAAGGAGGGGTCAGTAGTCAGGAGTAATACTGACATCACAGGTGCCGCGCTAGGATTGGTCGAAACAGCGAGGGACAAAGAAACGCAGATTGTAAAGGAGGGGTCGTCAGAAAAGACGTCACTGAAAGGCCGCGCTAGGATTGGTTCAGAGACAAATGTTAGCTGGAATTTAATTGGTTGTCAGCATAGAAGTCGAAATCTTAGTGGACAGTAAAATTATATGTTGAAACGCGATCCGACTTTAATAGGAACCCGTCCAGACAGGAGATTCCTAGGGTTTGCAGAATATAATTCGATACATAGATATTTACCCAAAATGTACGGAGAGAAGAGGAAAATGTCATTCCTACAAAAGATTAAGAATTATTTAAAAAAGGATAAAACAATCAAAACTAGAGAAGGAATTATCATTTCACCAGCTAAAACGCCCGCTTCATTCATGATGATGGAGAGAGGTTATCATACTTGCGTATGGTTAGAAAATTGGATACAATATACCAAAAATGATGGAATATTAGCATTTCCCGAAAATGGTACTTTCAATGGGAGAATTCTTCAAAATTTAAGATTGAGGATGAATGATTTAGAACCCAGACCAAGATTAACTCAATACGAAGCCTTAGATGAGTGGGAAACCGAGGCATTCGAACGCGACCGATCCAGAAGTAATAGGGGTTATAGGGGATTTTTCCCTAGATACCAAAATGAGTCAAGGGACCGTCAGATGAAACAGTGGAGAAGAGCGATGCTTACAGAGGGTTTATATCCAATATTAATGGCAGAAGAATCGTCAGGGAATAAATGCACAGAGAAGACAAAACATTTGACTAGATTTGGAGATTCAGAAGATGAATTTATGGAAGAAATATTAAAGAACCCGCCGCAATATCAGGAAGGGACAAGTGGATGCACCCCAAGTGCACCACTGCTAAAGACACCATTAGTACCACAAGTATTGCATAATCCCCCCGCTAGTAGGGTACTTCATGATAAAGAAAAGGAAGCAATAGATAAAAACAGAGCAGAATTAATACACAAAATAACACAATTGAGTGTCCATCCTGATTCGCTGACCATACCTGTAACAATTGGTCCAGTGGTTCCCTTATATGGTGACAAAGTAAGTTATCCGAAACCCTTAGCAATGCCCACATCTGTAGAAATCCCAAAACCAGATCCTGTAATAATTGATGATCAATTTAGTGATTGTGAATCTATGGTATCCTTAATGGATTTGCCTATTCGAGGATCTATAAATAGTACTCCTAGAAGAATAACATCTGGTTGTTCCAAAGATGTAAATATAGTGACCTCATCTGGAACTAAGAGTGCCACCGTAGTTACACCAGAAGACTTAGAAAGGTGGGCGCAAGGATCAGACAAACAGAGCTCACCTCCAAAGATCATGGACATTTACAAATTAAAGGTTGAGTTAGAAGAAATGATAGCAGGAAATGTAGGAGTAGATCGTCTAAATACTTACGATGAAGAAGAGCTATTATTTGTATGTAGAAGTATCACTAGAAATGTAAAAATATTTCACGAAAAAGTATCGGATTTGGCTTTACAGATGGGAATTGAAATAGGGAAGTCAAAAGTGTTACAGAAACCCTATAGAGCAGATTTCTCTGACAAAGATTTAGAAAACATGAATGCCTCTGGCCGAAAATTACAAGTAAGGGAATTAATGACAGTTTTACAGAAATGGGGAGACCTAGATAAATGGAAAGTTAGATGGACAAAGAAAAAGGAAGAAGCACGATATAGTAGAACCACTTCTGAATATTTAATGAAGGAAACAGGGAAAGCAGATCAAATGTACCCGATGCGAGAAGTTCCAGGAGGGGGATATGTACATGTCCCATGGAGCAGACAGGATATTTTGTCATTTACGAATGATTTTCCAAAGTTGAGAGAAAAACCAATTGAATGGTACAAGCAAGTTGAAAGGTTTGTGAAAGTGTCAAAGGTATTGTTGAAGGACTTAGATGGATTGTTTGACATAGTGGTACCTGCCGATTTATGGACAGATTGTAAAATCACAGTTGATTGGCCAAGCGAAGAGTATCCTAGAGATCCAAAGACAGGTGCCCCGTCAAGTGATGTAATGAAAAAATATCAGCAGGTAATAACTTACCTGAAAGGGAAAATACCACCAAAGGAGACAGATTGGGTGAAAATAGACAGAACTACCCAAGAAGCCAGTGAATCGGTACATGCCTACTATGAACGTCTATTGCAGGTATTCAAACAGTATAGTGGATTTGAGGATATTGGAGATAAAAACATGAGTCAGTTCGTTTACCGATTTGTTTATGGATTAAAACCAGAAATTTGTCAGATGATTAAGCAGCACATGTTGTGCTGGCAGGGGAAACCCATTGATGAGATTTTGAAATATGCCAAATATTGTGGAGACGATATTGAAGATAGGCACAAGAAATTGCAAGAGAAAGTGATGTGGGCTCAGGTAAAAATGGCTGAGCGACAGGGAATTAATTTGGATAATCCAAGTGATATTCAGGGAAAAGATTCTGGAACGAATGGTGACACTGGAAATGGTGATAAAGTGAGAGGACGAATGAGCAGAGAAGAGGCTAAAAAGAAGTTTCCATGTCATGGGTGCGGAAAATTGGGGCATTGGAAGGATGAATGTAAAAAGATGCGGAATAATAATGGCCCAAATCAAAGTTTAAATCCACAGACGCAGAATGACTCACAGCAGGGTGTAAATCCTCAGAGTCAGTTACCACCTGCACCTATACAGGGTAATGTAAGCAGAGCAAAGCACGGTACAGACGTCGGATATCAAGGAGGAAGTGGTAAGAATGAGTATGTAACCTCACAATTTCTTTTACAGGACGACTTTTGTCCCTATAGTCAATGACGGTGCCTAGGAGAGGGGGAGAAGGAGTGCGTATTTGGTGCATCCTTACCGGTAGATCAGTCAGGTCCATATGTAGAAGGGAGTGTGAAAGGTAATGATATTACTTTCCTTTTGGACACTGGCGCTACCAGGTCTACTGTGAGAACAGCAGACATCCCAGACCTTCCTCTCTCTGGAGAAGCTATCCAAGTAGTGGGTGTAGCTAATCAAAAGATTAGAACACCTCTTACTGAACCAATGGAAGTAAAAATTGGAAATTTTAGAGAAATGCATCAATTTGTATTATGTGATTCTAGTCCAGTAAATGTATTGGGTCGAGATTTGTTGTGTAAAATGAACTGCACAATTTTCTGCACGCCGGATGGTGTGACAGTTCAGACCCCGGTTGAAGACCATGTATATAAATTTATGATTGCAAAGCAAGGTACAGAAGTAGATGAGATGTTCTCTTTGATAACGAAAGACGAGTTGCCAGAAGAATTAAAAACCACAGTAAATTCCATAGTATGGGATTTCACGGGAAAAGAAGTAGGACTTATGGCAAAAATAGACCCAGTTAAAATTACTGTAAAGGAAGGTGCAATTTTTCCAAATACCAGGCAGTACAAAATGAGTGCAGAAGTAAAAGCAGGAGTCATTGAAGAAATTAACAGAATGGTAAAACAAGGCATACTAAAAGAAGTAATGAGTAGCCCTTGTAACTCACCAATAATGGGTTTAAA
Organism: Calotriton arnoldi; assembly: GCA_963921515.1. NCBI lineage: Eukaryota > Metazoa > Chordata > Amphibia > Caudata > Salamandridae > Calotriton > Calotriton arnoldi. Next base: position 1,103,453 of record CAWUFW010002175.1, on the reverse strand, counting down.
GAAACCTAGTGGAAAATATAGGATTGTTCAAGATTTGCGAAAAATAAATAAAATTGTGGAACCTTGTTGTCCCATAGTGCCAAATCCTGCAGTAATTCTACATCAAATTCCTTGGAGTGCAGGATGGTTTACTGTGATTGATTTATGTCAAGCATTCTTTTCAATACCATTGCACCCAGATAGTCAGTATCTTTTTTCATTTAAATTTGAGAACAAAGTCTATGTATGGAATCGTGTTCCTCAGGGGTACACGGAAAGTCCTTCCAACTTTAATCAGATATTGAAAGGGTGTCTAGAGAAACTAGTGATGCCAGGAAGCTCAGTCCTAGTACAATACATAGATGATTTACTGGTGGCATCTAACACCAGAGAGGACTGTGTTGTTGACTCCATTGCCTTATTAAATCATTTAGCTGAAGAAGGGCATAAAGTTTCACCTGAAAAGTTGCAGTTTTGTACAACAGCAGTTAAATATCTAGGACACCAAATTGAGAGGGGAAAAGAAGAATAACCTCTGAAAGAGTAAAATTAATCAAGAAAATGCAAATGCCTGTCTCCCAACGAGAAGTGAGAATGTTCCTTGGAATAGTGGGTTATTGTCGTCAATGGATACTAGGGTTTTCTCTGCTAGCAAAGCCATTAATTCAAATGACGAAAAAGAAGGCAAAGGACCCAGTTGAGTGGGATGACGAGAGCGTAGGAGCTTTTGTAAAATTGAGAAATGCTTTGTGTGCAGCACCTGCCCTAGGCATGCCTGATTAGAAAAGAAAATTCGCATTATTCTGTCATGAAAGAGAAAATTGTGCACTTTCAGTCCTAACCCAGAGACATGGTTTGGACAGACGTCCTATAGCATATTTTTCTGCTACATTGGACCCAGTGGCAGCTGCATTGCCAGGCTGCTTAAAAGCAGTAGCGGCTACATGTTTGAGCATTGAGCAAAGTGAATCAATTGTAATGGGACATCATGTCAAAGTGTTTGTTCCACATTCAGTTGTGATTCTATTGACAAGAACCCAAACTCAGCATCTTACTCCTAGTCGGCTGACTAAATATGAAAGAATAATACTAGGTGCTGAGAATGTGACTATTGTAAGGTGCACCATAGTAAATCCTGCTACCTTACTACCAGACCCATATCATGAGGAGGTTAAAGATGATGAAGAAGAACATGATTGTTTACAAGTCACATAATTGTGCACAAAACCACGTCCTGACATACAGGAACTACCCCTCAGGGAACCAGACAGGGAGCTGTTTGTTGACGGTTCGTGCCAAAGGCATGAAGATGGTAAACTAACTGCAGCATATGCAGTATGTGAATTAACAGGAATAGTCGAAGCATCCTATTTACCAGGAGTAAAATCTGCACAAGTAGCTGAATTAATTTCTTTGATAAAAGCTTGCAAAATTGGTAAGAACCAGAAAGTAACTATATTTACAGATAGCCAATATGGTTACGGGGTTGTGCATGATTTTGGCCAATTATGGATGCAGAGGGATTTCATGACTTCTTCAGGATCCCCCATTAAAAATGGACAGTTCGTAAAAGAACTATTGGAAGCAATACAATCACCAAAAGAATTGGCTGTGGTGAAATGTGCCGCACACCAGTCAGGAGATGACTGGGTGGTAGTCGGTAACAGATATGCAGATTTGGTGGCTCAACACTGTGCCAAAAACAGGTTGTCAGTAAATAAAAGGGTTGAAAGAATGGGAATCAGCTGCCAACTTATGCTGTACGCACCTCCTGAAACATGGAATGATGTGAAAAGGCTACAAGATGATGCTGATGAGAGTGAAAGAAATGCATGGATTAAAATGGGATGTTCTCAAAGGTCAGACGACGATGTATGGATTTATGCCGATGGCAGACCAGTCATGCCCGACTGTTTGATTTCACAAATGGCCAGAATGTATCATGGAGACACACATGTAGGGAGAGATGCAATGATTAGGCTTTTCAGACAAAATTGGTACAATCCAAGGTTTAGGGCAGTAGCAGAGAGTCTTTGCCAGAGATGTCTAACTTGCCAAATGCATAATCCAGGGAGAAAAACAGTCATTGGGTTTGGGAAGATCGGAAAGGCAGAGGGTCCATTTGTGAGATTACAGCTTGATTTCATTCAGTTACCACCATGTAGAGGACTGAAATATGTACTTGTCATAGTGTGTCTGTTTTCAAAGTGGGTGGAGGCTTATCCTACCAGGAGAAATGACAGTATTACAGTCGCAAAGTTGTTGCTACGAGAACTCATTCCTAGATTTGGTTTTCCAGTAACTTTGGAATCAGATAGAGGAAGGCACTTCAACAGTGATGTGATTAGAATAATCTGTGAAGCGTTCCAAATTGAGCAAAAATTGCACTGTGCATATCGTCCAGAGGCTTCTGGAGTGGTTGAACAAATGAATGGCACAATAAAATCCAGACTGGCAAAAATGTGTGCATCAACATCATTAGATTGGCCGGATGCATTGCCACTTGTTTTGATGGGACTCAGAAATACTGGATTGAGTCCACACGAAATAATCATGGAAAGAGCAATGAGACAAGCACATGTTCCTACAAATAAACTGCTGAATATAACTGATGATATGGTTCTGGATTATTGCAAAGGATTGGCTGACCTAGTGCGTTCTGTCTCTCACCAGGTTGGGGAAGACGCAGTTTCCAGGCAGCCAGAACAAGAGCATGATCTGAATCCAGGTGACTGGGTGGTTGTGAAGCATCACACCAGAGAAACGTGTCTATCACCCAGGTGGGAAGAACCTCGTCAGGTCATACTAGTTACGAACACAGCAGTGAAATGTGCAGGATTTCCTAATTGGATTCATGTAAGCCACACCAAAAGAGTACCAGATCCTGAAGAAGAAAATCCTCAGACAGCATCGATAACTGAGGAAGCTGAAGGTTGCCCAGCTGAAGAATCTCAGGTCAGAGATTCAAGGGAAGCTGAAGAAGAACAACCGAGCACAAGTCAGGACTGGATACCAGTGGTTGAAATACCTGAAGTTTACTACAGAACAAGAAGCCAAGCAAATTTAGAAGAAATTGAAAAAGATCAGATAGGTGAAGAAGAAGCAGCTCAGAAAGAGGAAGAAGAAACAATAAGAGAATCTGAGCAGGATCAGATAGGGAGAGGAAATTGGGCTCAAATCAACAACAAACCAACAAACTTTGAGCAGGGACAGCCAGGTCTAGAAGAACGCGATCAGGCTGCAGAAGTACAAAGTGCAATAAGCCCTGATCAGAACAAGTTAGATTTAGGAAAATACACTCAAGAAGAAGATCACGAGGATCACAAGCATGAAGACGTAAATCCTGAACAAGGTCAGTTACTGGAAACTCACAGTGGAGCAGCTGAAGAGAAAGCAATAAGACCTGAAAAAGAGCAAGTAGAAGAAACTGAAATAGAAGAAAACGAAATTGTGCCACAACTTGAAAATACAAGGATTTCTGAAGAAGAAATAAGAAGTGAAGAGACAGTGCAAACAAAGAAGGTCAGAAAAGGTGATCGTTGGCCTAGTGTTATTAAAAGAGTAAAATACCACATAACAACCAGAAGTGAAGATCCAGAACAAGTAAATGAAGTGACAAGTCTAACAGGACAAACAAGTGGAAGTGAAAGACGGAGAAGCAAAAGACTGAAACTTGTGAACAACAAATTTAAAGGTCCCGATTGGACTTATATCATCCTTGAGGACTACGAGAGCTCAGAGTCAAGTGAAAGTGGTGACGAAGGAACAAGTACAGAACTGACTTATGAGAAGGAAATAAAACCACCTTGATAACGTAAAAGACTTGAGATTACGATAAGAAGAGAAATCTTCCTTGTCAAAAATGCATGACGATAGAGTTGCTGGGAGACCAAAACAGATATGTTGTAAAAGATGCTGTGCTATATGCATATGTAATCTGGTAGTGGTGCTTATAGTATGGTTAGTTGTGATCGTAACAATTCCTTACCTTATGATAATGGATAGAAAGATTAACAACGAAACGAAGGAAAGGACAGATAACTTGAAAGGTAATAGAGTAGAACTAGAAACAGAAGATGAACCAGAATTTCATCATGAAGTAACAGATAACGACACTAGTTTAAATGTTTTCACAAAATTATTGTTTCAATATGTAGATACCATGGAAGTTAGTAATTGTTATGTCTGTATGAAATTACCTGAATCAGTAGCAGAAGGATTAACATATTATCACTTGCCATTAACTTATGGCATATCATGTAGTGTATTGGCTACTTTATTTGACAAAACAGGGAGACTTCAGTATTATTATTCAAATATAGATGTGATATTTTCTGAGGTTCCGATTCGAAAGAATTTGAATCCAGTGCTTAGTAGTAAAGATGCACAGTTTATGGGAGAATTTTTCTTAACAATGAAATCGATAGACATAACAGATGCACATAGAAGCAATCTAACATGTTCATTACATGAAGAAGAAAAGATATTTTTGAATTTAGTGGAGAATAGGAGACAAGATTTCCAAAAGAAAGCATCTGAGCATAAGGCTCATCTGCCACCTTGGGCGGAGAAAGAGGGGAGTTACACACCTGGCAAGGCTCAAGCTGCTATGGCTCTAGATTTTGTAAAGACAGGGAAAATTTGTCTACATAGGTTAAAGACTGAATATAACAATGTTTTCATCGGTACCAGTGAATGTGAACATAATTTCTTAATTCTTGGAGGTTGGGGACTAAAAGGAGGAACGGATTCAGTTTTTCCTGGAATCTATTATGTGTGTGGGAATAAGGCTTACTTTAGGCTTCCTGCACGGTGGTATGGAAGTTGTTATTTTGGGATAGTATTTCCAAAAATATACCACGTAAAAAGAAACACTGGGAGCAATGAAAATAATAGTGAATTAACACGTAGTAAAAGAGCTAGTTTTTCTGAAATCGTAGGTGACATATTTGGTGCATTGATACCTTCAGTGGGAATAATTCTGAACTCAAGGAAAATATGTAAATTATCTACAGTGGTTGATCGTTTATCGACTGACACTGCTGGAGGATTTCTGATGATTAATGCGGAAATGGTTGCGATTAGATCTATGGTTATGCAAAATCGACTTGCTCTTGATATAATTCTAGCAAAAGAGGGCGGAGTCTGTAAATTATTGAAGACGAAACATTGTTGCACTTACATACCTGACAAAAGTGCAGAAATTGGAACATATATACAGAATATAACCAAACTTGAGAAGGAACTGAAACCACTGGAAGTTGATAGTGTATGGGCAAGATTGACGAATAGTATAGCGTCAATTGGTACCTGGTTTGCTAATGTAGGGAAAGGACTTATAGGTCAAATATTAGTACCCTTAGCAGGAATAGCAATAATAGTATTGTCAATAATAATATGGTGCAAATGTTGTAGAAAGAATGAATCGTATAATGTGACAGGAAAAGGAAAAAAGAGAAAGTTTGACGAAATTGAATTAGAAGATTTGAGAAGTGAATTATACAAGAAACTGAAAGGAGATGTGAAAAATAGAAAATGTAAAAAAGAAGCTGAGACGAATTTATGCTAAAAGTTGGCATCTGGTTGTGGGTAGTAGTTTGATGGCTCAGAAACGCCATCAGAGATGGGATTGATGGAGCAAGGACTCACAAATGAGACTTGCTCGGAAGCAATCCTCTCACAGTATTAATTTATTAATCTTTGTAATGTTGTACTAATCAATGCACACACCAACATAAGTAGAAGGAAGCTTGTCTATGTGTTTTAAGCTAACAAATAACGCTTGTCTAATCTAAAATGGCCGCTAAAGCGCGGAAACCTATTGCGCATGTCTCAACCATATCACATGGTGTGACGTCTTTCTTTGCTTGGAGGGAAATTCTCGCTTCTGCGCAGTGTGTAGTAAAATGGCTGCTTAATGTTTTCACGTGCTGCAGCTTGCTTACATGTTGCAATTAAACTGTGATATCCTAACGCTATTAATGCGGGATAGAATTTATAATTAAATGGGAATAGAGTAGAAAGAGTGGGTATACAGTGAAATATTTTATTTGTGATTTTAATATCTTCTTCTTTGACTTTTATTAGTTCGTAAATGGGCCCGGGTTGGTTGAACTGAAAACTCGAGAGACAATGATTTTGCGCATGCGCCCTGATGAGGCTGCCCAGAAGAGAGGATGAAGTCCAGGTCCAAGGCCGTGACCTGATGGCCAACATTATTGTACCCACGATGTCCCAACCGAAAGAAACAATTTGTATAAACATTGTAATAAACTTTGTCGTGAGACGGGTGGGAAATAAAGCAAATGTATTAATTGTGATGGGCGGTATTTTAAAACAATGGGCTTAAAGAAATTGAATTAAATCAATATGGTGTGAGGATCAACCCCCTGTCCCCGTCCAATCAGGAGTAGTGGGCCCATAATTCTGCAACATTAAGGGGAGGTACATGGGCGTAGAAGGGTATAATAGATATAGCATTAGCAAATTAGTTAGCTTTTTAGCATTAGGACGCACCACGAGTTCGAGTTCGAGAGGAGATGCTAGCACAGACCAGGCTTTGGTGCTCGACAAGCTGATCGATTGCAGACTGAACCGCTGTCCAGAGAGGTCCTGAGGTGGGGGCGGTGGATTCCATCAGAAGGAAGATTCGGGAGAAGTCGAGGAGAAGCGAAGTACCAGAGAGGGGAACGACGCAGGCGTCGTTGATAGAGAGGTCACCTGTCCCGTCCTGAATTTGGTCCGGAGGTCATTGCTCTTCATCCTTCCTGAGACCTATCTTTCCAACTCCTTGGCCAAGGGGTTTGGTTCTCACACTTTTAGGTAACTATAAATGCAAACCTTAGTTGCGCTGCTGTCTCTATCTTTTCCTTTTCTGAGGGACTGTCATTGATCGATAATTGATTATTATGCTTCATCCTTGATATACGATTTAAGTATCATGTGGTTCTGTATTTTACTCTGCTAAATCTTTAGATAAACTTTTAAAACTTCCGGACTCAGTGATTATTTTAGGAGTTATGAATTGTATTGAACGTCACTCATTTTAAACTTCCCAATTAGCAAGGGGTCCATTGGTAAGTCATTACTCTTCAATCAGAAAAGTAATTGGTAGCAGGGATTTTGATAAAGAGTACAACTGACCCACCAGCGGAAATTACTAGCGTAGTATGAATGTATGGGCCCAAGTGAATATTTTGCGTATGAATGCTTGTTGCTAGTAACGCTGGATCAGGGTCACAAGGATCCATGAGTTATATATGTGGGGATAAGTGCTGTTATGGTGTAAATAACCTTTCTAAACCCTCCAGAAATGAAGCTTTAAAGGTTCACCTTCCATAGGGCTTGTATGAGACTCAGGAAAAGAAACAGATAGGATTAAATCATGTTTTGGTACCTTTAGTCATAGCTCTAAGCGTGTTATTTTGTCTGCAGCCTGGTTATAATTTTGTAGCCACAACAAAGGTTGGAATCCGTTTACTCTTAATTGTAAAATCATTTTGAGAAGAAAAGTGCCACATTGATTCAGCCATTCTGAGGTGAACAAGAACAAACAGAGGTCAGGATCCAAGTGAAAGTCATTGACTCATATTGGAAACAGACTATCTGAATTTTAAGCCACTCTAATCGCATTCAATGACTTGCAGTACAACTGGAGAGGGTTGACCACCCATGCTTTGAAGGCTCAAACAAAAAAGTAGACTCTGATAGGAGTCAATGGTTGGGTGCACACCGATCTGTAGGCACAAGCAGCAGATAGGCCCGGGGTCCAGAGAATCTGAAGGAGTTATTCCAGTGTTCTATTGCTACCCACCTGATTGTACTGATGTTCTGGGAATTTTATTTCACTTCATATCAAATCCTTATCACCCTGTTCAAACACAGAGTATGTTTTTGCAGTCTTTTCTTCATCAATGTGTAATTCAGAAAGAATGACAGATCTACATTTACACTTGCATGAACCAATAAATAGGAACTGAGTGGTTGTATGTCATTATAATGTAGTAAAACACAACGCATGCCTTTACTACGCATTTTTTACGCAGCATGTTCTTACCATGCATATACTTTTACATCGCATGCCTTTACCACGAAATTTATGTTTTTTTAAAGGTAAGTATTATTAAGATAAGAAAATATATATATATATATATATATATATTCACTGAAAAAACCAAAGGTTACAGGGGCGTTATAGTTAGGAAATAGAATTTAAAAACCAAGCCCTGAGAAGGTGGTGGTCCCTGGGACACAGGGGTCAGTGTGGCCCCCGCTAAATTTAACAAGTAGCCCTGGGGAGGTGGCGGTCCTCAGGGCCTGGGGGGGTTTGTGTGGCCCCTCACCTCTTTTTCAAAACAGCCCCGGGGAGGTGGTGGTCCCACCCCTTATTAAAGCATAAGCCCAGGGAGGTGGTGGTCCCCGGGACTCAATAGAGCCACAGGAGGGGGGCCCGTTCACCCCCCTCTTTGTATTAATCCAGCATGCCCCTGGGACCTGGCCCACCCGGGGGTTAAACATTAGAGAAGCGCAGGAGGTGCGCTTTGTTTTCCCAACGGGAGCAGTTGATCCAGCGCTACCCCCGCCAAAAAAATTGTAAACAAAAGGCCTAGGGAATCAAGGTATTCCTACCCTGTCCCTTTTTCTTTTAATGTTTTTTTGTGGGACTCGGCTGAAGCAGAGTCCCAAAATGGATGCCAACACTTCCTGGTTGAAGTCTTGGCAGCCAATCAAATCTCAGCACGAGAACGAGAGGGTTCGGGCCTCAAGGTATACAAATTTTGATTTCCCTTAATATTTCCAAAACTACTGAACAGGTTTACACCAAATAACAACAAGCATTTGCAATGCAATAGGTCTCGCATTTACGAGCGTTTAAGCTATTGGCATTGTAAATGACAATGCCTTTTATTTATCTGTTTTGATAATTAATACATAAATAAAAGGCATTGTCATTTACAATGCTAATAGCTCAAACTCTTGTAAATGCGAGACCTATTTCATTTCAAAGAAGTGGCCGCCATTTTCCCGGGCTGCTTGCAAAGTGAAAGCGGGCATGGCGTGCTGAATGTTGCAGGAAAGCATGTCGTGCCTGCAGTAGGAGAAACTCATAAAAGAAAATAGTGCTTACAGACTAAATAAGACATACCGTGTAACAACAGAAGTAAAAGGGCCAGTCCTCGTGGGCGGTTACATATGAAGACAAGGCGGTACTAAGGAGAGACTAATAAGCCTATTAACGAATCAGAAGTCAGCATTTACAAAGGACAATGACACAAGGCAATGAAAAATGTGGGCAGAGAGTAGGCGGAGCTTCAAGTCCATACTCGAATACAGCACGCCTCGCAGAACAGCGCATGCGCTACACAGGCTCGACCTAAAAAATATGCGCAGGGCTGCAGCCATGTTGTTGCATGGCTGCCTCAGCAGAATGTGAGGTTACCTTGACAGAATCAGCGAGACAAGTATGCACATATCCTTCAATTTAAGGAATTTGGTATTTGGCGGCATCATTGATGGACATAAGTCATTCGGTTTGTTGTGAGTTAAAACCACATCTGCTGATCCTATCTTTCATTCCACAACTGGTATGAGGCTTTCTAAATTGAGAGCGACTAGAGCTTATCTCGAGTTACATAGTTTTGGAAGCCGCCGAATATGAGTGACTTCAAAAGGAAAAAAAAATGATTTTGGCGGACCTGGGCTATGTTGTGGGAAGGTGCACTTCTTCTTGCCCAGTGGTTAATTTGTAAAAAAATAAGTGCCGGGGCTCTCGTCAGGATGCAGCTGGCACCAGCCCATTTCTCCTGTTAGCGCCGCCTAAATCAGAACCAACTACTAACCATGAAAGTGGGGCGAGGGTGTGGTGTAATGGCCAGGGCTGCCCTCTTCGGGGCTGGGAAACCAGCTTCGAGTCTCAGCGTGGGCTCAACTATGACAATAACAAGAGGCCCTAAGGTTCCATATGACTCTAACAAGGGGCACAAAGGTGCTATATGACACAAAAAGTAAGAAAAGGGTGAGCATTGCTGGAAAGCCACAGAATTAGCCTCTTACTCTGAAAACTGGAAAACGATAAACACACACAAATGTAAAAAATACACTTCATCAGTTAGCTCAGAAAATCTGATTTTGTGGGAGCCACATAGGATGCAAAATAAAATGGCAGATAGTTTCCCATGCATGCGCATGAATCTGCTGCTCGAAAGGATGGCAGTAAATGATTTTCAGGGTGAGCATGGAGAAGGATAGTAGTTTAAGGCCAGGGGATTTTCATGGAGAAAATATCTTCCCTCTGAAGTAAAAAGAAAACATTTCAGTTGAAAATGCACTTTTGTGGTCGATTTTCAGATCAAAAACGTAACCTTGTTACATTTGCACGTACAGAAATAGCAATGTATTTGACTACCCAAAAAGTCATAAATTCATCCAGAATGTAGGAGTAAGCATAGAGGATTAAACTTCCAACTTTTGTTAATGGGTATTTGTGAATTGGAACTCTAGTAACTCAGTTGTCTGTTGATAACCACCATCCTATTGCTAAATGCGCTCTCTCCCCTCCTGGTGTCAAAAGACCTCTGAAGCAGCCAACAGGCAGCATAGCCACTATACAGAGGCAATAAATACAAAATAGAGGAAGTGTCTTAATATTTGTAAATCCATCAGTTTGCTGATCCAGAGCTATGTGTAACACAGACTGGAAACTCACCTGCAATCTAACAGAAAGGAGGAACATGGTTGGTCTCTTATGGACCCAGCCCTCTGCAGACAGCCAACAAGGGGCAACACAAGGAGGAAACTAGGGCCTGATATAGAGTGGGGTGGTAATGCACAAGGTTGGAGGGTGGTGGAAATCTCACTAGTGAGTTTCTGGATGTACACTTCCTCCAGGAATCCAAGGATGTTTTTTTTGCAGAATTAGACAGAGCGAGCTCGACACGAAGGTATTGGAGCGCTTTACATGAGCACCAGTTACATTACACATGCACACATTCATTTTTGGTAGGCACGGGACATTAATTGATTTGCCCAGAATCACAGGATGTTGGGCCGACGCTGAGACTCGAACCTGGTCCCCCGCTTCAAAGTCTCTAAACCGGAGCCTAGGTTTGAAATGTCCTTAATAAGAGTCACTTGATAGAAGCAGCCTCGAGGCAAAGCGGTAATCAAACCATTAATCAAACTGGGTATAGAAGAGCAAACAAGAAAGGAAGACGGAATTAAAATAAGTGTTCTGAGCCAGCAGTCGAGGGTGAGGGTGAGTTTGTCGCCACCGTTGCTCATGGTGGGTTTGTACTACGCATGTGTATCTTGTGAATAACCTCCGGAGCATAGCATCACGCCCCAGCTTTGATTCCTGCCCCAAGCCCCCCAAAACCCCCCCGTCACCCTCCCTTACCCCTTCTCTCCCTTGGACTCCCCTCTGTACCTGTTTGCAGGTGAGGCTGAGCGAGGCCGCCATCTCAAGTGTCTAGAGTGGGCTCAGGTACTGCTGGACCTGGAACCGCTGGTTCAGGGCGATCAGCTGCTCCTGCGTGAAGCACGTCCCCCCTTCACTTTTGTATTGTATTGTAACTACATTTATATAGCGCTTACTACCCCCGACGAGGCGTCGAAGTGCTTTATGGGCGAGTAGCACGTTACTGCGGAACCCATAAAGGATTAGTGGTAAATTAGTATAGTGAAATATGAAAGTGATTTGAGTGATGGATTTGTTAGTCAGTTATTTGGATTGAGAAGGATAGTGGAGGGATAGAGAAGGGAAAAATGTTTGCATTTATATAGCGCTTGCTACCCCTGATGGGGTGTTGAAGTGCTTTTTCGGCGAGTAGCACGCTACTCTGGAACCCATACAGTGTTAGTGGTGAATTAGTATAGTGAAATATGAAAGTAATTTAACAAAAAGAGCACACTAGGTAGAGCGCAGGAAAACCGCAGAGCTCACAAATCAAATGGCAAGGGAGAAACCAGCGAGGGACCTACAAAGCCACAACTTGCGCCCTTCTAAAGTAACGTTCCACCACCCTGGCTACCATTAACACACTGCTGAGCATCAAAATATGCATTTACTGAATTTACTGTAGGGTAGGCCCAATGCCACCAAAATATTCACAAAACACCACCCTTAAACATATTTTCGTTTAAAACTTTGCCAACCAAGGTGAGCCTTCCATCAGCACCGAAAGTGAAGCCCAAGGAAGTGAGGACTACAATAGACTAGATATGCAGAACTACACACAGAGGCAGAGTAACCGTATTAAGAAATAATGAACCCACAGCCAGTATTAGTGCCCAAAGCACAATGGGCATGCATCTCTGCCACCATCACTGCCCAGATACCCAGGGCTACGGCAGTTTTCAATCGCAGTGCCCCATAAAACACTTAACGCCAGGAAGTGTAACAAACATCTGCAAATTACAAGAAGGTGTTCAATGTTGCAAAGCATGACCATTGGCCACCTCTGTGTCGGTGCCACTATTTACCGCTCACGGCAGAAGCGCCAGACAGGCAAAGCTCAAGAGATTTTCAACCAAAAGAGGCATGCATGGTTGAAAAACACCCTGATGTACGGCAGCATGGTGTACCCCTTTCACAGACCCTTATGAGCTCTGCAGGCAGTCGTCCTTGCCAGTACGGTGGCCTACGTGAATTACATGGCAATGTACATACTGTATAAATCCTTGAAAGCCATCCGTGGCGCACAAGACAAGACCGGGGGCTCGCCTCGGTTAGTCGCCCTGACGCGTTTTGAATGCCTCTCGTGTAAAGGACAGAGGCATCCTGCTATGCAAATTAAAATGAGGTTAGGCGCCTCTAGGAGCCGCTTGTAGCAGTGTCTGCAGCGGCAAAGTGAACACACACAAATGCAGCAACGTGTTTGTGCAGGAGGAAAGCCAGAGCAAGAGGACATGAGGCGACAGACGAACAGGCTTTAAATAACAAGCATTGGCATAGCCAATAGGTCTCGCCTTTGGGACCTTATACGTGTTTAGCCATGCAATGGTTGATGTTGTTGCACCAAGGATATTGTGCTGCATAACTAAATACTTATAAGGTCCAAAAAGCGAGACGTATTGGCTATGCCAATGCTTGTTAAAATTGGGTCATGGTTCTACTTTAAGTAGTTTTAACTACTTCCATGCTAATCTCATTCCTTATGTAATTTTACTTTGCTCCTTTGTAAAGCGCTCTGACACCTCTGGGTAAAGTTTGCGCTATATAAAAACACATAAATAAATAAATAAAAGATTTGGAAACGCTGCCTTACATGATGCCCCCCCTGAGGCCTAAGCCCTGCGTGTCCGACTCCGGTGGGCCTGGAGCCCCTTCCGTTACTTGTTCCGCCTCCCACGCTGTTACTTTGAGGTGAAAAGGTAAATTCATTTACAGACAGTGCGTTCAATACAGCAGCTAAATGTCCATTAGCAAATTAAAGCGCATCAACACGCCCGACTACTTGAAGAACCCTCGCGACCACACCTCCCCCCGCCGATCCCCCTCCCCCAGGACCCAGGAAAAACGATAGACTCGCCGCATGCATCTAGTCACCCATACAAGAAGCCTCTGGGAAATGAAGCCTTAAAGAACAGACTGCGCAAGCCCAGTGACCCCTCCCCTTACTGTAGCATCAATCACCCCCTTACATCTCCAGCAACCCAGTCCTTCCCCCACGTTACTGCTACATTACTTCCTTACATCTTAGGTGTCCCGGCCCCTCCCCCATGTTATCACAACATTACCCTTAACATCCGCAGGGAGCACGCCCTCCCCTCACGTTACTATAATAACTCCTCACGTACCCAGTGACCCTACCTCCTCCCCCCTCACATTACCTCACTCGACACCCGTCCCAGTTCTGCTCGATGAGAACGGAGCTCTCAGCTGATGATCTAATTTCAGGCTTCCGGATCCTGGCTTTAAATCAATGAACTGACTGAGGGAGACACTGACTCTCGCCCCCACACCTCCCCCCCGCCCCATTCATTGAAAGCAAGAGAGGAGGGCGCAAGAGGCTGAACGAGAGCCCCAGGGTGCTGCCAGAGCCTTATACCCGTAGTCTGTGGGTGCTAATAAACATAGACGACCTGTTGTCTGTGTGGGAGACACCTCACGCACCCCCAGGGTGCTATTAGACATAGGCGACCTGTGGTCTATGTGGGAGACCCCTCATGCACCCCAGGGTGCTTTCAGACGTAGAAGACCTGTGGTCTATGTGGAAGACACTGCATGCACCCCAGGGTGCTATAGACATAGGTGACCTGTGGTCTGTGTGGGAGACACCTCATAACCCCTCGGTTGTGTCAGAGCCACAGACGACCTGTGGTGGTCTGTGTGGGAGACATCTTATCAGGGCGGCTCTAGGGCGGTGTGACCAGTGCGGCAGCTCCTTGCGCTGACCTTGGATGGGGGAGGGGGGCGGGGGGGCGGAGGCGCAGTGTTTGGAAATAACATGGTTTAACAAGCGGGGAACCAAAAAGTAAGAGAGGCAATGCTGCCGGTGATCCGGGAATCGACGCGAGTTCAAGAAGGCGGAGGGTGAGCTCCTGCCGCATCGGTTCTGTGGCCCGTGTGCCGGAGGAGGAGGCGCCGCGGCCGCGAAGGGAAGGGTGCTGCGGGAGTGGAATAGACCGTCTCCAACTGAGGCGGGCGGCCTTTGAATGAGATGCGACTCACACAAGCTATAGACCGCACACATTGAAGGGGCCAGGAACCACTTGAACAACAGAGGAGCGGGGCGAGCGAGCGCGGCAGCCTGCAGAGCTGACCAAACGCTCGTGCGTCGTGGCTGGCCTTTGGATGGGTACGTGCGGCAGACATGTGTTTCCAATTATCGCGCCCGCGTCTGGGCACGATAATTGGAAACACACGTTTGCCGCGCGTACCCATATCAAAAAGGCCAGCCACGACGCACGAGCGTTTTTGGGACTGCTTTTCAAACTCGCTTACTAAAAGTCTTCGCCTCTAAGCAGCGCTTGCGCGCTACTCGAGGCTCGACCTAAAAACCATGCATGTGGCCTCAGGGAGGAGAAAGAGCTGGCGCCTCTCTCCCTCAGAAACCCACCGCAGGAAACCAGCGAGGAACAGGCGACAGGCAGCCCCATGTGTGCCATGGTTTCTGCAGCCCCCACCCACCGTTTCTTACCACCCCTCCCGCCCGCCCCAACTCCTTAACTAGGACGGTTCATCTTTTTTAAAACAAATAATTACAAGTGCAAGCCACGCAAGAACACTTTCTTCATAGGACTCTTCGTGTCGTCCAAAGACCCCGAGGAAGTGGCAGAGCCCAGGAAGGGTTGGAGGGAGGGGCCAGCGGCATGGACAGCGAAACGAGCACAGCAGTCAAGATCAGTGCACAGAAAGCAATGTTGAAATAAGGAAAACAACAACATGAAGGCGCGCAAGCGTGCTCCCGAGGCAATACTCCATGGGAGTTAACTTTTAAAAAAAGGTGGGGCATGCAACACCCATCAGCCATTACCACACTCGCATTTTAAAATGACACACAGATAAACCAATCCTAAGCAAAAGGAGGAGTCAGACTCCACAAAGTAGATACAATAGATCGCCTACAGCTCAAGCGCTATTTAGGCTAGACCTAAAAAGCACTCTTTCTGGACCAAGAGCTAGCTTTCTGCCACGTTTGGTGTAATTCCGTCCAGCAGTTAGGGCTGAAGTCGTCTTCAAAATTCCATATGGAAATTAACATTGGAAAAACACTTTTTTTACCCCCCCCCCCCCTTTTTCTCGGCCCCTGCTTGACGGATTATCCCAAAACTTTCCATGCGCAACAAGAATCACCAACACTTTTTTAGGGAAAAGTTTGTGAAGATTTGTCAAATGGCCACAAAGATATAGGCAAGTCAAAAAACGTTTTTACTATGGAAACATGGTTCTAACTATAACTACCTACTGAAGACCGCCAGTAGGACATATATATATATATATGTTATTGTTTATGTCAATTGTTTAGGTCTATTGTCTTCCGAGTATGTCAGAATAACTTTAGACAAGGGAGGGAACGCTGCCTTAATTTTGTTAGATCTTTCGGCAGCGTTCGACACCATTAACCATGGACTTCTCATCAATCGTCTGTTTGAGTTAGGTGTCAGGGGCGCTGCCCTCAAGCTCCTAAGATCCTTTCTCACTGACAGAGATCAGTTTGTGGAATCCAATGGCCACAGTTCAACATCTTTTACACTAACCTGTGGTGTACCGCAAGGAACGGCATTGAGTCCAACTCTTTTAATCTATACATTACATCTCTAGGTTCATTGATTAAAAGTTTTGGTTTCTCAATTGTCTCATATGCTGACGACACCCAGATCGTAGTGTCTGTCAAAGAAGATCTAGACAGGACTGCAGAATGCTTCCACGACTGTATGCAACAGATCGGGAGCTGGATGTCTAGCAATTGTCTGAAACTAAACTCGGACAAAACTGAGGTGCTTCTCTTCGGCAATCGCCCATCGTTCTGGTCTCCCAAGTGGTGGCCTCAGGAAATGGGAACTCCCCCAATTCCTGTACCTAAAGTGAAAAATCTGGGAGCACAATTTGACGAAAAGCTTTTCTTTGTGGGTCACGCAAGTGCCATCACCTCCTCGTGTTACTTTCTGTTTAAATCACTTAGGAAGGTCTTCCCCTATATTCCTCTGGATTAGCGCAAGGCAGTGATCACTGCACTTTTCTTTTCAAAAATAGACTACTGCAATGGGCTTTTTTTGACCACCCACAAGAAAGCTCTACATAAGCTCCAGATGGTCCAAAATGCAGCGGCTAGATTGCTTCTTGGGATGCCAAAACATCAATTGGTCTCCCAATCTCTCCCTTTACTCCACTGGCTCCCGGTGAGAAAGCAGGTAATGTTTAAGTCTCTGTGCATAGCTTTTAAGGCCCTTCATCTTGATGGCCCAGAATCCATCAGACAGCTCTTTCAATGATACACCCCATTCAGGACTTTAAGATCCTCCTCTCAGGCCAATTTAGTCGTACCTAAAATCAAGAGAGCTACCTGGGGAGGTAAGAGCCTTGCAGTGGCCACTGCCAAACTTTGGAACTTGATGCCCCTCAAACTAAAATCCATAAACAACTTACTTATCTTTCGTAAGGCTCTTAAAACATGGTTGTTTAATAATTAGTACAGCATTCATATCTTTTTTCTTTACGGTCCGCACTTGATGTCTGGTTAATTCACTTTTCCCTTCACCTACTGAGAGTCTCAGCGCCTAGACACCCTTGGGTAGTAGTGCGCTTTAAAAATTACAATTTCATTTCATTTCTTTAATGTTTAAATGGAGCACCAACATAGGCACTTTAAATTGAGAAAGGCAGTGATACGGCCGGAACGCATCTTTCTTGTGTTCTAGTGCCCGAGGTGACCTGATTTAATAAACAAGTTTAATCTCCCTGAGTTGAAGTGGCGGCTTTCTTTCTCATATTGGCGTTTGGGAGGTATTTTGAAATATTAGCACTAATGTTAGCGCAGTTTTACGAGCACCACCAACAATTTGGTAACACGCCAGCATCACTGCAACTTCTTTTTTGAAATACAAGGCAGGAGTGCCCCCGAGGAAGGAGTGAGATGAAGGAGAAGAGAAGCTGCCATGAGTGGAGGTGAAGGTTCGACGCTGGAAGTAGAGGCTCTCATAGCGGGGACTTAAGAGCCTCCACGATAAGCTTTAAACCTCACTCTAGGATTGCCACCTTTGTTTGGAGCTGGGCACCACGATAAAGGCACTGGCAGAGAGGTGGGGTAATGGGACCCTAACACTGATTATCGAATCGAATCACACCGGACACATGAATAATGGTTTAATTCATTGCTGCCGTCCTTGTGAGCATTCCATTTGGAAATAGAATCAGAAGACTCGGAGAGCAGTGTGTGAGAATTTATTTGGAGTACAAGGGCAGAGTGTCCCTTGAAAATTAATTATGGTTTATTTGACTGAGTCTCTGGATATGGGAAAGGCGGCACTGCTGTACTCAAGTTGTTTTGCAAGTTTTTTTAGTTCTCATCTTAACAAATGAAATTAATCTTGGGTTTTTCTCAAACTTCTGTGTGGGAAAGTTGTAGTATCACTGGGCAGACACAAATTTCCTACCACCCAGCGTTCCCGCAGGTCTCCCGATAAAAATGGTACCTCACTTTTGTGGGTGGGTCAAGTACCCGCGACAGGCAAGGGCCCCAAAACGTATTGTGGAGACATCAAAATTACCTATCACAAAACATCTGCTTTTGCAAGGGGGGTCACATGCGTTTTTGGTACCGGGCTTGGCGGCCATCTAGGGAAACCTACCAAACCCACACATTTCTGAAAACTAGAGACCTGGAGGAGTCCAGGGAGGTATGGCTTGGGTGGATCCCCCAATGTTTCCCTACCCAGAATCCCCTGCAAACCTCAAATTTTGCTGAAAGAAATCAAACTTTTCTCAAACTTCTGTGTGGGAAAGTTGTAGGATCACCGGGCTGACACAAAATTTCTACCAACCAGCGTTCCCCCAGGTCTCCTCATAAAAATGGTACCTCACTCTTGTGGGTGGCTCAAGTACCCGCGACAGGCAAGGGCCCAAAACGTATTGTGGAGACATCAAAATTACCTATCACAAAACGATCTGCTTTTGCAAGGGGGGTCACATGAGTTTTTGGTCCTGGGCTTGGCGGCCATCCCACACATTTCTGAAAACTAGACACCCTGGGGAGTCCAGTGAGGTATGGCTTGTGTGGATCCTCCAATGTTTCCCTACCCAGAATCCCCTGCAAACCTCAAATTTAGCTGAAAAAATCACTTTTTCATACATTTTTGTGTGGGATCACCGTGCCGGCACAAATGTCCTACCACCCAGCCTTCCCCTTGTTCTCCCGAGTAAAATGATACCTCACTTATGTGGGCGGGCCAAAGGCCTGTGACTGGGAAGAGCCGAAAACATAGGGATTAAAAGTATAGCACCGCAAATTCTAAGCGCTACATTTTTTTAAAATTACTTTTTTAGTGGATTCTGCATTGGACAGCCACACAAGTGAGGTATCATTTAACTCGGTAGACCAAGGAGAACGCTACGTGGTAGGACATTTGTGCCGGCACAGTGATCCCACACAAAAATGTGTGGGAAAAGTGCTTTTTTCAGCTAAATTTGATGTTTGCAGGGAATTCTGGGTAGGAAAACGTTGGGGGATCCACACAAGCCATATCTCACTAGACTCCCCAGGGTGTCTAGTTTTCAGAAATGTGTGGATTTGGAAGGTTTCCCAAGATGGCCACGAGCTCCGGGCCAAAAAACCAGGTCCCCACCCCCTGCAAAACCAGGTAGTTTTATGATAGGTAATTTTGAAGACTCCACAGTACGATTTGGGCCATTTCCTGTTGCAGCCACTATGTCTACCCACACAAGTGAGGTACCACTTTTATCAGGAGACCTGGAACGCTAGGTGGTAGGAAATTGGTGTCAGCCCGGTGATCCCACAACTTTCCCACACAGAAAAGTGAGGAAAAGTTTATTTTTTTCAGCTAGATTTGAGGTTCGCAGGGGATTCTGGGTAGGGAATCGTTGGGGGGATCCACGCAAGCCATACCTCACTGAACTCCCCAGGGTGTCTAGTTTTCAGAAATGTGTGGGTTTGGTAGGTTTCCCTAGATGGCTGCTGAGCCCGGGGCCAAAAATCCAGGTGCCCCCCCTTGCAAAACCAGGTTGTTTTGTGATAGGTAATTTTGATGTCTCCACAATACGTTTTGGGCCCTTGCCTGTAGCGGGTACTTGACCCACCCACACACGGGAGGTACCATTTTTATCGGGAGACTTTGGAGAATGCGGGGTGGGTGGAAGTTTGTGGTCCCACGCAGATTCCAGAACTTTCCATCACAGAAATGTGGGGAAAATGTTTTTTTTTTTTTTTTTACAAAGTTTGAGGTTTGCAAGGGATTCTGGGTAACAGAACCTGGTGAGAGCCACACAAGTCACCCCATCCTGGATTTCCCTGGGTGTCTAGTTTTCAAAAATGTATAGGTTTGCTAGGTTTCCCTAGGTGCCGGCACAGCTAGGGTTCAAAGTCTACAGCTAGGCACTTTGCAAAAAAGGGGTCAGTTTTCACTGTAAAAATGTGGTGTGTCCATGTCGCGTTTTGGGCCGTTTCCTGTCGAGGGCATTAGGCCTACCCATACAAGTGAGGTACCATTTTTATTGGAAGACTTTGGAGAATGCGGGGTGGGTGGAATTTTGTGGATCCACCCAGATTCCAGAACTTTCCATCACAGAAATGTGAGGAAAATGTTTTTTTTTTTTTACAAAGTGTGAGGTTTGCAAGGGATTCTGGGTAACAGAACCTGGTGGGAGCCAGACAAGTCACCCCATCCTGGATTCCCCTGGGTGTCTAGTTTTCAAAAATGTATAGGTTTGCTAGGTTTCCCTAGGTGCCGGCAGAGCTAGGGTTCAAAATCTACAGCTAGGCACTTTGCAAAAAAAGGGTCAGTTTTCACTGTAAAAATGTGGTGTGTCCACGTTGCATTTTGGGCCCCGGGGGGGCAGAAAGACTGTACTTTTGCGGCGGGGTGGGGGCATTGGCACACCCCTAATTTGCATTTGAAAAAAAATCCCTGGTTTGTAGTGGGCTTTCTGCCCCCCCCCAGGGGGGCAGATTGGGGGCTACTGCCCCATCTGCCCCCCCAGGGAGGGCAGAAAGACTGTACTTTTGCAGCAGGTGGGGGCATTGGCATGCCCATATTGGGCAGCCCCCACCCCTAATTCAAATTAGAAAAAGAAATCCCTGGTATCTAGTGGGCTTTATGCCCCCCCGGGGGGCAGAAAGACTGACTTTGCCAAAATGAATATGGGGGGAGCAAAGGCCCCTGCCCAAGGGGCCACTCCCCCTTCCCTGGTGCCTAGTGGGTGAATCCCTGCTTGGGGATCACCCTCCTGGGGCGATCCCCAAGCAGGGATCCACTAGATTCTCCCCTTTCCAACGATACCTCTCCTGACTTTCTACGTGCTCAGGGGGCTGAGATAGCCCCCTGAGCACGTAGAAAACGAAACTGAAATGAGCCTCTTGGCTCATTTCAGTTTCGGTTTCACTGAAATGATGTCAGTGCGACGTGCCGCCCTGATCGTCATTTCAGGGAAACAAAGCAGACAGCCTCAGCAGCTACGGAAGCTCTTCCCCAGCTCCCGAGGCGGTTGGGGGGTAAAGGGAATCCCTCTGGTGCCCGCACCAGAGGGATTCCCTGTGCCATGTGCGAGGACGGCCGGGGGCCGTCTGACGCACATGAGCACTGGTGCGTCGGATGGCCGTCCGACACACCGAAGGGGTTAATGTTTAAATGGAGCACCAACATGGCGCACTTTAGATTGAGAAAGGCAGTGATACTGCTGAAACGAGTCTTGCTTGTGCTCTAGTGCCCGAGGTGAACTGATCTAATAAACAGGTTTAATCTCCCTGACTTCGAGTGCCGGCTTCCTTTCTCATATTAGAGCTTGGGGAGGTATTTTTATATTATATATTTGGGGGGAGACCCCCTATGTTATTTACCCTTAAAACCCCCTACCCACCCCTAAACCTTATAAACACCCTTACTACACAATACCCATACCTATCCCTAAACCCTAAAAACACCCTTTCCACCCAAAACCCTTACCCACCCCAAACCCTAAAATACCTTCACCACCCTAAACCCCTACCCAAACCCATATATATATTAACTGAAAAAACCATAGGTTTCAGGAACGTTATAGTTAGTTGGACATTTCACTCGTACAAAACCATAGAAATTCCGGCGTTATAGTTAGTTCAGCTAACTATAACTCGCGCCCCCGCAATGCACTGCTGATGACGTCACATATTACATCATTCATGACATGGTCAGTGACATCACTGATGACATCACTGATGACATCACTGAGGACATCATCCACGTGAAAATCTGATGCACCTCCTCACACCTGAATATAACCTTTGATACACCCACTCTAAAATACAGACTACCATTTTAGGGGGCGCGAGTTATAGTTAGCGGAACTAACTGTAACGCCGGAATTTCTATGGTTTTGTACGAGTGAAATGTCCAACTAACTATAACGTTTCTGAAACCTATGGTTTTTTCAGTTAATTTCTATGGTTTTTAAATGCTAATTTCTAACTATAACGTGCCTGAAACCTATGGTTTTTTCAGTGAATTTCTATGGTTTTTTAAATGCTAATTTCTAACTGTAACGTACCTGAAACCTATGGTTTTTCCAGTGAATTTCATAGGTTTTTTAAATGAAAATTTGTAAGTCTAATGTACCTCAATCCTATGGTTTTTTTATTTATATATATATATATATATATATATATATATATATATATATATTCACTGAAAAAACCATAGGTTTCAGGCACGTTATAGTTAGAAATGAGCATTTAAAAAACCTTAGAAATTCACTGAAAAACCATAGGTTTCAGGGGCGTTATAGTTAGTTGGACATTTCACTCGTACAAAACCATAGAAATTCCCCCGTTATAGTTAGTTCAGCTAACTATAACTCGCGCGCCCGCAATGCACTGCTGATGACGTCACATATTACATCACTCATGACATGGTCAGTGACATCACTCATGACATCACTGATGACATCTCAAATGACATCACTGATGACATCACTGATGACATCATCCTTGTGATAGAGTGGCAGACCTCCTCTCACCTCAATATAACCTTTGATACACACACTCAAAAATACAAACTAACATTTTCAAAACAATGGACATACCAATACCAGTTACAACACACCTATTCAGTAATTCCAAGATCTACACACACATCCACTCATTCACCAACAGTCCCTATACAGTCACTCATACATGTACTCACTCATCATATGTACTCATACACCTATACATCCTGTTACACACCGCCACTCATCCATAGAGTTACTCACACACATAGTCACACATGCAAACAAAGTATCAAACATCCATTTACTTGCATATACAGTTATACACACACTACCACACTTACTTCTACAGAAACTTACACATACTTACTCTCTTAAACAATCACTTATAGAAACACCTACTTATTTGTACAGGAACTCTTCCA
This sequence comes from Calotriton arnoldi, assembly GCA_963921515.1. Classification (NCBI taxonomy): domain Eukaryota; kingdom Metazoa; phylum Chordata; class Amphibia; order Caudata; family Salamandridae; genus Calotriton; species Calotriton arnoldi. The sequence continues at coordinate 1,080,413 of CAWUFW010002175.1, read as the reverse complement.
ATCTCTCACTCTCACATATACTCACTTATATACACCAATACTCACATATACTAGTTTAAAACATATGTAGTTACTCATAAAGACACTATTGAGACAGTCATTCACTCACTAACACACCCATACACATACTCATCCACCTATACAGTCCTGCACACATGCTGTCTTCAACACATACAGTGAGTCACTCATTCATGCATCTATGCACTAAGTAATACCCCCACCGAACCATACCGACACTGACACTCATACTGATACTCAAAAAACAAACTAATAACCCATATAGACACTCATGTAGCTACTCACCAACCCATGCAGCCACTTATACACAAAGTGAGAGACTGATACAGATATTTTCATATTTAAACATTACTCACTAACCCATGTATTCACTAAGATACACTTAGTCAGTTATACAATCAATTTTACAAAACAAAATCATCCATTTAGACACTTATATACCCATTTATTCTTCCATCGACCTTGAGATATACATATATAAAACATATTTAATTTTCAGAAAAACACTCATTCACTGGATGATGTCATCAGTGATGTCATCAGTGATGTCATTTGTGATGTCATGAGTGATGTCACTGACCATGTCATGAGTGATGTAATATGTGACGTCATCAGCAGTGCATTGCGGGCGCGCGAGTTATAGTTAGCTGAACTAACTATAACGGGGGAATTTCTATGGTTTTGTACGAGTGAAATGTCCAACTAACTATAACGCCCCTGAAACCTATGGTTTTTTCAGTGAATTTCTAAGGTTTTTTAAATGCTCATTTCTAACTATAACGTGCCTGAAACCTATGGTTTTTTCAGTGAATTTCTAAGGTTTTTTAAATGCTAATTTCTAACTATAACGTGCCTGAAACCTATGGTTTTTTCAGTGAATATATATATATTTCTTATACTATGTATACATGTGAAAATGTCTCGGTCCCCTGTTTGCCTCGGTGACACGGAAAAAATGGGTGGAACTGACGTCAGCACGCCGACGAGGTTCTCTTATGGCTCCGATGACGTCATACGGTGTCGCGAGCGGAGCCGTGCTATTATGACGTCCTCGTTGACGTGGCAGAGCTAGGAAAGAATTTCCGTGGAATGCTGGTGCAGGGGATATTCACCTAAGTGTTCAGGCTAGTCCTTTGGGAGCAACTGTTTATGTTGCCACTCCAGAAACCGAAACCAGTGATCCGGGGGCAGAGACCCTGCAGATGGCACACGAGGTGGGGTGCCCAGTCGTGTGCACCGGCGGGGCAGCGAAGTGACAAGCACCACAACCCACAAAAAAGGTAACGAGGGCACTGAATAACACAGGATCTTCTCTTTGTATCTGGCAGGAACAACGAAGTTAAAATGCCCTAGTACCAAAATGTAGAATTAGTGCTACAACGGTCTTCAAGAGGACCTGCGATGCCGCTTCTGCCTTCCGTACCCTGGAGGTGGCACATGGGTCACGCGGTACGGTCATACTGCGGTGGGACGCACACTCGTTGACCTCTCATGGCACTGCTCCACACTTCAGGGAGGACGCTTTCCATTAGCTATGTTTTCTGATGACATGTCACGCCGGCCCCGTCCAACAACAGAACTCCTTTAGATCCAAACAGACTCTTCCACTCTCTCACCGGAAGTGAAACCAGGCCACGCGGACACTTTCACAATACAACAGCTGGGAATGCACTTTTCGGTAAAAAAACACATTCCTTCCTCCTAATTAATCAAATAAACGTCTCACTGAAGAACAGGGGCCAGCTTCGATCGGTAAACAGCCGTTACAACGACTTTTTTACTTTGCGATACCATTACAACGCATGCATTACCACGCATGCGTTGTACATCACGAAGTCATTACTACGCATTTTTTAGAACGCATGGTCATTTACCACGCATGCCTTTACAACGAATTTTGTTGTAAAGGTATGTATGGTAAATGACCATGCGTTCTAAAAAACATGTAGACGATCCATGTCGTTGTAAGGAAACAGAGGCTGTTCCGTTTCCGCACAACAACGTGCACCTCCCCTCAGAGACAACGTGAAGCAGGAACCACGAGGAGAGGGGAACCACGAGGAGTGAGAGGTAAGGGGGATTGGGCATGGGGTGGGGGTTTCTTTTCTAGGGTTTAGGGTAGTGCAGTGGTGTTTGGGTAGTGTAGGGGGTCGTGCTGGGGGTAGTGTTTTAGGGTTTAGGGTAGTGCAGTGGTGTTTGGGTAGTGTAGGGGGTCGTGCTGGGGGTAGTGTTCTAGGGTTTAGGGTAGTGCAGTAGTGTAGGGGTCGTGCTCGGGGTAGTGTTTTAGGCTTTAGGGTAGTGCAGTGGTGTGTGGGTAGTGTAGGGGGTCATGCTGGTGGTAGTGTTTTATGGTTTAGGGTAGTGCAGTGGTGTTTGGGTAGTGTAGGGGGTCGTGCTGGGGGTAGATTTAGGGTTTAGGGTAGTGCAGTGGTGTTTGGGTAGTGTAGGGAGTCGTGCTGGGGGTAGTGTTTTAGGGTTTAGGGTAGTGCAGTGGTGTTTGTGTAGTGTAGGGGGTTGTGCTGGGGGTAGTGTTTTAGGGTTTATGTTAGTGCAGTGGTGTTTGGGTAGTGTAGGGGTAGTGCTGGGTTAGTGTTTTAGGGTTTAGGGTAGTGCAGTGGTGTTTGTGTAGTGTAGGGGGTAGTGCTGGGGGTAGTGTTTTAAGGTTTAGGGTAGTGCAGTGGTGTTTGGGTAGTGTAGGGGTTCATGCTGGGGATAGTGTTTTAGGGTTTAGGGTATGGCAGTGGTGTTTGGGTAGTGTAGGGGGTCGTGCTGGTCGATTTAGGGTTTAGGGTAGTGCAGTGGTGTTTGTGTTGTGAGGGGGTCGTGCTGGGGGTAGTGTTTTAGGGTTTAGAGTAATGCAGTGGTGTTTGTATAGTGTAGGGGGGTTTAGGGTAGTGCAGTGGTGTTTGTGTAGTGTGTCATGCTGGGGGTTGTGTTTTAGGGTAGGGCAGTGGTGTTTGTGTAGTGTAGGGGGTAGTGTTTTAGGGTTTAGGGTAGTGCAGTGGTGTTTGTGTAGTGTAGGGGGTCATGCTGTGGGTAGTGTTTCAGGGTTTAGGGCAGTGCAGTGGTGTTCGGGCAGTGTAGGGGGTCGTGCTAGGGGTAGTGTTTTAGGGTAGGGCAGTGGTGTTTGTGTAGTGTAGGGGGTAGTGTTTTAGGGTTTAGGGTAGTCCAGTGGTGTTTGTGTAGTGTAGGGAGTCGTGCTGGGGGTAGTGTTTTAGGGTTTAGGGTAGTGCAGTGGTGTTTGGGTAGTGTAGGGGGTCGTGCTGGGGTAGTGTTTTAGGGTTTAGGGTAGTGCAGTGGTGTTTGTGTAGTGTAGGGGGTCATGCTGGGGGTAGTGTTTTAGGGTTTAGGGTAGTGCAATGGTGTTTGTGTAGTGTAGGGGGTAGTGTTTTAGGGTTTAGGGTAGTGCAGTGGTGTTTGTGTACTGTAGGGGGTCGTGCTAGGTTCTAGTGTTTTAGGGTTTAGGGTAGTGCAGTGGTATTTGTGTAGTGTAGGGGGTAGTGTTTTAGGGTTTAGGGTAGTGCAGTGGTGTTTGTGTAGTGTAGGAGGTCGTGTTTTAGGGTTTAGGTTAGTGCAGTGGTCTTTGGGTAGTGTACGGAGTCGTGCGGGGTAGTGTTTTAGGGTTTAGGGTAGTGCAGTGGTCTTTGGGTAGTGTAGGGGGTCGTGCGGGGTAGTGTTTTAGGGATTAGGGTAGTGCATTGGTGTTTGGGTAGTGTAGGGGTCATGCGGGGGTAGTGTTTTAGGGTTTAGGGCAGTGCAGTGGTGTTTGGGTAGTGTAGGGGTCGTGCTGGGGGAGTGTTTTAGGGTTTAGGGCAGTGCAGTGGTGTTCGGGTAGTGTAGGAGGTCGTGCTGGGGGGGAGTGGTTTAGGGCAGTGCAGTGGTGTTCGGGTAGTGTAGGGGGTAGTGCTGGGGGCAGTGTTTGAGGGTTTAGGGCAGTGCAGTCGTGTTCGGGTAGTGTAGGGGGTCGTGCTGGGGGGAGTATTTTAGGGTTTAGGGTAGTGCAGTGGTGTTCGGGCAGTGTAGGGGGTCATGCTGGGGGTGGTGTTTTAGGGTTTAGGGCAGAGCAGTGGTGTTCGGGCAGTGTAGGGGGTCATGCTGGGGGTGGTGTTTCAGGGTTTAGGGCAGTGCAGTGGTGTTCGGGCAGTGTAGGGGTCGTGCAGGGGGTGGTGTTTCAGGGTTTAGGGCAGTGGTGTTTGGGCAGTGTAGGGGCGGTGCAGGGGGTGGTGTTTCAGGGTTTAGGGCAGTGCAGTGGTGTTCGGGCAGTGTAGGGGGTCATGCAGGAGGTGGTGTTTCAGGGTTTAGGGCAGTGCAGTGGTGTTCGGGCAGTGTAGGGGTCGTGCAGGGGTGGTGTTTCAGGGTTTAGGGCAGTGCAGTGGTGTTCGGGCAGTGTAGGGGGTCGTGCTGGGGCTGGTGTTTCAGGGTTTAGGGCAGTGCAGTGGTGTTCGGGCAGTGTAGGGGGTCGTGCTGGGGCTGGTGTTTCAGGGTTTAGGGCAGTGCAGTGGTGTTCGGGCAGTGTAGGGGGTCGTGCTGGGGCTGGTGTTTCAGGGTTTAGGGCAGTGCAGTGGTGTTCGGGCAGTGTAGGGGGTTGTGCTGGGGCTGGTGTTTCAGGGTTTAGGGCAGTGCAGTGGTGTTCGGGCAGTGTAGGTGGTGGTGCTGGTGTTTCAGGGTTTAGGGCAGTGCAGTGGTATTCGGGCAGTGTAGGGGGTGATGCTGGGGCTGGTATTTCAGGGTTTAAGGCAGTGCAGTGGTGTTCGGGCAGTGTAGGGGGTCTTGCTGGGGCTGGTGTTTCAGAGTCTAGGGCAGTGCAGTGGTGTTCGGGCAGTGTAGGGGGTCTTGCTGGGGCTGGTGTTTCAGGGTTTAGGGCAGTGCAGTGGTGTTCGGGCAGTGTAGGGGTCGTGCTGGGGGTGGTGTTTCAGGATTTAGGGTAGTGCATTGGTCTTTGGGTAGTGTAGGGGGTCGTGCGGGGGTCGTGTTTTAGGGTTTAGGGCAGTGCATTGGTGTATGGGTAGTGTAGGGAGTTGTGCGGGTGGTAGTGTTTTAGGGTTTAGGGCAGTGCATTGGTGTTCGGGCAGTGTAGGGGGTCGTGCTGGGGGTGGTGTTTTAGGGTTTAGGGCAGTGCAGTGGTGTTCGGGCAGTGTAGGGGGTCGTGCTGGGGGGGTGGTTTAGGGCAGTGCAGTGGTGTTCGGGCAGTGTAAGGGGTCGTGCAGGGGGTGGTGGTTTAGGGCAGTGCAGTGGTGGTCGGGCAGTGTAGGGGGTCGTGCTGGTGTTTCAGGGTTTAGGGCAGTGCAGTGGTGTTAGGGCAGTGTAGGGGGTCGTGCTGGGGCTGGTGTTTCAGGGTTTAGGGCAGTGCAGTGGTGTTCGGGCAGAGTAGGGGGTCGTGCTGGGGGTGTGTTTAGGGTTTAGGGCAGTGCAGTGGTGTTCGGGCAGTGTAGGGGGTCGTGCTGGTGTTTCAGGGTTTAGGGCAGTGCAGTGGTGTTCGGGCAGTGTAGGGGGTCGTGCTGGGGGTGGTGTTTCAGGGCTTAGGGCAGGGCAGTGGTGTTCGGGCAGTGTAGGGGGTCTTGCTGGGGGTGGTGTTTCAGGGTTTAGGGCAGTGCTGTTCGGGCAGTGTAGGGGGTCTTGCTGGGGCTGGTGTTTCAGGGTTTAGGGTAGTGCAGTGGTGTTCGGGCAGTGTAGGGGGTCGTGCTGGGGCTGATGTTTCAGGGTTTAGGGTAGTGCAGTGGTGTTCGGGCAGTGTAGGGGGTCGTGCTGGGGCTGGTGTTTCAGGGTTTAGGGGCAGTGGTGTTCGGGCAGTGTAGGGGATCGTGCTGGGGGTGGTGTTTCAGAGTTTAGGGCAGTGCAGTGGTGTTCGGGCAGTGTAGGGGGTCGTGCTGGGGGTGGTGCTTCAGGGTTTAGGGCAGTGCAGTGGTGTTTGGGCAGTGTAGGGGGTCGTGCTGGGGGTGGTGTTTCAGGGTTTAGGGCAGTGCAGTGGTGTTCGGGCAGTGTAGGGGGTCGTGCAGGGGGTCGTGTTTCAGGGTTTAGGGCAGTGCAGTGGTGTTCGGGCAGTGAAGGGGGTCGTGCAGGGGGGTGGGGTTTCAGGGTTTAGGGCAGTGCAGTGGTGTTCGGGCAGTGTTGGGGGTTTGTGCAGGGGCTGGTGTTTCAGGGTTTAGGGCAGTGCAGTGGTGTTCGGGCAGTGTAGGGGGTCGTGCTGGGGCTGGTGTTTCAGGGTTTAGGGCAGTGCAGTGGTGTTCGGGCAGTGTAGGGGGTCGTGCTGGGGGTGGTGTTTCAGGGTTTAGGGCAGTGCAGTGGTGTTCGGGCAGTGTAGGGGGTCATGCTGGGGTAGTGTTTTAGGGTTTAGAGCAGTGCAGTGGTGTTCGTGCAGTGTAGGGGGTCGTGCTGGGGTAGTGTTTTAGGGTTTAGGGGAGTGCAGTGGAGTTAGTGTAGTGAGCAGCGCATGCGCTGCGTCGCTAGGCGAGACCTAAAAAGCATTGCACCAAGATGGCTGCCAACACTTCCTGGATTGAAGTGTTGGCAGCCAATTAGAGCCAAGCTCGTGCTTGTGTAGTTAGGTCCCGCCCAGATATATAAAGATATTTTTCCTTTAATATCTCGAAAACTACTGAACGGATTTACACCATTTAAAAAAAAGGGCGCTTTCTGAACCAAGCACTACCTTTTTACCAAATTTGGTGTTATTCCGTTCAGCAGTTCGGGCTGTAGCCGTGTCTAAAGTTTCCTTTGGGAAATTGATTTTTTGACCTCTATTTTTTTAATTTCTCAGGAACTACTGAACGAATTTACACCATTTAAAAAAAAGGGCGCTTTCTGAACCAAGGGCTACCTTTTTGCCAAATTTGGTGTAATTCCGTTCAGCAGTTCGGGCTGTAGCCGTGTCTAAAGTTTCCTATGGGAAATAACATGGGGAAAACACGTTTTGGGACCCCCCTTTTTTCTCGGCCCCCGCTTGACGAATCACCCCGAAACTTTCAGGATAGGAGTTGACCGAAGCGCCCCACTAGTTTTGAAAATTTCGCTAACATTCGTCATCCGGCGCCAAAGTTATTGGGAAAAGAAAAAACGCTTTTCCTATGGAAACTAGGTCCTAACTATAACTAACTACTGGCGACCGCCAGTAGATAATATATATTCACTGAAAAAACCACAGGTTTCAGGGACGTTATAGTTAGTTGGACATTTCACTCGTACAAAACCAGAGAAATTCGGATGCTATAGTTGGTTCAGCTAACTATAACTCGCGCCCCCGCGATGCACTGCTGATGACGTCACATATTACATCATTCATGACATGGTCAGTGACATCACTGATGACATCTCAAATGACATCACTGATGACATCACTGATGTGTGTTTCTATAAAGTTTAAATATGTTTTATATATATGCCAAGGTGTATTGAAGAATGAGTGGGTGTATAAGTGTCTGGATGGAGGATTTAGTAGGTGCGTGACTGACTGTATAAGTGAGTGATTAAATGTGTCTTACTGAATGCATGGGTTAGTGACTAAACTGTGTGAATGTCTGTATCAGTCTGTCTGTGGTTGTGTAAGCTGCTGCATGGGTTGGTGAGTAGCTACATGAGTGTCTATATGGGTTATTGATTGGTTGCCTGAGTATTTGTATGGGTGCCTGAGTGTCTGTGTGGGTGGGTGTGACTTTGTGCATAGATGTGTGAGTGGCTGATTCACTGGGTGTATGGGTCCAAGAGTGTGTCTGTGAAGGGCTGTATGGGTGAGTGAGTGTGCGTATGGCTGTGTTGGTGAGTGAATGGATGTCTCAGTGGTATATGTGTGAGTAACTACATATGTGAAAGGCAGTATATGTGAGTGTTGGAGTATATAAGTGACTATATGTGAGAGTGAGTGATTGTGAGAGTGGCTGTATGAATGAGTGTGTGCTTGTGTCAGTGATTGTATAAGAGAGTAAGTATGTGTTAGTATCTGTTTGAATAGGTGAGGTGGTGTGTGTATAACTGTATAGGTGAGTAAATGGGAGTGTGATTGATTCTTTACATGACTGACTAGGTGTGTGAGTAACTCTATGGGTGAGTGGCGGTGTGTGAGTGTCTGTATAGGTGTATGAGTGCATATGATAGTGCTGTATTGATGAGTGACTGTATGGGTGAATGAGTGGATGTGTGTGTAGACCTAGGAATCAGTGAGTGAGTGAGTATGTAGTAACTGGTGTTGGTGTGTCTATGGTTTCGAAAATGGTAGTCTGTATTTTAGAGTGGGTGTATCAGAGGTTATATTAGGGTGTGAGGAGGTGCATCAGATTATTCCGTGGATGATGTCATCAGTGATGTCATTTGAGATGTCATCAGTGATGTCATCAGTGATGTCACTGACCATGTCATTAATGATGTAATATGTGACGTCATCAGCAGTGCATTGCGGGGGCGCAAGTTATAGTTAGCTGAACTAACTATAACGGACAAATTTCTCTGGTTTTGTACGAGTGAAATGTCCAACTAACTATAACGTCCCTGAAACCTGTGTGTTTTCAGTGAATTTCTAAGGTTTTTTAAATGCTAATTTCTAACTATAACGTCCCTGAAACCTGTGGTTTTTTCAGTGAATTTCAAAGGTTTTTTAAATGCTAATTTCTAACTATGCCTACAGAGGTAGGACATGTGCAGAAAGAGGAAGAAAGGCGCAGAAAGAAGCAAGAGAAATGCAGAAAGAGGCAACAGAAGTCCAGAAAGACGAAGAAAGGTGCAGAAAGAAGGAAGATGTGCACAAAGAACCAACAGAGGAGCAGAAAGAGGCCTTGTTGCAAAGTCATCCTGTGCCCCCAACTTTTTGCTGACGGGTACTGGTGGTAACAGACTGACTAACCAGGCCCAGAGCCAGTGCTATGCTGAAAGACACTTAGAATACAGTGAAAACACCTACATACACTAGGGTACACTATGTGTTGGGGTACCCCTGTGACTGGCATGACCTCCCCTGTATGGCCCTAGGACATAATAGGGCAGGGGGATTAAAACTGCCTCTAACTAAGAGGTGCAGAAGGAGGCAAGAGCAGTGCAGAAAGAAGCAACAGAGGTGCCGAAAGAGGCAAGAGAGGTGCGGAAAAAAGCAAGTGAAGTGCAGAAAGAGGCAAGTGATGTGCAGAAAGAAGCAAGAGCAGTGCAGAAAGAACCAACAGAGGTGTAAAAAGAGGCAAAAGGGGTGCAGAAAGGGGTAGGAGAGGTGCACAAAGAGGCAAGAGAGGTACAGAAAGAGGCAGGAGGGGTGCAAAAAGAAGGAAGAGAAGTGCAGAAAGAGGCAAGAGAATTGCTGAAAGAAGCAACAGAGGTGTAGAAAGAAGCAAGAGAAGTGCACAAAGAGGCAAATAAGGTGCAGAAAGAAGCAAGAGCAGTGCAGAAAGAGGGAAGAGGGGTGGAGAGAGAGGCAGGAGGGGTGCAGAAAAAGGTAGGAGGGGTGCACAAAGAGGCAAGAGAAGTGCAGAAAGAAGTAACAGGTGCTGAAAGAGGCGCAAAGGGTGCAAAAAGAGCAAGAGAAGTGCAGAGAGAGGCAACAGAGGTACAGAAAGAGGCAAGAGAGATGCAGAAACAGGCATGAAAGGTGCAGAAAGAGTGAACAGGGGTGCAGAAAGAAGCAAGAGAAGTGCAGAAAGAGAAAAGAGGGGTGCAGAAAGAGGCAAGAGATCTGCAGAAAAAAGCAACAGAGGTGCTGAAAGAGGCAAGTGAGGTGCAGAAAGAGGCAAGAGATCTGTAGAAAAAAGCAACAGAGGTGCTGAAAGAGGCAAGTGAGGTGCAGAAAGTAGCAAGAGATGCAGAAAGGAAGAGAAGAGCAGAAAGAAGTAACAGAGGTGCTGAAAGAGTCAAGAGAGGGGCAGAAAAAAGCAAGAGAGGTGCTGAAAGAGGCAAGTCAGCTACAGAAAGAAGCAAGAGAGGTGCAGAAAGAGGCAATAGAAGTGCAGAAAGAAGCATCAGAGGTGCAAAAGGAGGCACGAGGAGTGCAGAAAGAGGCAAGAGCAGTGCAGAAAGAACCAAGAGAAGTGCTGAAAGAAGCAACAGAGGTGCAAAAGGAGGCACGAGGAGTGCAGAAAGAAGGAAGAGAAGTGCAGAAAAAGGCAAGAGTGGTGCAGAAAGAGGGAAGAGAGGTGTAGAAAGAGGCTAGAGAGTTGCACAGAGGGAAGACGGGTGCAGAAACAAGCAACAGAGGTGTAGAAAGAAGCAAGAAAAGTGCAGAAAGTCCTGTGAGATGCAGAAACAGGCAAGAAAGGTACAGAAAGAGGGAAGACGAGTGCATAGAGAGACAACAGGGTTGCAGAAAGAAGCAAGACAGATGCAGAAAGAAGCATACAAAGTGCAGAATGAAGCAACAGGGGTGCATAAAGGGGCAAGAGAACTGCAGAAAAAGGCAAGAAAAGTGCAGAAAGAGGCAAAAGAGGTACATAAAGAGACAACAGGGGTGCAGAAAGAAGCAAGACAGGTGCAGAAAGAAGCATGGAAAGTGAAGAATGAAGCAACAGGGGTGCAGAAAGAGGCAAGAGAAGTGTAGAAAGGAGCAAGTGAGGTGCAGAAAGAGCCAACAGAGGTGCAAAAAGAGGCAAGAGAGGTGCAGAAACAGGCAACAGAAGTGCACAAAAAGGCAAGAGAATTGCTGAAAGAAGCAACAGAGGTGTAGAAAGAAGCAAGAAAAGTGCAGAAAGAGGCAAGTGAGATGCAAAACAGGCAGGAAAGGTACAGAAAGAGGGAAGACGAGTGCAGAAAGAGACAACCGAGGTGCAGAAAGAAGCAAATGAGGTGCAGAAAGAGTCAACAGACGTGCAGAAAGAGGGAAGAGGGGTGCAGAAAAAGGCAAGAAAAGTGCAGAAAGAGGCAAAAGAGGTACATAAAGAGACAACAGGGGTGCAGAAAGAAGCAAGACAGACGGGTGCAGAAAGAAGCATGGAAAGTGCAGAACGAAGCAACAGGGGTGCAGAAAGAGGCAAGAGAAGTGTAGAAAGGAGCAAGTGAGGTGCAGAAAGCACAAACAGAGGTGCAAAAAGAGGCAAGAGGTGCAGAAACAGGCAACAGAAGTGCACAAAAGAGGCAAGAGAATTGCTGAAAGAAGCAACAGAGGTGTAGAAAGAAGCAAGAAAAGTGCAGACAGAGTCAAGTGAGATGCAAAAACAGGCAGGAATGGTACAGAAAGAGGGAAGAGGGGTGCAGAAAAAGGCAAGAAAAGTGCAGAAAGAGGCAAAAGAGGTACATAAAGAGACAACAGGGGTGCAGAAAGTAGAAAGAGAGGTGCAGAAAGAAGCATGGAAAGTGCAGAATGAAGCAACAGGGGTGCAGAAAGAGGCAAGAGAAGTGTAGAAAGGAGCAAGTGAGGTGCAGAAACAGGCAAGAGAAGTGCACAAAGAGGCAAGAGAATTGCTGAAAGTAGCAACAGAGGTGTAGAAAGAAGCAAGAAAAGTGCAGAAAGAGGCAAGTGAGATGCAAAAACAGGCAGGAATGGTACAGAAAGAGGGAAGACGAGTGCAGAAAGAGACAACAGGGGTGCAGAAAGAAGCAAATGAGGTGCAGAAAGAGGCAACAGACGTGCAGAAATAGGGAAGAGAGGTGCAGAAAAAGGCAAGAAAAGTGCAGAAAGAGGCAAAAGAGGTACATAAAGAGACAACAGGGGTGCAGAAAGTAGCAAGAGAGGTGCAGAAAGAAGCATGGAAAGTGCAGAATGAAGCAACAGGGGTGCAGAAAGAGGCAAGAGATGTGTAGAAAGAAGCAAGTGAGGTGCAGAAAGAGCCAACAGAGGTGCAAAAAGAGGCAAGAGAGGTGCAGAAACAGGCAAGAGAGGTGCAGAAACAGGCAAGAGAAGTGCACAAAGAGGCAAGAGAATGGCTGAAAGAAGCAACAGAGGTGTAGAAAGAAGCAAGAAAAGTGCAGAAAGAGGCAAGTGAGATGCAAAAACAGGCAGGAATGGTACAGAAAGAGGGAAGACGAGTGCAGAAAGAGACAACAGGGGTGCAGAAAGAAGCAAATGAGGTGCAGAAAGAGGCAACAGACGTGCAGAAAGAGGGAAGAGAGGTGCAGAAAAAGGCAAGAAAAGTGCGGGAAGAGAGGTGCAGAAAAAGGCAAGAAAAGTGCAGAAAGAGGTACATAAAGAGACAACAGGGGTGCAGAAAGAAGCAAGACATGTGCAGAAAGAAGCATGGAAAGTGCTTGAAGAAGCAACAGGGGTGCAGAAAGAGGCAAGAGAAGTGTAGAAAGGAGCAAGTGATGTGCAGAAAGAGACAACAGAGGTGTAAAAAGAGGCAAGAGAGGTGTAGAAAGAGGCAAGAGAAGTGCACAAAGAGGCAAGAGAAGTGCACAAAGAGGCAAGCGAATTGCTGAAAGAAGCAACAGAGGTGTAGAAAGAAGCAAGAAAAGTGCAGAAAGAGGCAAGTGAGATGCAAAAACAGGCAGGAAAGGTACAGAAAGAGGGAAGACGAGTGCAGAAAGAGGCAACAGACGTGCAGAAAGAGGGAAGAAAACTGCAGAAAAAGGCAAGAAAAGTGCAGAAAGAGGCAAAAGAGGTACATAAAGAGACAACAGGGGTGCAGAAATAAGCAAGACAGGTGCAGAAAGAAGCATGGAAAGTGCAGAATGAAGCAACAGGTGTGCAGAAAGAGGCAAGAGAAGTGTAGAAAGGAGCAAGTGAGGTGCAGAAAGAGCCAACAGAGGTGCAAAAAGAGGCAAGAGAGGTGCAGAAACAGGCAAGAGAAGTGCACTAAGAGGCAAGAGAATTGCTGAAAGAAGCAACAGAGGTGTGGAAAGAAGCAAGAAAAGTGCAGAATGAGGCAAGTGAGATGCAAAAACAGGCAGGAAAGGTACAGAAAGAGGGAAGACGAGTGCAGAAAGAGACAACAGGGGTGCAGAAAGAAGCAAATGAGGTGCAGAAAGAGGCAACAGACATGCAGAAAGAGGGAAGAGAGGTGCAGAAAAAGGCAAGAAAAGTGCAGAAAGAGGTACATAAAGAGACAACAGGGGTGCAGAAAGAAGCAAGACATGTGCAGAAAGAAGCATGGAAAGTGCTTTAAGAAGCAACAGGGGTGCAGAAAGAGGCAAGAGAAGTGTAGAAAGGAGCAAGTGATGTGCAGAAAGAGACAACAGAGGTGTAAAAAGAGGCAAGAGAGGTGTAGAAAGAGGCAAGCGAATTGCTGAAAGAAGCAACAGAGGTGTAGAAAGAAGCAAGAAAAGTGCAGAAAGAGGCAAGTGAGATGCAAAAACAGGCAGGAAAGGTACAGAATGAGGGAAGACGAGTGCAGAAAGAGGCAACAGACGTGCAGAAAGAGGGAAGACGAGTGCAGAAAGAGACAACAGGGGTGCAGAAAGAAGCAAATGAGGTGCAGAAAGAGGCAACAGACATGCAGAAAGAGGCAATAGAAGTGCAGAAAGAAGCATCAGAGGTGCAAAAGGAGGCACGAGGAGTGAAGAAAGAGGCAAGAGCAGTGCAGAAAGAACCAAGAGAAGTGCAGAAAGAAGCAACAGAGGTGCTGAAAGAGGCAAGAGAATTGCTGAAAGAAGCAACAGAGGTGCAAAAGGAGGCACGAGGAGTGCAGAAAGAAGGAAGAGAAGTGCAGAAAAAGGCAAGAGTGGTGCAGAAAGAGGGAAGAGAGGTGTAGAAAGAGGCTAGAGAGTTGCACAAAGAGGGAAGACGGGTGCAGAAACAAGCAACAGAGGTGTAGAAAGAAGCAAGAAAAGTGCAGAAAGAGTCCTGTGAGATGCAGAAACAGGCAAGAAAGGTACAGAAAGAGGGAAGACGAGTGCATAGAGAGACAACAGGGTTGCAGAAAGAAGCAAGACAGATGCAGAAAGAAGCATACAAAGTGCAGAATGAAGCAACAGGGGTGCATAAAGAGGCAAGAGAACTGCAGAAAAAGGCAAGAAAAGTGCAGAAAGAGGCAAAAGAGGTACATAAAGAGACAACAGGGGTGCAGAAAGAAGCAAGACAGGTGCAGAAAGAAGCATGGAAAGTGAAGAATGAAGCAACAGGGGTGCATAAAGAGGCAAGAGAAGTGTAGAAAGGAGCAAGTGAGGTGCAGAAAGAGCCAACAGAGGTGCAAAAAGAGGCAAGAGAGGTGCAGAAACAGGCAACAGAAGTGCACAAAAGAGGCAAGAGAATTGCTGAAAGAAGCAACAGAGGTGTAGAAAGAAGCAAGAAAAGTGCAGAAAGAGGCAAGTGAGATGCAAAAACAGGCAGGAAAGGTACAGAAAGAGGGAAGACGAGTGCAGAAAGAGACAACCGGGGTGCAGAAAGAAGCAAATGAGGTGCAGAAAGAGGCAACAGACGTGCAGAAATAGGGAAGAGAGGTGCAGAAAAAGGCAACAAAAGTGCAGAAAGAGGGAAGAGAGGTGCAGAAAAAGGCAAGAAAAGTGCAGAAAGAGGCAAAAGTGGTACATAAAGAGACAACAGGGGTGCAGAAAAAAGCAAGACAGACGGGTGCAGAAAGAAGCATGGAAAGTGCAGAACGAAGCAACAGGGGTGCAGAAAGAGGCAAGAGAAGTGTAGAAAGGAGCAAGTGAGGTGCAGAAACAGGCAAGAGAAGTGCACAAAGAGGCAAGAGAATTGCTGAAAGTAGCAACAGAGGTGTAGAAAGAAGCAAGAAAAGTGCAGAAAGAGGCAAGTGAGATGCAAAAACAGGCAGGAAAGGTACAGAAAGAGGGAAGACGAGTGCAGAAAGAGACAACAGGGGTGCAGAAAGAAGCAAATGAGGTGCAGAAAGAGGCAACAGACGTGCAGAAATAGGGAAGAGAGGTGCAGAAAAAGGCAAGAAAAGTGCAGAAAGAGGCAAAAGAGGTACATAAAGAGACAACAGGGGTGCAGAAAGTAGCAAGAGAGGTGCAGAAAGAAGCATGGAAAGTGCAGAATGAAGCAACAGGGGTGCAGAAAGAGGCAAGAGATGTGTAGAAAGAAGCAAGTGAGGTGCAGAAAGAGCCAACAGAGGTGCAAAAAGAGGCAAGAGAGGTGCAGAAACAGGCAAGAGAAGTGCACAAAGAGGCAAGAGAATGGCTGAAAGAAGCAACAGAGGTGTAGAAAGAAGCAAGAAAAGTGCAGAAAGAGGCAAGTGAGATGCAAAAACAGGCAGGAATGGTACAGAAAGAGGGAAGACGAGTGCAGAAAGACAACAGGGGTGCAGAAAGAAGCAAATGAGGTGCAGAAAGAGGCAACAGACGTGCAGAAAGAGGGAAGAGAGGTGCAGAAAAAGGCAAGAAAAGTGCAGAAAGAGGGAAGAGAGGTGCAGGAAAAGGCAAGAAAAGTGCAGAAAGAGGCAAAAGTGGTACATAAAGAGACAACAGGGGTGCAGAAAGAAGCAAGACAGGTGCAGAAAGAAGCATGTTAACTGCAGAATGAAGCAACAGGGGTGTAGAAAGAGGCAAGAGAAGTGTAGAAAGGAGCAAGGGAGGTGCAGAAAGAGCCAACAGAGGTGCAAAAAGAGGCAAGAGAGGTGCAGAAACAGGCAAGAGAAGTGCACAAAGAGGCAAGAGAATTGCTGAAAGAAGCAACAGAGGTGTGGAAAGAAGCAAGAAAAGTGCAGAATGAGGCAAGTGAGATGCAAAAACAGGCAGGAAAGGTACAGAAAGAGGGAAGACGAGTGCAGAAAGAGACAACAGGGGTGCAGAAAGAAGCAAATGAGGTGCAGAAAGAGGCAACAGACGTGCAGAAAGAGGGAAGAGAACTGCAGAAAAAGGTAAGAAAAGTGCAGAAAGAGGCAAAAGAGGTACATAAAGAGACAACAGGGGTGCAGAAATAAGCAAGACAGGTGCAGAAAGAAGCATGGAAAGTGCAGAATGAAGCAGCAGGTGTGCAGAATGAGGCAAGAGAAGTGTAGAAAGGAGCAAGAGAGGTGCAGAAAGAGCCAACAGAGGTGCAAAAAGAGGCAAGAGAGGTGCAGAAACATGCAAGAGAAGTGCACTAAGAGGCAAGAGAATTGCTGAAAGAAGCAACAGAGGTGTGGAAAGAAGCAAGAAAAGTGCAGAATGAGGCAAGTGAGATGCAAAAACAGGCAGGAAAGGTACAGAAAGAGGGAAGACGAGTGCAGAAAGAGACAACAGGGGTGCAGAAAGAAGCAAATGAGGTGCAGAAAGAGGCAACAGACATGCAGAAAGAGGGAAGAGAGGTGCAGAAAAAGGCAAGAAAAGTGCAGAAAGAGGTACATAAAGAGACAACAGGGGTGCAGAAAGAAGCAAGACATGTGCAGAAAGAAGAGTGGAAAGTGCTTTAAGAAGCAACAGGGGTGCAGAAAGAGGCAAGAGAAGTGTAGAAAGGAGCAAGTGATGTGCAGAAAGAGACAACAGAGGTGTAAAAAGAGGCAAGAGAGGTGTAGAAAGAGGCAAGAGAAGTGCACAAAGAGGCAAGAGAAGTGCACAAAGAGGCAAGCGAATTGCTGAAAGAAGCAACAGAGGTGTAGAAAGAAGCAAGAAAAGTGCAGAAAGAGGCAAGTGAGATGCAAAAACAGGCAGGAAAGGTACAGAATGAGGGAAGACGAGTGCAGAAAGAGACAACAGGGGTGCAGAAAGAGGGAAGACGAGTGCAGAAAGACAACAGGGGTGCAGAAAGAAGCAAATGAGGTGCAGAAAGAGGCAACAGACATGCAGAAAGGGGGAAGAGAGGTGCAGAAAAAGGCAAGAAAAGTGCAGAAAGAGGCAAAAGAGGTACATAAAGAGACAACGGGGTGCAGAAAGAAGCAAGACAGGTGCAGAAAGAAGCATGGAAAGGGCAGAATGAAGCAACAGGGGTGCAGAAAGAGGCAAGAGAAGTGCAGAAACAGGCAAGAGACGTGCACAAAGAGGCAAGAGAATTGCTGAAAGAAGCAACAGAGGTGTAGAAAGAAGCAAGAAAAGTGCAGAAAGAGGCAAGTGAGATGCAAAAACAGGCAGGAAAGGTACAGAAAGAGGAAAGACAAGTGCAGAAAGAGACAACAGGGGGGCAGAAAGAAGCAAAGGAGGTGCAGAAAGAGGCAACAGACGTGCAGAAAGAGGGAAGAGAGGTGCAGAAAAAGGCAAGAAAAGCGCAGAAAGAGGCTAAAGAGGTACATAAAGAGACAACAAGGGTGCAGAAAGAAGCAAGACAGGTGCAGAAAGAAGCATGTAAAGTGCAGAATGAAGCAACAGGGGTGTAGAAAGAGGCAAGAGAAGTGTAGAAAGGAGCAAGTGAGGTGCAGAAAGAGCCAACAGAGGTGCAAAAAGAGGCAAGAGAGATGCAGAAACAGGCAACAGAAGTGCACAAAAGAGGCAAGAGAATTGCTGAAAGAAGCAACAGAGGTGTAGAAAGAAGCAAGAAAAGTGCAGACAGAGGCAAGTGAGATGCAAAAACAGGCAGGAAAGGTACAGAAAGAGGGAAGACGAGTGCAGAACGAGACAACAAGGGTGCAGAAAGAAGCAAATGAGGTGCAGAAAGAGGCAACAGACGTGCAGAAAGAGGGAAGAGAACTGCAGAAAAAGGCAATAAAAGTGCAGAAAGAGGCAAAAGAGGTACATAAAGAGACAACAGTGGTGCAGAAAGAAGCAAGACAGGTGCAGAAAGAAGCATGGAAAGTGCAGAATGAAGCAACAGGGGTGCAGAAAGAGGCAAGAGAATTGTAGAAAGGAGCAAGTGAGGTGCACAAAGAGGCAAGAGAAGTGCACAAAGAGGCAAGAGAATTGCTGAAAGAAGCAACAGAGGTGTAGAAAGAAGCAAGAAAAGTGCAGAAAGAGGCAAGTGAGATGCAAAAACAGGCAAGAAAGGTACAGAAAGAGGGAAGACGAGTGCAGAAAGAGACAACAGGGGTGCAGAAAGAAGCAAGACAGACGGGTGCAGAAAGAAGCATGGAAAGTGCAGAACGAAGCAACGGGGGTGCAGAAAGAGGCAAGAGAGGTGCAGAAGCAGGCAACAGAAGTGCACAAAAGAGGCAAGAGAATTGCTGAAAGAAGCAACAGAGGTGTAGAAAGAAGCAAGAAAAGTGCAGAAAGAGGCAAGTGAGATGCAAAAACAGGCAGGAAAGGTACAGAAAGAGGGAAGACGAGTGCAGAAAGAGACAACAGGGGTGCAGAAAGAAGCAAATGAGGTGCAGACAGAGGCAACAGATGTGCAGAAAGAGGGAAGAGAGGTGCAGAAAAAGGCAAGAAAAGTGCAGAAAGAGGTAAAAGAGGTACATAAAGAGACAACAGGGGTGTAGAAAGAAGCAAGACAGGTGCAGAAAGAAGCATGGAAAGTGCAGAATGAAGCAACAGGGTGTAGAAAGAGGCAAGAGAAGTGTAGAAAAGAGCAAGTGAGGTGCAGAAAGAGCCAACAGAGGTGCAAAAAGAGTCAAGAGAGGTGCAGAAACAGGCAAGAGAAGTGCACAAACAGGCAAGAGAATTGCTGAAAGAAGCAACAGAGCTGTAGAAAGCAGCAAGAAAAGTGCAGAAAGAGGCAAGTGAGATGGAAAAACAGGCAGGAAAGGTACAGAAAGAGGGAAGACGAGAGCAGAAAGAGACAACAGGGATGCAGAAAGAAGCAAATGAGGTGCAGAAAGAGGCAACAGATGTGCAGAAAGAGGGAAGAGAGGTGCAGAAAAAGGCAAGAAAAGTGCAGAAAGAGGTAAAAGAGGTACATAGACAACAGGGGTGCAGAAAGAAGCAAGACAGGTGCAGAAAGAAGCATGGAAAGTGCAGAATGAAGCAACAGAGGTGCAGAAAGAGGCAAGAGAAGTGTAGAAAGGAGCAAATGAGGTGCAGAAAAAGCAACAGAGGTGCAAAAAGAGTCAAGAGAGGTGCAGAAACAGGCAAGATAAGTGCACAAAGAGGCAAGAGAATTGCTGAAAGAAGCAACAGAGGTGTAGAAAGTAGCAAGAATAGTGCAGAAAGAGGCAAGTGAGATGGAAAAACAGGCAGGAAAGGTACAGAAAGAGGGAAGACGAGTGTAGAAAGAGACAGGGGTGCAGAAAGAAGCAAATGAGGTGCAGAAAGAGGCAACAGACGTGCAGAAAGAGGGAACAGAGGTGCAGAAAGAGGGAAGAGAGGTGCAGAAAAAGACAAGAAAAGTGCAGAAAGACAACAGGGGTGCAGAAAGAAGCAAGACAGGTGCAGAAAGAAGCATGGAAAGTGCAGAATGAAGCAACAGGGGTGCAGAAAGAGGCAAGAGAAGTGTAGAAAGGAGCAAGTGAGGTGCAGAAAGAGCCAACAGAGGTGCAAAAAGAGGCAAGAGAGGTCCAGAAACAGGCAAGAGAAGTGCACAAAGAGGCAAGAGAATTGCTGAAAGAAGCAACAGAGGTGTAGAAAGAAGCAAGAAAAGTGCAGAAAGAGGCAAGTGAGATGCAAAAACAGGCAGGAAAGGTACAGAAAGAGGGAAGACGAGTGCAGAAAGAGACAACAGGGATGCAGAAAGAAGCAAATGAGGTGCAGAAAGAGGGAAGAGAGGTGCAGAAAAAGGCAAGAAAAGTGCAGAAAGAGCCAACAGAGGTGTAAAAAGAGGCAAGAGAGGTGCAGAAAGAGGCAAGAGAAGTGCACAAAGAGGCAAGAGAAGTACACAAAGAGGCAAGAGAATTGCTGAAAGAAGCAACAGAGGTGTAGAAAGAAGCAAGAAAAGTGCAGAAAGAGGCAAGTGAGTTGCAAAAACAGGCAGGAAAGGTACAGAAAGAATGAAGACGAGTGCAGAAAGAGACAACAGGGGTGCAGAAAGAGGGAAGATGAGTGCAGAAAGAGACAACAGGGGTGCAGAAAGAAGCAAATGAGGTGCAGAAAGAGGCAACAGACATGCAGAAAGAGGCAAGAGAGGTGCAGAAAAAGGCAAGAAAAGTGCAGAAAGAGGCAAAAGAGGTACATAAAGAGACAACAGGGGTGCAGAAAGAAGCAGGACAGGTGCAGAAAGAAGCATGGAAAGTGCAGAATGAAGCAACAGGGGTGCAGAAAGAGGCAAGAGAAGTGCAGAAACAGGCAAGAGACGTGCACAAAGAGGCAAGAGAATTGCTGAAACAAGCAACAGAGGTGTAGAAAGAAGCAAGAAAAGTGCAGAAAGAGGCAAGTGAGATGCAAAAACAGGCAGTAAAGGTACAGAAAGAGGGAAGACGAGTGCAGAAAGACAACAGGGGTGCAGAAAGAAGCAAATGAGGTGCAGAAAGAGGCAACAGACGTGCAGAAAGAGGGAAGAGAGGTGCAGAAAAAGGCAAGAAAAGTGCAGAAAGAGGCAAAAGAGGTACATAAAGAGACAACAGGGGTGCAGAAAGAAGCAAGAAAGGTGCAGAAAGAAGCATGGAAAGTGCAGAATGAAGCAACATGGGTGCAGAAAGAGGCAAGAGAAGTGTAGAAAGGAGCAAGTGAGGTGCAGAAAGAGCCAACAGAGGTGCAAATAGAGGCAAGAGAGGTGCAGAAACAGGCAAGAGAAGTGCACAAAGAGGCAATAGAATTGCTGAAAGAAGCAACAGAGGTGTAGAAAGAAGCAAGAAAAGTGCAGAAAGAGGCAAGTGAGATGCAAAAACAGGCTGGAAAGGTACAGAAAGAGGGAAGACGAGTGCAGAAAGACAACAGGGGTGCAGAAAGAAGCAAATGAGGTGCAGAAAGAGGCAACAGACGTGCAGAAAGAGGGAAGAGAGGTGCAGAAACTACAAGAGATTTGCAGAATGAGGTCAAGAGAAGTGCAGAAAAAGAAAGAAACATGCAGAAAGAAGCAACAGAAATGCAGAAAGAGGCAAGAGAGGCGCAGAGGGAAGCAAGAGTGGCTTGCACACCATTAGTACCAATTTAACACCCACATTTAGCAATAAGTAACAGGTGACCATTCTAGGTTTGCAAAGGGCCTTCCACCACGCTGTAACACTTGTCGCTGCATTTTTGGTAACGTTTGAGCCATTTCAGCTAGAAACAAGGCTTTTTTTGTTGAAATCTGCCGAGTAGGGTGCAGATGATGAAATATGTGGCTAATGCAGAAAATGTATAATTGTGCGAAAGTCGGTGCAGCCAAACAGTCACATAATTCCAGTGGCCCTGCTCATACCTCTGACTAGGTCCACAAGTGCTCCTCAGTGATTCCATCTTTTTTTGTCTCACTGAGTTCATAGTTGAGCTTCTATGGAAACGAGGAAGACTAAACCTGAGGTTACCACTCCACAACACAGACTACCATACCACATAATTACTCTCCATAACACATAATCCCACTCTACATCATTCATATACACTAAATACCACATACTTTCTATCCACATAATTTTACTGCACAACATACCACATAATTTCACTACACACAACGTACATCCACTCCACTCCAAAAAACATTAGTAAGAAACTTTTGCATTTACAACGCCAATAGCTCTAATTCTCGCAAATGCGAAACCTATTACATTGCAAACACTTCTTTAACTAGTAGTCGCGTTTGCAGAGTGGTGGAGAAAGGGTGCTGGGCCTCCAACCAGCGCTCAGTAATTCCGGTGCGTAGGACTTACAGGAGGTACCAGTAGGTCTTCTTGGCCCCAAAAGTCCCTCAGGAGTAAATTGGACTTCATCCCCCATCCTGTAGTCTGCCAGGAGGCACGTTTGCAGAATGGTGGAGAAAGGGGGGCATGGCCTCCGAAGACGTCTTAGCAATCCCACTGTGCGGGACTTACTGGAGGTAACAAGAGGGGTAGTTGGCCCCCAAGGACATTCTTGGGGGCCAACCACCCCTCCTATTACCTCCAGTAAGTCCCACACAGCAGCATTGCTAAGTTCGAAGAGCAGGCCACGCCCCCTTTGCCCACCACTGTACAAACGCGCTCCCTGGCGCGCTCTTCGATGGGGATTGAAGTCCCCTTCGCTGCTGGGGGTCCTTTAGGGGCCAACTAGCCTACCTCTTACCTCCAGTAAGCCCCACACAGTGGGATTGCTGAGAGGTGGACAAAGGCCACGCCCCCTTTCTCCACCACTCTGCAAACGCGCCCCCTGGCGCATTGTAACTTGGGGGATTCAGTCCCCTTGAATCCTGAGGGTCCCTGGGGGCCCAACTAGCCCACCAGGTACCTCCTGTAAGCGCCACAGAGCTGCGTTGTAGAGAGGTGGTCCGAGGCCATGCCCCTTTTTACACCACTCTGCAAACGCGGCTTCTGGCGCACTGCTGCTCGGAGGATGAAGTCCACTTGTGTCCTGCACTGCTGATGACGTCACATATTACATCATTCATGACATGGTCAGTGACATCACTGATGACATCACTGATGACATCATCCACGTGATAATCTGATGCACCTCCTCACACCCTAATATAACCTTTCATACACCCACTGTAAAATACAGACTACCATTTTCAAAACCATAGACACACCAACACCAGTTACTACATATGCACTAACTGATTCCTAAGTCTACACACACATCCACTCATTCACTCATACAATCATACAATCACTCATACATGCAGTCACTCATCAATACAACACTATCATATGCACTCATACACCTATACAGACACTCACACACCACCACTCATCCAGAGTTACTCACACACCTAGTCAGTCATGCAAAGAATCAATCACACTTCCATTTACTCACCTATACAGTTATACATACACCACATCACTTATTCATACAGAAATAAATGCATACTTAATCTCTTATACAATCACTGATACAAGTACACACTCATCCATACAGCCACTCTCACAATCACTGACTCTCACGTATAGTCATTTATATACTCCAACTCTCACATACACTGCCTTTTACATATGTAGTTACTTGGACATGTACCACTGAGACATCCATTCACTCACCAACACACCCATACACACACTCACCCACACAGCTGTTTCCACATGCACTCTTGAACCCATACACCCAGTGAATCAACCACTCAAACATCTTTGCACAGAGTCACACACCTCCCACCCACCCACACACACATTCAGGCACCCATACAAATACTCAGGCAACCAATCGATAACCCATATAGACACCCATGTAGCTACTGACCAACCCATGCAGCAGCTTATACAACAACAGACAGACTGATACAGACATTCACACAGTTTAGTCACTAACCCATGCATTCAGTAAGACACATTTAATCACTCACTTAAACAGTCAGTCACGCACCTACTAAATCCTCCATCCAGACACTTATACACCCACTCATTCTTCAATACACCTTGGCATATATATAAAACATATTTAAACTTTAAAGAAACACAGTCACTGGATGATGTCATCAGTGATGTCATTTGAGATGTCATCAGTGATATCACTGACCATGTCATGAATGATGTAATATGTGACGTCATCAGCAGTGCATTGCGGGGGCGCGAGTTATAGTTAGCTGAACTAACTATAACGGCGGAATTTCACTGGTTTTGTAAGAGTGAAATGTCCAACTAACTATAACGTCCCAGAAACCTGTGGTTTTTTCAGTGAATATATATATATATATATATATATATCCACAACATTTGTATCCGCAGGGAGCATGGACCACAACAAGGCGGTCACGGCGCATGGGGGCGGACAACCTCCATTTACATCCAAAACACCTTCTAATCCAAAGAGAAGAAGCACGCCGGACACCAGATTCACAGGAATAAACTTGCACTTTATTTCGCAAAATGACAGCCTAGTTTGCTTGTCCTGACGCGTTTCAGCTACATCGGTAGCCTTGTTCACAGGTGAGCCATCGTAAATGGATTTGCGGCGTAACAACGTGATTTATACGCCCTTGTCAGACTACAACATTCCTCCGTAGTCATTCACATCCTGCAAATCCCAACATGCACCTCGAAAGATAGTCTCGTCATTTTTAAAGATCACTGCTGCATTTTCCCTTCACTTTTCAATAAACGGGTGCTTTGCAATGAAAGTGTAGCATAATAGAGTCCTTTCAGGGTAGATTAATAATGCTCGTATAGTTGCAAGGCTGTCATTCATCACCAATTTATGCTGTACCTGTATGTCCTGGAATCAGCATATGAAGAACGAGTGTCCTTCACTCTCCTTTGCCTCGCAGTATATTCCAAAACCACCCGGCTGGAACTCTGTGCCATTTTTTGTTCGGAATACTGCGGGCGGGTCCTGCTCCTTTTAATAAAACATCCACAACATTTGTATCCGCAGGGAGCATGGACCACAACAAGGCGGTCACGGCGCATGGGGGCGGACAACCTCCATTTACATCCAAAACACCTTCTAATCCAAAGAGAAGAAGCACGCCGGACACCAGATTCACAGGAATAAACTTGCACTTTATTTCGCAAAATGACAGCCTAGTTTGCTTGTCCTGCCGCGTTTCAGCTACATCGGTAGCCTTGTTCACAGGTGAGCCATCGTAAATGGATTTGCGGCGTAACAACGTGATTTATACGCCCTTGTCAGACTACAACATTCCTCCGTAGTCATTCACATCCTGCAAATCCCAACATGCACCTCGAAAGATAGTCTCGTCATTTTTAAAGATCACTGCTGCATTTTCCCTTCACTTTTCAATAAACGGGTGCTTTGCAATGAAAGTGTAGCATAATAGAGTCCTTTCAGGGTAGATTAATAATGCTCGTATAGTTGCAAGGCTGTCATTCATCACCAATTTATGCTGTACCTGTATGTCCTGGAATCAGCATATGAAGAACGAGTGTCCTTCACTCTCCTTTGCCTCGCAGTATATTCCAAAACCACCCGGCTGGAACTCCGTGCCATTTTCTGTTCGGAATACTGCGGGCGGGTCCTGCTCCTTTTAATAAAACATCCACAACATTTGTATCCGCAGGGAGCATGGACCACAACAAGGCGGTCACGGCGCATGGGGGCGGACAACCTCCATTTACATCCAAAACACCTTCTAATCCAAAGAGAAGAAGCACGCCGGACACCAGATTCACAGGAATAAACTTGCACTTTATTTCGCAAAATGACAGCCTAGTTTGCTTGTCCTGACGCGTTTCAGCTACATCGGTAGCCTTGTTCACAGGTGAGCCATCGTAAATGGATTTGCGGCGTAACAACGTGATTTATACGCCCTTGTCAGACTACAACATTCCTCCGTAGTCATTCACATCCTGCAAATCCCAACATGCACCTCGAAAGATAGTCTCGTCATTTTTAAAGATCACTGCTGCATTTTCCCTTCACTTTTCAATAAACGGGTGCTTTGCAATGAAAGTGTAGCATAATTCCAGGACATACAGGTACAGCATAAATTGGTGATGAATGACAGCCTTGCAACTATACGAGCATTATTAATCTACCCCTGGGCCCCCGCAATTATGTTGAACATGCCCCCGGGACCTGGCCCACCTAGGGGCTAAATATTAACGAAGCACGGGAGCCCGCGCTTCGTCTTTTTTTTTTTTCTCGGCGGGATTCGCTGATCCTACGCGAATTTCGCCGTTTAAAAAAAAAAAAAAATGCTTTTTGGGCCCTGGGGGTCCTTGTGGGACTCCCTAAGCAGGCCTAGGGGGTCAGGGTGTTTCTACCCTTCCCCCTTTTCTTTTTTTTCGCATTTTTTATTCTGATTTCTTGTGACTCGGTTCTACCGAGTAACAAGATGGCTGCCAACACTTCCTGGTTTGGAGTGTTGACACCCAATTAGAATAAAGCTCGTGGTCGGGAGGGTCCGCGGATCCTCCGTGCCTCTAAATATCGAAACTTTTATTTTTGATTTTCTCAGCAACTACTGAACGGATTTACACCATTTAACAAAAAGGTCTCTTTCTGAACCAAGGGCTACCTTTTTGCCAAGTTTGGTGTAATTCCGTTCAGCAGTTCGGGCTGTAGCTTTGTCTAAAGTTTCCTATGGGAATTAACATGGAGAAAACAGGTTTTGGGACCAGTGATGTCACTGACCAGGTCATGAGTGATGTAATATGTGACGTCATCAGCAGTGCATTGCGGGGGCGCGAGTTATAGTTAGCTGAACTAACTATAACGGGGGAATTTCACGGGTTTTGTACGAGTGAAATGTCCAACTAACTAACTGTCCCTAAAACCTATGGTTTTTTCAGTGAATTTCTAAGGTTTTTAAATGCTAATTTCTAACTATAACGTGCCTGAAACCTATGGTTTTTTCAGTGAATATATATACATATATATATATATATATTCACTGAAAAAACCATAGGTTTAGGGACAGTTATAGTTAGTTGGACATTTCACTCGTACAAAACCATAGAAATTCCCCCGTTATAGTTAGTTCAGCTAACTATAACTCGCGCCCCCGCAATGCACTGCTGATGACGTCACATATTACATCACTCATGACATAGTCAGTGACATCACTGATGACATCTCAAATGACATCACTGATGACATCATCCAGTGACTGCGCCCTGGGACCTCATCCCCCAGGGCCTGCTACCCTTTTTTTTAAAAATGTAAATGGGAGGGGTGCGCGTGGGCCCCCCTCCCGGGGCCAATTCCGGCCCCGGGGACCCCATCTCCCGGGGCAT
This sequence comes from Calotriton arnoldi, assembly GCA_963921515.1. Classification (NCBI taxonomy): domain Eukaryota; kingdom Metazoa; phylum Chordata; class Amphibia; order Caudata; family Salamandridae; genus Calotriton; species Calotriton arnoldi. The sequence goes on along the minus strand of CAWUFW010002175.1, from coordinate 1,054,074 downwards.
GGCCACACATTTTTTTTTTTATAGGAAGGGGGGCTGCATGGCCCCCCTCCTAAAGCCTCTATTGGCCCCGGGGACCCCATCCCCCGGGGCCCGACTTTATTTAATAATTTTTTTGTTTAAGAGGGGGGCCGCATGGCCCCCCTCCCGGGCCACTTCTGGCCCCGGGGACCCCATCCCCCGGGGCCTGGCCATCCTTTTTTATTTTTTTTTGTGAGGGGGCGAGTGGCCCCCCTCCCGGGCCACTTCTAGCCCCGGGGACCCCATCCCCCGGGGCCTGGCCTCCCGTTGGGGACCGTGGGGGGAGCCCCAATGCCCCCACGGTCCCTGCCGGCTCCCCGCGTCCTGCGGGAGCCGGCATTGCTTTTCCACATGGGGAGCTGCTAACATGCAGCTCCCCTTGTGGAAAAGCAATCTGCTTTGCTTCATTGAAGCGAGAGCAGGTTTCCCTGCTCTCGCTTCAATGAAGCAAAGCAGTTTGCAATGACAGGGCGGGAGCCGCGAGGCTCCCGCCTGTCATTGCAAACAGCAGTGTCCCGGGGGTGGGCACCCCGGGACACTGCAGGAGCCGGCCCTGGGGGGTGGCGGTCCCCAGGGCCATCACAGGGTCCAGGAGGGGGGCCACGCAGCCCCCCTCCCAACATTGGCAAAGCCCCGGGGAGGTGGTGGTCCCCGGGGTTCGGGGGTCCGTAACGGACCCCCGAATTTACATAGTTAGTGCCCTGGGGAGGTGGTGGTCCCCGGGGCGTGTGGGGGGGCTCGAGCCCCCCACACAGGTTCTTTTTTTTCAAAAAAACAAGCCCCAGGGGGGTGGCGGTCCCCGGGGCTGCGGGGGGGCCATGTGCCCCCCGCAAATATTTAAGAAAAGCCCCGGGGGTGGCGGTCCCCGGGGCTTGGGGGGGCCTTGGAGGCCCCCCCACACATCAAATAAAACAAGCCCCGGGGGGTGGCGGTCTCCAGGGCTGCGGGGGGCCATGTGCCCCCCGCAAATATGTAGAGAAAGCCCCGGGGGTGGCGGTCCCCGTGGCTGGGGGGCCCAAGGGCACCCCATACACAATATAAACATTGCCCCTGGGACTTGGCCCACCCGGGGGCTAAATAATAACGAAGCGCGGGAAACCGCGCTTTGTTTTTTTTCGTTTCGCGGCCGGATCCGCGGATCCAGCGCGCATTTTGCCGATTAAAAAAAATGCTTTCTTGGGCCCTGGGGGTCCTTGTGGGACCCCCTAAGCAGGCCTAGGGGGTCAGGGTGTTTCTACCCTGCCCCCTTTTCTTTCGCGTTTTTTATTCTGATTTCTTGTGACTCGAGTCACAACATGGCTGCCAACACTTCCTGGTTTGGAGTGTTGACAGCCAATTAGAATAAAGCTCGTGGTCGGGAGGGTGCGCGGATCCTCCGTGCCTCTATATATCGAAACTTTTATTTTTTGATTTTCTCAGCAACTACTGAACGGATTTACACCATTTAAAAAAAAGGGCGCTTTCTGAACCAAGCCCTACCTTTTTGCCAAATTTGGGGTAATTCCGTTCAGCAGTTCGGGCTGAAGTCGTGTCTAAAGTTTCTTATGGAGAAAACACGTTTTGGGACCCCCCTTTTTTCTCGGCCCACGCTTGCCGAATCACCCCGAAACTTTCAAGACAGGAGCTGACCGGAGCGGGCTACGAGTTTTGAAAATTTCACAAAGATTCGTCAACCGGCGCCAAAGATATTGAGAAAACAAAAAACGAGTTTCCTATGGAAACTAGGTCCTAACTATAACTATCTACTGGCGACCGCCAGTAGATAATATATACACACACATACCCTTACCGCCCAATACCCTTACCCACCCCTAATCCCTAAAAACACCCGGCCAACCCTATACCCCTAACCCACCCCTAAACCCTAAAAACACACTTACTATGCAATACCCATACCTATCCCTAAACCCTAACAATATTCTTGTCACCGAATACCCTTACCCATTCCTAAACCCTAAAGATACCCTTTCCTCCCTATACCCCTACCCATCTGTAAACCCTAAAAATACCCTTATCACCCTATCCCCCTAAACCCTAAAATACCTTTACCATCCTAACCCCCTACCCAAACCTAAACCACTACCCAAGGCTAAACCTAAAAACCCCTATCCAACATTAAACCTAAAACCTTAAATATGTGTGTGTGTGTATATATATATATATATATTCACTGAAAAAACCATAGGTTTCAGAGGCGTTATAGTTAGTTGGACATTTCACTCGTACAAAACCATAGAAATTCCCCCGTTATAGTTAGTTCAGCTAACTATAACTTCATGCATCCCGCAATGCAGTGCTGATGACGTCACATATTACATCACTCATGACATGGTCAGTGACATCACTCATGACATCACTGATGACATCTCAAATGACATCACTGATGACATCATCCTTGTGATAAAGTGGCAGACCGCCTCTCACCCTAAAATAACCTTTGATACACACACTCAAAAATACAAACTAACATTTTCAAAACAATGGACATACCAATACCAGTTACAACACACCTATTCAGTAATTCCAAGATCTACACACACATCCACTCATTCACCAACAGTCCCTATACAGTCACTCATACATGTACTCACTCATCATATGTACTCATACACCTATACATCCTGTTACACACCGCCACTCATCCATAGAGTTACTCACACACTTAGTCACACATGCAAACAAAGTATCAAACATCCATTTACTTGCATATACAGTTATACACACACTACCACACTTACTTCTACAGAAACTTACACATACTTACTCTCTTAAACAATCACTTACAGAAACACCTACTTATTTGTACAGGAACTCTTCCAATCTCTCACTCTCACATAAACTCACTTATATACATCAATACTCACATATACTAGTTTAAAACATATGTAGTTACTCATAAAGACACTATTGAGACAGTCATTCACTCACTAACACACCCATACACATACTCATCCACCTATACAGTCCTGCACACATGCTGTCTTCAACACATACAAACAGTGAGTCACTCATTCATGCATCTATGCACGAAGGAATACCCCCCACCGAACCATACAGACACTGAGACACTCATACTGATACTCAAAAAACCAACTAATAACCCATATAGACACTCATGTAGCTACTCACCAACCCATGCAGCCACTTATACACAAAGTGAGAGACTGATACAGATATTTTCATATTTAAACATTACTCACTAACCCATGTATTCACTAAGGTACACTTAGTCAGTTATACAATCAATTTTACAAAAAAAATCATCCATTTAGACACTTATATACCCATTTATTCTTCCATCGACCTTGAGATATACATATATAAAACATATTTAATTTTCAGAAAAACCCACATTCACTGGATGATGTCATGAGTGATGTCATTTGAGATGTCATCAGTGATGTCATGAGTGATGTCACTGACCATGTCATGAGTGATGTAATATGTGACGTCATCAGCAGTGCATTGCGGGTGCGCGAGTTATAGTTAGCTGAACTAACTATAGCGGGGAATTTCTATGGTTTTGTACGATTGAAATGTCCAACTACCTATAACGCCCCTGAAACCTATGGTTTTTTCAGTGAATTTCTAAGGTTTTTTTAAATGCTAATTTCTAACTATAACGTGCCTGAAACCTATGGTTTTTTCAGTGAATTTCTAAGGTTTTTAAATGCTAATTTCTAACTATAACGTGCCTGAAACCTATGGTTTTTTCAGTGAATATATATATATTTATTATACTATGTATACATGTGAAAATGTCTCGGTCCCCGTTTGCCTCGGTGGCACGGAAAAAATGGGTGGAACTGATGTCAGCACGCCGACGAGGTCCTCTTATGGCTCCGATGACGTCATACGATGTGCGAGCGGAGCCGTGCTATTATGACGTCCTCGTTGACGTGGGAGAGCTAGGAAAGAATTTCCGTGGAATGCTGGTGCAGGGGATATTCACCTAAGAGTTCAGGCTAGTCCTTTGGGAGCAACTGTTTATGTTGCCACTCCAGAAACCGAAACCAGTGATCCGAGGGCAGAGGCCCTGCAGATGGCACACGAGGTGGGGTGCCCAGTCGTGTGCACCGGCGGGGCAGCGAAGTGACAAGCACCACAACCCACAAAAAAGGTAACGAGGGCACTGAATAACACAGGATCTTCTCTTTGCATCTGGCAGGAACAACGAAGTTAAAATGCCCTAGTACCAAAATGTAGAATTAGTGCTACAACGGTCTTCAAGAGGACCTGCGATGCCGCTTCTGCCTCCCGTACCCTGGAGGCGGCACATGGGGCACGCGGTACGGTCATACGGCGGTGGGACGCACACTCGTTGACCTCTCATGGCACTGCTCCACACTTCAGGGAGGACGCTTTCCATTAGCTATGTTTTCTGATGACATGTCACGCCGGCCCCGTCCAACAACAGAACTCCTTTAGATCCAAACAGACTCTTCCACTCTCTCACCAGAAGTGAAACCAGGCCACGCGGACACTTTCACAATACAACAGCCGGGAATGCACTTTTCGGTCAAAAAACCACATTCCTTCCTCCTAATTAATCAAATAAACGTCTCACTGAAGAACAGGGGCCAGCTTCGATCGGTAAACAGCCGTTACAACGACTTTTTTACTTTGCGATACCATTACAACGCATGCATTACCACGCATGCGTTGTACATCACGAAGTCATTACTACGCATTTTTTTAGAACGAATGGTCATTTACCACGCATGCATTTACAACAAATTTTGTTGTAAAGGTATGTATGGTAAATAACCATGCGTTCTAGAAAACATGTAGACGATCCATGTCGTTGTAAGGAAACAGAGGCTGTTCCGTTTCCTCACAACGACGTGCACCGCCCCTCAGAGACGACGTGAAGCAGGAACCACGAGGAGAGAGGAACCACGAGGAGTGAGAGGTAAGGGGAGTTGGGCATGGGGTGGGGGGTTTCTTTTCTAGGGTTTAGGGTAGTGCAGTGGTGTTTGGGTGGTGTAGGGGGTCGTGCTGGGGGTAGTGTTTTAGGGTTTAGGGTAGTGCAGTGGTGTTTGGGTAGTGTAGGGGGTCGTGCTGGGGGTAGTGTTTTAGTGTTTAGGGTAGTGCAGTGGTGTTTAGGTAGTGTAGGGGGTCGTGCTGGGGTAGTGTTTTAGGGTTTAGGGTAGTGCAGTGGTGTTTGGGTACTGTAGGGGGTCGTGCTGGGGGTAGATTTAGGGTTTAGGGTAGTGCAGTGGTGTTTGGGTAGTGTAGGGAGTCGTGCTGGGAGTAGTGTTTTAGGAGTAGTGCAGTGGTGTTTGTGTAGTGTAGGGGTTGTGCTGGGGGTAGTGTTTTAGGGTTTATGTTAGTGCAGTGGTGTTTGGGTAGTGTAGGGGGTAGTGCTGGGGGTAGTGTTTTAGGGTTTAGGGTAGTGCAGTGGTTGGGTAGTGTAGGGGTTCATGCTGGGGGTAGTGTTTTAGGGTATGGCAGTGGTGTTTGGGTAGTGTAGGGGGTCGTGCTGGGGGTAGATTTAGGGTTTAGGGTAGTGCAGTGGTGTTTGTGTTATGAGGGGGTCGTGCTGGGGGTAGTGTTTTAGGGTTTAGGGTAGTGCAGTGGTGTTTGTGTAGTGTAGGGGGTAGTGTTTTAGGGTTTAAGGTAGTGCAGTGGTGTTTGTGTTATGAGGGGGTCGTGCTGGGGGTAGTGTTTTAGGGTTTAGAGTAATGCAGTGGTGTTTGTATAGTGTAGGGGTTTAGGGTAGTGCAGTGGTGTTTGTGTAGTGTAGGGGGTCATGCTGGGGGTAGTGTTTTAGGGTTTAGGGTAGTGCAGTGGTGTTTGTGTAGTGTAGGGGGTAGTGTTTTAGGGTTTAGGGTAGTGCAGTGGTGTTTGTGTAGTGTAGGGGGTCGTGTTTTAGGGTATAGGGTAGTGCAGTGGTGTTTGGGTAGTGTAGGGGGTCATGCTGGGGTTAGTGTTTTAGGGTTTAGGGTAGTGCAGTGGTGTTTGGGTAGTGTAGGGGGTCGTGCTGGGGGTAGGGTTTTAGGGTTTAGGGTAGTGCAGTGGTGTTTGTGTAGTGTGGGAGGTCATGCTGGGGGTAGATTTAGGGTTTAGTGTAGTGCAGTGGTGTTTGGGTAGTGTAGGGGGTAGCGTTTTCGGATTTAGGGTAGTGCAGTGGTGTTTGTGTACTGTAGGGGGTCGTGCTGGGTTCTACTGTTTTAGGGTTTAGGGTAGTGCAGTGGTGTTTGTGTAGTGTAGGGGGTCGTGTTTTAGGGTTTAGGGTCGTGCAGTGGTGTTTGGGTAGTGTAGGGGGTCGTGCTGGGGGTAGTGTTTTTGGGTTTAGGGTAGTGCAGTTGTGTTTGGGTAGTGAAGGGGGTCGTGCTGGGGGTAGTGTTTTAGGGTTTAGGGTAGTGCAGTGGTGTTTGTATAGTGTAGGGGGTCGTGTTTTAGGGTTTAAGGCAGTGCAGTGGTGTTTGTGTAGTGAAGGGGTCGTGCTGGGGGTAGTGTTTTAGGGTTTAGGGTAGTGCAGTGGTGTTTGTATAGTGTAGGGGGTCGTGTTTTAGGGTTTAAGGCAGTGCAGTGGTGTTTCTGTAGTGTAGGGGGTTGTGCTGTGGGTAGATTTAGGGTTTAGGGTAGTGCAGTGGTGTTTGGGTAGTGTAGGGAGTCGTGCTGGTGGTAGTGTTTTAGGGTTTAAGGTAGTGCAGTTATGTTTGGGTAGTGTAGGGTGTCGTGCTGGGGGTAGTGTTTTAGGGTTTAGGGTAGTGCAGTGGTGTTTGGGTAGTGGAGGGGGTAGTGTTTTAGGGTTTAGGGTAGTGCGCCCAACCAGCCACAATATCCGTGGACAAAGGGGATCCTGACTCTTTGGAACGCTCCGTCAATTGAATAATTTGGGTCAAGGGCCCTACCACGTCCAAGACCTATCAATTCCTTTCTTGGGATCCCTCATATACTTGAAGAAAATGGTACATAGTTTCTCATCAATTTCAGGCGTGTGTGCAACCTTCCCCTTCAGTGAGGGCCTGGGGCATTCTCCCTCATCCTATTCCTGACCTCCCTTTCAAGGGGTTGATGGATTTTCCCCACCACATACTCTGCCACCTTGGCGTCAGGTGTCCACTCCGCCGACCTAGGATGGTAAATTTGGGTAGGCTCGAACATGTCCGAGTGGACCCTGTCCCCAACCGGGGACTGAGAGGAGTAGGACTCTGGACGCCAGGGACGCCCCGAGTCCTTATCCTCATCGGAGGAGAAATCGTCCTCCGATACACCCTCTCCCTCTAAGGAAACCCGCCGTCGGGGTCTACAATAGTGGTGACAGTGTCGCAATTTTCTCCGGGCCCCTCCTCCTCCCGGCAGGGTGCATGTTTTAGCGTTCGCGCACTCTTGAGGAAGGTCTCCGTAAGTTTATCAAATCCTTCCAAGTGCCCCGCGTTAGGCTTAACGGCCCTTTTATTCCCCATCTGGGAGCTACTGGGACCCGCCACCACCAGATCTGGGTCACTGAACACCACAGGGATGCTTTTCGCCAGCTTATCAACCTGATCCCTAAGAGGAGCCAGCGCCTAGAAATAGCCAGAGAGAGGGCTTGGTCCACTGCTGGAGGGAGAAGTTGGGGGGCCATTCCTCCTCCACTTCCTGGTAGGAGGAGTAAAAATGGTCTTCTGGAGAAGACATGATAGCAGAGGGTGTGAGCACAGAACAAATGCCCTTAAAATCCTTAAGGCAGCCCCCTCGCCGGTGCTCCAACAGCTGGGCTTTCCCCGAAGCTGTTATAAGAATAGACTGAGGCGCAATACCAATTACCACCACCAGGTGGCGCTGTTCACTAACGTGGATCCCCTTTGTCAACGGATATTGTGGCTGGTTGGGCGCACTACCCTAAACCCTAAAACACTACCCCCTCCACTACCCAAACACCACTGCACTACCCTAAACCCTAAAACACTACCCCCAGCACGACACCCTACACTACCCAAACATAACTGCACTACCCTAAACCCTAAAACACTACCACCAGCACGACTCCCTACACTACCCAAACACCACTGCACTACCCTAAACCCTAAATCTACCCACAGCACAACCCCCTACACTACAAAAACACCACTGCACTGCACTACCCTAAACCCTAAAACACTACCCCCAGCACGACCCCTTCTCTACACAAACACCACTGCACTGCCTTAAACCCTAAAGCACTACCCCCAGCACGACCCCCTACACTACACAAACACCACTGCACTACCCTAAACCCTAAATCTACCCCCAGCATGACCACCTACACTACACAAACACCACTGCACTACCCTAAACCCTAAAACACTACACCCAGCACGACCCCCTTCACTACCCAAACACAACTGCACTACCCTAAACCCTAAAACACGACCCCCCTACACTACACAAACACCACTGCACTACCCTAAACCCTAAAAAACTAGAACCCAGCACGACCCCCTACAGAACACAAACACCACTGCACAACCCTAAAACACTACCCCAGCACGACCCCCTACACTACACAAACACCACTGCACTACCGTAAACCCAAAACAAAACCCCAGCACTACCCCCTACACTACCCAAACACCACTGCAGTACCCTAAACCCTAAAACACTACCCCCAGCATGACCCCCTACACTACACAAACACCACTGCACTACCCTAAACTATAAAACACTACCCCCAGCACGACCCCCTACACTACCCAAACACCACTGCACTACCCTAAACCCTAAATCTACCCCCAGCATGACCTCCCACACTACACAAACACCACTGCACTACCCTAAACCCTAAAACACTACCCCCAGCACGACCCCTACACTACCCAAACACCACTGCACTACCCTAAACCTAAAACACTAACCCCAGCATGACCCCCTACACTACCCAAATACCACTGCACTACCCTATACCCTAAACACGACCCCCTACACTACACAAACACGACTGCACTACCTAAACCTAAAACACTACCCACAGCATGACCCCTACACTACACAAACACCACTGCACTACCCTAAACCCTAAAACACTACCCCCTACACTACACAAACACCACTGCACTACCCTAAACCCCCTACACTATACAAACACCACTGCACTACTCTAAACCCTAAAACACTACCCCCAGCACGACCCCCTCACAACACAAACACCACTGCACTACCCTAAACCCTAAATCTACCCCAGCACGACCCCTACACTACACAAACACCACTGCACTACCTAAACCTAAAACACTACCACCAGCATGACCCCCTACACTAATCAAACACCACTGCACTACCCTAAACCTAAAACACTATCCCAGCACGACCCCCTACACTACCCATACACCACTGCACTACCATAAACCCTAAAACACTACCCCCAGCACGACCCCCTACACTACTGCACTACCCTAAACCCTAAAACACTACCCCCAGCACGACCCCCTACACTACCCAAACACCACTGCACTACCCTAAACCCTAAAACACTACCCCCAGCACGGCCCCCTACACCACCCAAACACCACTGCACTACCCTAAACCCTAGAAAAGAAACCCCCACCCCATGCCCAATCCCCCTAACCTCTCACTCCTCGTGGTTCCTCTCTCCTCGTGGTTCCTGCTTCACGTCGTCTCTGAGGGTCGGTGCACGTAGTTGTGAGGAAACGGAACAGCCTCTGTTTCCTTACAATGACGTGGATCGTCTACATGTTTTTTAGAACGCATGGTCATTTACCATACATACCTTTACAACAAAATTCGTTGTAAAGGCATGCGTGGTAAATGACCATGCGTTCTAAAAAAATGCGTAGTAATGACTTCGCGATGTACAACGCATGCGTGGTAATGCATGCGTTGTAATGCTATCGCGAAGTAAAAAAGTCGTTGTAACGGCTGTTTACCGATCGAAGCTGGCCCCTGTTCTTCAGTGAGACTTTTATTTGATTAATTAGGAGGAAGGAATGTGGTTTTTACCGAAAAGTGCATTCCCGGCTGTTGTATTGTGAAAGTGTCCGCGAGGCCTGGTTTCACTTCCGGTGAGAGAGTGGAAGAGTCTGTTTGGATCTAAAGGAGTTCTGTTGTTGGACGGGGCCGGCGCGACACGTCATCAGAAAACATAGCTAATGGAAAGCGTCCTCCCTGAAGTGTGGAGCAGTGCCATGAGAGGTCAACGATTGTGCGTGCCACCGCAGTATGACCGTACCCCGTGACCCATGTGCCGCCTCCAGGGTACGGGAGGCATAAGCGGCATCGCAGGTCCTCTTGAAGACAGTTGTAGCACTAATTCTACATTTTGGTACTAGGGCATTTTAACTTCGTTGTTCCTGCCAGATACAAAGAGAAGATCCTGTGTTATTCAGTGCCCTCGTTACCTTTTTTGTGGGTTGAGGTGCTGGTCACTTCGCTGCCCCGCCGGTGCCCACGACTGGGCACCCCACCTCGTGTGCAGGGCCTCTGCCCTCGGATCACTGGTTTCGGTTTCTGGAGTGGCAACATAAACAGTTGCTCCCAAAGGACTAGCCTGAACACTTAGGTGAATATCCCCTGCACCAGCATTCCACGGAAATTCTTTCCTAGCTCTCCCACGTCAACGAATACGTCATAATAGCACGGCTCCGCTCGCGACACCGTATGACGTCATCGGAGCCATAAGAGGACCTCGTCGGCGTGCTGACGTCAGTTCCACCCATTTTTTCCGTGCCACCGAGGCAAACAGGTGGACCGAGACATTTTCACATGTATACATAGTATAATAAATATATATATATATTCACTGAAAAAACCATAGGTTTCAGGCACGTTATAATTAGAAATTAGCATTTAAAAAACCTTAGAAATTCACTGAAAAAACCATAGGTTTCAGGGGCGTTATAGTTAGTTGGACATTTCACTCGTACAAAACCATAGAAATTCCCCTGTTATAGTTAGTTCAGCTAACTATAACTTGCGCGCCCGCAATGCACTGCTGATGATGTCACATATTACATCACTCATGGCATGGTCAGTGACATCACTCATGACATCACTGATGACATCTCAAATGACATCACTGATGACATCATCCAGTGAATGTGTGTTTTTCTGAAAATTAAATATGTTTTATATATGTATATCTCAAGGTCGATGGAAGAATAAATGGGTATATAAGTGTCTAAATGGATTTTTTTTGTAAAATTGATTGTATAACTGACTGATTAAGTGTATCTTAGTGAATACATGGGTTAGTGAGTAATGTTTAAATATGAAAATATCTGTATCAGTCTCTCACTTTGTGTATAAGTGGCTGCATGGGTTGGTGAGTAGCTACATGAGTGTCTATATGGGTTATTAGTTGGTTTTTGAGTATCAGTATGAGTGTCTCAGTGTCTGTAAGGTTCGGTGGGGGTATTACTTAGTGCATAGATGCATGAATGAGTGACTCCCTGTTTGTATGTGTTGAAGACAGCATGTGTGCAGGACTGTATAGGTGGATGAGTATGTGTATGGGTGTGTTAGTGAGTGAATGACTGTCTCAATAGTGTCTTTATGAGTAATTACATATGTTTTAAATTAGTATATGTGAGTATTGGTGTATATAAGTGAGTATATGTGAGAGTGAGAGATTGGAAGAGTTCCTGTACAAATAAGTAGGTGTTTCTATAAGTGATTGTTTAAGAGAGTAAGTATGTGTAAGTTTCTGTAGAAGTAAGTGTGGTAGTGTGTGTATAACTGTATATGCAAGTAAATGGATGTTTGATACTTTGTTTGCATGTGTGACTATGTGTGTGAGTAACTCTATGGATGAGTGGCGGTGTGTAGCAGGATGTATAGGTGTATGAGTACATATGATGAGTGAGTACATGTATGAGTGACTGTATAGGGACTGTTGGTGAATGAGTGGATGTGTGTGTAGATCTTGGAATTACTGAATAGGTGTGTTGTAACTGGTATTGGTATGTCCATTGTTTTGAAAATGTTAGTTTGTATTTTTGAGAGTGTGTATCAAAGGTTATATTAGGGTGAGAGGAGGTCTGCCACTCTATCACAAGGATGATGTCACCAGTGATGTCATTTGAGATGTCATGAGTGATGTCATGAGTGATGTCACTGACCATGTCATGAGTGATGTAATATGTGACGTCATCAGCAGTGCATTGCGGGCGCTCGAGTTATAGTTAGCTGAACTAACTATAACGGGGAATTTCTATGGTTTTGTACGAGTGAAATGTCCAACTAACTATAACGCCCCTGAAACCTATGGTTTTTTCAGTGTATATATATATATATATATATATATATATATATATATATATATATATATATATACATATACACACACACACACACACAAAAACATTTATACTTACCTTATATGCGTGGTATAGGTATGCATGGTAAAGGCATAAGGGATGCTAAAATATATTGTGGTAAATATGCATGGTAATGGTACTGCATGATGAAAAATTATTGTAATGACTGTTTCCCAAACTGAGTGGGAGATCAAGCGAATGGCCACTCAGGAAGGAGGTACACTGCATATGGCAGGAGGCAATAAGATCCCCAAGGTAAGGTAGATCTTACTTTAACGAAGGAACAGCATTATCCTAAAACTATTTCAATTATAAATATAATCATTTGTGCATAGGAGTTTTATATAGTGTTATATGCCCTTTAAATGTCTTCAAGATGGCAAGTACACAGTCTGCTGCCGACTATCATCCTGTGAACTAGAGCCATGATTATATTTCAGAGGACATGGAAAGGGTAACAAAATTAGGTGGCGCTGGTGGTGTGTGCACGACAGTTTGGATTTCTAGACTTTCCAAGGTCTTCAGTCAGTGATGTCCTCTTTAGAACTTACTAGCCTATAATGAATTCACCATTCACCATCTGAGTGCCAGAAAATAGTTATACATTTATATATTTTGTAAAGCGCCCCAAATGTAAGGATTCATTGCACTTCCTGAAGTAAGCAATTTCAAGCAAAGATCTCAGTGTCAACAATTGAACGACTACTGCTTAAAGCCGATTGCCAAATAACTGGTTTGAGGGAGAAAGTGAATTATTAGTTGGGGTGGATGGTAGTCCACCACAAGTAATATCTGCACTAATCTTGTTAGGTGCAGTAAAGGTTTCAGCAATTTGAACCTGAGCTCAACACCTGGTAGTTATGGCACAGAACAGACAGACTTAAATGTGGGAAATATGTAAAGCATTTAGAAGTACCATAACAGTTAAAAAGTTGAACACCACACATGATAAAAATCCCACTCCAATTTATAAAAATAGAGAATAATTTAATGAACAAAATGGCACCAAATTTCCGATGAGGGGAACCTTATTACGGAATTTTTGAAGTTTTAAATGAAAATAGTGTAAAAAAGTGTGAAGTGCCAACTGCTGTCATCTGGTTGCACTTGACCAGGGCCTAAGCGTAATTTAAAGCTGCCCGAAATGGAGGGTGGGCCCGATACAGAATCCAGGTTCATTCCGGTTGAAAGTTTTACCTTCTGACTTGGGCCTAATTATGAGTCCATCGGTCGCCAAACCAGCGGTGGAGGTGCGGTGGCGGTCGGGGATCCCCTCACCAGTGGTCTGGCCACCGTATTATAGCTAAAGCAGTCGGACCACCATAGGACCGCCTCAACCGCCAGGGATGCGCGATCCCTGGCAGTTACGCGGCAGTCTGAGGCCGCAATATGCTTGGCAGTGCCACTACGGCACCGCCAAGCCTATTACGAGTTTCCTCATCGCCAGCAGTCTCATGGCAGTGCTCACGCCTTGAAAATTTTGGAGGTGAGGAAACTAAAGGGGACCTACACGGCCCCCTGTTTCCTCAGGGCCAGGGGATATATGCAGGGAGGGGCACATGGTGTGCCCCCCTGTGTGCATGCACCCCAGTTCCTGCACGGCATGGACTGCAAAGTATGAGCCTTTGAACTGCACCGCCCACCCGCCAGACCATGAAATGACTCTTAATCTGGCGGGTGGGAGGTGGTCGACTTTGGCGGTGTGGGAGTAGGGCGCTGGGGTAGCGGCCCACTCCCACACCACCAAAGTCGTAATCAGGCACTTAGTCTCTGAAATGGAAGTCCAACATCCTCAGCGAGCAAGGCAGCAGGCTGTTGCCGGAAATGGGCTCCACGCAACCAGACAGTTGTCGGGGGAGGTCCCGGTATATCTGTTGACTTGTTGCTGGAAAGCACAGAGCAGGAAAAATTCAATTTTCGAGCCCAAGGAAGGTCCCTTGCTGGCCAGATAGTTTTGGCGCCTTCGCCTGGTGAGGATTTCTACCTTAAGAGTTGGTCACTTTTTTAGAGCTCAGATTCCTCCAGCGGGACAAGGTTGAAAGTTGTAGCTAAACAGAGCTCCACAAGACCGGATAGCCTCTCCACCACGTCTCGCTAAAACAGATATGCTGCTGTGGAAAACCTCAGAGCATGAGCAATCTGAATCTTTGGCCTAGCGGCAATGCAAATTCATCAGATTGACCTGGCAGGTTTGTCCCAGCCCTCCAGAGGTTGTTATAGACAAAAAGTTTCTAAGTCCCCAGTTATTCAGGATGTTAGGAGAACACTTTGACACAGCCAATGGTCCCAGGACCTCAAGAACAGCACTTGTGGGTGATTCCAGCAGAAGCCACCAGCAGGGTCCAGGCCAGGACAAATGGAACTGATCAGCTGGGCTCTTCAGGAAAGGGGCTTCTAGCAGCTTGTTGTGTCCCTGTAGCCTAACAGAAAGTCAGGCAATTGACCCTTGGAGTCCACTTCTTTGTCCTGGGTACAAGTGGGAGCAGGTTCAGGCTTCCAGGTCACCACACAGGTCTTACCAGCAGGTGTGGTCCTTCTTCTGTCTTCCACAGGTCCAGTAGTGTTCTGAAAAGGGTGCCACATTTAAGTCTGGCACTAGGCTGTGGGTGGGGATGACTCCTGATCACTCCCTAATAGGGAAAAATTTCCCTGGGGCAACTCTTCTCACTTTTGAAGCAGTTCCTGTGTGCCTTATTGCAAACAATCCCACAGTGACCCTCTCTACCTACATACAACATAGCAGCACCTTTCTTCCCGGTGCAGAGCTCCTGTGCCTACCCAAGAGGTGTGGCCAGGCAAATGAGCGAGCAACCCCTCCTCTGTGGTCACTCAAAACCAGTTCTGGAGGCAACTCCTATTCCACTGGGATTGGTGTGGTGCCTGGCTGACAAGAGGGACAAAGGAGGAGGCAGGCCCAGATGTTAGCTACATCTGCCTGTGACAGGGTAGGCCCCATTTAAGTTAATTAACTTCCTGAGCACTGCCCAGATGGTTATCCTGTCAGAGGAAAAGAACACCTCCCCGCACCCAAGGCCTTTCTCTAAGCTCTGGTAGCAAGCTCACACTTCATCAAAAGGACTATTCAGCTCCTAGGTGACAGTTGGAAGCTCAAGCAAATGGGCTTCTAGAGGCTTTAGGCAGGTAAAAGGTGATTTTTTTAAAGTACCGTTTGTAAAATATTTAGTACAAATCTGACTTAACTAGTAAATTGGGCTTCTAATAAATATTTTAAAACACCAAAAATTACTTTTGCAGTGGTTTACTAAGCAGAGATAACATTACTTAATTTTAATATTGTAGCCCAGTGCTTTCCTATGGAACAGATAACCCTACTATATTGAAAATAGCTTTTTGGGCCTGGTCACTGTAAGGACATGTTTTACATTAAGCTCTAACTTGTCCTTCTTTTAAATACCATGCACTAAGGCCTACTTAGGGGTGACTTTTTACTTAGGAGGAGGGTGTAGGCCTGTCAAAAGGGGTTATTTTAACAGGTCAAATTTGCAGTGTTAAAACTACACAGACAGGCTAACGTAGTAGGCCTGCAGTCATGTTTTGCACAATAATTCTAGTGGAAGGCACAATGTGCTGCAGTCCACTAGTGACATTTAGCTTACAGGCCCTGGGTATTCTTTGCACCATGTACTATGATTCACAGGTAAGCTAAATATGCTAATTAACACTATATCTAATTTAGACATGTTTGAGTGGTCAGAGCACATGCACTGGGGCACTGGTTATCATTAACTTAAACATAACATTCAACAGTTCACCCACACCTCTCGAACACAACAATATCACTAAATGGGACCTGGAAATTGGCAAAGGAATCTCATTTGAAGTAATGGACATTATTTGGGAAAGATGCTCTAAATTGCCCATAAGTACTCAATTAAAGGAAAACTCATACAAAATAGATATGAGATGGTATCTTGAATCAGTGAGATTAAAAGGCATATCTGAATCAATAGATAGCTATCTGTTGGAAGGGTTGTGAGGGAAGAAGTATGTTATATCATATGTAGTGGATCTGTCCTAGATTCCAAGAATTTTAGGAATATATAGCACAAACAGTAACGAGAATTCTGCATTCACAACTAGTGCTTGACTCACTGGTTATGGTGTTGAGTAGTCAAGAAGTGTAAGAGCAATCGCCTACTTAAACCCCTCGAGGGAAGCGAATGATATACATGCTATTAGTAGCCACTTTTAGAAATTGGCCTCCCACCACACATGAGCCTCTGGTAGTGCAAGCTGTGGACAATCCATGCAACAAAAAAACTAACCACCATAATTCACAACCAAATAACCTTTAAATGCATTTGGTGCCCCCTTCGTCTCCTATGTTGATGGGAATGAAAGTAGGAACATAAACTGTCTCTATAAGCCCAGTCAACTATTCATACTGCAATAAAATGTGTTACTACATGATAGTATTGTTTCAAAAGATGTACCAATATATAAATGTTATCACTGTTGTCCACAAGGTGGTAACCAGCACATTTAGATACATATATTGATGATGTTGAAAAGAAAGTGGTGACCAGGAAAAGATAAAAAATGACCACCTTCAGTAGAAAAAGAAAACGACCCACTGCTGGCAGAAAAAAAAAGAAAAAAAGATGGACTCCTTCACAGCCTTACTAATCACTTTTAGGTCTACATGAAGTTGGAATTCACAATTACAGGAGCTATAAACAACGAATTTCTACATTTGTGCAGGACTGCAAGATTTAAGAATCCATAAAGTGGGGCATTACCAAACCGTTACATAAAGTTTTTTCATCTAAGGTAATTGCTTCCTTGTTTTATTGTGTGCCAGTTCATGTGATTAAAACAAAATACCCTCTGGGCCAAATAAATTGTAACTTATTGAAACAATTGCTGGTTCTTAGATCTTTGATCATCAATTATCTGTCATAACTAAAACATGGAATACCAGCAATCTCCAACCTGGTAGAGCAAGCTCTTATTCCGTGCTTCTTTCCAATGAGAGAGTTAGAACACCAGCTAGCCAATTTAGGGTGGAAAGGGAAGCAAATGAAAGACCCTGTGCTAGGAATGGTACCGAAAGTTCGACCCTGCAGTATAATTTTGTAGAATTGTGACATGGTTTACAATTGGAGCAGTCTTGAGGTTCATTACTAGGAATACCATAGGGCAGGTCAGTTGACATCAAATGAGTTGCTGATTTTCACAACACTATGCAGTATGAAAGTCGGCAGATTTTTAGATGGATAGTCTTATTCCCATCACCTCAGCGTTATTTGACATTTGATCTCAATCTTAAAGCCAAGCAAACATTTATGCACTTTCATTTCAGTTAGTCGGCTCTTTTGAATGCAACAGGGTGGTGGAGAAGGAAAATCAAACTGAAAGATACTGTCACACCTGCTAACTCGACCCAGAAAATGTTCTGCATGAACTGACGGTTTGCACTTTTTGATAAAGACATTCTGGTTAGGAATATTTAGTAATTCAAATGCCCACACAGTGGTAGAAACAGTTCTGCTTTGTTTAGCTGAAACATCAAACAAATTTGTGGTTGAACAGGATCATACCCCATAGCAATATAGTGGACATTGATTTGGATTACTTAGGCAAGGAGTCTTGCTTTAACGTTGTGTCCTTGGTGGTTTAAGAAAAAAGGGGAGGACGACTGCAGTTGTAAGCTTTTTCATTCAATTGTGTGTCAGGTCCAAATGGGGAGGGAGAAGGGTCTCACAAGCCCAATTCCGACCCCAAACGGCCTTAGACAAGGATGCCTTCTTGCTCCCTTATTGTTTTCCCTTTATCTCAGCGATCTACCTGAATGTTTTAAACAGATCTGCAACTTTCCACCGAAAATTGCTCTCCACAAAATTCACACCATGATGTATGCAGACGATATAATCATTTTAGACCTAACACCATATGGACTGCAAAGAAGCCTACAAGCACTCCACAACTATACGGAGGAAAATTATTTAATACCGAACATCACAAAAATAGTTTCATTCTCGGGAAGGAAACGGAGTGCCAAATTCAACTGGACTCTAGGGGGAAAATCGGTGGAAGTGACAAACAAGTACACCGATCTAGGTCGAATCTTTACAAAGTCCCTACAAAATGTGCTCCATATACAGAATCTAAACCGGAAAGCCGACGTTCATGCGGGGGCACTATCACGTTTATATGCCTCGACCGGTCAAAGACACTTCTCTTCGCTAATCCAGGTTTATAGTGCCAAGATTCCGCCAGTGCTTTCATATGCTCTTGAACATATCCCATCAAAGCAATGGAAACACCTAGATCTAAAAGAAGGGAAGATCTTACGGAAACTCGCAAAGATGTCCCAAGCAGTCCAGGTACAAGCTCTTCGTCTTGAATTCTCACTAGTCAGTTCCTATGCTAGAGGAATCAGCAATGTGATTAGATGGGCATATAACCACCTCCACGCGGAAGAAGGAACGCTACGATCCCTACTCAAAACAGAGACATTTGACCAAGGAACTTTGAAATACGTATTCTGTAGGAATGTCTCAACTGCTTTTAAATTATGTAACGTTAAAACTGATTTGTTACAATCATGGACTCCTGCCCAGCTGAAGCTTTTCTTAAAAAACTTCACCCCAAGATTAAGCTTTGACCTCGACGTTCAGCATTGTACCAAACTGTCACTATATAAAAAATACGCTGAAACTTTGGTCTATAAGAAAACACAACAGTATATTTATTTTAACCTAAAGCACGGAGTTAGGAGATCGATTGTATTGCTCCGATTTGAGATACTTCCTCTAAAATCTTTTACTTACAAGTGGCTACCAAAAGAAAAATCTAGTAGTCTCTGTAACTTATGTAATGGTGGGGAGCAAGATTTGGAACATTTGTTGTTTATTTGCCCAAATCTGATAGTCGTAGAAGCAAGAAAAAGATTTCTACAACCAATTTATACAAAATGTAGAATCACCTCTGTTCAGGACTTGATCTCGCTTTGCAAGGTTCCGCCAAATGAATTTGTATGTTATAATATATTTAAATGTTTTAAATCCTTTTTAACTTTGTATTAGAATGAAAACTTTTATCATTTTACTGTTTAAACTTTTATATCATGTATCAAATATTTGTGGTTCTCAGTTGAGAACTAAATCAAATAAACAAACTTGAAACTCATTCAATTGTGGATTGAGTTATTGACAAACAAGAGAGAATTAAGAGTAGGTATGATGCAGCAAGCTTGTGGGCAAACCAAAGTTCATGATTAGAGACTTGTTGGGCATTTGAAAACTCAAGACAAGTTACCAAAGGATGCTCCAAATTTAGTAAGCTTGTAAGTGTAATGAAGGGTAATTCTAGAAGTGTTGTGACAGAAAATGTGAGTGTCGAAGGTAAGGAGGTTGACCAGGTGCAAGTGGGCTGTCGATGTAAGAAAGTCAAACACCACCAATGAGAACGGGTTGTCAAAAATCACTTGTGATGGTGGATATCAACTTTATTGATACTCCTGATGATGGGAGGTGTAGGGAGAGAACTTAATTGATAGAAGCATGAAGCAGCTTGCGTGTTTCTAGCGTTTCTGAAGGAGTCAGTGGTGATCATGGTAAATGGTAGCAGCTAGAATTAAACATTCAAGCAGAATTAGAACACTTTATGTCAAGACATGAGATTTTATTTAAGCCCCTGCAAGACATTTTCTTATTTATTTTTCTTTGTTTTCTTTAGGGGGAAAGCGTGTTGTATCCATGTACATTATATCAGGTGATTATTATGTTGATCTTCTATGTCTTTATTTATGCATGCTTTAGTTATACTGTCCATGATGCAATGTAGACTTCTCAATTGAACATGCTATTGGCAACTGTTTAGTCAGATGCTGTATTGAGTTTGTGGGCAAAGAAAATATTAACCCTTTCTTGTTCCTTCTTGGCATTGCATCTTTATGAAATATGTGCATTCCAGAATGCTACACTCTTATTCAAAGCATTGCCATCCATTTTAGAGATGCTCCAGGGAACAGGACGGGTTGTTACAGAAATGGCAAGTGTTCCCTCCCTTCAGGAAGACCCAGCTTCCATGCCCAATGAGGAAGCCCTAAATTTTTACAATTAACAAACAATTTACAATTAACATTATAGTAGTACCCGAACCCTCTCCAGCTGGGCAAGATCAGGATAACAGCACTCGGTAACTATAAGCTTGCCTTAGAAACTCCAGGTCTTTACCAAAACATGCGTTCGATATTTTTGAGCTATTATCCTCAGCCCCTGGGACGCTGTTTTCCTCACGGAAATATGGATTACTGATTCATCATTTCCAGATAGAGAAGTGGTGATACCTTGTGGCAATTTGGTCACCCATCTCAACTGACAAGATTGAAGAAGCAATGGACTGGATTTCATATATCACTCTTCTTATGACTGCAAGTTGACCAGTTTCAACAAGCTGTTAGCCGCTGAAGGACTAGATTTTACAATAAAAATTGCAGTAGATAGCTCTTTTTCTGGTGATTTGGTCTTCCAGCCTCCTACTTCTAAGGTCTAAGATTACCGATTCTCTCATTGACGTTATCGCCCCACTCTGTTCTATATTACAAATTTCACTGTATTAGGGGATTTCAACTCTCACAGTGGAGACTTTAAAAATGGGCCTGCCCCTGCCCTGATCGCTGCTCTTTCTGCTCCTAATTTTAAGGAGATAGTTGCTTCTTCTACTCACACAGCAGGGGAGGTTCAATCTTATTTTTTCTAACTTGTCGTCCCCGAAGGTAGGGACCATCCTTTCACTCACATGGTCTAAATATTTTTTTATTCTTATTTTACTTCCGAGTCTTTCCATCATACTCAAGCTAGACCTTCTCGAGCCTGAAGTAAGATAAGTGACTATAGTCTTACTCAGACCTTGGCATCATCATTATCTTCTCTTGAGGGCCTGCTGTCAGAGAATATTAAAAATGTCAATCATTGGCTTTGAACAGCCATAAATAATCTTGCCTGCTAAAAGTTAGATCTTCCCTAAATCAGTCACTGGCAGCTCCTTGGTTTTCTTAAGAACTCGGGGACAAAAGACGCAGGTGTAAAATACTTTAGAGGAACTGGAGGAAAAACAACTTCCCTTCAATAAAATAATGAATAAAGTAGCCATTAAAAGCTACCAAAAATTAATTACAAGGGCTCAGAAAATGAATGGATCCTCAAATGGTCCAAGAGAAGTTTTTAAAACTGTCAAATCCTTTCTGTCCCCTCAAGTGTGTAATCAGGTTATTACACCCTCCTTAGATCTTTGTAAAAGACTTTCTGAATTTTTTCACAACAAAATGGAGAATATACACTAGGATCTTTCCGATCCATCACCCAGTAGCAACTTGGAGACTACCTTATCATATGTCTCTCCCCCTAAGTATCTGAGACTGTCTCAATTCAAATCCATTCCATCAGAGGACTCTGCACAAGTGTTACTTAATTGCAGGTTCGGTTCTCCAACTAACCCATGTCCCACCAGATTGCTGACTATGGTTTTGCAGGTCAATAATCCAAGACTCACAGTGATGTTCAATCAATCTCTTTCTACTGCTAAAGTCCAGGATTGTTGGTAGCATGGCCAAATAGTAATGCTACTAAAAAACAAAAATAAACATATAGCAGATCCTAATATCCTATCAAATTTGTGACCTATATCATTTTTACCGGCTGCCTTGAAGATGCTTGAAAAGATAGCAAATGACTAGCTTTCACACTATCTGGAACATTTATTTGAGAGTTTATATAGCGCTAGCTAGACCCAAAGGTATCAGAGCGCTTTACAACAGTAAATGTTCACCTCAAAGAAAACAAGTCTATACAGAGCATCTGAGTCAGAGCACTTTACAACAGTAAATGTTCACAACACAGATAACAAGTACATACAAAGCAGCTAAGTCACATCAGATCAAATGTATTTATTTGTTTATTTGAGAGTTTTATATAGCCCTAGTTAGGCCCGAAGGTATGACTTGCAGAAAATGGAACCCACTCTGTATGAGGCTCTACTGTCAGGTTGTGCTTGGGGTGGATGATCCTAGACGGACTTTACACAGTGGACACTGGCGGCCCTCGCGGGGCAGCATGTGCTGAACCTGTTCAATGCATGGTGCATCATAGTACTGTTGCAAGCACTCCATCTAAATCACACCAACCTCTAGAGGGAATGTGAAGAAGTGTGTTAGCACATTGTTTTTTCTCTCTATATGTCTTCTGAAACACATCTAACTACCCCGTTTGCATTGATGTGGTAAATATCTTTAATAGCATGGTGTTTTTCCAAGGGGTGTTAATATTAGCCCATTAGCAGTGAGATGCTTGCATTTGCATAACGGTCTTCTTCTCAGGTTGTATGACAGAGGAACGCATGGCTAAACCATGCGTGTCTCTACAACACTCCATTAACAACGAATGCATCTTAACAATGCATTCCTTTACCACACATGCCTTTACCACGCATGCCTTTACCACGCATGCCTTTACCACGCATGCCTTTACCACGCAATTTCGTGGTAAAGGCATGACTGGTAAAGGGATATATGTGGTAAAGATCACACCCCTGCCCCCCCCTGCCCTGAGCCCTAAAAACAACACGACCCCCCCATGAGCCCTAAAAATAACCCCAACACCCTACCAGCCCTAAAAACAACTCCGACCCCCCTGAACCCTAACACCAACCCCCTCCCCAAGCCCTAAAAACAACCCTGACCTCCCTAAGCCCTAACTACAACTCCGACCCACCGAGCCCTAAAAACTACCCCCACCCCCAACCCCTGTGCCTGCCCATCCGCGCATCTAGACTGCGCACTGCCTTAACCACACATATGCGTGGTTCTGCTTGCGGGGAAACAGCACACGTGGCTCAGCCCACGTTGTAAAGGCAGTTTCCCTTCTTCTTACTACTCAATCAGGTTTCTGACCTGATAAAAGTCCTAACATTACTCAAGAATCTTTTAAAGCATGTCTTATCCATATTGCTCACTGAATGAAAGCAAGCTGCTTCGAACTTAACTTAGATAAATCTGCGATTCTGATTTTTGGGGGCTCTCATTCTGTCTAGTCATCCGCCTGCTGGTCGAAGAAATTGGGAGATTACCCAGCCCAACCTGTGCAGCAAGAAATCTGGTAATTAAGTTTGACTCCCATCTTTCTTTCCGGCTCAAGATATTGGCAGTCACTGGCACTTGCTTCTCTTTATTACTTTTCCTGAGCAAATTTCTCAATATCCTGCCAACATCTACATGCAAGACAGTAGTCTATGCCCTCATCACTGCTAGATTGGACTATGCCAACTCATTTTACTTAAGGATCTCTTAGTACCTGATCAGGCGTCTTCAAGTTATCCAGAATGTCACGGTCATGCTAGTTTTAAATACCCCTCAACAGCAGCCGATTTCATTGCATCTTAAATTTCTTTCCTGGCTCCTGGTGCATAAAAGAATTCAATTCAAAAGTCTAATCTTGACACACTGTGCATTCCACAGAAAGGGACCTAAATACCTGATGGGCAGGTTTACTCATTATCGTCCAAACCGAGGTCTAATATATGCTAATGCACTGCTGTTAACGATCCTTAAAATTTGAAGTGTCAGAAAAGGTGGCCCCTTTCACCTTATGTTCCATTTCCAAGGAAACACGTTTTTAAATACTATTGGAAGCCCGGCTACTACATCTGCTTAATCATTTTTTATGAGCAGCCTCTACTTGTGCAGTGCCGAGATGCCCTTCTGGGCTATACAAAACTTTTCATTCATTCAGACATCTTCAATGCTCTTCCACTAGACAAGAATACCTATTCATACATATAAACATAAGATTAATTACTGCAAAAGCCTTTACTCTTAGGGTGAGTGATGTAAGGAAATGAAGTAAGATGTGAGATCAGTTTGCATTACTGAGGATGGTTGCAGTATGAAAACATGTACCCATGTGCAAAGTTTACTAATATGGAATTGATGGAGCAAGGACTCACAATGAGACTTGCTCGTAAGCAATCCTCTCATAGTAATAATTATTAATCTTTGTAATGTCTATACTAACAAATGCACCCATGAACATTATACGAGTGAAGCTTGCCTATGTGTTTAAAACTAATAAATAACGCTTGTCTAATCTAAGATGGCCGCTAAAGCGCGGGAATTTCACTGCGCATGTGTCAACCATATCATGTGGTATGACGTCTTTCTTTGCTTGGAGGGAAACCTTTGCTTCTGCGCAGTGTGTATTAAAATGGCTGTTTAATGTTTTCACGTGCTACAGCTTGCTCATATGTCGCAAATAAAACTGTGATATTTTAACGCTATTAATGCGGGATAGATTTTAATTAAACGGGAATAGAGTAGACATAGTGGGTATACAGTGAAACCATTTATTTTGTAATTTTAATATTTTTTTCTTTGACTTTTATTAGTTCATAAATGGTCCTGGGTTGGTTGAACTGCAGCTCGAAAGACATTGGTTCTGCACATGCGCCCTGAAAGCTGACCAGAGAAGCGATGAAGTCAACTTGGAAGCTCTCCAAAGTCGCGAAGCCTGGTTCACAAGTTCATCCGAAATGTATCTGAACTCGATACAAATGTATATAAAATGTATTGCGGAATCAATGGGAAACGGGTGGGAAATAAAGCAAATGTATTAATTGTGATGGGCGGTACTTTAAAACAATGGGCTTAAAGAAATTGAACCAAAGTGACATGGTGTGAGGATCAACCCCCTGTCCCTGTCCAATTAGAAGTAGTGGTCCCATATTTTTGCAACATTAATGGGAGGTACATGGGCGTAGAAGGGTATAATAGATATAGAATTAGCATTAGCATTAGGCATTAAGGCTGTCAGCTGGGAGAACCACAGAACGAGCTGATCGATTGCAGACAACCAGTGTCCAGAGAGGTCCTGAGGTGGGGGCGGCGGAGTACATTAGAAGGAAGACACAGAGGAAATCGAGGAGAAGCGAAGTACCAGAGAGGGGAACGACGCAGGCGTCGTTGATAGAGAGGTCACCTGTCCTGTCCTGAACCTGGTCCGGAGGTCATTGCTCTTCATCCTTCCTGAGACCTATCTTTCCAACTCCTTGGCCAAGGGGTTTGGTTTCTCGCACCTTTAGGTAAATATAAATGCACCTTTAGCAGTGCTGCTGTCTCTATCTTCTCCTTTCTGAGGGACCGTCATTGATCGATAATTGATTATTATGCTTCATCCTTGATATACGATTTAAGTATCGTGTGGTTCTGTATTTTACTCTGCTAAATCTTTAGATAAACATTTTAAAACTTCCTGACTCAGTGATTATTTCAGGATTATGAATTGTAATGAATGTCACTCATTTTAAACTTCCCAATTAGCAAAGGGTCCATTGGTAAGTCATTACTCTTCAATCAGAAGGTAATTGGTAGCAGGGATTTTGATAAAGAGTACAACTGACCCACCAGCGGAAATTGCTAGCGTAGTACGAATGAATGGGCCCAGGTGAGTATTCGGTGTATGAATGCTTGTTGCTAGTAACCCGCTGGATCAGAATGACCTCGAATGCCCCCAGAATGCTCCCCGATTATTTGCAAAAGCATCGAGAAGCATGACAGCAAGATTAGTGATGAACTGCTTTTGAAATAAAATTAACACAAAAAAATGTGTAACGTAAAAAAACTGTTTTGCAAAAGTACTGTACAACTTTAGATACCATTTCATTGAGGCATCGATGAGTAATGCATGCATATATCTTTTTATGAAAATAATGGAAAAATCAGCACAAAACCATTATGGGCAACATGAAAATAAATTAGGGGCACAACTTTTTTTTTTTTTTTAAATCACAAAAATGTACTAGCATGTATATGTCTTTGCAGTGGTTTAGGTTTAGGACTTTTAAGAATGAACAAGTTTGCGGAAATAGGCCTGGAAACACTGCTCTTAGCAATGTTTGTGATTTCCATTTTCGCACGAGCAAATCTACATATATTTTTGCTCATGCAACGGTCTGCCAAGCGATTGTAAATTCAACTTCCTTGCATGGCCTTCTTCACTATCCTGTAAAAACATTTTACACCTGTCCTTGTCAGATGTACATTTGCAACGATTTCCAATATGGGAAGACTTTGGAGAGAAACTAGTAAATACCACTGAACATGTAAGTTTGTGGGTGCGAAAAGACTCATAGGACATATCAACCCTAGAATTGCAGCTTCACACTAATTCTAGCCGATGTATCTAGATTTGTGTAAAGGTAGCAATATCACAGCCTTGTCAAAATACCAACACTGCTATAATAAGAGCCCTGACATAATCAGAGAGGCGATTATCAGAGCTCTGATATGAGAATGCTGCCATGATTTGCCGATTCCCTGCAATGTCACTAAAAAGGACTAGTGGATTTTTTCCACAGAGCAGGTAAATTTATGAAGCATCCAGTCCAATAGACAAATAGATAATTTATAACACTCCACTCCTATGGACACTATACAACTCATTCTTGGTGTGCTGCATCCCGCTTTTACTCTTTTGAGAAAGTGATCCGCAGTGGCAGCTGCTCGCAAGGCCAAGTGGTAGGGTAGCGCAGGGGAATACCCACAAAAAAGCACGGACAAAATAATTTTAAAAATATGAAAATAAAATAGTACTTACCTGTAGCTGCGGCGGCTGCCTTGCTCCTCTTCCTCAACTCCCAGCAGTCCACGGCTGGTGCACATGCGCAGGCTCCCAGATGCCGATCCAGACACTGCTCTTATGCTGGGAATACTATTACCCAGCATGAGAGAAGCACTGAGATTGGTCTGAGCGGCCTGGTTTGGTGCTCAGACAGGGCCTGGGAGCCTGTGTCTGCTCTCCACACTGCTGTGCAACACAGCTCAGGTTGGAGAAATGCTAAGTGTGCATGTTGGTTTGGCTGTCCTAAGATAGCCGTCCAAACCGATATGCGCACTTACAGTGCCCACCACTGCTCTCTGAAGATGAGGAGGCCTCTGCCCCGCCCGATGACTCGGCTGGCTCTAGCTCAGTGAAAAATAGCATGATAATAATAAAAATTGTTCTATTATCATTTTATTTTTCACGTTTGCCTCTGCTGGCTATCGGCAGTGGGGTGACGCTGCTCCGCCATGACGGAGGAGTCGCCCCTGGTGATCCGGTTGTTCTGGAATACACTTCTTTCAATAAGATCTGCATCCTCACTGCCCTATTTTAAAATTCATTGAAAGAACATTTGTTGACTACCTTTTATCTCACTTATCTAGCCTGTTGGTAATTGTTTTCTTTAACCTTATTTTATACTGTTTTTCTATGTTCAAATGTTCCGATAAAAGAGCTCGAATATATCAAATCATTTAATTTTCACAATGGGTGAGCATTCTGTATCTCGGCCACTGCAATTTAACTTCAGAGAATGAGTCACTGAAGCAAAATGTACCTTTTATGAGGTAGTTGTCCACTTTTTACGACAGAATGTTAGTTTCAACTTTTACGTTTTCTCTATAAAAACAAACAAACTGTGAATAACACTCCTTTGTAAATATTGACAAACATTACCTACTTAGTATGGAAAAAGTAAAATTAGAAGAACATTGGGAGGTGTGGAAGATGGGAGAGAAGCAGCTCACTAATGATCTACTGCTGTCCTGAGAAACTCAGGTTGCTGAGGATCAAATGTACAAATTTCTTTCATGGGATGACATCATAGGAGACTATTCTATGCCACACAGAGCAATGTGCAATACCGTTCCTGACAGAAGTACCTCTGGTCATGTGTGATCCAATAAGGAGTCAATCTTATCGTAAAGTTACCCAGACAGTTATCCAAGTGGTCTTCGGCACAGGGGAGTAGGAAAGGTAGCAGCATTGATGTCATAGCGGGTTACATTCAGATATACTACATTCTGAACATGGTGAAGACCACACTAGAGAGCATATGGTAGGATGAATTTGTTTTTCCATAGGCCCACAAAGGGAAGGGGTTGAAGCATGATCCTGAAATTAAAAGAAAACACGTTGTCAGAAGATGTAAGATGGCCTGGAGCTAACAGTAGGGGCGCTGGTCAGGCACACGCATTGTAGGTGCCATGCACGCTACAGAATCCGACCAGCGATGTTGGGGGCGGCCTGCTAACCATTGGTAGGAGGGCTGTCCACTGCTCCTGCTTTCACAGGGTCAGATTCCAA
The DNA here is from genome assembly GCA_963921515.1 of Calotriton arnoldi. Taxonomy (NCBI): domain Eukaryota; kingdom Metazoa; phylum Chordata; class Amphibia; order Caudata; family Salamandridae; genus Calotriton; species Calotriton arnoldi. The sequence goes on along the minus strand of CAWUFW010002175.1, from coordinate 1,025,672 downwards.
CCTGTGGTGCCGACACTGTGCTTTTGCAGGATGGAAATGATAGTGATGCAAGCACAACAAGGGCTGCGTTCAATGCCAGAGAGCACCCAACATGCTGCTCACATGACCGAGTGCCACAAATAGTAGTGCAATTATACTCCGGGTGCATGAGTCTGGCTGGTATCTCCAGGCTCACCACTCACAATGGACAAAACAGCTCCCTGGAGGGCTGATGAATAATGTACAATGGCAGGGGCTAGACAAATACTACTTTGCCTTCAGCGCCTCCCAATGCACATTCAAAGCAGCAAAATGCCAACACTCATGAAGTCTGACACATCAAACACCAAATGGGTGTTCTGTGGCAGACCCAAAATATGAATGACACGCCCAACAAAGCTATGGCTCTATGGAGCTGACCTATTGCCTCACTATGTATGCCGCCCCATGGGAGGAGCCAAAATGTGAATGACACCTCAAGCAAACAATGTCTGAAGGGTTCTGATCCAAAAACACCTCTCTCTATGCATTTTGTTTCTTTATTACAACAGCTGTAGTAGACAGCTAAACAGGGACGGCACACTGGGAGAGGATGGGATGCGTGTCTGCATCTGGAGTGCTGGAGAGCATTGTTGGAAAACCTCACACTATTTATCCCAGTACATACTATCTAAAAGCACAATATAATTTAATAACAACACATACTCAAAACATAACATTTATAGTTGTCTCTTTCATAGTGTTAATTAAGGGTAATGTGGTATGTTATCTTATTTTTAAGATTACTAGTATTTGTATCCGTCACATTAAGGGTGATTTCTTGAGCATTGGATCTGGTGTGCAAGTTACGGTTTGAATTTGTTGTGCGAGTTATGGCCTGCGGTACTAACCACAAACTTGCACGTTTCAGTGGGTTTTATTGTTTTAATTTGCAACTATAACCATTTTAAGTGTGTTTTTTTAAGTGAATTTGTGAAGATTTTTTAAACATATGTTACAGTTTGATAATCCAAGCCGACCATGACTTCACTTTAATCTTTGCTTTTTGAAATGAAAAATAATAAATATTGACCTATTTTAGTCCTCTGCAAGCCCCAAAAGTAGATAAAACTACATTTGTGTGACAAGCAACTCACAAATTTCACTTGGTCATCATTTATTAAACAAAAGAAAAGCCAACATTCATATCTGATAAATTACTTGCCTGGTTGCTAAGGAGAGAAAAGCGCAGCCTCTGAAATGATTAACATCAAAGTGGTATTAATGAAGATTACCGCAAACAATGGCATTCGCAAACACCAACACCGACCAAAAAGCAAATATATGGATGATATGCTAGATGAGGCCTGCCAACAGCAATTAACTAGGAAACAAAATAAGGCCTGTAACAGCCACTAGGGAAGGAGGACAATTTTGCATCAATTGGAGAATTGGCTCCTGGTAAAATCCCGGTGAGGGTGGCCTGTGGAATTTTATCAGCCTTATGTGGAACTGCTGGGAAACTAAATACTTCAAATTATGGAAGAGGCTGTAATAGGATGGAGGGTAAGTGGGAAAAATCTATTGAACGTGTTACAAAATGATAAAGCCACGCCAATGTAGACCCCAACTTTTCTATTTTTTTTTAAGTTGGGAGAAAGAATTTTCCAAGCGTGGAAGAAATTCTGATATTCTCAAACGGGCTACATTTCTAGTTTGCATGCAGAATGGCTTCTGCATTGCTCTCCTTGAGATGCAGATGACAGTGTGCGGGCTACAGTTTTACTTTTTGAAGACGTTATGCCAGAGTAATTGTAATGTTTGTGTAGAGTAGTGTATGGGTCCATGTATGCTCCACTGTTTGAGATAAAATTATCTCTAATATATCTCTACGACAGCAATAGCACAGTTTGCTCCTAAATCACTGCTAAGTGAGAGCCACTGTTTGGGGCATTTGAGGTGATCATCGTATCAAATTCTGGGAACAGGTTGAGAAGAACCAACATGGCAGCACTTTCCTCATTCAGTGTATGAAGGTCATTCAACATTCCTAAAGAAGACATCTCGACTCCATGTCCTGGTCTAAAACTAGACTTTGTTAGAGCCAAGAACACGCGGGCATCCAAGACGGTACAAAGGTACATGAGAAATGTGACTTGCTGTTGCTGCTTTGTGTGAGGGGTCACTTCTCGGGTGTGGAATTCTGAGACCACTTCAAGGGTACTGCACTCTGACCTGAAGTCCTCTGCCATATTGTATCCATCTCAGAAGTGTCGTGCTGTGTGGTGTTGCATTACTTGTGCAATACAGACCTGGCTCATTGTGTATCTCTCATCCAAAACCACAAACAACTTCCAGTCCTTTTTATGCTAATTCGCTACTCAATCTCAATGGAGTGTCTTATCTCCTGCTACAACCTTGAGTTTGATGTAACAGCAGAAACCCTTCCATTTGCTCTTTCATCATTTGAAAGGGCTGTTAACAGTCAATGCTTGTTGCAACTAAAACTGGTAACCAACTAAGCTGTCTTGTCTAAGTTAATTTATTCTTGGTTCTAACAGATAATGCATTATGTAGTATACATGCCAATAAGGCATAGTGTGATTTTTCATTAAAATAGCTCTAAGATATACCACTGAATTCACCCACATGAGAAGAGTTTCCATTGTTTGAATTCTTCACACAGGATAGACCAACACCCAACAGAACACATGATTAGACATCACTTCACACACGTGCAATAGAGCACAGATATGCCTTTCAGTTGGCTGTCACACTGCTACCAAAAGTACTAGCCATGGGCACAATTAACTATGCAGGTGCAATTCACAGAATTTTGAGAATTTCACGTTATGCGTGTCAGTCACATTCTTAACCTATTGAGGCATGCATACACACTTGTGCAACTTTGCATGACGCGTCAACGTACAAGAAAAATTATGTTTGAGGTGCTTTTATTGTTTTGCAGTATTTATTAGCACAAAATGCACCTTTGGGTCAAAAAGAAAATACAAAATTGTGGATTTGCAATTTGCGTTCATTTTGCGTAATTACCCTAATTTTGCATACCCCTAAACAGTGCTGACCCATCAAGATAAAATAGAATAATTCTGATTGAACATACTGAAGACAAATCAAACATGAGATATAGTTGGCTGTCAAGTGTCCCAATGGTACAAATAAAAGAAATGTCACAGAAATAATAAGCATGATACATTAGACAGAAAAGCACAATAAATGTATGTGCCAATCAGTTTAGATATGCCATGACTGAATGTTCCATCATGTCATGCAGATAGCAATGTGAAGCTCAGATGGTTTTAAGTCTCTGGAAAACAAAACCTAATACTGACCCAAAAGTCATATACCACTGAATTCACCCACGAGAAAAGTTTCCATTGTTTGAATTCTTCACACAGGGCAGACCAAAACCCAACAGAACACATTAGACAGCACTTCACACATGTGCAATACAGCACAGATATGGCTTTTAGTTGGCTTTAACATTGCTCCCATCAGTCCTAGGCCTGGGAGCAATTTAAACAACTCAGGTGCAACTCACACAATTTTGAGAATTTCACGTTACATGTGTCAGTCACATTCTTACCATGAGCAAAAATAAATATGGTAAAAGGAAGTACAGGTAGGTATGCAAGTCATTCCCCATCTATGGATAAGCAAGCAGGTCTCGCCTTTGGGACCTATTGGCTTCCCCATGGGTTATCAATGCTGGCCAACTGGCTAAAGATTAAGCAAAAATAACAATAAGGCGCCATGACATATCTTCCCGTCTCATTGTGTAGGTTTGCGCAACATGCATGTGCACGCCTAAATAAGACATGCACTTTTTTTTCTTTTTATTTACAGATCCAATTTGGAACAGTAAATACATTTTTTTTAAAGCTATACAAAAGCATTTTTTTTTTTTGACGTGCGGGTGGCAGAAGCAACACAGAGGCTTTATGTGGGGAGCAGCAACACGAAGGGCGCAGGTGGAGAATTAAGCAGTACAGTGGTGAAGTGACAGAGGGCAGGGGCAGAAGCAACACAGAAGGCACAGGTGGGGGAAGAAATATGGAGGACGAGGGGAAGCAGAAAGCAACATGGGCGAGAGAGAGGAACGGGGGAGCTATTACGAGAAGCACATATTGGCGAGCACAATAATGAGGAGTCTGGAGACAAGCACACAGGCGAAAGAGCAACACAGAGTGTGGCAGAGAGAAGAGCAGCACACGAGAGAGACATCTGGAAAACAAATGCAGTTTTGTAGAGTGTTTAAAAGAAAAAAAATGAAAAAGTAAGACTTCAAAAGTGACCAGTGGAAGGACACAAGTAATGCGTCCATGCCCCAACGGAGGGACAAACACATGAAGAGGAGGGAAACCTATGGCAACTGACCAATAAGAAACAAGAAAGTGAGAGTGACAATGAAACCAACCAATGGTAAGAAATGGGCGGCCTCTAAGCCTACTGTTAATATACAAAAGCCCAGGCGAGACCTAAAAATGAAATTCCGACTAAAACCTCACATCGCAACTGCAGTGTTGTAATTGCCTCATAGTGGTAATAGCACATATTTAGCAAAACGCTATATAGGTAATGTACATGCAATGGGTATAGTCACTGCCAAGTGCAGCATTGGCCACTGGAAATGTAGAAACTAAGGCTGGGGTCATAAAGTCAAATAAAGGAAGCAACAGCAGAATTACGTTTGAAGCATGAGGTTGTTTTTCAGTGCATTCATTTTATGCATTTAAGTGGCTCGCTTAATTTTGCTTGTCGTTTGAATTCTCACGTTTTAACACAACCTTCCGGTCGACTCGAACCTTAATTAAACTTCTCCCGGGGCGTATCATTTAAAAAAAAAATGTGCAGCAAATGAGCAAGAAGAAAGCAAACACCGCTGACAGCTCCAACCGAGAGATTACCTAGAGTCGAAAATACGTACAGAATAAGGGGTTGTGAGAGGAAGTAAGGAATTAAAGGAGTTAAATCGAGGTTGACTGGGGGGCGAACAAGTAGTTCTTGATTCAAATTTCTCCAAACAGCACCGCTACTCGTCTACACGGGTTGCTGCAACTGAAGTTACACCTCTTTTGCAGACACTCTTCACAAGAATACAATGAAACAAAAAACGTACGGAAACTTTTGCTCAGATTCGTTCATACCCTGCTAGCGCAAAAAGGCAGAGCTGCTGAAAGCACGCTTCTGCAACAGACCCACCAAGTGCAAGTCTTACTTCCTCGCAGCTACCATTGTTTTTCCTTCCCCCGGGGGGAGATGCGTTCAGCAACGCGCTCGCTCCCCGTTAGGACAGCTCGGTAAAGCAGAGATCGCACAGTCAAACTCAGCTCACCTGCAGCAGCCGAAAGACAGGTGTGTAAAGTCTGCGGGGCGGCGGTGTTCCCGTATTACAACCCCACCAGAAGCGATGTGTCTCGGGGCGCGCGGCACTGCAGGCAGAGGCGGGGAGGATCAGTTTCCAGTACATCATAACAGCGAGGAACGCACCCGGGGGAGCCGCGCGCGCGCCTGCTGCAGCCCGTCTGTAAACGCACAGTGGCATTTTAAGAAGTTTACATCTCACACAACGTTGGCTTTTAAGAAGCTTAAAAGGAAGCAGGAATGGAAAAAATGTGCAAGACTTTCAGAGAGGCTTCTGCTAAGTAGAGCTGGAAGGGGCATGTTCTCCACATTGCTAAAATGCAACGGCAGCCATATTCCTGGAAGTAGAAATTTGAGACAACAGCACCCGGAAACAAAGGACTGGTAGCAAACGAGAAGCATTCTTACCGCTACACGGATTTTATACCCATCAGTCAGTTAAACTATTGCTATTAAGGCATTATTCATCAGGGATCGAGGGTGGAAGCAATAAATATTGTGCTCATCCTGCAACAAACTTCTAATCTTGCGATTAGGGTTGCCAGCTCATTATATTGATGTCCCAGACATTACAAAAATAAGCAGTCACCTAAAGCCTATTTTCAGCACTTATCTGTGCATAGTTGGAACAGCAAATATAAAAAGAAAGCATTTTTGATTGTGTTCTAGGGCTGCCTGAATGATCCATGGCTGATAATTAAAGGGAACAAAGACAGAAAAGTCACATTACAAATGAATACATATGATTTTATTTATCACCCTATTTAGTGTCAAGACGAGGCCTTTGCAGGCTCTTTAAACAACAAATGGCTGGTATTTTTCTTTTGGCAACCCTACTTTATATTTCTTTTCATGAAATGCATTCTCACACTATGGCAGTGAAAGTAAAATCCAAATGTAAGGAATAGGCAGAGTGGGGGCCCAGGGGGTATTAGAACCAGAAAAAAAACTAAGCCTCGGTAACCAGTTTACAAAGGTACGTAAATATGCAAATGGTCTTTAAAGACCTGTGAAAAACTCGGGCGTGCCGGAGATAAGACTCCAGACACTGCCCAGCCGAGCCCACAGCATGTTGAGCTGCAGCAGCCCGGGCTGAGACACACGACGGGAGGGGCTGACGCCCTTTCAGCCCTATGGGCGTTGCGCGCCTGTCTGAGCTATTGCCACCGCTAAAACTCTTTTTGTAGGTTACTAAACCCAGTTAACGATTCAGAATCTTTAAATAGGTTTAGTAACCATTAAGAAATCGCATTTGGAAAGGGGCTTGTTGAGGGAGTCCGTTCCAAATACCGATTACTTTACAGATGTATTCATGTTTTGCGACTGAAATCCGGTGTCAAAACAATATTTTACCACCAGTTCAAAATTGATGGTTAGCCATTGACAAACACGTTTTTTTCCATGGGACCACTGTGTACTCCTAAAAAACGTTTGCTTACATTTTCAATATTTTTTAAACGCGTCCCATTTTCCTTTTAGGAAAACGGGCTGCATTTAAAAACAAGCATTGGCAAAGCCACTAGGTCTCTGCAATCCGAGAGCTATTGGCGATGTCAATGTCTTTCAGCCATGTTGAATAGCAGCACAACCGCTGTTCAACATGATTGAAACTCACATAAAAAAGCGCTATGATCCAGTCTGCACTGTATTCTGAACTCATATTTGAAAGCCCTGTCATGGGTGATAATGAAGTAAAACGTTTTTGTGAAATAAAATATTTGGGCAAGAGCACACCTTTTAATTGGGGAAGCTATGATTTATCCAGGTTTTCTGGTTTCACCTTGTACAACTTAGCTAGGAAATAAGTATCTATTTGTCTTACCTTCTGTAGTGTGCTCCGTTGCGACTTATCTGCCAGACGCTGGCAATTATGTTTAAATGAGAGGGGCGCGGTAGGCGTGCTGTAGCCCAATGAATTGTTAGCAACATGTTTCAAAGGGACAGCACATGCGCTGCCTAGGTGAGACCTATACTTGTATTTTAGAACAGCCCGTGGCTATTTGCAGTGAGCTTTTAATAACACATCACCCACACAACAAATTGAGGATAATCCAAATAAAAACGTCTTTGGGAATATTTTCTTGAGTGGTGTGAAAAATGGCCTATTTCTAGAAAATCCACAGAGCACATGATTGGGTTGTGGCACACAAAGGAATGGCGCTACCTTTTCCTGCACCATATATCTGTGAACTCTCCTCAAATACATGTGCGGCGCACTGTGCATTTGTACTTGTGGCTGATGCTGTTTTGCCTTTGAGTTGTATGTCCACGTTGTGAGAAGGTGGCCTGGTATATGCTGTCCACTAATTAAAGTGGGCACCTTGTACCAGTCCACATGACCCTTATGATGTCAAAGGTCAAAGATAACCTTTAGAAAGCTATCCTAGTGGTAGCTGTGCAGAGCAGCCTTCAGGCTTAATCTTGAAGGAATGTAAAGCAGCTTGTTTTACCAGAATGTCACCTCCTGAATGACCAAATGAAAGGAGAACCACACAGTAGTTATATAAAAAGATGTATTTATTAATATAACACTCTCTACTAATCTCTACATGAGATTAGAACACAAAGCACATAATACTGAATCAATAGAACATTTGTAAGTAGCACAATACACAGCGGGCTCCAGGGGGAGACTGAACCATATACTAAAAAAATGGTATAACAATCACGACTTGACTAGACACAGTGCCTAGAGCATGTAGAATCGCTGGGACCCTAAGGAACCACCCAAGGCAATGACACAGGGAGCCCACGGAGGACGGGTGCAGTGAGGAAACACGACCGCGTGCTCCGTACAACTCTATGGGAAAGTCACGGTTACAAAGTTATAGTTTAAGGACACTTTTACGAGGACTTCAAGCAAACCCTTTGGAACATAGGAGGTTCTAGAGCCAACCCACCAGTGAGTACCGAGGTACCCGTGTTACCTATCCCAGAGGAGCCGGGTGCATAGGAGTCAAGTGGTGTCGGAAACCTTTGTCGTTTTCAACAGGGGCGGTGCGTCCGTTGGGGCGTTGCCCCCACGCCCGTGCCCGCAGCTCCCTCGGCGTCTCTGAACTGCCGTCACCGAGGGAGAACTGAGTCTGACAATCATGTCAGTCAGCATGACGTCCGACCGCCCACCCCCTTCAGAGTCTGAAGGGGGTGGGCGGTCCGGCGTCATGTTGACTGGCGTGCATTGTCAGACCAGCCAGGGACAGGCAGCAGCACAAGTGCGCATGAGTGGGGAAGGTGAGCGAATTTTTCGCCCGTGCCCAATCATGCGCACTTGTGTTTCCACTGGCTTGCGCATGCCCATTAGGAGTCCCTCGGTCTCCTAATGGGCAGGCGGCGGGCGAAGAGTAACCGTGCCCTCAGCCAATCCTGGCGCTGCAGCAGCGCCAGGATTGGCTGAGGGGTTGCCACTCCACTCCTGTTCGAAGAGGCGCCAGTGCGGACCAGGAGCAGAGGTGGTCAGGTAAGTTTTCTAAATTTTTTTATTATCCCTCGGCCCCCTCCCACCCCGAGAGTACTGCGAGCCGCGGCTGTAAGCAAGGTAAGTGCCCGGACAAGTGTGAAGTGCATTCCTGCTTTGTGAATGCCCAAAAAGCTACTTCCTTTCGGTTGGAAACCTGATGCTCAATACATTTTCGGGTAAGGTCCACTTTACTAATCCCTGTTGTAATGTAGGCATGCGTTGCGTACTTTACGAACACGTAAGCGTGAATACCACTTGGTTGTGCTGGCGTGCTTTGCATACTTTACGCGTGCTGTTTTGTAAATTTTGTGTAAGGGAGGCAAGCATGCACCATCCTCTCTCCAACCCCAAGCGTAGAAAGCTGTGTTTGAAGTTTCCCGAGACAGTAAGCTGCAGGAACTGAGCCACAACGCAGAACCGCATCGGGCTTGACACTACATTCTCTCCGCTGCCAAGGTAAATATTGACGCTTGTAACCACGAAGCGCCCGTGGTTCCCGCCCGATTTCCAGCAGTGTGAAAGGCAGCGCAGGCGTTAGCCGCAGCCTTCCTTTAAAGGCGAGGAAGCTGCCTGGAGGTGCAAGTATCTTCTCTTTCATGTAAAGGAGGACGCTAATGTTTAAGGCTCACGGTTATGCATTGTTTTAGCAAGGACCGTCATGGTGGGCCATCGTTTCACCTTGTTTGTTTAGGTCTGGCGCTAGCTGTTACTAAAATTACATATATAATATACTTACTTTTAGGGGCTTTCAGTCAGCCCTCTTCATCCAATCTGTTTTGCATTTGAGCCTGTTGTTATCACACTCGATACGGACAAAAATATTAATACTTTTTTGCCAAACACTAACCATAATCTTTAACTTAACCAGGAATCAGAAACAAAAATGCTTGAAAGAAAAACAGCATTGAGGGCCGCATTTCAATTGAGTTATTACGGAAAATTCTCCAGTTTCAGAAGAAAGTGGCAAGTCCTCCGGTGAAGATTTCTCCACCGGTGGAAGACGAGCCCTCCAAAAGAGTATATACAGCGTCCTCACAATCTGGTGGATTCTTATGTGCTACCCAACTTGAAATAAGGCCCGAAATCTGAGGAATTTAAATATAAGTGCGCTTGGAATACATTGAATAAAACGGTAAATAAGGCATTTTCGTACTTGAAACATTTACATACACGGTATTAAAACACACACATAGACAATGTGTGCTCTGGATTCCAAACATTCGCACAGGCAGGCCGACTTATGGCATCTTACATCACAGGCTGTGAAGGCTTGAAGGTCGGACCTCAAGTGCCACCTGCCATGTGACAAGATCCATAACTAATCCAATTTCTGTTGGACAGATGAAAAATTTGGGAACTATTGTGAAATAAGCTGATGAAGTGTTTTTTTGTGGCCATCTGGTGATGTTTGGGCGCGGGCACACTGAGGCAGGGAGCATGTCTGCGCTAGTGATTGTCTCAGATTGACACACAGGGGGGGGCTGAAACCTGTTGAGCACAATGGGCGTTGCGCGCCTGCTGTGTAGGCCCTTGTAGGAATGTCTGATCTCGGATATACAGATATAAATACAGCAGTATTTAATATGTATACAAAATATGTGCTCATATACATACACGCACACATACCAACATACATGCATTTATGTATATTACAGCAGTGCCAGATGGTGACTTTTGAAACCACACTTGTTGAAATTGACTATCATCAGTATATCATATTGTTCGCATCAGAGGATCATCTTTCCACCATGGACTTAGAGCGCTTTTGCAATATTCCAACAGTGCAGCCCATGATTTGAGTGTCTTTAGTCTGCCTCGCTATGAATAAAAGGTGCAGTATTTCTACACATTGCATCGCCTATGTGCACGACTCAAGCATATGCAACCACGATGCATGAGGCATCCTCTACTGGTGCACGGCGCCAGGACCAAGCAATAGCTCATGCAGTGGGGTTTTGAATTCCAGGCCTGACTTGACTGACTCTAAAGAGGGAGCAGAAAATGAATGAAGCTTTTGCCCATGTCCTGGGCCTCATGTGTTTTTCCCATTTGCTCTGAAATGCACCAGTTTGTCATCTATTTTTCAAAAAATGTAATGGGGAAAGGCACCTCCCAAACCACTCTTGTGACCGTTGGGTTTGCCCGCCTTGCTCACTACAAAAACCTCTTAACCAATTTTTACGCCCCCCCACTTTCAAAAGTCACCAGCCACCACTGGTTTTCAATGGAGTGCTGCAAAGAAGTACTGCTGCCGGGAAGGAGAAGAGTGTCCGGTGGAATCCAAGCCTGGATTCTAGGTGAGAGGAACCTGAAAGCAGAGGGGACAGAGTCTGGGTCACTTCAGGTGACCAGGGGCTCGGTAGTCGAATGCCCACCGATGTCGGGTGCTTCAGGTGCGAAGAAGGGATGCTTGACTCTGCAGCCACGGGGACCAGGAGACGTCGAGGATGACCAGGATCCGGAGGTGAGCTGTCCCACGAAGGATGTCAAGTGCTGAGGGGTCGATGTCCGGCTGGAGCACCAACAAGCCTTGGCAAATGCAACCCACGCAGGAAGGACAAACAGGTTACGGTGTGGACCAGCAAGGACCAGGGGACTCTCCAAGCAATGGGGAGTCAGGGCACGTCTGGAGCAACCAGGGAAGCCCAAGAACAAACAAGAGGACCCTCGCCAGGACACACAGACCAACGGAACAGGGATCGCGAGGAGATCTCAAGCAAGTTTGCAAAGCACCAGCCCACGGGGCACTCAGTGCGAGGAGGCCGGATTTCTTCTGTGCAAATACTGCTCGGGGTCAGGACTACTCGGAGTCCAATGCACAAGCTTAGGGGTCGCCAACAAGCATATGCACTTGCAAATGTACGCGGTGCACAGGGGTTCGGGTCACGCGGTCCCCACGAGGGATACTGGTCTCAGAATCGCTGAGAGGGCAGATTGACCTCAGGGACCTTTGGAAACCCACCTCCTGTGTTGCTGAAATCTTCGGAGTCCTCAGGAGCTCGGGAGATGCAAGCCGGTCAGATGTGCTTAGGTGCCTGCTAGTGCAGGGGAGTAACTCCTTTACTCCAAGGGAGATTCTTCAGTCGTCCAGAGTTGTGCAGACAGTCGAAGTACTTGGTTTCTTCTTACTAGAATCTTGTCCAGGTAAAATCTAAAGTCCTGTAGCCAGGTAACCCACTTTATACCCAAGGGAAAGGGTTGGACAAATTCAGGGGACCCTCCTAGGGGAGGGGCAGGACAGAGGGGTGGCTACACCCATGTCCTTTGTCCAGTTTCACGCCAGAGCAGGAGCCAATGGCTCCCAGAACTGGTTTGAGCTGGACTATGCACAGGGACACCAAATGTGCCCCCAGTGCAGACTTTCTGGCACTCTCAGAGTGCACCCACCCAGCCCCAATACACTAAACCCTGTCTGGGAGGTGGTCACACCTCCCTGTGACAGGATGCCTATTGTCATGCCTTCCTCTGCTCGAGCTTGGCTCAGCAGCAGGAGAGCAGAATCGTGTCTGTGGCTGGCAGCGTCCATTTTGTGCTGCCTGGGTCGAGAAAGCTGGTACCGGGAGACCGGTGACCCACAGTAGTGGTTTCAGAAGGGTGGAATCATACCTCCCACACCAGTTACTGGTGTGGAGGTATGACTCCAAGTTGTTTGACACCAAACACGACATGTTTCTAAGCAGCCGTTTTAAAGTTAGCATTTACCGCGAGGTTATAATGCAACTTAACCTATATGTGTGGCTGCATCACAGACAACCCCGGGGAATGGTCTCCGAAGGCTGCAGAGGGGCTCTGCTTATGCAGGGGCACCCTCTCACATAAAACCCAGCACCCTGCCTTCAGGATTGATAAGGCCTGCCATACTGGTGACTGATAGGTTTTTAAGTGTAGTGATTTAGATAGATGTAGTGAACCTATATCTAAGTAAGTGGTGCAAGCACCAGCTTACCCAGGTTGCTGTAGCAGACCTGGTGTGTCATTTTGAATGGCCTCTCATGGGTGGCATAATACATGCTTCAGCCCATGGGAGGCCTCTGGGGTACCTATGCCCTGGGTACATGGTGTACCATATACTAGGGACTGATAAGGGTACCCCAGTATCCAATCTGGAGTGTACCTAAAGTACATACATAGCAATTTAAGGGAGGAAGCAGATAGACTGGGGTCCTGGATAGCAGGATCCCAGTCAGACTAGTCCAAAAACAGTGAGACATCAGCAAAAAGTGGGGGTAACCATAAGAAGCAGATACTACTTTCCTACACCGCCCCCCCCCCCAAACGCAAGGACATTAAACTAACCTTGACCAGTTGAGTCTTCATGTTCTAAGTGGAAATATCTGGAGAGTCCATCTGCATTGGCATGGTTACTCCCAGGTCTATGTTCAACTGTATAGTCCATCCCCTGTAGGGAAATGGACCACCTCAAGAGTTTGGGGTTTTCACCCTTCATCTGTTTTAGCCATAAGAGGGGCTTATGGTCTGTCTGAACAATGAAGTGAGTGCCAAACAGGTATGGCCTCAGCTTCTTCAGAGCCCAAACCACAGCAAAGGCTTCCCTCTCAATAGCTGACCAACGTTTCTCTCTGGGGGTCAGCCTTCTGCTTATGAAAGCTACTGGCTGATCCTGACCTTCATCATTCAATTGTGATAACACAGCCCCTACCCCCAATTCAGATGCATCTGTTTGAACAATGAATTGTTTGGAATAATCAGGACTTTGCAGAATGGGAACAGTGCACATGGCCTGCTTCAGGTCATCAAATGCCTTTTGACAGCTAACGTCCACTGAACTTTCTTAGGCATCCTTTAGGAAGTTAAATCATTCAAAGGGGTCACTATGGAGCCATATCCTTTGACAAACCTCCTGTAGTACCCAGTCAGGCCCAAGACAGCTCTGACCTGAGTCTGGGTAGTTGGAGCAACCCAATCCATGATGGTTTGGATTTTGCTCTACAATGGTTGAACCTGGCCTCCACCCACAAGGTGGCCCAGGTACACAACCTTACTCTGCCCTTTCTGGCACTTGGTGGCCTTGATAGTGAGGCCTGCCTTTTGCAGGGCCTCCAGAACATTTCTCAGGTGGACCAGGTGATCCTCCCAGGTGGAGCTAAAGACAGCAATATCATCAAGATAAGCTGCACTATAGGCTTCCAGACCTGTGAGAACTTTATTCACCAGCCTTTGAAATGTGGCAGGTGCATTCTTCAAGCCAAAAGGCATCACCACAAATTGGTATTGCCCACTAGGGGTTGAGAATGCTGTTTTTGGTTTAGCATCCTCAGCTAATCTGATTTGCCAGTAACCAGCTGTCAGGTCAAATGTACTTAAGAATTTGGCAAAGGCCAAAGTGTCAATAAGTTCATCTGCCCTTGGAATTGGATGAGCATCAGTCCTAGTGACTGCATTGAGTCCCCTGTAGTCAACATAGAACCTCATTTCTCTCTTACCACCCTGGGTGTGAGGTTTTGGTACTAAGACTACTGGGCTAGCCCAGGGGCTATCTGAGGACTCAATCACTCCCAGTTCCAACATTTTCTAGACTTCAGTCCTGATACAGTCCCTGACATGGTCAGGTTGCCTGTAAATCTTATTTCTAACAGGCAGACTGTCACCTGTGTCCACCTCATGTGTACACCAGGTAGTCTGACTTGGAGTCAGTGAAAACATGTGTCTGTACCAGCCGCGGTCGGTGGTAGGAGTGCTGCCGGGCGGTGACGTGGGGAGGGGGAGGGGCAGGGTGGGGGGTAGTAAACTATGGATTACGGAGGTTTACAGGTAAGTAAACATATAAATAAATAAAACAAATTTCGTTGCGCGCACTGCATCCCCAAATGCGATGCAGCGCTCACAACGAAATTCGTTTTATTTATTTATATGTTTACTTACCTGTAAACCTCCGTAATCCATAGTTTACTACCCCCCACCCTGCCCCTCCCCACCCCCCTCCCCACGTCACCGCCCGGCAGCACTCCTACCACCGACCGCGGCTGGTCTGTACTGATTGAGGACCTTCCTACAATCAGTCTGTTGCTGTTCAGTGAGGCTGCCTGCCAAGGCTACACCATCAACTGAACCATCATCAGGGTTCTGTGAGAGGAGGTCAGGGAGTGGATCACTCTCTTCCTTCTGTCCCTCATCAGTAGCCATGAGCAAGCCCATGTCTGCCCTGTCCACATATGGCTTGAGCCTGTTCACATGGAGCACCCTGTGGGGGCTCCTGGGAGTTCCAAGGTCCACCAGGTAGGTAACCTCTCCCTTCTGCTCAAGAATGGTATGGGGCCCACTCCACTTGTCTTGGAGAGCTGCTGGGGCCACAGGCTCCAACACCCACACCTTCTGTCCTGGCTGATACACAGTCAAAACAGCCTTTTGGTCATGCCAGGCTTTCTGTAATTCCTGGCTAGCCTCAAGATTTTTGGATGCCTTCTTCATATACTCAGCCATCCTGGAGCGGAGACCAAGTACATAGTCCACTATGTCCTGTTTAGGTGGTTTGAGAGGTAACTCCCATCCCTCCTTAACCAAACATAAGGGACCCCTAACTGGATGTCCAAACAGAAGTTCAAAAGGGCTGTAGCCAACCCCCTTCTGAGGAACCTCCCTGTAGGCAAAGAGAAGGCAGGGCAAAAGGATAGACCATCTACGCCTGAGCTTGTCAGGGAGATCTTTTATCATGCCCTTGAGGGTTTTGTTGAATCTCTCAACTAACCCATTGCATTGTGGGTGATAGGGTGTGGTGAATTTGTAATTCACTCCACACTCCTTCCACATAGCAGTAAGATAACCAGACATAAAGTTTGCATCTCGGTCTGATACCACCTCCTTAGGGAAACCCACTCTGGAAAAGATTCCCAGGAGGGCCCTGCCCACAGCAGGAGCTGTGGTGGTCCTAAGGGGTATTGCCTCTGGATACCTAGTGGCATGGTCCACCACCACTAGTATGAATCTGTGCCCAGATGCAGTTGGAGGATCCATGGGACCAACAATGTCAATCCCAACCCTCTCAAAAGGAACCACCACCACAGGTAGTGGTATCGGGGGGCCTTTGTAGTACCACCTGCCTTACCAGTGGCTTGGCAAGTGATACAGGAGCGACAAAACTCCTTTGTGTCTTCTGACATGTGAGGCCAGTGAAAGTGAGGGACAAGCCTGTCCCAGGTCTTGCTTTGGCCTAAGTGTCCTGCTAATGGGATGTCATGTGCCAGTGTTAATAGGAAGCCTCTAAACTTCAGAGCTATAACCAACCTCCTGGTAGCACCAGGCTTGGGGTCTCTACCCTCTGAATATAGAAGTCCATCATCCCAGTAGATCCTGTGGGACCCACTGGCACTCCCAGCAGCCTCAGCAGCAGCTTGCTGTATGAGGGGTTCAAGAGAGAGGCAGTTCAGCTGTTCCTGGCTCAGATCTGCCCTGGAAGGGCCCCCTGTCCCCAAGAACTCAACCTGGTCAGGTTCAAGTTCCTCTGAGACAGTTCCTTCACAGGGACTGAGATCATCTCCCTCAGGAGACTGATCCTCACTCTGAGGCAGGGGGGAAGATACTGCCTTACCCCTACTGCTCCTTCTCTTAGAAGGCACCTGTTCCATCATTTCAGGATCCAGGGCCTGTTCAGTGGAAGACATTTTTGCCTGTGACCTAGTCATGGCAAACACATCTGCAGGGATGCCCAACATTTCTGCATGTGTCCTGAGTTCCACTTCAGCCCAGGCTGAAGTCTCCAAATCATTGCCCAACAAGCATTCCACAGGGAGGTCTGAGCTAAACACAACCTTCTTAGGGCCAGTTACCCCACCTCAGGTGAAATTCACAACTGCCAAGGAATGGTCTGCCTGACATCGCTAGCATTGGTCACTTGGTACATCTCACCAAGTATGATCTGGTCAGGGCCCACAAGATCTTTTGTCACCATTGTGACACTTGCTCCTGTGTCCCTATATGCCATGGCCTCCTTTCCATTTATCAAAGGCTGTTGTCTGTACTTGCCCAGGTTACTAGGACTGACAAATAAGGAGGCAATATCCATGCCTCCATCACAGACAAAACAGCCTGAGTTGGAATTCTGACTAGGTCAGAACCCATCCCAGATCCCAGGGTTAACCCTACTATACCCTTGTTCCCAGTACCACCACTTGGAGCTGAACTAGGGGGAACAGTTGCCTTAAGGGCAGTGGTGGTGTCGGCAGGAGGATCCTTGGCCCATTGGCATCTCTTGTCCAATGGGTTTTCTCCTTACACAGGAAGCACCAAGGTTTCTTTTTATTTTTACCCTTGTTAGATTGTGACTCCCCCCCAGATGCAGGTTTTTGGGGCCCTTGTGAAGACTTCTGGTCTTTACCCTTCTCCCCACCCTTATCTGGAGTTTTGGCATCTTGCTTCTTTTGGTCACCACCTTGATTCTGAGTTTTCTTCTTCACCCTGGTTCTGACCCATTTGTCTACCTTCTTTCCCAATTCTTGGGGAGAGGTCAGATCAGAATTAACCAAGTACTGTTGCAACAACTGGTTTTGGCAATTATTAAGGATCTGCTCCCTCATAATTAAATTGTACAATCCTTTAAAATCATTCACTTTACTGCCAAGTAACCAGCCTTCCAGAGCCTTAGTAGCACAATCTACAAAGTCTACCCAGTCCTGAGTCTGTGTCTTCTGGGTGTCTCTGAACTTAATCCTGTACTGTTCAGTGGTTAAGCCAAACCCATCAATGAGAGCACTTTTCAGGACTGAATAATTGTCAGCATCCTCTTCTCTAACAGCGAGGAGCTCATCTCTACCTTTGTCAGCAAAGGAGAGCCACAAGATAGCTGCCCACTGCTTCTGAAGGACCCTCTGTACCTTACAGGCCCTCTCTAGTGCAGTTATCCATTTGTGGATGTCATCCCCACTCTGGTAGGGAGGGACTATCTTGTTCAGGTTCCTATGATCATGAGTATACTCCTTAACCCTAGGGACACTGTTGCTGCCACCATGGGACTCCAGTCCCAATCTCTTTGTAGCTCTCTGGAGCTCTAGGGATTCCCTGTCTAGGGCCAACTGCTCCTTCTTGAGCCTAAGCTTGATTTTCTCAAGCTCCAGAAGTTGGCACTGTCTATCATAAGAGGATTCCCTCCTATTTGATATGGAAGTCCCTACAGAAGTTCCTAAGTGTCGAGATTCTACAGAGGGAGATCTGGATCTCCTAGGTAAACTCTGTACTCTTCCTGGTGGAGTAAAGAGAGGGCCACTGGGACCTTCTCCCCCACCTAAAGGAAGATCTATGTTGTCCAGGTTAGAATCATCTTGATTCTCCTGGTCAGGGTTTGAGTCCAGGTCAAAGAAGGTTTCACTACCTGGCCTTTCCTCATTGCCTGCCCCACCCACTCTATCTACCTCATCAGACCCTCGGGTCTTCCTAAGGTCATCCAAGAGCAAAATCTCAATGAGACGTTGGGTGTTTGCACTTCTCCCTGTCCTCAACTTCCTAGACACACACATGGCTTTCAATTCCTGGAATGAGAGGCCATTGTACCTAGTTGGCTGAGAGCCACTGGCTTCTCCTCTAGAAGACATACTAGTGTTATGTGGTGTAGGCACCTACCTAACCTAGTGGAGACTAAACTCTCTTGAGTTGGAGAAAGGGTGTGCTAGACCCTTGACTTACCCAACTCCAAGTTCAGTAGAACTTACTTATTCAATTCTTGATGTATTATATGTGTCTAATACTTAGTGGTTTTCAGTTAATCACTCAATGAGATTTATCTGGTAAAACAATAGCAAGCTTGAATCCCAACCGCTGCACACCAATGTGAGAAGGTGGCCTGGTATATGCTGTCCACTAATTAAAGTGGGCACCTTGTACCAGTCCACACGACCCTTATGATGTCAAAGGTCAAAGATAACCTTTAGAAAGCTATCCTAGTGGTAGCTGTGGAGAGCAGCCTTCAGGCTTAATCTTGAAGGAATGTAAAGCAGCTTGTTTTACCAGAATGTCACCTCCTGAATGACCAAATGAAAGGAGAACCACACAATAGTTATATAAAAATATGTATTTATTAATATAACACTCTCTACTAATCTCTACACGACATTAGAACAGAAAGCACATAATACTGAATCAATAGAACATTCGTAAGTAGCACAATACACAGCGGGCTCCAGGGGGAGACCGAACCATATACTAAAAAAATGGTATAACAATCACGACTTGACTAGACACAGTACCTAGAGCACGTAGAATCGCTGGGACCCTAAGGAACCACCCAAGGCAGTGACACAGGGAGCCCACGGAGGACAGGTGCAGTGAGGAAACACGACCGCGTGCTCCGTACAACTCTATGGGAAAGTCGCGGTTACAAAGTTATAGTTTAAGGACACTTCTACGAGGACTTCAAGCAAACCCTTTGGAACATAGGAGGTTCTAGAGCCAACCCACCAGTGAGTATCGAGGTACCCGTGTTACCTATCCCAGAGGAGCCGGGTGCATAGGGGTCAAGTGGTGTCGGAAACCTTCGTCGTTTTCAATGGAGTGCTGCAAAGAAGTACTGCTGCCGGGAAGGCGAAGAGTGTCCAGTGGAATCCAAGCCTGGACTCTAGGTGAGAGGAACCTGAAAGCAGAGGGGACAGAGTCCGGGTCACTTCAGGTGACCAGGGGCTCGGTAGTCGAATGCCCACCGATGTTGGGTGCTTCAGGTGCGAAGAAGGGATGCTTGACTCTGCAGCCACGGGGACCAGGAGACGTCGAGGATGACCAGGATCTGGAGGTGAGCTGTCCCACAAAGGATGTCGAGTGCTGAGGGGTCGATGTCCGGCTGGAGCACCAACAAGCCTTGGCAAATGCAACCCACGCAGGAAGGACAAACAGGTTACGGTGTGGACCAGCAATGTCCAGGGGACTCTCCAAGCAATGGGGAGTCAGGGCACGTCTGGAGCAACCAGGGAAGCCCAAGAAGAAACAAGGTGACTCTCGCCAGGACCCACAGGCCAACGGACCAGGGATCGCGAGGAGACCTCAAGCATGTTTGCAAAGCACCAGCCCTCGGAGCACTCAGTGCGAGGAGGCCGTATTTCTTCGGTGCAAATACTGCCCGGGGTCAGGGTTACTCGGAGTCCAATGCACAAGCTTAGGGGTCGCCAACAAGCATATGCACTTGCAAATGTACGTGGTGCACAGGGGTTCGGGTCACGCGGTCCCCACAAGGGATACTGGTCTCAGAATCGCTGGGAGGGCAGATCGACCTCAGCGACCTTCAGAAACCCACCTCCTGTGTTGCTGAAATCTTCGGAGTCCTCAGGAGCTTGGGAGATGCAGGCCGGTCAGATGCGCTTAGGTGCCTGCTAGTGCAGGGGAGTAACTCCTTTACTCCAAGGGAGATTCTTCAGTCGTCCAGCATTGTGCAGACAGTCGAAGTACTTGGTTTCTTCCTTAGTAGAATCTTGTCCAGGTAAAATCTAAAGTCCTGTAGCCAGGTAACCCACTTTATACCCACGGGAAAGGGTTGGACAGATTCAGGAGACCCTCCTATGGGAGGGGCAGGACAGAGGGATGGCTACACCCATGTCCTTTGTCCAGTTTCGCGCCAGAGCAGGAGCCAATGGCTCCCAGAACTGGTTTGAGCTGGACTATGCAGAGGGACACCAAATGTGCCCCCAGTGCAGACTTTCTGGCGCTCTCAGAGTGCACCCACCCAGCCCCAATACACTAAACCCTGTCTGGGAGGTGGTCACACCTCCCTGTGAAAGGGTGCCTATTGTCATGCCTTCCTCTGCTCGAGCTTGGCTCAGCAGCAGGAGAGCAGAATCGTGTCTGTGGCTGGCAGCGTCCATTTTGTGCTGCCCGGGTCGAGAAAGCTGGTACCGGGTAGACCGGTGACCCACAGTAGTGGTTTCAGAAGGGTGGAATCATACCTCCCACACCAATTACTGGTGTGGAGGTATGATTCCAAGGTGTTTGACACCAAACACGACCTGTTTCTAAGCAGCCGTTTTAAAGTTAGCATTTACCGCAAGGTTATAATGCAACTTAACCTATATGTATGGCTGCATCACAAACAACCCCGGGGAATGGTCTCCGAAGGCTGCAGAGGGGCTCTGCTTATGCAGGGGCACCCTCTCACATAAAACCCAGCACCCTGCCTTCAGGATTGATAAGGCCTGCCATACTGGTGACTGATAGGTTTTTAAGTGTAGTGATTTAGATAGATATAGTGAACCTATATCTAAGTAAGTGATGCAAGCACCAGCTTACCCAGGTTGCTGTAGCACACCTGGTGTGTCATTTTTAATGGCCTCTCATGGGTGGCATAATACATGCTTCAGCCCATGGGAGGCCTCTGCGGTACCTATGCCCTGGGTACATGGTGTACCATATACTAGGGACTGATAAGGGTACCCCAGTATCCAATCTGGAGTGTACCTAAAGTACATACATAGCAATTTAAGGGAGAAAGCAGATAGACTGGGGTCCTGGATAGCAGGATCCCAGTCAGACTAGTCCAAAAACAGTGAGACATCAGCAAAAAGTGGGGGTAACCATAAGAAGCAGATACTACTTTCCTACACACATGTATGTATTTTATGATGAATGTGTGTTTCCTGGGGTGGCGTGTATCTGTTTATTGAGTGTTTTTGGTATGGCGTTATTAGCTGTATAACAATGTGGTGTGCGCGTATATGTATGACTGTATGTATGGTATTGTGTATGTTTGGATTTCATTCAATGTGTAGCTATAAATACTTTATACAAATACAACTTCATGTCAGTTACTGGGCTCTGAGACAGAGGAGACTGAGAGTCACAAGACGGTGTATCTGTTTACATAAACAGTACTCAGGGCTGGGAAAACTGAATCCCTCCAAAGTAAATCATGTGGATTTCAGCAACCACATTCGATGTGCAGTGACTGGCGAGTCACCTTCACCACGATCTCCCCAAAAATGTTGCACAAGAAAATTCTATTCTTTTCTTCGGGATTTATATAGCTCATTGTTACGCAGTGGGCCTCCCAACTCTGGTAATAAACCTCCGCCGGCGGTACTACTTGCAGGCCTATAAATTAGAATAGGTGAATCTTCAGCTGTTTTCTGAAGCTGATTTCCGATTTGTCCATTCTGATGTGTGTCAGGAGCGCATTCCAGAGCTTAGGTGCCAGATATGAGGAGGAACTTTCTCCGCATCTTATTCTCTTGACCTTTGGGACCAGTATAATATTGTGTCCCTCTGATAGCAATTTTTTTCTCGGCGTATATGGGGTCACCAGGCGTTGAATGAGCTCGGGACCTTTTTTGTTGCTGGTGTGATGGAAGATGCAGAGAGCTTTAAATTGGATTTTCTTTTGTATTGGCAGCCAGTGTAAGACTGCTATTGCTGGTGCTGTGACCTGTGTTTGAGGATTTCATAGATAGTCCATGCTGTGGCGTTCTGGATTATCTGCAGCCAAATTGTGACACATGTTTTACTCTCTAGGTAGAGGGCGTTTCCGAAGTCCAGATGCGAGTTGATTAGACCCTGCACCACCACTCTGTGGAATGGGGTAAGGAGCAAACTTAACAGTTTCCTTAGGGTGCAAAGTAGTCCAAGTAGCCAATTGTTTGGTCTGAACCTCCATGAGTAGCCTGCCATCTATCCAAAAACCCAGGCTCTTGACTGTAAGAGAAGGTGAAGGAAGTGGGCCGAGACAATGCGACCAGTTGAGTTCCTTCCAGCGTGAGGGGTTGTTTTCAGCGACTAAAACCTCAGTTTTATCGCCTTTCAGTTTCAAGCTACTGGTCTACATCCATTGGGTAACTTATTTAAGACAGGTGTTTAGTTGGTTGGAGGTTTTGTTAGTTTCTGCGGTGAGTGAGATGATGATCTGTGTGTCATCTGCATGGGAAACTTGAGCAAGCCAGTGAGTTTGCACTATTTCTGCCAGTGGGCGTATGTAAAGATTGAAAAGAGTGGGACTTAAGGAGGATCCCTGTGGTACTCCACATTTCATTGTAAGCAGAGACTTATGAATCTCCTGAACCTGGAAGCTCCTATGCTCTAAGAAGGCTGTAAGCCATATGAACGCCTCTCTGATGATTCCTGCCTCTTCTAGCCTATGAATTAGGACAGGATGGGACACGGAGTCGAAGACTATGCTTCAGATCCAACAAGATCATTGCTGCTGAGCCGCCTTGGTCCAGAATAGCTCTGAGTTCTTCCGTTGTGGCGAGTAGAGCAGCTTCTGTGCTGCTGCCTGACCTGAACCCCGTTTGAGTTGGGTGTAGAATAGTGTGAGCCTCCAAGAAGGCGGACAGATGCTTGTTGATGTATTTCTCAAGGGATTTACTGACCCCCCCCCACCGGAAGTAAGGAAATAGGCCAGTAGTCTCTTCGCGAAGGGGGTCTGCTGAAGGCTTTTTCAGGAGGGATTTAACAAAGGCCTGTTTCCATGCTGAAGGAACCGTACCGCTCTGAAGGGATTGATTGAATATGTCCGTCAGTGTGGCTAGGATTGTGTTTCCTCTTTTCCTTAGTATGTCAGGGGAGGCTGGGTCTAGCGGGGACCATGATTTGATGGTCCTGAGGTTTTGTTCAGTTGCTTCCCTGTTCATTAGAGGGAAGGCCAGCAGTGTGATTTTGGGTGGTGTTACTGCGACCGGTGCTGTGCTATGGGTGGCATGTTTGGGTCAGGGTAGCAGAAGGGTAGTTCACCTTTTCTAGGAAAACGTTGGCGAGCATATTGCAGCGCTCCTCTGAGGGGTTGGGCCCGATTTGATTCTTAGCTGGCTTCATAAGGCTGTTTACCAGCTTGAATAGCTCCTTTGAGGAGTTAGGAGCATTTTCTATTTTGGGGCTGAAGTAAGGGACTCTTGCTTATCTTATCGCGTATTGGTACTTGTTTATGGAATTCTTGTGTAATGTCTTTTTGTGCCCATCATTTGCTCTTCTCCATTCTCTTTCTAGTTTCTTTACTTACTTTTTTAGTTCCAAGAGGTTTGCCGAGAGCCATGGAGCACAACCAGCTGGACGACTTGGCCCTTGGGGTTTCATGGGGACCAGAGTGTCCAGAGAGCCTCTGAGCCAGTTCTTGAACCTGTTATATCTCTCATCAATTTCCTCTTCCATTCTTAGCTTGGGTTCGGCTAGGGAGCTTTACTAACTTGTGGTCTCTAGTTTTGACCAGCATCGCCTTAGCTTAGTGGGATTAGGCGGTTCAGTTATGTGCAAAATTGTGCATAGGAAAAAGGGGACTAAGTGGTGGTCCGACCAGTATATTGAGATGGGGATAGCCGTTGTGAGCTTACTGATGTTAGGGAAGATAGGGTCCAGTAGGTGGCCCATTGTGTGGGTGGATGTTTTACAAGTTGAGTCCTTTGGATGGCAGCCATGCTATGAATAAAGTTTTTAGGTCTCGCTCTGAAAGCCAGCGCTTCAGCGCTGGCTCTGAGCGAGACATTTTGTAGTGTGGTTGCAGAAATGCAACCACTCTTTTGGCTGGCATCGAGTGTCCGGTTACGCGCACAATGACGAGCAGAGGCGCCATATGGCTTTCCTCTCTCGTCATGGTGCGCGCACATCGCACACCATTTGCCAGCCTGCTTCGCAATCCCTCCTCCCTTCTCCCCTCCCTTTTCGGCAGCTTTGATGAAGCTCCTCTGCTGCTGGCATTCCCCCTCCCTTCTCGCCCAGCCCTTCTTGTCTTGTTTATTTTAAGTTGCCGATTTATACATGCATGCATGCCTGTGGCAACCTGTATGTGCATTTGTAATACGCACTAAATTCCAGGCATTTAAAAGTCTGCTGCCCTGGGGGAGGGATTAATGCGGGCAGTTTAGTGTTTATAATGCTAATTATGTCATGAAGCGGTTAAACATTTGAAATATCTTCTCACGTTGTTTAGTCTAAGGAGTCGTGCCATCCCGCCCGCAGGATACGCGTCTGTGAATTGTTTTTAACGTGCCAGTAATTCTTTATACTCTTCCTTCAGCTGGGGCCTACGCAAGTGCTTTCCTGCCATAAAATATTGCTCCCATTCTATGAGAATTATAGCGCATAACATCTATCAGAGCTGTTCATTAATTTCCTCAATGCCGAGTACCGACAGGCTGAGGTTTGTCATTGAAGGCAGCAAGGGTACTGCACACAGTTTTTATAACTAAAAGTTTAACAAGCATACAAAACTAAACTGATTAAAAGTACAATCTAAACACGTGAATCTCACCAACTCAGGTGAGCAGGCGCCTGGCGCTCGTAGCTCTGATGCCGCCGGTACGATACCAGCGTGTTTTCACCTTCTCCCCTTAGGATTCTGCAAAGTCTAACTGCGTCATCATTCACTTCACAAGCGTGGACCAGTCTCCCTGGCTGTCCTTGTGACACACTGCGCACACTTCATACACCAGTCTTTCTAAGAGGTGTGGCTCAGGATGACAAGCTGGGAGTCCGCTTAATGTGCACTTAACACTAGCATTTTACACTAATTCAAAGCCGTTAAGCTAAAGCCAGCTAGAAAAAAAAATAACCCTACTCGTCGAGAGTGGTACTTGCTTTGCACCGAGTCCCTGCAGTAGCCCCTGTCCGCCACAAGGTGTCACGAGATTAATATTTAAGTCAGAACTAAGATGCATAGCTACTGGAAACAACAAAATTAGCTCTGAACAATGTTCTAGGCACTTGTACTCTAATCATATTTAGTCTAACCATGGCTGCCAATAAAAGCGGAAACACAGCGGTAACGGTATCAATAGAACACATAGTAAAGTCATTACTTGTTCCCATTTCTGTATAATAAACCATCTGCAGAAAGGGTTTAAGTAATTGGGAAGCATTTGAGTATACATCTTGGTAAAATTGCTGAATTCTCAAGCCTCTCTCCACCTTTGTGCGCTCTTTGGAACTGGACGACACACACAGATATGTACAAATGCAATGGAAACACAGGAGCCTAACCGGTCGGAAGGACAATATTTAGCATGAATTGCATGCGCATTTCTGTAGTCCAGAGTATACATGATATATATGCATAAGAACCAAGGTGTTAGTGGTGCTGGAACAATTTTTTAGAATGGGGGTGCTGCCATTAATTTTATAACACTGAAGTCATAGGTAGTGTAAAAGATCCAAGCAGTATACAAACAAGCATTTGCAATGCAATAGGTCTCGCATTTATACAAGTTTGAGCTATTGACATTGCAAATGACAATGCCCTTTATTTATGTTTTTAAAACGAAAATAAAAATAAAATGCATTGTCATTTGTAATGTCAATAGCTCAAACTCGCGTAAATGCGAGACCTATTGCATTGCAAATGCTTGTTTATGTTGTCATTGCTTTCAATGTCAAAATGTAGGTTGAGATCACCCAATAGTGTGAAATTAGCTTTCTGAAGGCTGAGTTCTGCTATTTGTTCTGGGAGCGCTTTGCTGAATTCTGAGGTGAGGCCTGGGGGACGATATATCAGTATCTCTGAGAAGGTGAAGAGGGCTGAGAGCTTTTTTCCTGATAACTTGGTTTGTCATGCTAAGTAAGCTTCCCATTCTCACTTTTGAGCCCTCATTTCTTACATGACACCTTTTGCAACTCCTGGCATGTTTTTGTTAGCTAACTTTACACATGCTCACATGTGTGAACTTTTGCGTACAATATTTAAAAAAAAAACGACAGATTCCAGAATGCAACATCCAGACACATCAATAAAGCAAATACTTTGTGCTGAGTGTTACACATGACATTGAGCCATTTGACAGTTACACATTGTCTCAGTTGAGAAAGAAAGCCTCTCGCGAAAAAAGTGTTGTCCATCCACTAACTGCGTATTGTGTATGTGAAATAACAAATGTATAGATTCTCCACATTCAAGTGCAACAGAAAATATTCGGTAGAAATGTAGGGCGCTGTAAAGATGTTCAAGGCCTTTTAGTATGCCCATCTTAATAAAACATTTGATCTTGGAGTCGTATTGTAAAATGCATAATTTTGATTGTTTCCCCCCCCCCCCCCAAAACTCTCTTGAGAGGATGAATTCCCTGAGGGAGAGGGTGGGCCGCGTATGGAGGGAAGAAGGAACCAGTTTCTCTGTGCTGTGACATTTGAGAAAGGCAGAGAAGACGCAGTTGCACTGGACCTTGGATGCCATAAGGCCGCTGGATCCTGGTTTGACTATGAATGTGCACAAGGGATAATCAGTTCCTTTGCGCTGCAATAACAATTAGGGTGGCCTTTGCAGGAGCTCAGACAAGCATGAGCTTTAGCGATTCTACGAGAATTCAGCAGGCTGCCACCAGCGAGGAGGATGACCGCGCGGCGCCATGAGCGCTGTGTCTGCAGGGGTCTCAGCCGCACAGTGCTGGCCAGTGTTTCTGCACCGAGAAGTTGGTGTGGCCCAGGGTTGAGGAGGGGCCCCCAAGTCTAATAAGCGATTGGACGGGACGGCGCGTACCAGTAACTCCTGACACTTAACTTTGTGAAAAAGGCCTTTATAATGAGACAGGTGCTCATCTTATCATAACAATCCCTGGCAAATGCCATACAATCTGCCAGCGGAAGTACCATTGATACATCATTTTACCTGAGCGTCAACATACAAGGTTTTTTTATTAATGAAAAAATAATGTTTATTCACGTGTTTTTAAGTTAGCATAACTAGGCCGTAAAATAAATTTACTGCACCTTTGCCTGTTTGCCCTGGCATCCATTTTAAAGTTGCTGAAGAAAACATGGCTTTTACAGTTGCACGAATAAGCTTCCTACATGCATATTTTTTTCTCTTCTGTGTTATTCCTTTTCATAAAATAGTCGAAATGGGATTAATTCCATGATGGTATTTTCTTGTGCTGTATCTATCTGTGTGCCTTAGGAGGAAGCTATGTCGAGATGTTCTCATATGTTTCAGTGAGGAAGGCTGTTGCTGCCCAAGTTCCAATTGTATTTCTATTAATTTTAAAATTGCTTTTTCTTCAGTTTGCTTCAATAGTGTCTTTTCCCTTGTTTCTAGGGTAAAGGAGAATAATATTTTTCATGATTTGGATGTTTCCTAAAGTAGTTTATTTTATGTAGCACAATTTCTACAGTGTTGATTGATTTTTGTCATGTATCTTTGTTAGTACAGCCCTATGATACCACTTCATGCCATGTCAAGTGCATTGCTTTTTCCTTCCCTAAAACTATAACATGTGCCTTTTCTGGGATGTATGCCAGACTTCTTTTAGATTCATGCTAAATGCTTTTTGCTCACTTCCTCCAAGGCAGACGCCATGCAAGTCTGTTTATTTGATTTATGCTTAAAGACCTTTTCCTTGCTTTCATACCGAGCAGTCACCTTGTCGGACTGTTGTTTGACTTTATAATTAGACTCTCCTTTGATTTACAAACTGAGTAGATTCATGCTGGTTCATTGCTGAACTATATTTTGGGTTATTCTAAATACTTTATGCTATGACCGCTCGCAATTGGTTTTATTTTTATGCACCACTGATGATGATTTGAATCTGACTTACTACTTTTCGCTTTCTGTGAAGATTCTTAATTTTTAATAAACCTTTACGGTTTTGGCTTTGAATGATGTCCTACATAGGAATTTTTCATTTGTTCTAGGGCCCCCATCCTTTGGGACTCGCACGAAAGTGGTGGAGATTGATACCTTCAAACTCAAAGGAGAATTGCAAATAAGGTAGGCATGGGAATTTATAAAGACAAAATTAAACGTATAATAAAACCGAATAGACATTTTTAGGTACAGAAGCAGTGTTCATCGTGCTTTTGAGAAACATCAGGTTTTGGCTAGAGAATGAAAAGTGGATTTAAAACAAAAGAGAATTTATGAGTCATATAAGGTAGGAATGATTGAAAACAAATGAATAAATTGGAATTCCAAAACATTGCAAGAAAATCTTTCACAGTTGGAAAATGGGAGGAAGCAACGAGGTGTTGAAAAGAATGGATGGAACCACCTGATAAGCCTGGGGTGTTAAAAAAGAGTACAACAAAGGAACATGTGAGTGGGAGACATTCTGAATGTGAAATGGTTGTGGAAAATTATTTTCTGTTGAGAGAAGTGCAGGGAGGAGCTTATGTGCATGTACCTCGGTCAATGACTGTTTTTATCCATTTATAAAGAATTTCCTGAAGGTCAGAGAGGAGCCTAAGAAGTGGTAAACAAAGGTGGAAGGGACTGTGATGAATTAATAGTGCTTTGGACAGATTTGAATGCTTTATTTCCAACTGTTGTGCCTCAAGATTTGTGGACTAAGTGTAAGACCATAGTACAGTGGCCACTAGAAGAACCACAGAGAGAAGTCCCTCAAACTACGCCTTCTCCAATTGTTATGGAGAAATATAATTGGGTTATCGAGCGTTTAAATACAAAGGTTCCCCAGAAACAAATGAATTGGGAAAATATCATAAAAGTGATGCAAGATCTAGGCGAATCAGTGCATGTATATTATGAGAGATTGATGCAGATTTACAGACAGTATAATGGAGTTGAAGACCCCACAAAATAAGGCGTTCCTGGATTTGTTTCAGAAATGTGTTGGGATTGCGCCTGGAGATTAGTTTGCATATTCAGCAAAGTGTGATGTGTTGGCAGACCAAACCACTGGATAAAATACTGGCCTATGTGAAATATTGTAATGATTGTTGCAAAGCGAAGAAGAAAACGAAGGAAGTATTGATGGTGGCTCCAATGATTTTTTTCCAAAGCATAGACAGGGTGGTTTTCAGGCACCTTGGTTTAGGTCTGGTACTGGTGCTTGTGTTCTGAGTATTAATGCTTAAAGTAATGGTGCGCAATCTGTGCAAGGTGGAAATGGTAGTCCTTGTGGCAGAGGGAAAAACTTTACTAACAACATACCTAATCAAAATACTACTAATATACGGATGAGAAATGGCCCTTGCCACATCTGTGGGAAAAATTGTAGGTTTAATCCAAATAGATTTCAGAGTAAGTGTGAGAAGTTGGCCTGGTATATGCTGTCCACTAGTTAAAGTGGACACCTTGCACCAGTTCAATTCGACTCTTATGGTAGGTAGGTTTAAGACAACCTTTATAGAAAGCTATCCTAGTGGTAGCTGTGGAGAGCAGCCTTCAGGCTAAGTCTTGGAGGAATGTAAAGCAGCTTGTTTTACCACACAATCTCTTGAATCACCAAATGAAAAGACACCACACAGGTATATATATCAAATATATATGTGTTTATTACTAAACAACTCTCTACTAATCTCTTTATGAGATTAGAAGTCAGGAACATATGTACAAATCAAATGTTATCAAAAATAAGTTAGCAGAATCAAATATCACAATCTTAGCTTGGCTAGACCTGGGCCTAGAGCATATAGAATCGAGGGACCCCAAAGAACCACCCCCAGGTAGTTGTAGGAGACCCACAGGGGACGGACGCGGTGTTCAGACACCGGTGCGAGTCCTGTACGAGTCTAGGCGCAAGGACGCGATTGAGATATCAATGTTAAAGGTCCCTTGTGTGTTCGAGGCGAAAGCACCGACACGAACCCAGTACGAGTCGAAGGACGCGGTTACGGGTAGAGTTGCAAGGGAGAAGGACGCGGTGTGTCTAACACAGACGCGAGCCCTGTACGAGTCAATGCGATAGTCGCACTTGGAAAATAGGAGTTTTAGGGCACTTCTAGAGTAGCCACAAGCAAGTCACTTACAGGGTAAGTAGTTCTAGGGCCCACACCCACAGGAGCACTGTAGTGCTGAAGTTACCTCACCCAGGGGAGCCAGGGGCATAGGTGTCCTTTGGTGTCGGGTCGCGGCGTCGTTTTCAATGGGAGCCAGTGAAGACTTGCTGCTTGCGACGACAGAAGAAGTGTCCGGCGGAATCCAAGCCTGGATTCGGAAGGAGGAAGACCTGAAAGCAGAGGGGACAGTGTTCAAAGTCACTTGGCAGTGACCCGGGGCAAGGAAGATCAATGCCCACCGTCGTCGACAGATTCAGGTCGTTCACGGGTGTCTTGACTCTTCGACCATGAGGTCCAGGAGGCGTCGAGGACGGCCAGGAGCTGGATTCAGCGTGTCCCACGAAGTCTGCAGCTGACTGTGGTGTCGGCAACCCGATTGGAGCCAACAAGCCTTGGTAGCAGCAAGTCTCGTGGAGGAGAGGAAAAGTCAGTGGTGCAGACCAGCAAGGTCTGAGGGACTTACCCAGCATGGGTAGGTCAGGGCAGGCCTGGAGCAACCAGGGGAGCTCTTTGGTTTTGATACAAAGTCTTCTGGGGACCCACAAGCCGGCTGGCAAGGGATCGCGAAGACGCCTCGGGAGGATTCGCTCAACAGCGGCCCACGGTCACTCGGGACGGTGTAGGCCTCTGATTTTGGGAGGGATCTCTGCTAGAGGCTGGGAGCACACGTGGTCCAAAGCACAAGTTCGTAGAATGTCGTGAAGGGGTTGCACTCGACAATAGTGCACGGTACCCAGGGGCTGCGGTTCCTCGTCGCTCGTGGGGTCCACTTGCCTCAGCTTCGCTGGGGACACGATGGCCTTGGAGAAGTCAGGAAATCCTCTTCCTGGGCTGCAGAGACTTCGGGCTCCGGCGGGAGCGGCGTAGTTTGCGACCGTCGTTGTAGTTTTTGGTGCCTGCCAAGCAGGGGAGTCACTCCTTGACTCCAAGGGAGATTCTTCAGTCTTCCAGAGGTAGTGGAACGTCGAAGGTCCGGGATTCTTCAGTAGAGCGTCGTCCAGGGGTATCTAGGTTGCAATGCACAGGTTCCCCCTCTTATACTAGAAAAAAGGGAGGGACTAGCTCTATGACCCCACCTATGGGAGGGTCAGGGGAGTGGGTAGCTACACCCACTTCCCTTTGTCCAGTTCCGTGCCAGAGCAGGGGCATGTAGCCCCTGAGCCTGTTTGAACTGGGGTATGCACAGAGGAGCCTTCTGCTCCCACAGTGCAGGACTTCAAAGCACTCTAGGAGTGCACCCACCCAGCCCCAATACACTAAACCCTGTCTGGGAGGTGGTCACACCCCCTTGGGACAGGATATCTATTGTTGGGCCTCCTCCACTCCGAGTGTCGGTCATCAGCAGGAGGGCAGCCCAGTGTCTGTGACTGGTGGCATCCATTTTGTGATGCCAGGGCTCTTTAGGATTCTACTGCGTTTCCACAGTAGGTACATTTCTATCCCTCTAGAAGGGTGGAATGCATACTCCCACACCAGTTACTGGTGTGGGGGTATGATTCCAAAGTGTTTGACACCAAACACGACATGTTTCTGATGCAGCCATTCCAAAGTTAGCATTTACCGCGAGGATATAATGCACTTAAGAGTATATGGTTTGACTGCATTCACAAACAGCCCCAGAGAATGGACTCTGAGATGCTGCAGAGGGGCCCTGCTCAGGCAGAGGCACCCTCTCACATAGAAACTAAGCACCCTGCCCTCAGGATTGATAGGGCCTGCCTTAGGGGTGACTGATAGGTTTAAATGTGTGTGTCTATGGGGAGATAGAGGGACCCTATATCTCAGTGAGGGGTGCTAGCACCTCCTCACCCAGGCTGCAGTAGCAGGCCTGTGGTGTCAGATTTAGTCTGCTTCCCAGGGGTGGCATAATACATGCTTCAGCCCCTGGTAGGCCTGTGAAGTACCTATGGCCTTGGTACCTAAGGTACCATATACTAGGGACTCATAAGGTACCACAGTATCCAATCACTAGTGCACCTAGAGTGCACTCCAATTCGTTTAGAGAGAACAGAGAGGCTGGGGCCCTGATTGGCAGGGTCCCAGCCAGACTATAGCCAGAAACCAGTGTAAACATCAGAAAAAAAGTGGGGGCAACATAAAAGGCAGATCCTACTCTCCTACACAACCCCCCCCCCCAAACGCAGGGACACTAAACTAACCTTGACCAGTTGAGTCTTCGTGTTCTAAGTGGAAATACCTTGAGAGTCCATCTGCATTGGCATGTTGGGTCCCAGGTCTATGTTCCACTGTATAGTCCATCCCCTGTAGGGAAATGGACCACCTCAAAAGTTTTGGGTTTTCTCCTTTCATCTGATTAAGCCATAGGAGGGGCTTGTGGTCAGTCTGAACTATGAAGTGAGTGCCAAACAAGTATGGCCTCAGCTTCTTCAGGGCCCACACCACAGCAACGTTTCTCTCTAGGGGTCAGCCTTCTGCTAATGAAAGCTACTGGCTGGTCTTGACCTCCATCATTCAGTTGAGACAGTACAGCTCCCACACCCAGCTCAGAAGCATCTGTTTGGACAATGAACTTTTTGGTGTAGTCTGGACTCTGTAAGATGGGGGCAGTGCACATGGCCTGCTTTAGGTCTTCAAATGCCTTCTGACAGCTAGCTGTCCACTGAACCTTTTTTGGCATTTTCTTTGAGGTTAGATCATTCAAGGGGGTCACTATAGATCCATATTCCTTCACAAACCTCCTATAGTACCCAGTCAGGCCTAAGAAGGCTCTCACCTGTGTCTGGGTGGTTGGAGCAACCCATTCCATTATGGTTTGGATTTTGCCCTGTAAAGGCTGAACCTGGCCTCCACCCACAAGTTGGCCCAGGTACACAACCTGACTCTGCCCTATCTGGCACTTGGTGGCCTTGATAGTGAGGCCTGCTTTTTGCAGAGCCTCCAAAACATTTCTGAGGTGGACCAGGTGATCCTGCCAGGAGGAACTAAAGACAGCAATAACATCTAGATAAGCTGAGCAATAAGTTTCCATCCCTGCCAGAACTTTGTTCACCAACCTCTGAAAAGTGGCAGGTGCATTTTTCAATCCAAAGGGCATCACCACAAAGTGGTAGTGCCCACCAGGGGTCGAAAATGCTGTTTTGGCTTTTGCATCATCAGCTAACCTGATCTGCCAGTAGCCAGCTGTTAGGTCAAATGTACTCAGATACTTAGCAGAGGCCAAAGTATCAATCCGCTCATCTGCCCTGGGTATGGGATAGGCATCAGTCCTGGTGACTGCATTGAGGCCTCTGTAGTCTACACAAAACCTCATTTCTTTCTTACCACCCTGGGTATGAGGCTTGGGTACTAGGACTACTGGGCGAGCCCAAGGGCTATCTGAAGGCTCAATCACACCTAACTCCAACATTTTCTGGACTTCAGTCCTGATACAGTCCCTGACATGGTCAGGTTGCCTGTAGATTTTACTCTTGCTCGGCAGACTGTCTCCAGTGTCCACCTCATGGGTGCACCAGGTAGTCTGACTAGGGGTCAGGCTAAACATATGTCTGTACTGCTGCAGAACTTGTCTGCACTCAGTTTGCTGATGGTCAGTGAGGCTGCTTGCCAAAGCAACACCATCTGCTGACCCATCATCAGGGTTCTGTGAGAGCAGGTCAGGGAGAGGGTCACTCTCCTCCCCCTGTTCCTCATCAGTTGCCATGAGCAAGCCCATGTCAGCCCTGTCAACATATGGTTTCAATCTGTTGACATGGAGCACCCTCAGGGGGCTCC
Organism: Calotriton arnoldi; assembly: GCA_963921515.1. NCBI lineage: Eukaryota > Metazoa > Chordata > Amphibia > Caudata > Salamandridae > Calotriton > Calotriton arnoldi. The sequence goes on along the minus strand of CAWUFW010002175.1, from coordinate 991,504 downwards.
TGGGAGTTCCAAGATTCACCAGATAGGTGACTTCTCCCTTTTGCTCAACTATTGTATGAGGGCCACTCCATTTGTCTTGGAGGGCTGCTGGGGCCACAGGCACCAACACCCACACTTTCTGTCCTGGCTGGTATACAGTCAGCACAGCCTTTTGGTCATGCCAAGCTTTTTGTAATTCTTGGCTGGCCTCCAGGTTTTTGGTTGCCTTTTTCATGTATTCAGCCATCCTGGAGCGGAGACCAAGTACATAGTCCATCACATCTTGTCTGGGGGGGTTTGAGAGGTAACTCCCAGCCCTCTTTTACCAAACATAATGGACTTCTTACAGGATGCCCAAACAGAAGCTCAAATGGGCTGTAACCAACCCCCTTCTGTGGAACTTCTCTGTATGCAAACAACAGGCAGGGAAGAAGAAGGTCCCATTTCCGCCTAAGCTTCTCTGGGAGTCCTTTAATCATTCCCTTAAGGGTTTTGTTGAAGCGTTCAACCAACCCATTGCATTGTGGGTGATAGGGGGTGGTGAACTTATAAGTTACACCACACTCCTTCCACATTGCTTTCAAATATCCTGACATGAAGTTGGTACCTCTGTCAGAGATTACCTCCTTTGGGAAACCCACTCTGGAGAAAACTCCAATGAGGGCTCTTGCCACCACAGGGGCTGTGGTGGTCCTCAGGGGAATTGCCTCTGGGTACCTGGTGGCATGATCCACTACCACCAGGATAAATCTGTGCCCAGATGCAGTTTGAGGGTCAAGGGGACCAACAATGTCAGTCCCTACCCTTTCAAAGGGTACCCCCACCACAGGTAGTGGTATCAGGGGGCCTTTGTGGTGCCACCTGCCTTGCCACTGGCTTGGCATGTGACACAGGAGCGACAAAACTCCTTTGTGTCCTCTGACATATGTGGCCAATGAAAATGTGGAACAAGCCTGTCCCAGGTCTTGTTTTGGCCCAAGTGACCTGCCAAAGGGATGTCATGTGCTAGGGTCAAGAGGAACCCCTAAACCTCTGCGGTATTACCAACCTCCTGGTGGCTCCAGGGGCTGGATCTCTACCTTCAGAATATAGGAGTCCCTCATCCCAATAAACTTTATGGGACCCACTAGCACTCCCAGCAGCCTCAGCAGCATCCTGCTGTCTGAGGGGTTCAAGAGAGGGGCAGCACTGTTGCTCCTTACTCAGATCTTCCCTAGAAGGGCCCCTGCCCCCAGGAACTCAACCTGGTCAGGCTCAAGTCCCTCTGGGGCAGTTCCTTCCTCAGGATCTGCTTCTCCTCCCTCAAGAGGGGAATCTGTGATCTGAGACAGAGGGGAAGGCACTGCCTTAACCCTACTGCTCCTCTTCTTGGGAAGCATCTGGTCCATAATTTCAGGATCCAGAGCTTGTTCAGTGTCATGCATTTTGGCCTGTGACCTGGTCAAAGCAAATACCTCTGCAGGGATGCCCAACATCTCAGCATGAGTCCATAACTCTACTTCAGACCAGGCTGAAGTTTCTAGATCATTGCCCAATAGACATTCTACGGGGAGGTCTGCACTGACTACAACCTTCTTGAGGCCAGTTACCCCTCCCCAGGAGAAATTCACAACTGCCAGACTATGGTTGGTCCTGGCATTGCTTGCATTGGTCACCTGGTACATTTCGCCCAGGATGATCTGTCCAGGGTCCACAAGATCCTCTGCCACCATGGTGACACTAGCACCTGTGTCCCTAAATGCCAAAGCCTGTTTGCCATTTATTACAGGCTGCTGTTTGTATTTGCCCAGATTACTGGGGCTTACTAGGAAGGACATGTCAATGTCTCCATCACAAATCAGCATTGCCTGAGTGGGTACTCTGACTAGGCCAGAGTCCACTTCAGAACCCAGGGTCAACCCTACTACACCCTTATTCTGTGTACCACCTCCACCAGTAGCTGAACTAGGGGGAACAGTTGCCTTAGGGGCAGGAGTGGTGGTGGTTTGGTCTTTGGACTTGTTACAATCAGAAGTTTGCGCCAGGGCTTCTTTTGGCCTTTTCCCTTGTTGGATTGTGACTCCCCACCAGATGCAGATTTTTGGGGCCCTTGTGAAGACTTCTGGTCTTTTGACTTATCCCCACTTTTCTCAGAGCCCTTAGAATCCTGCTTCTTTGTGTCACCCCTTGGTTCTGGGTTTTCTGCCTCACCCTGGTTCTGACCCACTTGTCTGCCTTCTTTCCCAATTCTTGGGGAGAGGTCAGATCTGAGTCTACCAGGTATTGATGCAACAACTGGTTCTGGCAATTATTAAGGATCTGTTCTCTCATCATTAGATTATACAATCCATTGAAATCAGTAACCCTACTGCCAACCAGCCAACCCTCTAGAGCCTTGGTTGCACAATCTACAAAGTCAGTCCAGTCCTGAGTCTGTGCCTTCTGGGTGTCTCTGAACTTCAACCTGTACTGCTCAGTGGTTAAGCCAAACCCATCTATCAGTGCACTCTTCAGGACTTCATAGTCATCAGCATCCTCTTCTCTAACAGTGAGGAGCTTGTCTCTACCTTTATCTGAAAAGGAGAGCCACAAGATTGCTGCCCACTGCTTTTGGGGGACCTGTTGTACTCTACAGGCCCTTTCCATAGCAGTTATCCACTTATGGATATCATCCCCACTCTGGTAGGGAGGAACAACCTTGCTCAGGTTCCTATGGTCTGGAATATATTCTCTGCCTCTAGGGACACTGTTGCTGCCACCCGGGGGTTCTACCCCCTCTCTTCTAGAAGCTCTATGGAACTCAAAGGCTTCTTTATCTAATGCCAACTGCTTGGTTTTGAGGGCAAATCTTGCTTCCTCATACTGCAGCAGTTTGTACAGTCTTTCAGAGGAACTCTCTCTTCTTAGGAAGTAGGAGTCTCTCTGGTGGACAGTTTCTCTGCCAGAGTGATAGGAGTGGTCAGATTCCCTAGAAAGGGACCTAGGCCTCACCGCCACTATGTCAGTTCTCTTAGGGAGAATTCCTCTGTCCTGTTCAGACCCCTTGGGACCTGGCCCTACAACCACAGAGTCTTGGTCATCCTGATGTTCATCACCTGACCCAGACACTGTAATTGACCCACTCACTGATTCAGACCCATTAGCTCCTAGAGCTAATCTAAGATCATCTGCTGTCAGCAGATCTATCAGGTGTAGTGTGGAGGGACTCTGTCCTATCTTCAGGTGCCTTGCAGCACACATGGCTTTCAAGTCAAAGAAAGTCATGTCCTTATACTGAAGCTGAGTGGATCCACTGGGTCCAACCCTTAAGGACATTCTAGTGTTGTGCAGTGTTGTACTACCTACACTAGTTTGTGGCCTGCTGATACTAGCTTGAGCTGTAGAAAGGGTGTGCTATCCCTTGGCACACAGCTCTAAGTTCAGTAGAACTTATTGATACTAAGCTTGACTTTATATGTACCTTGAGTACCTATAGTGGTTTTCAGTTAGTAATTCAAATAGAGATTCTCTGGTAAAACAATAGTAAGCTGGAATCCCACACGCTGCCACCAATGTGAGAAGTTGGCCTGGTATATGCTGTCCACTAGTTAAAGTGGACACCTTGCACCAGTTCAATTCGACTCTTATGGTAGGTAGGTTTAAGACAACCTTTATAGAAAGCTATCCTAGTGGTAGCTGTGGAGAGCAGCCTTCAGGCTAAGTCTTGGAGGAATGTAAAGCAGCTTGTTTTACCACACAATCTCTTGAATCACCAAATGAAAAGACACCACACAGGTATATATATCAAATATATATGTGTTTATTACTAAACAACTCTCTACTAATCTCTTTATGAGATTAGAAGTCAGGAACATATGTACAAATCAAATGTTATCAAAAATAAGTTAGCAGAATCAAATATCACAATCTTAGCTTGGCTAGACCTGGGCCTAGAGCATATAGAATCGAGGGACCCCAAAGAACCACCCCCAGGTAGTTGTAGGAGACCCACAGGGGACGGACGCGGTGTTCAGACACCGGTGCGAGTCCTGTACGAGTCTATGTGCAAGGATGCGATTGAGATATCAATGTTAAAGGTCCCTTGTGTGTTCGAGGCGAAAGCACCGACACGAACCCAGTACGAGTCGAAGGACGCGGTTACGGGTAGAGTTGCAAGGGAGAAGGACACGGTGTGTCTAACACAGACGCGAGCCCTGTACGAGTCAATGCGATAGTCGCACTTGGAAAATAGGAGTTTTAGGGCACTTCTAGAGTAGCCACAAGCAAGTCACTTACAGGGTAAGTAGTTCTAGGGCCCACACCCACAGGAGCACCGTAGTGCTGAAGTTACCTCACCCAGGGGAGCCGGTTGTATAGGTGTCCTTTGGTGTCGGGTCGCAGCGTCGTTTTCAATGGGAGCCAGTGAAGACTTGCTGCTTGCGACGACAGAAGAAGTGTCCGGCGGAATCCAAGCCTGGATTCGGAAGGAGAAAGACCTGAAAGCAGAGGGGACAGTGTTCAAAGTCACTTGGCAGTGACCCGGAGCAAGGAAGATGAATGCCCACCGTCGTCGACAGATTCAGGTCGTTCATGGGTGTCTTGACTCTTCGACCACGAGGTCCAGGAGGCGTCGAGGATGGCCAGGAGCTGGATTCAACGTGTCCCACGAAGTCTGCAGCTGACTGTGGTGTCGGCGACCCGATTGGAGCCAACAAGCCTTGGTAGCAGCAAGTCTCGTGGAGGAGAGGAAAAGTCAATGGTGCAGACCAGCAAGGTCTGAGGGACTTACCCAGCGAGGATAGGTCAGGGCAGGCCTGGAGCAACCAGGGGAGCCCTTTGGTTTTGTTACAAAGTCTTCTGGGGACCCACAAGCCGGCTGGCAAGGGATCGTGAAGACGCCTCGGGAGGATTCGCTCAACAGGGGCCCACGGTCACTCGGGACGGTGTAGGCCTCTGATTTTGGGAGGGATCTCTGCTAGAGGCTGGGACCACACGTGGTCCAAAGCACAAGTTCGTAGAACGTCGTGAAGGGGTTGCACTCGACAATAGTGCACGGTACCCAGGGGCTGCGGTTCCTCGTCGCTCGTGGGGCTACTTGCCTCAGCTTCGCTGGGGACTCACGATGGCCTTGGAGAAGTCAGGAAATCCTCTTCCTGGGCTGCAGGGACTTCGGGCTCCGGCGGGAGCGGCGTAGTTTTCGACCGTCGTTGTAGTTTTTGGTGCCTGCCAAGCAGGGGAGTCACTCCTTGACTCCAAGGGAGATTCTTCAGTCTTCCAGAGGTAGTGGAACGTCGAAGGTCCGGGATTCTTCAGTAGAGCGTCGTCCAGGGGTATCTAGGTTGCAATGCACAGGTTCCCCCTCTAATACTAGAAAAAAGGGAGGGACTAGCTCTATGACCCCACCTATGGGAGGGTCAGGGGAGTGGGTGGCTACACCCACTTCCCTTTGTCCAGTTTCGCGCCAGAGCAGGGGCAGGTAGCCCCTGAGCCGGTTTGAACTGGGGTATGCACAGAGGAGCCTTCTGCTCCCCCAGTGCAGGACTTCAAAGCACTCTAGGAGTGCACCCACCCAGCCCCAATACACTAAACCCTGTCTGGGAGGTGGTCACACCCCCTTGGGACAGGATATCTATTGTTGGGCCTCCTCCACTGCGAGTGTCGGTCATCAGCAGGAGGGCAGCCCAGTGTCTGTGACTGGTGGCATCCATTTTGTGATGCCAGGGCTCTTTAGGATTCTACCGCGTTTCCACAGTAGGTACATGTCTATCCCTCTAGAAGGGTGGGATCATACTCCCACACCAGTTACTGGTGTGGGGGTATGATTCCAAAGTGTTTGACACCAAACACGACATGTTTTGATGCAGCCATTCCAAAGTTAGCATTTACCGCGAGGATATAATGCACTTAAGAGTATATGGTTTGACTGCATTCACAAACAGCCCCAGAGAATGGACTCTGAGAGCTGCAGAGGGCCCTGCTCAGGCAGAGGCACCCTCCTCACATAGAAACTAAGCACCCTGCCCTCAGGATTGATAGGGCCTGCCTTAGGGGTGAATGATAGGTTTAAATGTGTGGCAGGGGAGATATAGGGACCCTATATCTCAGTGAGGGGTGCTAGCATCTCCTCACCCAGGCTGCAGTAGCAGGCCTGTGGTGTCAGATTTAGTCTGCTTCCCAGGGGTGGCATAATACATGCTTCAGCCCCTGGTAGGCCTGTGAAGTACCTATGCCCTTGGTACCTAAGGTACCATATACTAGGGACTCATAAGGTACCACAGTATCCAATCACTAGTGCACCTAGAGTGCACTCCAATTCGTTTAGAGAGAACAGAGAGGCTGGGGCCCTGATTGGCAGGGTCCCAGCCAGACTATAGCCAGAAACCAGTGTAAACATCAGAAAAAAAGTGGGGGCAACATTAGAGGCAGATCCTACTCTCCTACAGTAAGTCACAAGCGGTGTAGGAAGGTGTAATCTGACTGCATGGTTATCCCCACTTTTTTTCCTGGTGTTTTGCTGGTTTTCGACTTAGTTTGGCTGGGATCCTGCTAATCAGGACCCCAGCCTATCTGCTATCCCCTTAAATTGATTGTATGTACTTTAGGTACACTCCAGATTGGATTCTGGGGTACCCTTGTGAGTCCCTAGTATATGGTATACTATGTACCCAGGGCATAGGTACCCCAGAGGCCTACCAGGGGCTGCAGCATGTATTGTGCCACCCCTGGGAAGCCTTTTAAAATGACACAACAGGTCTGCTACAGCAGCCTGTGTAAGGTGGTATATGCACCCCTTACTGAGATATAGGTTCCCTATATCTCTCCATATCACTGCACATGTAAACCTATCAGTCACCCCTATAGCAGGCCTTAACAATCCTGAAGGCAGGGTGCTGGGTTTCATGTGAGAGGGTGCCCATGCATGAGCAGAGCCCCTCTGCAACTTGCGGAATCTTTATTCCGGGGTTGTTTGTGATGCAGCCAGACCATATACTCTTAAGTGCATTATAACCCCGCGGTAAATGCTAACTTGAGAATGGCTGCATGGAAAACTGTCGTGTTTGGTGTCAAACACCTTGGAATCATACCTCCACCCCAGTACTGGGGTGGGAGGTATGATTCCTCCCTTCTAGAGGGAGCAACATGGCATCACCGGTACACCCGGTACCAGCTTAACAGAACCCTGGCATCACAAAATGGATGCTGCAGCCACAGACACGAGTCTGCCCTCCTGCTGCTGGATGAAACTCCAGCAGGGGAGGCCTGGACAATAGGTTTCCTGTCACCGGGAGGTGTGACCACCTCCCAGACAGGCTTTAGTGTATTGGGGCTGGGTGGGTGCACTCTCAGAGTGCTTTGAAGTCTGCACTGGGGGCACATTTGGTGTCCCTGTGCATAGTCCAGCTCAAACCGGTTGCAGGGGCACACAGCCCCTGCTCTGGCGCGAAACTGGACAAAGGAAATGGGTGTAGCCAGCCCTCTTTCCTGACACTCCCATAGGTGGGTCCCCAGAGTTTGTCCCACCCCTTCCTTGGGTATAAAGTAGGAAACCCTGACTACAGGATTTTTAGATTACACCTGGACTAAACTCTGTTACCAGAAACCAAGTACTTCGACGATCTACACTACGCTGGATGACTGAAGAATCTCCCTTGGGGTAAAGGAGTTACTCCCCTGCAAGGCAGGCACCTTTAACGCAACTGACCGGTTGGCATCTCCGAAGCTCCTGTGGACTCCGAAGAATATTGCCACACAGGAGGTGGGTTTTCTAAGGTCTCTGAGGTCGATCTGTGCTCACAGCAAGTCTGAGGCCCGTATCCCTCGTGGAGACCGTGCAACCCGAACCTCTGGACACCGCAACCATTTGCAGAAGCATCAGCGTTCCGGCTACCCCTGAGGCTGAGCTTTGGGATACTTGTAGCCCTGACCCCGAGCAGTAATTGCACCGAAGATTGCAGGCCTACACTCAACGAGTGGTCTGTGGGCCACCATTTTGTGATTCCTCTTGAGGTCCCTTCGCGATCCTTGGTCCGTTGACCTGTGGGTCCCCAAGAAGGCAACTCTAACTTTTATTGGGCTTCCCTGGTTGCTCCAGACGTGCCCTGACTCTCCATTGCTTGGGGAGTCCCCAGGACCTTGCTGGTCCGCACAGAAGCATCTTTTCTCTTCCTGTGTGGGTTGCTGTTGCCAAAGCTTGTTGTGGTAAATCTGATCACCGACACGCCAGCACTCGACATCCTTTGTGGGACAGCTCGAATCCAGCTCCTGGTTGTCGTCGACGTCTGTGGGACCCCGTGGCTGCAGAGTCAAGCTTCACCTCTTCGCACCTGAAGCACCCGACATCGGTGGGCATTCGATTGCTCCGCTCCTGGTCACTGGCTAGTGACCCAGACTCTGTCCCCTCTGCTTTCAGATTCTCCACATCTTCGATCCAGGCTGGGATCACACCGGACACTTTTCTCCTTCACTGCAGCAGCACTTTGCAGCAGATCGCCATTGAAAACGACGACGATTCCCGACACCTTATGACACCTATGCACCCGGCTTCCCTGGGTGAGGTGATTCAAGTACTCCGGTGCTCACGTGGGTGTTGGCCCTAGAACCCCTTAAGACTAGAGGGGTTTGCTGAAAGTCCTCTCCTAAGTGTCCTTTATCTTTAAAATTCCAACCGCGACTTTCCGCATTGAATCTTACGGCGCTCGCGGCTGTGTTCTCACACTGCACAGGTCCCCCGAGGGTCTCCTGTGTCACTACCTTGGGTGGTTCCTTGGGGTCCCAGCGATTCTACGTGCTCTAGGCACTGTGTCTAGTCAAGTCGTGGTTCTTATACCACTTTCTTAATATATGGTTTGGTCCCCCCCTGGGGACCAGTGTATATTGTGCTATTTACTGTTGTTTTAATACTGTGATATTGTGTATCTTGAACTCTAATCTCATAAAGAGATTAGTAGTTAGTGTTTAGAAATAAATACATATATTTTATATATATACCTTGTGTGGTTCTCCTTTCATTTAGTTATTCAAGAGGTTATAATCTGGTAAACAAAGCTGCTTTACACTCCTTCAAGACTTAGCCTGAAGGCTGCTCTCCATAGCTACCACTAGGATAGCTTTCAATAAAGGTTGTCTTTAAACATATCATCAATAAGGGTCGTTTGGACTGGTGCACGGTGCCCACTATAACTAGTGGACAGCATATGCCAGGCCAACTTCTCACATTGGTGTGCAGCGGTTGGATTCAAGCTTGCTATTGCTTTACCAGATAATCTCTTTGAAGTGACTAACTGAAAACCACTATAGGTACATAGGTACATATAAATCAAGTTTAGAATACAGTAAGTTCTACTGAACTTAGAGTTGTGTGTCAAGGGCTTAGCACACCCTTTCTACAACTCAAGAGAGTTTCAGTTCCCACTAGAGTAGGTAGGTACATACACCACACCACACTAGAATGTCTTCAAGGCCTGAAGTCAGTGACTCCTTGCTCACTAGGTATGACAATCTCACATTCCAGGAATTGAGAAATATGTGTACCTCTAGGAAACTGAAGACAGGGAGACATGCAAGCACTCAACGCCTCATAGAGGCTTTGCTGTTAGATGACCTCAGAAAGACACCAGGGTCTGATGAGGCAGGCAAGTTGGGTGGGGCAGTAGAAGAGGAAAGGCCAGGTAGTGAAAACTACTATGACCCAGACTCTGATGCTGGCCAGGGGGATCAAAATGATTCCCACCTGGAAAATCCAATTCTTCCTGAAGGTGAGGAGGGAGACCCCAGTGGGGTTCTCTTTACCCCACCTGGAAGGGTTAATAGTCTACCAAGAAGATCAAGATCTCCTTCTCAGGAATCTGATCATTCTGGTACTTCTATAGGGTCCTCTGCTTCTCATAAAAGGGCATCCTCTTATGAGAAGAAATGCCTACTGCTTGAGTTTGAGAAAGCTAAGCTAAGAATCAAGAGAGAGCAATTGGCCTTAGACAGGGAATCCCTGGAGCTTCAGAAAGCTTCTCAAAAGTTGGGGCTAGAGCCCCATGGTGGCAGCAACAGTGTCCCTAGGAGTAGAGAAGAGACTCATCCCCATAGGAACCTGAACAAGATTGTCCCTCCCTACCAGAGTGGGGATGACATCCACAAATCGATAACGGCACTGGAGAGGGCCTGTAAAGTACAGAGGGTCCCTCAGGAGCAGTGGGCAGCAATCTTGTGGCTCTCCTTTGCAGACAAAGGTAGAGACAAGCTCCTCACTGTAAGAGAAGAGGATGCTGATAATTATAAAGTCCTGAAGAGTGCTCTGATTGATGGGTTTGGCCTAACCACTGACCAATACAGGTTAAAGTTCAGAGACACCCAAAAGGCACAGACTCAGGACTGGGTTGACTTTGTAGATTGTGCTACTAAGGCTCTGGAAGGTTGGATACATGGCAGCGAGGTGCACGACTTTTTAGGATTGTACAATTTGATTATGAGGGAGCAGATCCTTAATAATTGTCAAAACCAGCTTTTACACCAGTACCTGGTGGACTCTGATCTGACCTTTCCCCAAGAATTGGGAAAGAAGGCAGACAAATGGGTCAGAACCAGAGTAAAGCCAAAGAATCAGGGTGGTGACCAGAAGAAAGATTCTACCAAGTCCCAAGAGAAAGGTGGGGATAAATCCACTACAGGGCCCCAAAAGTCCTCTCCTGGGGGTGGGTCCCAAACTCCTTCCTCCCCTGAAAAGAAACCTTATTGCCATAACTGTAAGAAGCCTGGCCACTGGAAAAATGACCCCAGTTGCTCCAAGGCTGGCAATAAGGAAAATGTTCCTCCCAGCAATACTACCACTCCTCCTGGTACTACAAGGAGTAATCCCCCAGGTGGTAGTAATGCACCCAAAAAGTTAGGTGCATTTTCGTGGGGAACTGAGGTGGACCCCAGTTTATCAAGGTCCTCCTCACAGGCTTCCTTAGTCTGTGATGGTAGCATGGGATTTGCCACTTTTACTATGAGTCCCAATACTTTGGGCAAGTACAGACAGGAGCCCCTAATTAATGGTCAGAAGGCGTTGGCATTCAGGGACACAGGGGCTAGTGTCACCATGGTGACAGGGAAACTAGTCCCCCCTCAACAGCTTTTACCTGAGTTCAAGTACCAGGTGACCAACATTGATGGTATCAGAACAGATCATCCCATGGCCATAGTCAATCTCAGCTGGGGAGGGGTCACTGGCCCAAAGAGAGTGGCAGTGTCCCCAAACTTGCCTGTAGTTTGCCTGTTGGGCAATGATATGGAGGTTTCAGCCTGGGCTGAAGTTGAATACCAGGCCCATTTAAAAATGTTGGGCCTCTCTGAGAAGGTTGGTGGGGCTGTTAGGGCCTCAGCCCCATCCCAGGGAAATTTTGGAGAAGTGGAGCCTGAAAGAATGGCCCACTCTACTCCACAAGAGAGCAGAAGGGTTGAAGAACAGTCTTCTTCCCCCAGACAATAGGTAAGGGTCAGCTTCCTCAGGGAACTGATCCTACCCTTAGTGAAGGAACTGCCCCAGAGGTGGTCAGGCCTGGCCTGGCAACACCCCTGATGGCAGGGGACCCTTCCAAGGTGGTACCCAGTCTGGAGCAGGTAACCTGCCCCTCTCTACCCTCCCTCTGTCAGCCCAGGGCTGCAGCGGTCAGGGAGGTCAGTGGACCCCTAAGAGCTCCCTGTCTAGAGGAACCCCCTCATCCACAGATTAGGGGCACCCAGTCTAGTGGCCCTAGCCAGGTGAAAATTCCTCAGCACACTGAGGGATCCCTCTTACCATTGTGTAGGGACCTCCCCCAGATGGACTCTGTTGGGCAAAGGCAAACCTGGGACCAAGTGGTTCCAAACCTACCATGTCCCTCCATTGTTCCAACCAAAGGGACCCGACCCCCAGCTGTAGGCTGCCAGAGTTTGACCCTTAGGGCCAGATACGACTCAGTCAAGGAAAGAAAGGCCTCCATGGTGACCAGTGATCTGAGGAAGCTGAGACCAACTTTATTAGGGCCTCACTTCTCTACTCAGACACCCCACCAGCCTTTTACTTTGCCAAAACACACCACAGGTAGTAATTCCAAATGGTGGAGATCATCCAATACCCTTGGGGTTAGGAATTGCTTAGTGGACCATAAGACAGGGGGTAACCATGCTAGTGCAGGTTCTTCCTTATATGGCCACTTAGTCAATAAAGGCTCAACTGGTCAAGGTTAGCCTTATCTCCTTTCGTTTGGGGGGGGGTTATGTAGGAAGGAGGAATCTGACTGCATGGTTGCCCCCACTTTTTTTCCTGGTGTTTTGCTGGTTTTGGACTTAGTTTGGCTGGGATCCTGCTATTCAGGACCCCAGCCTATCTGCTATCCCCTTAAATTGATTGTACTTTAGGTACACTCCAGATTGGATTCTGGGGTACCCTTGTGAGTCCCTAGTATATGGTATACTATGTACCCAGGGCATAGGTACCCCAGAGGCCTACCAGGGGCTGCAGCATGTATTGTGCCACCCCTGGGAAGCCTTTTAAAATGACACAACAGGTCTGCTACAGCAGCCTGTGTAAGGTGGTATATGCACCTCTTACTGAGATATAGGTTCCCTATATCTCTCCATATCACTGCACATGTAAACCTATCAGTCACCCCTATGGCAGGCCTTAACAATCCTGAAGGCAGGGTGCTGGGTTTCATGTGAGAGGGTGCCCATGCATGAGCAGAGCTCCTCTGCAGCTTGCGGAATCTTTATTCCGGGGTTGTTTGTGATGCAGCCAGACCATATACTCTTAAGTGCATTATAACCCTGCGGTAAATGCTAACTTGAGAATGGCTGCATGGAAAACTGTCGTGTTTGGTGACAAACACATTGGAATCATACCTCCACCCCAGTACTGGGGTGGAGGTATGATTCCTCCCTTCTAGAGGGAGCAACATGGCATCACCGGTACACCCGGTACCAGCTTAACAGAACCCTGGCATCACAAAATGGATGCTGCAGCCACAGACACGAGTCTGCCCTCCTGCTGCTGGATGAAACTCCGGCAGGGGAGGCCTGGACAATATGTTTCCTGTCACCGGGAGGTGTGACCACCTCCCAGACAGGCTTTAGTGTATTGGGGCTGGGTGGGTGCACTCTCAGAGTGCTTTGAAGTCTGCACTGGGGGCACATTGGGTGTCCCTGTGCATAGTCCAGCTCAAACCGGTTGCAGGGGCACACAGCCCCTGCTCTGGTGCGAAACTGGACAAAGGAAATGGGTGTAGCCACCCCTCTTTCCTGACCCTCCCATAGGTGGGTCCCCAGAGTTTGTCCCACCCCTTCCTTGGGTATAAAGTAGGAAACCCTGACTACAGGATTTATTGATTACACCTGGACTAAACTCTGTTACCAGAAACCAAGTACTTCGACGATCTACATTACGCTGGATGACTGAAGAATCTCCCTTGGAGTAAAGGAGTTACTCCCCTGCAAGGCAGGCACCTTTAACGCAACTGACCGGTTGGCATCTCCGAAGCTCCTGCGGACTCCGAAGAATATTGCCACACAGGAGGTGGGTTTTCCAAGGTCTCTGAGGTCGATCTGTGCCCACAGCAAGTCTGAGGCCCGTATCCCTCGTGGAGACCGTGCAATCCGAACCTCTGGACACTGCAACCATTTGCAGAAGCATCAGCTTTCCGGCAACCCCTGAGGTTAAGCTTTGGGATACTTGTAGCCCTGACCCCGAGCAGTAATTGCACCGAAGATTGCAGGCCTACACTCAACGAGTGTTCCGTGGGCCGCCATTTTGTGATTCCTCTCGAGGTCCCTTCGCGATCCTTGGTCCGTTGACCTGTGGGTCCCCAAGAAGGCAACTCTAACTTTTATTGGGCTTCCCTGGTTGCTCCAGACGTGCCCTGACTCTCCATTGCTTGGGGAGTCCCCAGGACTTTGCTGGTCCGCACAGAAGCATCTTTTCTCTTCCCGCGTGGGTTGCTGTTGCCAAGGCTTGTTGTGGTCAATCCGATCACTGACACACCAGCACTCGACATCCTTTGTGGGACAGCTCGAATCCGGCTCCTGGTTGTCGTCGACGTCTCCGGGACCCCGTGGCTGCAGAGTCAAGCTTCACCTCTTCGCACCTGAAGCACCCGACATCGGTGGGCATTCGATTGCTCCGCTCCTGGTCACTGGCTAGTGACCCAGACTCTGTCCCCTCTGCTTTCAGGTTCTCCACATCTTCGATCCAGGCTGGGATCACACAGGACACTTTTCTCCTTCACGGCAGCAGCACTTTGCAGCAGATCGCCATTGAAAACGACGACGATTCCCGACACCTTATGACACCTATGCACCCGGCTTCCCTGGGTGAGGTGACTCGAGTACTCCGGTGCTCACGTGGGTGTTGGCCCTAGAACCCCTTAAGTCTAAAGGGGTTTGCTGAAAGTCCTCTCCTAAGTGTCCTTTATCTTTAAAATTCCAACCGCGACTTTCCGCATTGAATCTTACGGCGCTCGCGGCTGTGTTCTCACACTGCACACGTCCCCCGTGGGTCTCCTGTGTCACTACCTTGGGTGGTTCCTTGGGGTCCCAGCGATTCCTACGTGCTCTAGGCACTGTGTCTAGTCAAGTCATGGTTCTTATACCACTTTCTTAATATATGGTTTGGTCCCCCCCTGGGGACCAGTGTATATTGTGCTATTTACTGTTGTTTTAATACTGTGATATTGTGTATCTTGAACTCTAATCTCATAAAGAGATTAGTAGTTAGTGTTTAGAAATAAATACATATATTTTATATATATACCTTGTGTAGTTCTCCTTTCATTTAGTTGTTCAAGAGGTTATAATCTGGTAAACCAAGCTGCTTTACACTCCTTCAAGACTTAGCCTGAAGGCTGCTCTCTATAGCTACCACTAGGATAGCTTTCAATAAAGGTTGTCTTTAAACCTATCATCAATAAGGGTCGTTTGGACTGGTGCAAGGTGCCCACTATAACTAGTGGACAGCATATGCCAGGCCATCTTCTCACAAGCGGCTCCCCAAATGCAGCAGAATTTGAATTAGATGGCACAGAATGGAATGATACTGTCAATAGTCGCCGGCCCTACCGGCTTTTGTGCAGAACATGTAGAGTCTTATGCAGTTCAATAGGAATATGCCTTCTGCTCCATTCATGCAACAGCCCATACAAAATAATATGCAGGGTTTCCAACAGAGTTTCAAATTTCAACAAAAACCTTCACAGATCATTAATAATTTTCCACAATTAGCAGGTACACTAGGAGTTCCTACACGATCGAGTTCGGCTAATGATGGTGCCTAAGGGTGAGGAGGATTGTAACCTTGGTGCATTCTAGAGGTAGTCCTGAATGGCCCTTTTGTGGAAAGAGAAGTGAATGGTCATCCAGTATTATTTTTGATTGATACAGGTGCAACCCACTCCACGGTTAGGCTGGTGAAGGTTCCCAACCTACCCCTCTTGGGAACAGAAGTTCTAGACATACAAAATAAACAAGTGATTAAGAAGTTGTCCTCAAACGTCCTGGTGAAGGGTCGTTCACTTGTAAATGGCCATGAATTTATCATCAGTGGAACGAGTCCAGTTAAATTATTGGGACAAGAGCTCCTGTGTAAAGCATACAGTGAACAAGGTGGTTTATGATATTTCAAGTAAAGAAATTGGATTGATCAAAAGTGCAGAGCCAGTGAAGATTAGTGTAAAACAGAATGCAGTGTGTCATCTAACTCCACAATGCAAACCTACTCATGAAGCAGAGGGAGGGATTTAAGCTCTCATTGATAAATTCATTGAGCAGGGCATTCTAAAAAAGCACTAGGGAGCCCATGTAACTCTCTGTAGGAAAGTGGAATACTATGTGGTGAGGCTGGGTAGTCTCACCATGTAATATTATCACAATCCCCCAAAGATGATCCTTGGATTCACACTATTAAATCCTTAGCTCAGTCCTGGTGGAGTGGCAAAGAGCAGTCAGGCTTTACTAGAGGAACATGTGTTAAGCATTTCAGAGAACCAACATGGATGATAAGTAATTGACACGACTCAAGAGAAATTCAACACCAATTTCTAAAAATAGAGTGTATTTTTATCTTAATTTAGACACCAAAATGAATGGATTAACATACATATAACCAGAGTTATAGATTTTTGAAGCAATATAAAATCAGTGCAATATAATACAGTGAATATTTGACACTGCGGTCATTGGAGAAAACTACTAGTGATAATTGGTTATTTAGAGGTTGAGTTGCGTTTTACCTTTGCAGGGTAAAGGTGGTGCGTGTTCCTGGACCAAGCCACGACAGTCAGTTAATTTTTACCTGGCCTGGGGAGCCCAGGTGCAGAGTTGTGCTGGCTGTCCTTGGAGCTGAACGGGAGCCTTTGGGAAGCTGCTTTTGCAACTTAAACAGTTCTGTGAGAAAAAGAGATGCAAAAACACAAAAGCAGGGTCATTGTGACGTCAGTCGCAGGTGTTGTGGAATGTCCTCTTGATGCAGCGTCACGTTAGGGAGTCGATTACTGGACTGGTGACCAACAAGCCTTGGTAGCGGTAAAAGTAGCAAATGGGTTTTTTGACGTCCGGTGGTCCCAGGGAACACGGTAGCTGCTTGAAACATTGTGGAAGGCAGGACTATAGTTCCCACAATGCTCTAGACCATCGGGATTTGGGCGATCCCTCAGAGGTCCTGATGGTCAGTGAGTCTTTTAATCCAGAGCCTTCTTTCACCTGCAGTTTGCAGGGCACTAGTGCCACCAGTCCAGGGGAGCCTGATGGTGCTTCAGAGTCTCACAGGGGTCCCTCTGGCTGGGGAAGTTGAGAGTTGGCCCAGGACAAGTCTCGATCTAGCAGTTCCACAAAAGTTTGCTCAGGGACTGAGTATCCCTGTTTACTTTGGGCAAAGTCTTGTTGTCGTAGATGCAGAGCTCCTCTT
Source organism: Calotriton arnoldi (assembly GCA_963921515.1). Lineage (NCBI taxonomy): Eukaryota > Metazoa > Chordata > Amphibia > Caudata > Salamandridae > Calotriton > Calotriton arnoldi. The sequence goes on along the minus strand of CAWUFW010002175.1, from coordinate 974,658 downwards.
TGTCCTCTTTGATGCAGGTCACTCAGATCTGATGTTCTAGTGTCAGGGGTACCTTAAATCCTGGGTTTAGGGGGATTTAGGGGTGTGGGACCTAGTAGCCAATTGCCCGCTAGTCCCTACAGCTAATCCACCCCTGAGGTGACCACATCCAGGGTGTGGGTCATCTTTTCTACCCAGAACCTATCAGTTCCACCACTTTTCAGAGGCGGTGTAACCCTTGAAGCACACCGTCTTGATGTGCCACTTCACTTGCCTGCTTGGGAGGAGGGTGGTGTGGCCTCCTTCCCAAGCCTTTGCTCCTGACTCTTGGGAGTGATCACACTGCCTGGCGGGAGGTCAGTACCCTGTCTTGGCAGCAGCAGGCATGGGAATCATGGAGCTTGCCGGCCAGGGCACAGAGAAGCTGGGGCAACCAGGTGTGCAACCTCTATGGTAGACACCTTTGTGCATGCCAGCTGGCCCTTGACTCGAGAATCATGTTAGGGGTGAGAAGACACGCTTGATACCAAACTCAACAGTTTTCGGCTGTACCATAATGGAGCTAGCTACCCGGGTCTGCCTGAGTGCAAGCCCATGTTATCCTACGGACCTCCCAGCACTTATAGTGTACTTTCATAGAAAAGGACACTATAGGGACATATAAGCTTGCACTTACATGCCCAAACCTTGAATATAAGGCACCATGTCTCCTGGATTCAAGAGACCTTTCTTAGGGGTGACTGATATGTATTAAAGGCAGTGTATGGGCTTTGTCTCACATGGTGTGGGCAAAGTCAAAATTGAGCAGTTTACACTGTTCCTCCAGTCTACAATTGCAGGCATGTGGTCAGTAGTCCTTCCTTAGGGGTGACCGGCATATATTAAAGGCAGTGTATGGGTTTTGTCTCACGTGTTGTGGGCAAAGTCGAAATGGAGCAGTTTACACTGTTCTTGCAGTCTGCAATGGCAGGCCTGCTGTCAGTAGTTTACTCGGTCAATCAGGGTGGCACAAACAGTGCTGCAAGCCCTTGGGACCCCTTTACCACCCATACCCTGGGTACCACTAACTAGGGACTTATAAGGGGGGTAAAGTCCTTGTCAATTGGGAATGCCAATTTAAACATAACAGTTCTGGGGAAAGAGCACTGACTCTGGGACCTGGTCAGCAGGCACTGGTGCACATTCAGAGTCATTGTCATCAGCATTGGCTCAAAAAGTGGGTGGTTGGTCATACAAAAGGGAACTTTCCTACACTCTTCGATCATGGTGATAAAAAAGTCTAGTGGAAAATGGAGGATAGTAGAGGGCATGCACAAAATGTATGCAATGACTATTTGTTCTTCCCCTTCGATACTCTCCTCTCTGCCCTGAGCTGTTACCCCCATTTTATTATTAAGATGTATATAACCTGCGAATCACCCAGAATTTGCCCCCCTTAACTTAATGTGAGATGTACTTGCTTGTTTTGTTTACCCTGAACAATTGCTTTTCTTGATTGCTTCTGCTCATGTAAACAGGGCCGGACTGGCCATAGCGGGCACCGGGCGTTTCCCCTGTAGGCCGCTAGGGTGGGGGCCGGTTTTGGGCCCCTGGGGGCTGTTTTTGTTACCGGGGGTCGGCAATATAACAAAATCGGCCGAAACCGGCCCTCGCAAACTGCTCGGCTGCACTCCCCCTCACCCCAGGGGGGGCCGGCTGAGCAGTCTGCCAGGGCCGGTTTCTGTTCCCAGTCCGGCCCTGCATGTAAAGTGCTTTTTGCCCCCTTTTAACTTATTTTAGATGTACTTGCTTGTTTTGTTTACCCAGAACAATTGCTTTTCTTGATTGCTTCTACTCATGTAAAGCGCTCTGATACCTCCGGGTCTAGCCAGCGCTATATAAATCCTTTCAAATAAAATAAAATAAATATGCTGTAGTGATTCCTTGTTGTACAGTGGTACTGAATCCTGCAGTGATATTGTTTTACATTCCCACAGAAGCTAAGTGGTTTACTGTATTAGACTTGTGTCAAGCATTTTTCTCAATCTCTCTTCATTAGGATTGTATCTTTTTGCTTTCAGATTCCATAGCAGAATCCTTCTTTGGTATCAAATTCCACAAGGCAATACGAAAAGTCCTTCAGCCTTTTCCCAAATCCTGAAAAAGAGTCTGCAAAGTCAAAATTTGCCCTGTGCCACAGTGCTAGTACAATATATTGATGACCTGTTGGTCGCAACCAAGAACAGACAGGGCTGTATACTTGACACAATTGCCTTGTTGAATCATGTTGCTACAAACGGACATAAAGAATCGCCTGTAGAATTACAGTCCTGTCAAGAGAAAGTAACTTATTTGAGGCAGCAAATTGAAAAGGAAATACGAAAGGTGTCCAAAGAACTTAGGGGCTGATTACGATGGCGGAACGATCGCCACCGCCGAGCCGGCGGTGAGCTCCGCCAGCCCTGCGGACCGCGATTCTCCGACCGCCATATTACAATGGCGGTGGGATCCAGACAGCGGCGGAGGCAAAGCCCGTCCGCCACGGAACCGCCACAGGCAATCGTTACGATTGCCTGGCGGAGTGGTCAGCATGCTTAAAATGGTGGTGGAGCCTAGCAGGCTCCGTCCGCAGAATTATGATGCTGGCGGAAGCCAGCCTTTCCGTAGCGGTTAAACTGCCATTGAAAGGCTGGCGGGGAATGTTTTCGGGGGCCCGTTGCGGGCCCCCTTGTGTTGGGGGAGGTGTGGGTGCACTGAGGGGGTACCCATGGTACCTCCTGCATTTCACTGCACCATGTGGCAGGCACAGTGTAGTGCCTGCCACATAGTGCAGTGAAATGCACAACATGCTCTTTTCGACATCACGGCGGTGCTGCTGTCAGCAGCCACTGCCGCAATGTTAATGGTGCGGAATTTGACCGCAGCGATGGCGGTCCCATCCTAATCGGGTATGCGGGACTGCCGCATGCATGGCGGACGGTCCCAAACACCGCTACGATGGCCCGCCATCGTCATCAGCCCCTAATTTCTGTGATTCTCAAAATGAACCCACAACAACATAGAATTGAGGATGTTTCTAGGGTTCGTTGGCTTCCACTGTTAGTGAAATCCAAACATTTGTCTGGTTTCAAAGCCTTTACAGAGGCTAACTCACAGTGATGTGAGGGGCCCTGTACCATTGGAAAATGAATGTATGCAAGCCTTCTTGGAGTTCAGACACAGTTTGTGTAGCACCCCTGCTCTAGGAATACCAAATTACAAGAAAGATTTTTATTTTGCCATGAACAAAAGGGTGCAAACTTTCAGTCCTCATGCAGCAGGACGGCTGGGTAAAGCAGCCCATTGCATATTTTTCTGTTATACGATATTCATTTGCAGTTGCAGTTCCTGGGTGTATGAAAAGCATTGAAGTGACTTAGTTGGCAATTGTTCAAATTGAGATGATTATGATGGAACACACACTAAGGGGCCGATTCCGATCTCGGCCGGTAGGGCTCCGAATCGGATTCGGCTTAACCGGATCCGATTCGGAGCCCTATTGTCCGACCGATTCGTACGCGCGTCCGGGCGAGCGAGTACGATGCGAAATCGCCGACCGACTCGTCCGGGCGTCCCGACCGCTCCGACCGACTCGTTCCCGGGTCTAACCGCACCGACCGACTCGCTCGGACTCGACTCGCACCGCGCAATGGAGACGTTCCCCGGCCGGGTAAGTACGATGCGCGCCGCGAGCAGTCCGACCGACACGCGCCGTCCGGCTCGAAAGAGCAGTCGGAGCCGTACTTTGAGGGTCCGTGTCGGACCCCCCTGTAAGCGTAGCCGCGCGAGTCGCACACAGGGGGGACCCATGGGTCCCCTCTACCTGTGCGTGTACGGCGCAAGTCGCTTCGCCGCGTACACGCTGTAGGGGGCGCCCTTGTTCGCCTCGCACCCATTGAGTCAATGGGAGCCCGCGTACGCGTTGTACGACCGGCTCCCATTGACTTTAATGGGAGTCCGACCGACTCGAGTCCGATGGCATACGTGCGCATCGTACTCATTCGATCGGGCTGCACGGGTCCTATTCGGTCGGAAATCTCTCCGGGTCCGGCTCGGTCGAAGAGATTTCCGGCCCGAATCGGAATCGGCCCCTTATTGTGCTGGTTTCACATTCAGTTGAGTTATTGCTAAATTGTTCATGTAGTCAGTATCTTACAAACAGTTGCTTAAGTGAGTATGAGTAGATTATTCTTTTGACAAATAACTTTTCAATTAAACACTGCAATACCCTGAATCCTGCAACACTTCTACTATTGCCTATTAAGGAGGTTGAAGATGAAATACATTAAAGTGAATGTGATTGCATTGATGTGACAGAGTTGTGCACCAAACCAAGACCAGATATTCAAGATGTACGACTTGAATTGGCTGATTTTATTTTATTGGTGGATGGTTCTTGTCTGGATGACCATTAAGGAGCTCTTCGAGTAGCATATGCAGTTCATATAATAGAATGTGCTGTGGAAGCATCATACTTGTGCAAAGTAACTTCAGCACATGTGGTGTAATTGATCACATTTACAAGATCATGCGGCATAGCCAATTGATTGATGTTACAATCCATACAGATAGCCAATACATTGTTTGAGTGGTCCATGACTTTGGCCAGTTGTGATCACAAAGGGGTTCTCGACATCTGTTGGCACCCATATTATAAATGGCCATGAGTCCTGGATTTATTAGAGGCCCTACAATTCCCAAAGAAGATTGCTTTTGTTAAATGGGCCACACAAAAGAATGTAGACAATATGCTTTCAGTGGGCAATAATTTTGCAGATGAGGTTGTGAAGTACCGTGCTCTTGTGTCTGGCACATTTGGAATAAATGAAAAGTCAGAATATGAACTGGAAAATTTTAGAGATTTCTTGTCAATGTCAGTTCAATCACTTGAAGAGTTGCGGAAACTGCAAAATGTAGTGCCAGAGAATGAAACAGAAAGATGGAAAAAAGCAGAAGACAATCATGTGATTTAGATGTCAAATGGTAATCAATTTATACTACCTGATCCCATGTTGTTTCAGATGGCAAGATACATTCATGGGCCTACACACATGCGATGTGATGGTGTGCTGTCAATCTTTAAGAAATATTGCTTTAATCAACGTTTCAGGAAATATTGCTTTAATCAACATTTCAGGAAAATTGCAGACACACTATATCAGAGATGTGTCACCTGTCAACAAGTGAACACCAGTAGGAGGACAAATGTGACCATGAGTTATGTATGGAAATCAGAAGGTCCCTTTACAAGATTGCAAATACATTTTGTTGAAATGCACTTGTACAATGGTTTAAAGAATATCGTAGAAGTTGTTTGCTTGTTTAGTAGGTGGGTCGAGGCATACCCAACCAGAAGATGTGATGCTCTCACTGTAGCCAAGCTTCTAGTGCGGGGCTTGATTCCTAGATTCGGTTTGCTAACTTTATAGTCAGATAGGGGAACTCATTTTAAAAATGAAGTAATGTGAGTTCTTTGCATCGCACTGAAAGTGGAGCAGAAATTCCATTGTGAATCTCATCCAGAAGCAGCAGGAGTTGTCGGGAGGGCCAATGGAACCCTGAAAGCAAAGTTGGCCAAAGTATGTGCATCGACAACACTGAAAGGACCAGATGCCCTTCCCTTAGTTCCTTTGAGCATGACAGGTGTACCTAACAAGACTAAAGGCTTCAGCACACGAAGAACCCTGCCATGACCTAAAGACTGATGATTGGGTTGTTGTGAAGAAACAAGTTTTTAATACTTGCTGGCAACCTTAATGGGAAGGATCTTACCAAGTGGTCTTGGTGACAAATACTGATGTGAAGTGAGGAAGGTTGCTACATTGGAGCCACACATCTCACACAAAGAGAGTGAAGTCTGCAGAAGTAGAAGTGGTGACACAAACCACTAATTCCCAGACTTACACTCAAGTTCACTACGTGCATCCAAAGGGGGGAGAACAAAGAGTTCAAGAAGAACAAAAAAAAAAAAAAAAAAAAGAGCAAAAAGAACACCAAGAAAATCAAACTTTAGAAATGTGAACTATGAAAACCCCAAAAGCAACTCAAGGTGTTCCATCTGCAAGTTGTGCAAATCACGAAACAAGAGAATGTGAAAATGAGACAAGAGGAAAAAATCTGGTTGAAGATGGAAGCTTAATAGAAGTTGATTGGTCGTAAAGAGTGCAAGAAGAAGAGCATTGCAAAAAGATGATAGTTTGAAGAAAAACAGAAAAAACTGCTGAAACATTAACAGATGTGAATGGCAGAGATTCTGAAAAGCCTGAGATCAGGAGATCAAAAAGAGTAAAAGTGCAAACACAAATTACACAGCGACTGATGGGCATATTTGGCAAAGATTGAACCAGAAGAAAGAGACATTGATCTTAGAAACTATTGATTTCTGTTGGTGGAACCTCCATGAATAGACATGAGCAGAGAATGAAGGTCATCAGAATTAAGTAGTTTCCTGATGGAATAATAGAACTAAATGTTTGGATGTGTAAGGAGAAAAGTTTTGATTTTTCTTAGTGTACCTGCATAACTCTCTTAGATTAGAATTTTAGAGATTTTTTTGTTTATGCTCTTATTTTTATAATGATAATGCCAGCTTTGATGAAGTACCTTAGTTATCCAGCTGAAGACAGTTTAGTGTCTGCTTTGAACTGCTGAATTATATGCCCGTATCTGTTTACATTGACTTATTTTGAAAACTGAAATTGCTTACATCAAAATTTCTAACATTTTTGAAGAATTCTTTTTGAAAAGTTTGCACCTTGTGTAGAGATTTATTTTTCTTTTTGAAAGTTTTTATGGAAAGAAGATGGCTACTTGCAAACAAAAATTTTGATTGGTTCCAAAAATATTTTGTATGGTTCTCATTTTACTATTGTTAATTGACATATTAGTTGTTGCAGGGATTCTGCTGGTAAGTAGAACTGTGGGGCTTATTAGGATGGCAGGCGGACCTGAGTCCGCCTGCCATCCCCGTGGTGTTGGGACCGGCCGCCAGACATGCGGCGGTCCCGCACCGCGAATTAGGATGCGACCGCCACCCTGGCGGTCGCATTCCGCATTTTAACATTGCGGCGGGTGCTGCTTACAGCAGCACCCACCGCGATGTCAAAATCGCATGCCTGGCATTTCACTGCACCACATGGCAGGCACCACACAGTGCCTGCCACTTGGTGCAGCGAAATGTAGGGGGGTACCATAGGTACCCCCCAAGTGCACCCCCCACCCCCCCAGGGGCACGCAACGGGCCCCCACAGCCAATCCCCGCCAGCCTTTCCATGGCGGCATCGCCGCCATGGAAAGGCCTTTAACAATCGACATCCTAATATGTCTGGCGGTGCCTGCTAGGCACCGCCACCATATTAGAGCCCCTGCTCCGCCCGGCAGGCAATCGTAACGATTGCCTGCCGGCGGAAAATTGGCGGACGGACTTTCCGTCCGCCGCGATCCCCACCGCCATCGTAATATGGCGGGGGTATTTCACGTTATAATGGCGTAACGGTCACCACCGCCAGCTCGGCGGTGGCGATCGTTATGCCATCGTAATGAGCCCCTGTGTCTCGGGATGAAAGGACATCAGAATGTAGGGACAGTGTCTCTCTACCCCGTCAGTACCAATCGGTCCAAATCTGGTCTAGCTCACAGTGCTTCACCTGAACTCCTGACCTTCCCAGAGTAGCAGGTGATTTTGGCAAACCTAGAACATGACCCTCTAGTCCCCAAGGGAACCGTGGAAACCAAAAAGGGACAAAACACAGTTTATATGATAAGACTATTGTGTTGGAAAGCTGCAGCTGTTCTTCTGTGTTATATCTAGAATGTTAGGAGCTATTACTGACCGAGCAGAAAACAGTGCAACATCGTGTTATGTGTTCCAAGAGATCTTGTATGAAATGTACAGACCGAATTCCAAGAAGAAGCACTGAATAACAAAACATTTACAGCATATTTCTATAATAATGTCACAAAAATAAAAACAAAAGTGTTATGTGCTACTGTGCAAGCAGATGCAGCCTAAAACTTCTAATACGCTAAACTAAGGGAGAACCAAAGTGTGCCCAAAAAGGACATCACTACATAGGGAGTTTGTATTATCTGATTGGGAATGCTTCAAATAACAAAACTCGTTATCTGTTTTAAGGGCGGCTTGATATGTGATTGTGGAAAGAAGATGACAACTAGAAAAATAAAGGGAGAAGATACTGTAATTGATTATATCAAATCGCAAGTTTACGATGAAATGAAGGCCTTGGAGAAGAGAAGTAAAAGAAAACAAAATTGCTGGATGATTTCTTGTAGAGCAGTGTAGTTTTTCATGATTTGAGGGGACTTGACAAACTGTTTTTATTAATTAGAATGTAATGTTTATTTACATGTGTTTAAGCTATCATAACTGTGCCACAAGATTAATTTACTAGGCCTTTTCCTTTTTGCACTGATATCCATTTTAAAGTTGATTTAGAAAATGTGACTTTTAAATTTGCCTGAACAGGGTTCCGACGTACATGTTTTTTTCTCTTCTGTGTTTTTCCTTTTCATAAAACGGTCAATATGGGATTCATTTCATGGTGCTCTTTTCTTGTACTGTACCTTCTGTGTGCCTTAGGAGGAAGCCATGTGGAGATGTTTTCATATGTTGCAATAATCAAGGCTGTTGCTGCCCAAGCCACAACTGCATTTCTATTCATTTTAACATGGCTTAATGTTTAGTTTGCTTCAATAGTGCAGTGTAATCTCCTTTGTTTTTAGAGTTAAGGGGATTGCTATATATTAAAGTAACTTATTTACGTCTACAATTTCTACAATGTTGATTGGCTTATATTTTGTATCTTTGTTCATGCCATGTTGAGTGCATTCATTGTGTTTTACATCTCTAAAATTGTAAAATGTGCCTTATCTGGGATGTGTGCAAGACTTTTCTTAAATTCATGCTACGGACCTTTTGCTTGGTTTCTGAAAGGCAGACTCCATTACAGTCTGTTTATTTGGTTTATGCCTAAATACAGTTTCATTGCTTTTATACTGTGCAGTCCCCATGTCAGACTGCTATCTGCCTTTAGAATTAGGCTCTCCATGAGCAAATTCATGCTAGGTTATTGCTGAACTATATTTTGGGTTATGCTAATTTCCTTATGTTATTACCTGACTTTATTTGTATGCATTATTGATACTGATTTAAATCTGACTAACTACTTTTTACTTTATCCAATGATTCTTACTTTTGAGTAAACCTTTATGGTTTTGACTTTGAATATTGTCCTGCAAAGGTTTTTTTAATTTGATCTAGGGCCCCATCCTTTGGGACTTTAATGGCCTGATCATGAGCATCGGCCCATTGAATTTATTTGTGCAAAGCGCAGACACAATCTACCAGTAGAAGCCTGTCTAATACGTCATTTTAACTGAGTGTCAACCTGCCCCACACCACTAAACACTGAACCCTCCCTCATTTCAACAATATACCCACCAACCAAACCTTTTTCTGTTAACCTGTAAATAACTCTATAACGCCTCTCCCACATGAGCTGATCTGCCCGTACAGCAGTGTAACTAACCTTGTTTCTGTCCTTACATCTTGTCCTATACCTGCCAATAATCCTTATTATGCACTATTTCTGCCCCCATCCTAACTTCACCCCCAACAGCTGCTCCAAGCAGTCCCTCAATTGCAACAAATACAGCTCCATCCTCATTATGGATTAAGGATTATCCCCTGTTAACTAGGCTTGGTCCCCTGCCCCCGAATGCATGTATCTGGTATCCTGACTTTTGATTTTTATCCCTGGCATCATGCTAATCCAGCATGTGCAAAGAGGCCTGAGCCTGTTCTTGTTTGTGAATAGGTCCAGAATTTGTGCTGTGATCTGAAGGGGTGAAACCAAGCAATCTATAATCTGTTGGAAGTCATGGGGTATGGCATATCCATTAGTGGTGGCAGCATATGATGTTTTGAGTATAAATAGTATGACTAGACCTTTTTACCTGAATTTCTGAAGTGGAGGCCTACTGGCCCACTCGTAAAGTTCTGCTTCACTGTGCTTACCATATCCTTTGTGTTTACATCCCAAGTGCGTGTAAAGTGTGTTGATGTGTGTAGCCTTCTAAGTGGTCATAATATTGAGTTTTTAATATCGATATACCATAATATCGTGTTTAGTATATCGACAGTACTAAATATCAATGTTATATATATCAATGTTAAAAATATCGATTATAAGTGTTGTTAAAAATATCGAAGTTTGAAATATCGAATGTTAAAATATCGTAAAGTCAAAATATCGTTATAGTATTTTATTCTTATGTTTTATGTTTGTTTTTGGTATTATATTAGTTGATTAATTTTATAAAAATATAAATTGAATTTTAATTTTTAGGAGCGGGATGTTGGGTTTATAGGGGATAAGGGTGGGGAGTGTTTTAAAAAATTGATTAGAAATTTTAAATAAATGATAAATTTATAAAATAATTTTTTATAAATTTGTTTTAGGAGCGGGATGTTGGGTTTATAGGGGATAAGGGTGGGGAGTGTTTTAAAAACATTGAAATTTAAATTGAAAAAAAATTACACTTTATAAATTTAAAATTACAATGTTGTTTTAGGAGCGGGATGTTGGGTTTATAGGGGATAAGGATGGAAAGTGTTTTAAAAAATTAGAATTTTTTTTTTTTAAATTTAAATTTAACATTTTTAATTTAAAATGTTGTTTTAGTAGTGGGATGTTGCGTTTATAGGGGAGAAGGTTGGGGAGTGTTTCAAAAACTTTGAAATTAAATTTGAAATAATTTTGAAATTTTAAAATTTGAATTTAAAATTTAGTTTACTCAGTGGGATGTTGTGTTTATAGGGGAGAAAGGTGGGGAGTGTTTCAAAATAATTTTAAAAAAAATTAATACAATTTAACAAATAAGAAATGTAATTGATCAATTTCTTTTTAGGAGTGGGATGTTGAGTTTATGGGGGATAAGGGTGGGTAGTGTATTAAAATAATTTAATATTTATAAAAAAATAATTAATAATTTTAACAAATTGATTCTAAATTAATAATATTTATTTTTGCTTTTTTAATTTAGAATGAAGGTGTGCAATTTGCTGTAATTTATATAATATTGTTAATAAAATATTTAAAAATGAATTTTGAGTGAAATTATAATTTAAAAAAATTGTAATATATTGTTTTAATAGTGGATCATTTTAAATATATTAATATTATACATTATAGTTTATTAATATTTCACAATTTTTAATATTGAATAGTCCAGTTATGTTAATAATTAATAATTAATATTTTTGTTTTATGAAAATGATGGGCCTGATTCACAGAACTAACTTACGTCAAAAACGTAAAGTTAGTACTTTTTGGTATTCACAGAATACACTTACTCATTTTGGTATTCACAGAATGAACTTACTCATTTCGGTATTCACAGAAGTTAGTAGTCCTAACTTTAGGACTCCTAAATGCCTTCTGTGAATACCGAAAGTCTTAAAGTTAGGATTTTTCTCAGTTTAGGAGTAGTAAAGTTAGGACTCCTAACTTTAGGACTCCTAAATGCCTTCTGTGAATACCGAAAGTCTTAAAGTTAGGATTTTCTCAGTTTAGGAGTAGTAAAGTCCTAACTTTACTAGTCCTAAACTGAGAAAAATCCTAACTTTAAGACTTTCGGTATTCACAGAAGGCATTTAGGAGTCCTAAAGTTAGGACTACTAACTTCTGTGAATATCGAAATGAGTAAGTTCATTCTGTGAATACCAAAATGAGTAAGTGTATTCTGTGAATACCAAAAGTACTAACTTTACGTTTTGACGTAAGTTAGTTCTGTGAATCAGGCCCGATATATTGAAATTGATATTTATAATATAATTTATAGAAATTAACAATAAAGTATAAATTAATAATTTACTAAAATCATTTCAGAAAAAATAAATTATTATGTATCATGTAAATAAAATTAAATAATTTGTGTGAAATATAGTCATGTTTAATGTATATTGTTATATTTACTGTTTTGTGAAATCAAAAATTATGATTATCTTTTTAAATATTGAGAGTTATTTAAATATTGTAAATATTTGTAAATGTGATTATTAAAGGAAATTAGTTTAATGTACAGTTTATTTACACATGTAATTTTAATTTTAGGGGAATAGTACATTATATATGTTTGTTATTTATTATTTTTAATAACTTAAGACTAATTGGTGTGAAAATATTAAATTATATATGTTTAGTGTCCAGCACCTTCTTTGACTTAATACTAACTGGAGTGGGAATAGTAAATTATATATGTGTAGTGTCCAGCATCTTCTCTGATTTAATACTAACTGGAGTGGGAATAGTAAATTATATAGGTCTAGGGGCCGATTCCGATTCAGGCCGGAAAACGTACCGACCGACTCGGTACGGGAATGTAGTCCGACCATCACGTACCGGCGCTGTCCGATCCGCGTAGTACGATGCTATGCATGTGAATTACGACCGACTCGTACGGAACACAAGCCAAACGACCGAACCGCACGGAAAGCAGCCATCCGGCCGGAAAAGCTACGCGAATCGAACCGACCGACATGCACCAGGAATGAACCCGACAGATACGTACCCGCGAACTCCGACCCGCGCAGTACGATGCAATGCGTGTAAAACCAGACCAAGTCGCACGGAGCTCAAGCCGTACGACCGACACGCATAGAAAACAGGGAGCCGAAACAACCCAACACTCCGCGACTGACGCGTACGCCGCACATGAAACCCAGCAGAAAGACAACGTGAAAGACTCAGAGAAGCTCGCACGAGACAACTGCAGCGTCCGACTCGATCAGAAGAACGTCTCCTACATGCCCAAAAAATACAAAGGAAAAAATACAAAAAAAGGGCCAAACAAGCAATGACAAAGTCAATAAATAGTGGGGGGGAAAAACATGGAACAAAGACACACCCACAACTCCACCCATATAAAGGCCACAAATCCCTACCATGATCCTTTGCAAATTCAACTGACCTGCCAGCACAGAACACCATCAGACAGCAACCACAGACACACTCACAACTCATCCATCACACAAGCCACACACCATTAGCACTTCCCTAATAGCACCCTCACATACACCCAGCAAAACTGACACTCACCCACCCACACTTGCACACTCACACACACATCAATCCCCACCACCACCCATCACCATGCCCCCAAAGAAGAATCCAAAGTTCCTAGACAGTGAATTGGAAGTCCTGGTAGATGAAATCCTAAGAGTAGAGCCACAGTTGTTTGGTACATTGGTCCAACAGACCCCCATGTCGCAGAAAACCAAGATGTGGGAGAGGATCGTCGACAGGGTGAACACACAATCACCATTTTTGCGCACAAAGGAAGACATCCATAACAGGTGGTATGACGTGCGCCGGAGGGTCAAGGACCTACTCAAGAAGGAATACGCCTTGAGTCATCGCACCGGCAGTGGCCCTCCTGCCAAACCAGTATACCTCAGGTCCTGGGAGGAGATGGTGCGGGCCATCCTACCACCAGAGAGCGTACATGGACTATCAGACATCCCAGAGCCTGGTGAGTACACAACCAATATACCCAATATTGTGTGACAATACACACACATCACTGTCAAGGGGATAGTGAAACCTTGCACCGTTAGCAAAGCCACAGTAACCAAAACATAATCATCCCAAGATGTGTATGCTAGTCAGACAAACACAATACCTGCCATCTCATAGTGATATGTAACTGTGTCATGACATGTACAAACCTAACAACAAATAGAGCAAGGCAGTGGCACAAATCTAACCAACAAACACTGTCAGACATTTTGCCACCACTAGAACACCACCTCACAGGGAAGCTGACTGAAAGGAAGGAATTGTGTTTATGCTGGTGAAGTGAGTGTAGCCAATAGCATGATGGGAGTTGTAGTCACAGATATTGGTCACCCTCACAATAGGCCCATCAACACCACTCTGAACCATGCTCACATCACAGGGAGTGGAAAAGAACTGACAAGATGGCTGACACTGGGTACTGCTGTGGGGAGAACAAGCCCCTGCAGGGTGTTGTGCTCAAAACAACAGCAGGACACCACTGCCTGACATCCTGAAAGCCAACTTGCACTCCCTGCAATGGAAGCACGTTCCATGGTGGGATATCTGGCTGGGTGGGAAGGAGGACTGACAGCTCTGACCATAGTTACCAGCAGCTTTTCTCACACACCCCCTTAACACAAACTCCACACAACTCACCTGGGAGAATGCATTGCCTCACACTCTAATTAAATATCCCACAAAGAACTACCACACTGGGTTATGCTGTGTGAAGCACAGGGACACTTTTGGGACTTGTAGCCAAACAAACGCCAGGACAACACTGTCAGCCATCCTGTCAGCACAGGCACACTACCCCACAGGGAAGCAGAGTCAAAAGGAAGGAAGTATGGGCATGCTGGGAAGGGGGTGTATGCAATAGCATGATGGGAGTGGTAGTCACAGCTCAACATCCCCCACCCGCATGGCCCGGCAAGCTCACACTGAAGCCTGCACACCTCACAGGGAGTGAAAAGCCACTTCAAAGATGTCTGAAAATGGTGCTCTGTTGTGGGGAGCACAAGGCCCTGCTGTGAACTGTGCACCAACAAACAACAGGACCACACTGTCAGCCATCTTGCCATTGCTGTCACACTCACACACAGTGAAGTCCACTCAAAAGGAAGGAAGTATGGGCATGCTGGGAAGGGGGTGTAGGCAATAGCATAATGGGAGTAGTAGTCACAGCTCAACATCCCCCCCGCATGGCCTGGCAGGCTCACACTGAAGCATGCACACCTCACAGGGAGTGAAAAGCCACTTCCAAGATGTCTGACAATGGTGCTCTGTTGTGGGGAGCACAAGGCCCTGCTGGGAACTGTGCACCAACCAACAGCAGGACACCACTGACTGACATCCTGACAACCAACTTGCACTCCCTGCAATGGAAGCACGTTTCATGGTGGGATGTCTGGCCTGGGGGAGGAGGAGTGCCAGCTCCGACTACAGCTACCAGCAGGCCCTTACACACACACCACTTCCACTAACTCCAAACAACACACCTGGGACCGTGCTCCACAAGAGAGTGAGTGAAAAGCCACTTCCAAGATGTCTGACACTGGCCTCAGCTGTGGGGAGCACAAGGCCCTGCTGGGAACTGTGCACCAACAAACAACAGGACCACACTGTCAGCCATCTTGCCATTGCTGTCACACTCACACACAGTGAAGTCCACTCAAAAGGAAGTAAGTATGGGCATGCTGGGAAGGGGGTGTAGGCAATAGCATGATGGGAGTGGTAGTCACAGCTCAACATCCCCCACCTGCATGGCCCGGCAAGCTCACACTGAAGCATGCACACCTCACAGGGAGTGAAAAGCCACTTCAAAGATGTCTGACAATGGTGCTCTGTTGTGGGGAGCACAAGGCCCTGCTGGGAACTGTGCACCAACAAACAACAGGACCACACTGTCAGCCATCTTGCCATTGCTGTCACACTCACACACAGTGAAGTCCACTCAAAAGGAAGGAAGTATGGGCATGCTGGGAAGGGGGTGTAGGCAATAGCATGATGGGAGTGGTAGTCACAGCTCAACATCCCCCCCGCATGGCCCGGCAAGCTCACACTGAAGCATGCACACCTCACAGGGAGTGAAAAGCCACTTCCAAGATGTCTGACAATGGTGCTCTGTTGTGGGGAGCACAAGGCCCTGCTGGGAACTGTGCACCAACCAACAGCAGGACACCACTGACTGACATCCTGACAACCAACTTGCACTCCCTGCAATGGAAGCACGTTTCATGGTGGGATGTCTGGCCTGGGGGAGGAGGAGTGCCAGCTCCGACTACAGCTACCAGCAGGCCCTTACACACACACCACTTCCACTAACTCCAAACAACACACCTGGGACCGTGCTCCACAAGAGAGTGAGTGAAAAGCCACTTCCAAGATGTCTGACACTGGCCTCAGCTGTGGGGAGCACAAGGCCCTGCTGGGAACTGTGCACCAACCAACAACAGGACACCACTGACTGACATCCTGAGAGTTAACCTGCACACACTGCAAGGGTGGCATGCTTCATGGTGGGATAACTGGGCTGGGGGGAGAAGGAGGTCCGGATGTCAGCCAAATACCACCAATGCTGGCCATACACACACCTATTCTGCAAAAACACATTGCACACATGGGACCAGTCACTCCCAAAGTAAAAGCCCTGGCAAGATGGCTGACACATGGGCATGAGAAATGATGTGCCTGCAATTCACACCCATGCACTGGCCAACCCAAACACGTACACACTCACAGCCATTGCAACTCTATGTTTACACACACTGTCAGGGGATGCAGTGTCCATGGGTGCCCCTGGCCTGGCTGTGAAGGTGTGACTTGCAGATGACAACTGTGGAGAATCAGACAAACTACATAGCACAAAACACACAGGAAGGCACAGAGACATCATTGACAGGGGACACCTGACAGTGAATGCAATGGACACACCAATATACTGGACACTGTACCATGGTGTCAGTCACACAAGTTGCGGTTGTGAGCTGCATTCCACTCCCACATCGTTCGGCAACATATGCATCCTTCACACAACACACCACTCACTGTCATAGACACTGTAGACACAAGCACCAAGCTGGACTGCATTTGAGGAGACATGCTACTCACAGCAGCAGAACTGCAACACACACCACTGGCCATCACTGTCATGACAATGGAAAAGCCAGAGAGCTGCCGTGCCCAATCCTTATCACCATGGAGGACATTGACAAGATTAATCACGTTTGCACGTACAAAACTCAGCAACAACATCATTAGCTACGTTAACAACATCACTTGTATGAAACGAGATGTGAACTAGGAACCTAGACAACAACACAGATACTCCCAAGAGATCCCAGGCATACCGGACTGTGACCATGTTGTCCAGACACACCAATGTGACGCACAAAGATTGGCAAAAACTGCCACCACAAATGTCCCAATCTTGAAAGATATCCTAAGTGGAATTGCACGTATGTCCCTGTTAAAGGACAAATGTGGACAAGGATGACACACCTGTGTCAGGCACGTGATGGCCCTTGAGTAGCAATGGCCATGTACAACCAATCTATACATGAGCTGGTCATGCACACACCTCAACATTCACATTGAAATGCTTCAGGTTGGCAGGACAATGTGCTACAACAATATCAACCTCTGGCTGTGACAACTTAGCACAATGCAATGTACAGGCACGCATCCAGATGTACAGTCACAACTGTCATGTGTTTGAACCATTGATGCCTGTAGAAACATAACATACATTGTGTGTCTCTTCCAAACACAGGTGATGATGGGGACACAGCAGCAGATGATGAGGAGTCCCTGTCCCAGGCTCCGGTGGCCCCTGAGCTCTCTGGTGTGGAACAGCCTCTGCCCTCCTCGGATGGCGAAGACCTACCTGGCCCCTCCGGTGTGAGTCATCATGCAGCACCAGCAGGACCACCATCTGCACCCCCTGCACCCACTCCTCCAACATCTGCCAACACACAGACCACCCCCGCCGACACGGACAGACCAAGGACACTGAATGACAACAGCACACGGACCCCGGCCCCCGGGAAGCAACGGACAACAACCCCAGTACCAACCCCCAAGGGGGCCTAGGGTCACCTGTGCGTGCCACCACAGGTCCCGCACGTGTGGCCAGGGGTGGTGGGAGGGGTGGTAGGCAGAGGTCGCTGTTTGCAGAGGGGTCTGGACTGCATGATGACCCACAACTGGTACGCATTGCAGATGCGTACCAGAATAGCACCGGAGAGGTCAGCCAGGTAGTGGGGATCCTCAAGGACATTCAACAGCAGCAGGCTGCCCATCATGCCCGCTTGGACTCCCACATGTCCCGTGTGGAGACACACATGTCTGGCATGGAGTCCAAGTGGGACACATTGGAAGAACTGACAGCGGTGCAGAGGGACATATTGACATGCCTCCGCCAGATTAGCACCAACATGTCCACACCTCCCTGTGTGCCCACAACATCTGGTGCTGCAACAACTGCAACTGCCACAGGGAGGGAGGATGACTCTGGTGGAGAGTCCTCTGCACCGCAGCGGCCCTCACGTGAGGGTCCCCCCAGAAAGAAGAGGGGTCGTCCGAGGAAGGACAACTGAGAGGCAGATGGCCATGTACATCCCCCAGGAACCCAACACCTGTTCTGGAAATTCTCCTTTGTGTGCAAACTGTTCACCCTGTCGAATGCAACCCAACTCTCCCACATGACATGGGGAGTTTAAGTTGGATTAATGTATCAGATGACTGTGGACTTTACTCAGGACATTTCTGCTACCAACACTTCCAACTCATCTGGGAACTTTGGATTCCAATCCCAATGTACAGCACCCACCATCCTGTGCACTATCCTCACACATGTATGTAAATAAACTCACTAATACACCATACTTGCCTCTGTTGTGATTCCAACGTGGTATTTTGTCATGGAGATGATGATCAGCTAAATGACACTGTGCATGCTAACTGCTACAGCAATTCCAACACCGTCATGTGAGTCATGGCGACGTGACACATATGAGGGAGACACACCACTAGGGCAACACAACACATACACACCAGGGCCATCTGACTCATCGCCTACACTGATGTTGCCAGGAAATGCAGTGGAATGCACAGACACCACACCTATTCAGAGTCTGTGTTAACTAGCCCACAGGTGCAGTAAGAAAATGTCAGTCAGATGTGTGACCACAGACAACGCACATCCCAAACTGAAGCACAGGTTTATTACACATTTGCAACATGTTGTTTCCACTACAGATGCAAGGTAATCCCACGTGGCAATGGCCACACAGTCAACAAGTGTTGAAGAAATAAAGTCCAGGGGTGTGTGGCACATCACCTGTAGGGAAACGACTGCTTCCACCCTGGAAGTTGAATCATGGTGTCGGGGGATCACAGTTGACCAAACAACTCTGAAAGTACCCTGTGAAGGACAGACATGACACACAGTCAAAAACACTGAAGAACAGGACAGAACTGCAATACTCATGCCCAATACATGTCACAAGATACCTACACAAAACCAAGTTAGCATGTCAACACTGTTGGGGAGTACAGACTACCTGTAAGGACACATTGCTGCACGCATCCAGTCAAGTAGCACATGGCCACACTCAAACAGCAACAGAGCACCACCAACACATATCATGCAAACTCAAATCATTGACATAACATCTCTGTATACTCACAATCAGCTGAAGAAGTTGGTGATGAGCTGTGTGCGGACATCACCCTCATCATCATCATCATCACTGGCATCGTGGCCCAGGCCAGGATCCTCCACAGGTGGCGGATGTTGGTCATCGTCATCCAGGATGAGAGGCAACTCCTTCCGCACTGCCAGGTTGTGTAGCATGCAGCAGACAATGAAAATCTTGCACACCTTTGCAGGGGCATATGGGAGGGCCCCTCCTGTCTTGTCCAGGCAGCGAAAGCGGCTCTTCAGGAGACCAAATGTCCGCTCGATCACTCTCCTGGTCCGACCATGTGCCTCATTGTAGCGCATCTGGGCTGGTGTCACAGGGTTCCTGAGGGGTGTCAGCAACCACGGCATGTTGGGGTATCCGGAGTCACCTACATACAGACAATTGCACATTAGCTGAGTTGGAAAAGAGGGTGGAATACAACATTGCAGAACACACACAATGGTACAAAGTCAGTACACACCAACAAGCCAGGCACGCTGGTTCTGCATCTGTGACATCATCCTCGGGATGCGACTACTCCTCATCACGTAGGCATCGTGTGCAGAACCGGGGAAACGTGCACACACATGTGAGATGCTCATATCTGCAAGACATACCACCAGAGCATTGATAGAATGGAAAAGTTTCCTGTTCCTGTATGCCTGCTCATGTGCCGGTGGTGGTACCAAAGCCACATGTGTCCCATCAATGGAACCGATGACATGTGGCATCCTCCCCAGGGCATAGAAGTCACTCTTGACGTCAGTGAGTTGTTGACGTTTAGGGAAATAGATGTACTGGTTCAAGTATGTTAACATTGCCTCCAAAACATCGCGTAGCACACGGCTGAACATGGTCTGTGACATCCCACCAGCAGACGCCACAGTGTGTTGAAAGGTACCAGTGGCAAAGAAGTGTAGGGCTGCCATCACCTTCACCTTGGGGGTCAGCGCTGTAGGGAATGGCCGGCCAGGTAGCAAATGTGGGGCCAACTGCCCCGCCAATTCCTCAATCAGCGGCCTGTTGAAGCGGTACCGTCGGATGCAGTCATGTTCCACCATGGTTGCAAGGTCAGGGAATGGTCTATGGACAGCTGGTGCCCTGCAGTACATAGATGAACAAAGAAAGATTGACAGTCACCCCACATATGTGGCATTGACCATACTTAATATCACATGATACATCATTACGAGACACAAGTACTTGATGTGTGTGCCGTTCTGTATGGACATATATGGCACCTACATGGCCATCATCTAACATCTCAGTTCAACATGTGTTGACAACAAGTTCCAGGTTGTGCTATGGGAAATCATTCGGCTGTGTCACAGTACCCATGTACTGCTGTCACGTTCCAAACACACACCACAGTGACAAGTGAGGACAGATGTGCCCCAGGCATCACAGCTCTTTGACAGGTAGATTCCCAGGGACCCTGTATTGCCACATGGACACTGGCATGACATGGCGTATCATATACACGCCAGCAAAACAACCATGACTCCCACAGGTAGTGGCC
Source organism: Calotriton arnoldi (assembly GCA_963921515.1). Classification (NCBI taxonomy): domain Eukaryota; kingdom Metazoa; phylum Chordata; class Amphibia; order Caudata; family Salamandridae; genus Calotriton; species Calotriton arnoldi. The sequence continues at coordinate 953,878 of CAWUFW010002175.1, read as the reverse complement.
CCTGTTGCCTCTGCAGGACAGACATGGACGTCTGTGACACACACACGCACAACATCAAAGTCGATGCACAAACAACGTGGATGTGGAGACTGTCTCCCATTGTGCACATGTAATCAGAGACATCTGGAACAGAACATGCACACAGACTGTGGAGGGCCATCACAATTGTGGCAATGGGTCACCCTGTGACGTACATACCATCCCACATGGGACTCAGGGTGTATGTGACATAACATACACATATACAACCTGGAAATGTGACCATGCCACATGCTCTGAACTGAACAGTTGCACATCACAGTGGTCATGTGCACAACACACAAAGGATTCTGTCCCCATGAACACGTGTACAGCCTGGGAGTGGCTGCCCCCAAGTGCCACCCAACAAGCCACATGTTGACCACCATACACACACAGGTAATGCAGCCTTACATGCCTTAGGATACAGTGTGGACAGGCTGTGGTGTTGTAGGTGTGCCCCTGAGTCCCTGGCAACTAATTGTGGCTGGCATACGTTCACCTGTGACAACCATGGTGACATATGCGAGTGACTTGTACAGGGACGCATCGTACAGCAATGGACCGATCGGTGCGCACGCATTGGCCATTGCATATGATGTTGACGGATGCGTGTTGTGTTTCGAAATACGCGTCGTACAGCAATGGACCGATCAGTGCGCACGCATTGGCCATTGCATATGATGTTGACGGATGCGTGTTGTGTTTTGAAATACGCGTCGTACAGCAATGGACCGATCGGTGCGCACGCATTGGCCATTGCATATGATGTTGACGGATGCGTGTTGTGTTTCGAAATACGCGTCGTACAGCAATGGACCGATCGGTGCGCACGCATTGGCCATTGCATATGATGTTGACGGATGCGTGTTGTGTGACGTAATACGCGTCGTACAGCAATGGTCCGATCGGTGCGCACGCATTGGCTATGGACTGACATGGTAACGGACGCGTTTTCGAAGCTTTTACGAGTCGGATGCAGTGAATTCAGTTGGCCACCCACAACAATGTTGCAAATTCATGGGTGTCATGAAGTTGAACTTTTGAAGGATGCTGTGGGCGTGTATAAGTGGTGCAATTCCATGGATTGGCCAGATTCAGAAGATGCAAACGACTTGGACCTATCACTTTGGACACATGGGACAGTATCTGCCTCTGCAGCACACATATAATGCTGGCTGTTCCCCTGAGAGCTCACTTGCCTACACTACATGCTCCAGGACGACATCTGCCACCACCACTGCTGCTGTCTCTGCATCCTCTGGCTACTGCAATGGCACGTACTGTGGAGAGAGCCCCAGCCTTCAGCACTGAGGAGAACCAGGCCCTGCTGGACAGCCTCCTTCCACAGTACAGCAAGCTGTATGGGAAACCAGGGGAGCAGGTGAGTGTGCTGTCCACTGCCTTACTAATTGTGCATGTTGTCTGACTAGCAAGACTTACAGTGTGTACACCAGTGGCTAGCATGCTCACTGAGTAGTTGTCACCCCCAAAGTGTGTAGTTACATGCACTGAACAGGTATAGTGCAGTAACAGTGCATTCCAACAAGGTTTTACTTCCCAGGCAATGATACCATTTAGTAACTGCTGGACAACTGTTCATAGCCATAGTTGCACTACCTGTGTACATCATATGCCCCTGTGATTGAGACATGTATATCCAACTGTGTGATGCACGGATATGTTGCATGTGTAGTTATGGCCTTTTCACTTTGTCATCCTCACAGGTTGATGCCCACCAGAAGCAGGAGATCTGGCTGACCATCGCCCGGGCAGTACGATCTGTGGGGGTCTACAGGCGCAGGATCCGCAACTGCCAGAAGAGGTGGCAGGACCTTCGTGGCTGGACCCTGAGGATCGCAAGTGTCCAGCTGAAGCTGTTGCCTCCTCGCAGGAGGTGCGGACACCGGACCCTGACCCCCCACATGCTCCAGATTCTGGCGGTGGTCTTCCCTGACCTTGATGGGCAGCTGAAGGCCAGACAGCAGCAAGGAGGGGGTAAGTGCTAGCCTTTTCTGGGTACTATGACTAACATGCTCTATGCACTCCTTTAGCCTGGTTCCACTTCCACAGTACGACTGTCTTGTCGTCCTGGACTCATGTCCCTCACTTGTGTCATGCCCCCTCCTCATCTGATACACAGGTGTGGCCCTTACAGTCTGTGACTTAGGTCACTTGGGTACTGTGTACTTGCAGTTACCTGTGGTTCAAGATGGGGACAGTATCAGTTACAGGAACTTTGTTGTGGGCTGCATGGGTGGTACAATTGCTCACACAATGCCTGTGATCTGACATGTACTCTGGGTATGGCTTTAATATGTGTTCCAATTGCTGCTCTGACTCACCACATGTCTAGGGTATGTGCCACACACCCATGCTGCAGCAGAGACCAAGGTAGGAGCCTCAGAAGTATGTACATCATGTGTGTGACACATGCATAGCCACCTGCCTAGTGTTCAGGGTAATACCATGTTGCACATGGACCAGGACTGTAATGCCTACTCCAGACATCGAAGGCACTCTGTTCTCCCACTCCCGTGTGTCAGCATACATATTGGGCATTGTGAAGAGTGCACTCAGGTGTCTGCCTCTGTGTCACCGTGGTGTGGCCTTGCGTTTTTGGACTCCTGGAGTGTTTAACAATTTGGGGTGGCCAGCCATCTGAGTTGTGACTATAGGATCTGCACATTGGTTAATGCATAGGTCTCTGATCCCTTGACTGTGCACAATGGTGTTTGAAACATTGAGGTGCAGCCAGCTTTGGTTCATTCTCATCAGACGGTGAAGTGCTCATGTGTATGGATTTGTGTTTGCAGTCACTCAAATGTCTCATTTGAATGACGTGGGATCATCTTAGTCCTCATGATGTGGGTGGCCAGGGGTGCACATGTGCACCTGTCAGCTACAGGGCTTGCATTCCCAAAACTTCCATGATTGTGACACAGTGTAGACTGGTGTTGTGTGTATGCACTGCCCCTGTGACAGGAGACAGTTATGACTGACTTGCCAGACAGGCCTGTGCCATGACATTCAACTTGCAAAGGGTGATCCAGCAGTAGTGTGATATGTCCTGCATGCACACCATTGTCGCATTGTCTATCAGGACATGAGGACATCATTGTGTCTGGTGATGGAACCAAAACCCGCATATCGACAGAGACTCTGCCCATCACTTTTCCTGACACATGTACTGAGTCAGTGGCAGGAGAAGGTATGTGTTTGGAGTGACACATTTCCATATGTTCTCTTGGATGTCCAACAACTGTGTATGTGGTGCATGTGTGCACATATGATTAGTCGCATACAACAGGCACCAGACAGATGGGTGCATGGACAGGTAGGATATGTGTGGCATGAATGACTGTCAGGCAGACAATGGGCTTCTTCAAATCAGTGTCAGCACTAATTGCAATGTCTAGCAAATGATGGCAGGGCTTGCTCTGTGATGTGCTGTACTTACTGTGGTGTGTGTGGTCAGTACAGGTGACTAATGTTGCTCTGTTTATCCTGATTGTTTGCAGATATATCCACGGCCACAGGAGGAGACAGCTCCACGGACCAAGAGGAGCGGCAGAGCCAGACTGGGTCCACTGCAGGGGAGACCGAGGGACCCAGTGGCACGGAGGGTGAGGGGAGCCACACTGAGGAGACCTCAGCTACGACCACCTTGGCTGGGGAACACAGCACTTCCAGTGAGGACTCCCTTGTGGAGGCGGGTGTCAGCAGACCACAGACAAAATCGAGCAAGTCTGTCCCCGCCACCACCACCATCTCCACCCATCCCACATGTCCGTGGAGGCTCCTGTATAGGGGAGCGTGTCTCCTTCATGCCAGGCACCGCACCCCCTGCCTCTGTCTCCCCTGCTGCCCTGAGTGTGGAGTCTGTGGACTTGCTGAAACAGATCCATGTAGGGCAGACATCAGTGCTGAGTGTCCTCCATGCACACACGGGTCTGTTGACACAACTGGTGTCATTCATGGAGGGCATGTCATCTGGCATGTCTGCCCTACATCGGACCAATCAGTCCATGGCCTCCTCACTGACGGCAGCAGTGTCCCTCCTGCAACAGTCCCTCACCCCTCCTACCTCTGCCCCATCCACAATCCCCAGCACCCTACCTGTCCCAAGCACACACACACCGGCACAGGCACCCACCAGCACAGACACAAGCAGCACACAGACACACACGCCAAAATCCAGACGCACACGCACGCACAGTCAGGGGACTGATACCTCACTCACAGGGGATGGGGCTCAGGCACACACACACGCATCCACGAGCACTCCGCAGTCCTCAAATACCTCTCCCTCCAAAACCCCTTCCCTTGCCTCACCTGCAACCCCCCTCCCAGAAGCTCTTCCTCTGTGGGCTTGGCCTCTTCCCCACAGATCCATCTGACCCAACGCACAGGCGGAAGAGGCGACCACCACACACAGAGGGGAGTGCCCCTCACACCCAGACACCCTCCCACAGGCACAGGCAGACTGAGGACCCCATTAGGAAGTCCCCCCGGACCAGGAAGGGCAAGACCCTACCACCACCACCACGTAGCTCCACCACACAGCCTCTCTCCTCCATCCCCCAGGCCACCACTCCACAGGTTCCCCCGCCACACCCTGCCCCAGGTTCCCCCACACACCCATACCTCATCCCCAAACTGCTTAGGCCCTCCCCCTACCACTTGCTCTTCCACCCCCAACCCAGATGCTCGGCCTGTTTGTGCCACTGGTGTGGAGACCGGGTCCCCCCTCTGTCCTGCCCACCTCATCTGCCCCCCCTTCCACTCCCTTGGAGTTATGCACTGCAGTGGAGTCCACAACCACCCCGTCTGACTTGGGCACTGCAGTGGGGACCCAGTCCACTCCATATGACCGGCCCACTGCAGTGGTGCCAGCACCCACACCATCTGACTTGTGCCCTACAGTGGTGCCGGCCCCCACTGAGTCAGACACCTCCACTGCAGTTGCCGGTGACACTCCTGCACCCACCACCCCTTCACTGCCTCCTTCTGGCATCCCCTGATCCTGTCCCTGCGGTGCCTGGCCTGCCCCTTGTATGCCCCTCCGAGGGGGATGTCCCCTGTCCGTACCAGTGCAGGCAAGCAATGGTTGTCACATGTCACCCTGTTCAGACTGTGAATGTGGACTGGCCATTGGCCTTAGTTTCTTTTGGACTTCCAATTTTTCATTTACATTGGCTGAATAAAGCGTCTTTTTGTTTACTAGTGGTTTTGCTTTTGTTGTACATGATGTAGATGAGTATCATCATGCATTTGCTGTTGTAATAGTGTTCAGATCAGGAAAATGAAGTGTTGCTGTGATGGACTCCATGTGGTCCATGGGATATGTGTCCTAATCTAGTCTGGATCCATAGCATCCTTTGCTGCAGTCTGAGGGTGTAATGTTCAGCATTTGACACAGGGATGTACGTTTTGCATTTGTAATTTAACATCTGTGGCTTACACTGATGCACATCTGGTGTGCTTACCACTGTTCAATGTTTCTATTTCCCTGACTGTGTGCCCATCTCCACTGGACATGCAGTTTAGCACATCAATGTTGAAGGACTCATCTGTGTATACAGTGCAACTTGCTTGACACGTGTATTGGGTATATGCAGGTGACTGAAGTGACACTCCCGTACCCAGGCTGATGTGAGCAGAGTCTTCAGTGTGTTGTAATTGTTGACTCACTGACCGAGTGTTCTGCTGACATGTTTGAGTCATGCACAGACAAGGTTTGGCACAGCGGTCCTTCCACAGGAGTGGAGTGCCCTCATGCAGTGTGTAATCCCGTGACATTGCCTGGGCATGTTTTGTGTGTTGTGTAAGCATGTCTGTGTGTGTTCCCTTCCCTTTTCCTACACCGGCTGTGTCCCTACGGATGTTCCTGTTTGTGATGCTTGCTGAGTTGTCCTGTGTTCATCCAGCATCTTGTACCTGGTTTCTCCGTGATGTGGGTGCATGGCAAACTAATGTTCATCAGGTTGTCATCCCTAGTTGTCTTTGTTGTCAGGGCTGGGGATGTGGGCAAACGCAGATGAGACACAGTCAGGATTCCCCTTGGCACTTGTTGGTTACACAAGTCATGTAATTTACAGTTTGTGGTAGCTTTCAGTGATTGTGACACATTGTGTGTGTGACTGCTGCCACTCCTCAGGGTCAGAGCTGCAATGTTGGAAGTTGTCTACGTGTGTTCTTTGTGGGTGACCTTGGCTTCTTCATTGGTGTGTGACTGTGGCCGGGATCCCATTGATTGGGGTGGATTTCACGTCATGCCCATGTACGGCGTACTGTGCAGTGTGTCAGACATTCACGAGTCTTGTTGACTGGCCAGGTGTGATGGGTTTCTGCACCTTAGTTCCCACAACCACCCCTGGGATTGTCATGGGTGCATGTGCAATGTCACCTGTCCATGAGAGCTTCACTGCTGCACATTGGTGGAGATCAAGGTGTGTGGTGTTGAGTGTGTGCAAATGTGAGTTGTTGCACGGCTAGACCCCTACCTCCATATTGGCCTTGGCTGACAGGCCGTGGGGATTGATTTGTGCTTGTGTAGGTGTGATGGTAGTTTGTTGCTCAGGACACATGGCTGTGGTTCACAGTGTGAACGACATCTACCTTTGTCATCACAGTGGGATTATCATGCAGGCTAGTGTCACCACAATGTGGGGTCCCTGGGGGTAGTGCTGTGGTGGGTCTGTCTCTTGCTGTGTTAGTTGCTGTTCCTACAAGCTTGTGTGACATGTGTAATTTGGGCTCCCTCTCATCTAACAATGCCTGATTGCCCACATAGGGGAATCCGATCCATGAGTTACTTTTGTATGGCACTGTATACACATCTGTGTTGTGTGGTTGCCTGGGGACACTGGCACCCCCCCCCATCACCTGTTGTGTTTGATATGCAGTGTGAGGCTGCCTGTTTGTGTTTGTGCATCTGCACCACTGCATTGGCATATCTTTAGTGTGCCATTGCCTGTATGTTGTTTGGAGGATTTCCCATGCTGTCCCTGGGACTCCTAGGTCATCAGTCAGCACAATAATCATGGTTTGTATGTCCCATTGCTGCCATGGTATGGTATTTCTTCACCTCACATCTACAGTCTCCACAGGATATCTACATTTGTGTGTTCATTAGTGCAGATATGTGGGTCTGCATTATGATGGTCACTTCTGGCATTGTGTTGATAAATGGAGACGATGTCAGTCCCCATGGGTGATGTTTGTCTGCACATGGCCAAAGGTATGTTTTATTTGCACTGCACTGTTTGCCTCACCCAATCTATGTTGCTATGGGACACAACCACTACTTTGCCACTGATGTGTTTGTTGTTCTGTGACCAGGAATCATCCATGCTGTTTGGCAGTTGCAGCTTTTTCCATGACAACACTTACCTTTTGGTCACTGTGATGATGGGGGTTTGGACCCCATTGCCACAATGTTCAAAATGTGCTTCAGCTATGGCCCCACACTTACCTTTTGGTCACTGTGATGATGGGGGTTTAGACCCCATTCCCACAGTGGTCATGGTCTGCTTGCATTGTGAAGGCCACACACATTTTTGTGTGACACATGTGATAGGGGGTCACATTGTATGTTCAATGTCATGTTCAGTGTTGTAGGCATTTGACACAGACTACACACTCTTGTCATGATGTTGGGGGGATGTCTTTTGCTGACATTCCTTATGTTGGAGTATGCTGGTTGTGTCATGCATTACCCGTCCTATGAGTGGGGATGGTAGTAGTGCTAGGCATCCATCCCCCCATGAGTAGGGGTGGTGGTAGTGGTAGGCATCCAGCCCCCCCTGAGTAGGGGTGGTGGTAGTGGTAGGCATCCAGGCCCCCATGAGTAGGGGTGGTGGTAGTGGTAGGCATCAATTCCCCTACGAGTGGGGCTGGTGGTAGTGACAGGCATCCAGCCCCCCTGAGTAGGGGTGGTGGTAGTGGTAGGCATCCAGGCCCCCATGAGTAGGGGTGGTGGTAGTGACAGGCATCCAGCCCCCTGAGTAGGGGTGGTGGTAGTGGTAGGCATCCAGGCCCCCATGAGTAGGGGTGGTGGTAGTGGTAGGCATCAATTCCCCTATGAGTGGGGATGGTGGTAGTGACAGGCATCCAGCCCCCCCTGAGTAGGGGTGGTGGTAGTGGTAGGCATCCAGCCACCCCTGAGTAGGGGTGGTGGTAGTGGTAGGCATCCATCCCCCTATGAGTGGGGATGGTAGTAGTGCTAGGCATCCATCCCCCCATGAGTAGGGGTGGTGGTAGTGGTAGGCATCCAGCCCCCCCTGAGTAGGGGTGGTGGTAATGGTAGGCATCCAGGCCCCCATGAGTAGGGGTGGTGGTAGTGGTAGGCATCAATTCCCCTATGATTGGGGATGGTAGTAGTGACAGGCATCCAGGCCCCCATGAGTAGGGGTGGTGGTAGTGGTAGGCATCCAGGCCCCCATGAGTAGGGGTGGTGATAGTGGTAGGCATCCAGGCCCCCATGAGTAGGGGTGGTGGTAGTGACAGGCATCCAGCCCCCCCTGAGTAGGGGTGGTGGTAGTGGTAGGCATCCAGGCCCCATGAGTAGGGGTGGTGGTAGTGGTAGGCATCAATTCCCCCATGAGTAGGGGTGGTGGTAGTGGTAGGCATCCAGGCCCCCATGAGTAGGGGTGGTGGTAGTGACAGGCATCCAGCCCCCCCTGAGTAGGGGTGGTGGTAGTGGTAGGCATCCAGGCCCCCATGAGTAGGGGTGGTGGTAGTGGTAGGCATCAATTCCCTTATGAGTGGGGATGGTAGTAGTGGCAGGCATCCAGGCCCCCATGAGTAGGGGTGGTGGTAGTGGTAGGCATCCAGGCCCCCATGAGTAGGGGTGGTGGTAGTGGTAGGCATCCAGCCCCCCATGAGTAGGTGTGGTGGTAGTGGTAGGCATCCAGGCCCCCATGAGTAGGGGTGGTGGTAGTGACAGGCATCCAGCCCCCCTTGAGTAGGGGAGGTGGTAGTGGTAGGCATCCATCCCCCTATGAGTGGGGATGGTAGTAGTGCTAGGCATCCATCCCCCCATGAGTAGGGGTGGTGGTAGTGGTAGCCATCAGGCCCCTATGGGTGTGTATGGCATTGGTGATAGCCATCCCGCCCCTATGGTTCTGCTGTTGCTAGTGTACGTCATTTCTGCATCCCTATGTGTGTGTGACATATGTCGGGTACGTGTCGTTTGTTTGTGTAGTGGGTGTTTGACTTACCGTCTGCGCCGTACGGGTCCGTACCGGTTCCGGTAATAGATGTACAGTATTGGTAGGACCTGCGCGATGGGATTCATGGTTGGTTCGTCTCGTTCGGGTTTCTCGTGGCTTCGACTCGTACTCGTAGCTGGCTTGTTCGTCTCGTAGCCGTGGATCGTCTTGTGGCGCGAATCGGAGCTTATGTGCAGCTCTCCCGGATGCTCTGACGTGCCGGACGTAGCGACCAGTTCGGCGCGTACGGAGTGCGCATCGTACTAGTCCGGCCGGAAGGTGCTGTGTATTTACTTCCGTGCGACTCGAATCTGCGTTTCCGGATCCAGCTCGGTCGGGGAACTGGAGCTGGAATGGGTACGTACGGCTCGCTTGGAATTTTAGCAGTAATGCGCATCGTACTTGCTCGCTCGGACGACTGTTCGAATCGTTCGGGAAAAACGCGTTCGGCTTGTATTTTTTCCGGACGAATCGTATTCGGTGCGCTTCCGGCCGAGATCGGAATCGACCCCTTAGTGTCCAGCACCTTCCCTGATTTAATACTAACTGGAGTGGGAATAGTAAATTATATAGGTTTAGTGTCCAGCACCTTCCCTGACTTAACACTAACTGGAGTGGGAATAGTAAATTATATATGTGTAGTGTCCAGCACCTTCCCTGAATTAATACTAACTGGAGTGGGAATAGTAAATTATATAGGTTTAGTGTCCAGCACCTTCCCTGACGTAATACTAACTGGAGTGGGAATAGTAAATTATATATGTGTAGTGTCCAGCACCTTCCCTGACTTAATACTAACTGGAGTGGGAATAGTAAATTATATAGGTTTAGTGTCCAGCACCTTCCCTGATTTAATACTAACTGCAGTGGGAATAGTAAATTATATAGGTTTAGTGTCCAGCACCTTCCCTGACTTAATACTAACTGGAGTGGGAATAGTAAATTATATATGTGTAGTGTCCAGCACCTTCCCTGACTTAATACTAACTGGAGTGGGAATAGTAAATTATATAGGTTTAGTGTCCAGCACCTTCCCTGACTTAATACTAACTGGAGTGGGAATAGTAAATTATATATGTGTAGTGTCCTGCACCTTCCCTGATTTAATACTAACTGGAGTGGGAATAGTAAATTATATAGGTTTAGTGTCCAGCACCTTCCCTGATTTAATATTAACTGGAGTGGGAATAGTAAATTATATATGTGTAGTGTCCAGCACCTTCCCTGACTTAATACTAACTGGAGTGGGAATAGTAAATTATATATGTGTAGTGTCCAGCACCTTCCCTGACTTAATACTAACTGTAGTGGGAATAGTAAATTATATAGGTTTAGTGTTCAGCACCTTCCCTGAGTTAATACTAACTGGAGTGGGAATAGTAAATTATATATGTTTAGTGTCCAGCACCTTCTTTGACTTAATACTTATTGGAGTGGGAATAGTAAATTATATAAGTTTAGTGTCCAGCATCTTCTCTGATTTAATACTATCTGGAGTGGGAATAGTAAATTATATAAGTTTAGTGTCCAGCACCTTCCCTGACTTAATACTAACTGGAGTGGGAATAGTAAATTATATACGTTTAGTGTTCAGCACCTTTATTGACTTAATACTAACTGGAGTGGGAATATTAAATTATATATGTGTAGTGTCCAGCATCTTCTCTGATTTAATACTAACTGGAGTGGGAATAGTAAATTATATAGGTTTAGTGTCCAGCACCTTCCCTGATTTAATACTAACTGGAGTGGGAATAGTAAATTATATAGGTTTAGTGTCCAGCACCTTCCCTGACTTAATACTAACTGGAGTGGGAATAGTAAATTATATAAGTTTAGTGTCCAGCACCTTCCCTGACTTAATACTAACTGGAGTGGGAATAGTAAATTATATGGGGCAGATTTACAAGCCCCCTGCGCCACCAGTACGTCACTTTTCGTGACGTACTGGTGGCGCAGGGGGCTCCTCGATATTTACAAGGAGAGGAAAAGCCACCATGCGTGACTTTTCCTCTCCTTGTAAATACCGTCCCTTCACACGCAGCACTTTGCGGTGAAGGGGCGTTCCATGGGTGTTGCTGTGGGTGTTCCCACGCAACACCCATGGAACAAGACACATCTCCAGAATTACGAGAAATCGTAACTCTGGAGATGCGTCTGAAGCTACGCCACCCTAGAGGTGGCGTAGCGAGACGCACCGAGGAGAAATGTTTTCATTTCTCCTCGTTTCCTCTTTCAATGCGTGCTGCATTCTGCAGCACGCATTGAAAGAGGGAAAAGCCTGTACTGATTGTTTTTGTGCAGAAAGGTGCCCCTTCCTGCACAGAAACAATCTCCCCATGGCGCAGGCATCCTTGCACCATGGTGCAAGGGTGCCTGCGCCGGCGCTTGGCAGCTGTTTGTGCGCCAGCGCAGGGGAGAGCACAGGAATGCGACATATTCTTGTAAATATGTCGCATTCCTGTGCTCTGAAAGTGCCGCAGCGTGGCGCAGCCAAAGGGCTTGCAGCGCCACGCTGCGGCACTTTCTTGTAGATCTGCCCCCATATGTTTAGTGTCCAGCACCTTTATTGACTTAATACTAACTGGAGTGGGAATATTAAATTATATATGTGTAGTGTCCAGCATCTTCTCTGATTTAATACTAACTGGAGTGGGAATAGTAAATTATATAGGTTTAGTGTCCAGCACCTTCCCTGATTTAATACTAACTGCAGTGGGAATAGTAAATTATATAGGTTTAGTGTCCAGCACCTTCCCTGACGTAATACTAACTGGAGTGGGAATAGTAAATTATATATGTGTAGTGTCCAGCACCTTCCCTGACTTAATACTAACTGGAGTGGGAATAGTAAATTATATAGGTTTAGTGTCCAGCACCTTCCCTGATTTAATACTAACTGCAGTGGGAATAGTAAATTATATAGGTTTAGTGTCCAGCACCTTCCCTGACTTAATACTAACTGGAGTGGGAATAGTAAATTATATATGTGTAGTGTCCAGCACCTTCCCTGACTTAATACTAACTGGAGTGGGAATAGTAAATTATATAGGTTTAGTGTCCAGCACCTTCCCTGACTTAATACTAACTGGAGTGGGAATAGTAAATTATATATGTGTAGTGTCCTGCACCTTCCCTGATTTAATACTAACTGGAGTGGGAATAGTAAATTATATAGGTTTAGTGTCCAGCACCTTCCCTGATTTAATATTAACTGGAGTGGGAATAGTAAATTATATATGTGTAGTGTCCAGCACCTTCCCTGACTTAATACTAACTGGAGTGGGAATAGTAAATTATATATGTGTAGTGTCCAGCACCTTCCCTGACTTAATACTAACTGTAGTGGGAATAGTAAATTATATAGGTTTAGTGTTCAGCACCTTCCCTGAGTTAATACTAACTGGAGTGGGAATAGTAAATTATATATGTTTAGTGTCCAGCACCTTCTTTGACTTAATACTTATTGGAGTGGGAATAGTAAATTATATAAGTTTAGTGTCCAGCATCTTCTCTGATTTAATACTATCTGGAGTGGGAATAGTAAATTATATAAGTTTAGTGTCCAGCACCTTCCCTGACTTAATACTAACTGGAGTGGGAATAGTAAATTATATACGTTTAGTGTTCAGCACCTTTATTGACTTAATACTAACTGGAGTGGGAATATTAAATTATATATGTGTAGTGTCCAGCATCTTCTCTGATTTAATACTAACTGGAGTGGGAATAGTAAATTATATAGGTTTAGTGTCCAGCACCTTCCCTGACTTAATACTAACTGGAGTGGGAATAGTAAATTATATAAGTTTAGTGTCCAGCACCTTCCCTGACTTAATACTAACTGGAGTGGGAATAGTAAATTATATGGGGCAGATTTACAAGCCTTCTGCGCCACCAGTACGTCACTTTTCGTGACGTACTGGTGGCGCAGAGGCTCTCGATATTTACAAGGAGAGGAAAAGCCACCATGCGTGACTTTTCCTCTCCTTGTAAATACCGTCCCTTCACACGCAGCACTTTGCGGTGAAGGGGCGTTCCATGGGTGTTGCTGTGGGTGTTCCCACGCAGCACCCATGGAACAAGACACATCTCCAGAATTACGAGAAATCGTAACTCTGGAGATGCGTCTGAAAGCTACGCCACCCTAGAGGTGGCGTAGCGAGACGCACCGAGGAGAAATGTTTTCATTTCTCCTCGTTTTTCCTCTTTCAATGCGTGCTGCATTCTGCAGCACGCATTGAAAGAGGGAAAAGCCTGTACTGATTGTTTTTGTGCAGAAAGGTGCCCCTTCCTGCACAGAAACAATCTCCCCATGGCGCAGGCATCCTTGCACCATGGTGCAAGGGTGCCTGCGCCAGCGCTTGGCAGCTGTTTGTGCGCCAGCGCAGGGAGAGCACAGGAATGCGACATATTCTTGTAAATATGTCGCATTCCTGTGCTCTGAAAGTGCCGCAGCGTGGCGCAGCCAAGGGCTTGCAGCGCCACGCTGCGGCACTTTCTTGTAGATCTGCCCCCATATGTTTAGTGTCCAGCACCTTTATTGACTTAATACTAACTGGAGTGGGAATATTAAATTATATATGTGTAGTGTCCAGCATCTTCTCTGATTTAATACTAACTGGAGTGGGAATAGTAAATTATATAGGTTTAGTGCCCAGCACCTTCCCTGATTTAATACTAACTGGAGTGGGAATAGTAAATTATATATGTGTAGTGTCCAGCACCTTCCCTGATTTAATACTAACTGGAGTGGGAATAGTAAATTATATAGGTTTAGTGTCCAGCACCTTCCCTGACTTAAACTAACTGGAGTGGGAATAGTAAATTATATATGTTTAGTGTCCAGCACCTTTATTGACTTAATACTAACTGGAGTGGGAATATTAAATTATATATGTGTAGTGTCCAGCATCTTCTCTGATTTAATACTAACTGGAGTGGGAATAGTAAATTATATAGGTTTAGGGCCCCATTAGGATGGCGGGTGGACTTCAGTCCGCCCGCCACCCTAGCGGTGTTTATGTTTCTGAAAATATAAAAAAATAATATGTATATTTTTTAACTGTTTTTGGAGGAAAGTATTAGTATTTTTGGTGGATTTCTAGGTTACAGTAGGCTTTTGGCTATTATTGATAGGTATTCTAGGCCTCTTGTTGTTGGATATAGTCTTACTTTACTTTGTAGGTATTCAAACATTTGTCTAGTTTCTTTGGTAAGTTTTGGGCCTATTTGGGTTACAGATTGCTCCATTCTTAGTTGTTGGTAGCTCTGTTCTTTTTGGAGAGATTGTAGAAGTTTGTGTAGAGTAGGTGTACCTCTGCCTGTTGTTTCTTGGAAGGCATTATGCCATCCATCAACAGCATTGTTTGTTTTGGCTTCTTTATTTAGTGTGCTAAGGTATACATTCCACCATGGAATGTGGTATTTAGGTAGTCTTCTGTGTCCTGATCTGTGGAGTCTTCCCACCCAGGTATCTTCAAAATAATCTAAAAGGGGACTTAATTTTTGTTCGTTTCTTTGGTAGTATGGACTTTCTATTAATATGTTGTAGTGTTCGGCCACGTCAGTAACTGGGACGTAGGCCAGTGCTACAAGTTTTTTAACTTGATATGCAAAAGTACTGTCAGTTGCATATTCAACACATAGGGGCTGATTACGATGGTGTGCGGACTTGGCCCGCCCGCCATAGTAGCGGTGTTTGGCACCGTCCGCCATGCATGCGGCGGTCCCGCATACCCGATAAGGATGGGACCACCACCGCTGCGGTCAGATTCTGCACCATTAACATTGCGGCGGTGGCTGCTGACAGCAGCACCGACGCGACGTCGAAAAGAGCATGTTGTGCATTTCACTGCACTATGTGGCAGGCACTATACTGTGCGTGCCACATGGTGCAGTGAAATGATGGTACCCCTCAGTGCACCCACACCTCCCCCCAACACAAGGGGGGCCCGCAACGGGCCCCCGAAAACATTCCCCGCCAGCCTTTCAATGGCGGTTTAACCACTACGGAAAGGCTGGCTTCCGCCAGCATCATAATTTTGCGGACGGAGCCTGCTAGGCTCCGCCACCATTTTAAGCATGTTGACCGCTCCGCCAGGCAATCATAACGATTGTTTGTGGCGGTACCGTGGCGGACAGGCTTTGCCTCCGCCGCGGTCGCGGTCTGGATCCCACCGCCATCGTAATATGGCGGTTGGAGAATCGCGGTCCGCAGGGCCGGCGGAGCTCACCGCCGGCCTGGCGGTGGCGATCGTTCTGCCATCGTAATCAGCCCCTAAGTGTTGATTTTTGTAGGTGTCTCCATAGACATTGATTGAAATGATAGTAGCAACCCTGAATTGCTGTATGTGGGTAGCATTTTAGGATTGCATTTATCATTGCTTGTTCAAAATCAATAATTATTTTCTGTGGGAAATAATTATTGGTTTCTTGTTTTATTTTGTTCAGGATTTCCATATAGGTAGAGTTTTGTTTATTAGGGAGTAAGGCGTAGATAAAAGGAATTTTAGTGTTTTGGTATAGTGCATGGACAGTGTATAACTGATAAAATGGTTTGGGACATATTTTAAAAGTCCCATCCATCATCCATGTTTCTGATTGCTGCAGTTTGATTAAATTATTTGCAGTAGCAAACATAATAATTCTTTTATCTTTGCATTTATTATCGTAAAGTATAAATGGTTCATCGTTATGGGTTATTGCTAGTTCTGGGGGAATCTCTACCTCTTGAAATGTTTTTGGGGCAGGTGTGGTGGTGGTAGTGGCTTTTTTTTGTCTCGCTATTCTTTTTTAAGTTTGAAAAAGAAAGTTTATTAGAGTAAAAGAGGGGAGGGGAGAATACATCAAAAGGTAGAAGTACAATGCAATATGAAAATATAAGGTAACACATAAATTCATGGCTACATCATCAATAGGAGGAAGAGGAAAAGTAAGGAAAAATACAAAGTTATAAAAACCAGTCTGGTTATATATTAAAAATACAACAATACATTGCTATTAAAAATAATTAAACGGTGCTAAAGCAGAAAAACGGAATGTCAAGGAGGTTTTAAGACTTCTTGTGCAGAGCTGGCATGAGCGCATGAAAGCTTAGCATGACAATCAATAAATTTCGTAATCGGAGACCATAGTTGCAAACGTTTCACAGCAAGAGATACAGGATATACATAAACAGTATCTAATCTATGGTTGTGGCAGACCGCATACCTCCAAGCCTGGAAGGACAAATCAGACAAGGATTTCCAATGCTTGGTAATCTGCTGAAAGGCTACCCCCAAAAGTAAGTCTAGAATTTTCATATTGACATGAGAGTGAGACCAAACATCAGAGAGGGAACCCAAAAAAATATTGGAGAATGAGAGAAGTATCGTAGAATTAAAAATTGAGGTAATTTGCTTCCAAACATGTGTCCAAAAATCATGTACAAAAGGGCAGGTGAAAAGCATATGTTTTAACTCAGCATTTATAGAAGATGATGACCAACAGGCATTAGATACATCAGCATTTATCTTATGTAGAAATGTGGGGGAAGAAGTAATCTATTATAGATAAAAAAGAGTGTTTGTATGGCGTTAGCTGCCCTAGAAGATTTTCGTATCTTGAGCCAAATTTTGTTCCATAGTGAGATGGACCAGTTTACAGCTAAATCACATTCCCAGTCCAGCTCCACTTTAGTTTTGTCTCTAGGAAGCTTGGAGTTATGAAAAGAAGCATATATATTTGACGCTTTAGGGCACGTGCTGAGAAAATCATGGGAGATATTGGTATGAGTGCTAGATGATATAGAAGTATGGTCAGTTCGAGCAAGGGCTATTGTTAGAGCATTGTAAAGCAATTGATATTTAGTAGAAAATGAAATAGGGAAATCAAAAATAGCCTGAGCTTGCAGGAAAGATATGAGTGTATCGTTCTGAAAAAGTTGATGGACCCAAATAAGACCCTTCTGTCGCCATGATTTCCAGTAAATAGGTTTGCCATTAATCAATATGCGTTTGTTATGCCAAATAGTGGACTGTAAGAGTGAGTCAGTGTCAGTGGAGACGTCTAATAAGAATGGGTCCAGTAACTTATATGTGTGTTGAACAATAGGAGTAGAGAGCTTTTGGGGTTTCCGAGTAAAAGATAGGTACTCTTGAAAAGAGAAAGGGGTAAGGAATGAGAGTTCAAGTTTAACCCATAGAGGAGAATGCAATGTAGAGCCAATTAACCAGTGAGATATTTGTCGTAAAAGGAAAGCTTTGTGATAGGCAGGAAAATCAGGAAAATTAATCCCTCCTTCTAGTTTAGGACGAGTGAGTTTTGATAGGGACATGCGGGCTTTTTTGTTACTCCAAAGAAAAGATTTCGAAAGGGAATTAATTTTTTTGAAAAACTTCTGAGGTATGGTGACGGGAATATTGGAAATGGTAAAAAGAACAATCAGGGAAAGCATCATTTTAATTGTATCCAACCTTCCCCACCAAGAGAGGTATAGAGGATGCCATTTGTCTATCAGGGAAGATAGTTTCAAAGAGCATTTATCGAGATTAATGGAGATTGTTGATTTAAGGGATGTAGAGAAGTACATGCCTAAGTATTTTATATGTTGAGTGTTCCAGTGAAAATTGGCTACTTGAAAATCATCCTTAAAGGTAAATTTAGTCAGGGGTAAAATTTCACATTTGTCATTATTAAGTTTATAGCCAGAAACAGAGGAGTAAGCCAGGGTTTCTTGTAGGAAATTTGGAAGGGAAGATTGGGTTGTGAGAGAAATAACAAAATGTCATCTGCATTCGCAGCTAACTTAATGTGAGTATTGCCAGAAGCAAATCTAAAAATAGCAGGGTTTTGACGAATTTTAGAGAGAAAAGGTTCGAGAGCTAAATTAAGCAAAAAGGGGGATAGGGGACAACCCTGTCGAACACCTCTTCCCAAGGTAAAATAGGAGGAGGTAAGACCATTTGCAAAAATTGCCGCCTTAGGGGAAGAGTATAAAAAAGAGATTAGATTGATAATTTTAGGGCCAAAGCCAAACCATTTAAGTGTTGAAAAAATAAAAGGCCAATATACTCTATCAAATGCCTTTTCGGCATCTAAAGCAATGGCTGCTAGAGGTTCGGGAGTATGAGATGATTTGTAGAGTATATCGAAAAATAAACGTGTATTGTCTGTCAGATATCAGCCCTTTACAAAGCCGGATTGTCCCCTGCCTAATAGGTCGGGAAGAAGCGAATCTAGTCTGAGAGCCAGGGATTTTGAAAAAATCTTATAATCAATATTTACCAATGAAATAGGTCTATAATTTTTACAGAAACGAGGGTCCTTATCCTCTTTAGGTATAAGACATATGAGGGCTTCCAAAAAGGAACCAGAGGAAGTGCCTGCTTGCAAAAAAGAGAGTAGGAGTTTATGTAGTTTAGGAAGGAGTAGCTGGGAAAAATGTAAAAAGAATTCCACAGTAAAACCATCTGGGCCTGGGGCTTTATCTTTTTTGAGTGTGTCTAATGCAGTGTGTAATTCTTTTAGTGAAATATCAAGTTCCAATAAGTCAAATTTTGGGTGGACATCAAAAGGTCTTTCAACAGAAGAAAGGTAATTGGGAATGGCAGCGTCTGTGGGTGTAGTTTCGGGTGTGTATAGGGATACATAAAAATTATAAAATTCCTGCAAAATCTCAGAATCTTTATATTTGGGTTGTTGTTGCTCATCAATTATCGACTCAATGGTAAATTTATGTTTTTTAACTTTAAGATAATTCGCCAGCAACTTTCCAGATTTGTTTTTGTAGGAGAGTAGGATCTGCTTCTTATAGTTACCCCCACTTTTTGCTGATGTTTCACTGTTTTTCGACTTAGCCAGACTGAGGCCCTGCTAATCAGGACCCCAGTCTATCTGCTTTCTACTCTAAATTGATTGTATGTACTTTAGGTAC
Organism: Calotriton arnoldi; assembly: GCA_963921515.1. NCBI lineage: Eukaryota > Metazoa > Chordata > Amphibia > Caudata > Salamandridae > Calotriton > Calotriton arnoldi. The sequence continues at coordinate 934,729 of CAWUFW010002175.1, read as the reverse complement.
ACTCCAGATTGGATTCTGGGGTACCCTTGTGAGTCCCTAGTATATGGTATACTATGTACCCAGGGCATTGGTACCCCAGAGGCCTACCAGGGGCTGCAGCATGTATTATGCCACCCCTGGGAAGCTTTGTAAAATGATACAACAGGTCTGCTACAGCAGCCTGTGTAAGGTGGTGTATCCACCCCTTACTGAGATATAGGTTCCCTATATCTCTCCATATCACTGCACATGTAAACCTATCAGTCACCCCTATGGCAGGCCTTAACAATCCTGAAGGCAGGGTGCTGGGTTTCATGTGAGAGGGTGCCCATGCATGAGCAGAGCCCCTCTGCAGCTTTCGAAATCTTTATTCCGGTGTTGTTTGTGATGCAGCCAGACCATATACTCTTAAGTGCATTATAACCAAACGGTAAATGCTAACTTTGGAATGGCTGCATGGAAAACTGTCGTGTTTGGTGTCAAGCACCTTGGAATCATACCCCCACACCAGTAACTGGTGTGGGAGTATGATCCCACCCTTCTAGAGGGAGAGACATGACAGCACCGGTAAGCCCGGTACCAGCTAACAGAGCCCTGGCATCACAAAATGGATGCTGCAGCCACAGACACGAGTCTGCCCTCCTGCTGCTGGATGAAACTCCGGCAGGGGAGGCCTGGACAATAGGTTTCCTGTCACAGGGAGGTGTGACCACCTCCCAGACAGGCTTTAGTGTATTGGGGCTGGGTGGGTGCACTCTCAGAGTGCTTTGAAGTCTGCACTGGGGGCACATTTGGTGTCCCTGTGCATAGTCCAGCTCAAACCGGTTGCAGGGGCACACAGTCCCTGCTCTGGTGCGAAACTGGACCAAGGAAATGGGTGTAGCCACCCCTCTTTCCTGACCCTCCCATAGGTGGGTCCCCAGAGTTTGTTCCACCCCTTCCTTGTGTATAAAGTAGAAAACCCTGAGTACAGGACTTTAGATTACACCTGGACTAAACTCTGATACCAGAAACCAAGTACTTCGATGATCTACACTACGCTGGATGACTGAAGAATCTCCCTTGGAGTAAAGGAGTTACTCCCCTGCAAGGCAGGCACCTTCAACGCAACTGACCGGTTGGCATCTCCAAGCTCCGACGGACTCCGAAGAGTATTGCCACACAGGAGGTGGGTTTTCCGAGGTCTCTGAGGTCGATCTGTGCCCACAGCAAGTCTGAGGCCCGTATCCCTCGTGGAGACCGTGCAACCCGAACCCTGGACACCGCAACCATTTGCAGAAGCATCAGCTTTCCGGCAACCTCTGAGGCTGAGCTTTGGGTTACTTGTAGCCCTGACCCCGCGCAATAATTGCACTGAAGATTGTCAGCCTACACTCAGCGAGTGTTCCGTGGGCTGCCATTTTGTGATTCCTCTCGAGGTCCCTTCGCGATCCCTAGTCCGTTGACCTGTGGGTCCCCAAGAAGGCAACTCTAACTTTTATTGGGCTTCCCTGGTTGCTCCAGATGTGCCCTAACTCTCCATTGCTTGGGGAGTCCCCAGGACCTTGCTGGTCCGCACAGAAGCATCTTTTCTCCTCCTGCGTGGGTTGCTGTTGCCAAGGCTTGTTGTGGTCAATCCGATCACCGACACCCCAGCACTCGACATCCTTTATGGGACAGCTCGAATCTGGCTTCTGGTCATCGTCGACATCTCCAGGACCCCGTGGCTGCAGAGTCAAGCTTCACCTCTTCGCACCTGAAGCACCCGACATCGGTGGGCATTCGATTGCTCCGCTCCTGGTCACTGGCTAGTGACCCAGACTCTGTCCCCTCTGCTTTCAGGTTCTTCACATCTTCGATCCAGGCTTGGATCACACCGGACACTTTTCTCCTTCACGGCAGCAGCACTTTGCAGCAGATCGCCATTGGAAACGACGACGATTCCCGACACCCTTTGACACCTATGCACCCGGCTTCCCTGGGTGAGGTAACTCGAGTACTCCGGTGCTCCCGTGGGTGTTGGCCCTAGAACCCCCTTAAGTCTAAAGGGGTTTGCTCAAAGTCCTCTCCTAAGTGTCCTTTATCTGTAAAATTCCAACCGCGACTTCCCGCATTGAATCCTACGGCGCTCGCGGCTGTGTTCTCACACTGCACATGTCCCCCGTGGGTCTCCTGTGTCACTACCTTGGGTGGTTCCTTGGGGTCCCAGCGATTCTACGTGCTCTAGGCACTGTGTCTAGTCAAGTCGTGGTTCTTATACCACTGTCTTAGTATAAGGTTTGGTCTCCCCCTGGAGCCCACTGTGTATTGTGCTATTTACTGTTGTTTTAATACTGTGATACTGTGTATCTTGAACTCTAATCTCATAAAGGGATTAGTAGTTAGTGTTTTGAAATAAATACATATATTTTATATATATCTTGTGTGGTTCTCCTTTCATTTAGTTATTCAAGAGGTTATAATCTGGTAAACCAAGCTGCTTTACACTCCTTCAAGACTTAGGGGCCGATTCCGATCTGGGTCGGAAAGCTCTCCGACTGATCCGGATCCGGATTGTTTTCCGACCGAGCCGGACCCCTGCAGTCCGACCGGGAGAGTACGATGCGGCCGTATGCTGCCGGACTCGGTTCGGTCGGACTCCCATTGAAGTCAATGGGAGCCTGTCGTACGACGCGTACATGGGCTCCCATTGACTCAATGGGTATGTTGCGCACAAGGGGGCCCCCTGTAGTGGGTACGCGTTGGTGCCATCGGCACCATACACACATGTATAGGGGGGACCCATGGGTCCCCCCTGTGTCCGACCCGTAAGGCTACGGGTGAATGGGGGTCCGGCACGGACCCCCGAAGTCCGCTTCTGAGAGCTTTTTCGTGTCGGAGGCTCCGACTCGATCCGGCTGTCCGGATCGTGCATCGTACTGGCTCAGTCGTAAAACGTCTCCATTGCCCGGTACGAATCGAGTGCGAACGAGTCGGACGGAGCGGTTCACACCCGGAAACGAGTCGGTCGGCGATTACTCGTTCAATTGCATCGTACTTGGGCGTCCGGACCTCAGTACGACTCGGTTGGAAACAAAGCCTCCGACTCGGATCCGGTAAAGCCGAATCCGATTCGGAGCCCTACCGACCGAGATCGGAATCGACCCCTTAGCCTGAAGGCTGCTCTCCATAGCTACCACTAGGATAGCTTTCAATAAAGGTTGTCTTTAAACCTATCATCAATAAGGGTTCTTTGGACTGGTGCAAGGTGCCCACTACAACTAGTGGACAGCATATGCCAGGCCAACTTCTCACATTGGTGTGCAGCGGTTGGATTCAAGCTTGCTATTGCTTTACCAGATAATCTCTTTGAAGTGACTAACTGAAAACCACTATAGGTACATAAAAATCAAGTTTAGAATACAATAAGTTCTACTGAACTTAGAGTTGTGTGTCAAGGGTTTAGCACACCCTTTCTACAACTCAAGAGAGTTTCAGTTCCCACTAGAGTAGGTAGGTGCATACACCACACCACACTAGAATGTCTGCAAGGCCTGAAGTAAGTGACTCCTTGCCCACTAGGTATGACAATCTCTCATTCCAGGAATTGAGAAATATGTGTACCTCTAGGAGACTGAAAACAGGGAGACATGCAAGCACTCAACGCCTCATAGAGGCTTTGCTGTTAGATGACCTCAGAAAGACACCAGGGTCTGATGAGGCAGGCAGGTTGGGTGGGGCAGTAGAAGAGGAAAGGCCAGGTAGTGAAAACTACTATGACCCAGACTCTGATGCTGGCCAGGGGGATCAACATGATTCCCACCTGGAAAATCCAATTCTTCCTGAAGGAGAGGAAGGCCTCAGTGGCCCCCTCTTCACTCCCCCAGGAAGGGTTAATAGTCTACCAAGAAGATCAAGATCTCCTTCTCAGGAATCTAATCTTTCTGGTACTTCTATAGGGTCCTCTGCTTCTCATAAAAGGGCATCCTCTGATGAGAAGAAATGCCAACTGCTTGATTTTGAGAAAGCTAAGCTGAGAATCAAGAGAGAGCAATTGGCCTTAGACAGGGCATCCCTGGAGCTTCTGAAAGCTTCACAAAAGTTGGGGCTAGAGCCCCATGGAGGCAGCAACAGTGTCCCTAGAGGTAGAGATCATACTCATGACCATAGGAACCTGAACAAGAATTTCCCTCCCTACCAGAGTGGGGATGACATCCACAAATGGATAACTGCACTGGAAAGGGCCTGTAAGGTACAGAGGGTCCCTCAGGAGCAGTGGGCAGCAATCTTGTGGCTCTCCTTTGCAGACAAAGGTAGAGACAAGCTCCTCACTGTAAGAGAAGAGGATGCTGAGAATTACAAAGTCCTGACGAGTGCTCTGATTGAAGGGTTTGGCCGAACCACTGAACAATACAGGTTAAAGTTCAGAGATACCCAAAAGGCACAGACTCAGGACTGGGTTGACTTTGTTGATTGTGCTACTAAGACTCTGGAAGGCTGGTTTTCAAAGGACTGTATAATTTGATCATGAGAGAGCAGATCCTTAACAACTGTCAAAATCAACTGTTGCATCAGTACCTGGTGGACTCTGATCTGATCTCTCCCCAAGAATTGGGTCAGAAGGCAGACAAATGGGTCAGAACCAGGGTGAGGCAGAAGGTTCAGAACCAAGGTGGTGACTCTAAGAAGCAAGATTCTAAGAACTCTGATAAGGGTGGGGAGAAGGGTAAAGACCAGAAGTCTTCTCAAGGGCCCCAAAAATCTGCATCTGGTGGGGAGTCCCAATCTAACAAAGGAAAAGGCCAAAAGAAACCATGGTGTAAAATCTGTAAGCAGAAAACCCATTGGACTAGTGATTGTACAAAGACCAAAGACTCAACTCCAGCCACCATTGCCCCTAAGGCAACTGTTCCCCCTAGTTCAGCTCCAAGTGGTGGTGTTCCAAATAAGGGTGTAGTAGGGTTAACCCTGGGATCTGAGATGGACTCTGGCCTAGTCAGAGTTCCAACTCAGGCTGTACTGATCTGTGATGGAGACATAGATATGTCCTTCTATGTGAGTCCCAGTAATCTGGGCAAATACAGACAGCAGCCCTTAATTAATGGAAGAGAGGCTTTGGCATACAGGGACACAGGAGCAAGTGTCACAATGGTGACAAAAGATCTTGTAGCCCCTGAGCAGATCATACTTGGTGAAATGTACCAAGTGACCAATGCTAGCAATGTCAGGACAGACCATTCCCTGGCAGTTGTTAATTTCTCCTGGGGAGGGGTAACTGGCCCTAAGAAGGTTGTGGTAAGTGCAGACCTCCCTGTTGAATGCTTGCTTGGAAATGATTTGGAAAGCTCAGCTTGGGCTGAAGTTGAGCTCAGGACCCATGCAAAAATGTTGGGCATCCCTGCAGATGTGTTTCCTATGACCAGGTCAAAGGCAAAAATGTCTAAAACTGAACAGGCTCTGGATTCTGGAAGAATGGACCAGGTGCCTCCCAAGAGGAGGAGCAGTAGGGTTAAGGCAGTGTCTTCCCCCCTGCCTCAGAAAGCAGATCAGTCTCTTGAGGGAGATGATCTCAGTCCTGAAGAAGGAACTGTCCCAGAGGAGCTTGAGCCTGATCAGGTTGAGTTCTTGGGGACAGGAGGCCCTTCCAGGGAAGATCTGAGCCAGGAGCAACTGAGCTGCCCCTCTTTTGAACCCCTCAGACAGCAAGCTGCTGCTGAGGCTGCTGGGAGTGCTAGTGGTACCCATAGGATCTATTGGGATGATGGACTCCTTTACTCAGAGTGTAGAGACCCCAAGCCTGGAGCCACCAGGAGGTTGGTTATACCTCTGAAGTTTAGGAGCTTCCTATTGACCCTAGCACATGATATCCCATTGGCAGGTCACCTAGGCCAAAACAAGACTTGGGACAGAATTGTCCCTCACTTTCATTGGCCTCATATGTCTGAAGACACCAAGGAGTTTTGTCGCTCCTGTGTTACCTGTCAAGCCAGTGGTAAGGCAGGTAGCACCACAAAGGCCCCCTGATACCACTATCTGTGGTGGGGGTTCCCTTTGAGAGGGTAGGGATTGACATTGTTGGTCCCCTAGACCCCCAACAGCATCTGGGCACAGATTTATCCTGGTGGTGGTGGACCATGCCACTAGGTACCCAGAAGCAATTCCCCTCAGGACCACCACAGCTCCTGTGGTGGCAAGGGCCCTCCTGGGAATCTTTTCCAGAGTGGGTTTTCCTAAGGAGGTAGTATCAGACAGAGTTGCAAACTTCATGTCTAGTTACTTGACTGCTATGTGGAAGGAGTGTGGAGTAAATTATAAATTTACCACCCCTTATCACCCACAATGCAATGGTTTAGTTGAAAGGTTCAACAAAACCTTGAAGGGCATGATTAAAGGTCTCCCAGAAAAGCTTAGGCGCAGATGGTACATACTTTTGCCCTGCCTTCTCTTTGCCTACAGAGAGGTTCCACAGAAGGGGGTTGGTTACAGCCCATTTGAGCTTCTGTTTGGACATCCAGTTAGGGGTCCATTGTGTCTAGTGAAGGAGGGATGAGAGTTACCTCTCAAACCCCCTAAACAGGATATTGTGGACTATGTACTTGGTCTCCGCTCCCGGATGGCTGAGTACATGAAGAAGGCAACTAAAAACCTTGAGGCTAGCCAGGAATTACAAAAAGCCTGGCATGACCAAAAGGCTGTGTTGACTGTTTATCAGCCAGGACAGAAAGTATGAGTGTTGGAGCCTGTGGCCCCAGCAGCCCTCCAAGATAAGTGGAGTGGCCCCCATACCATTGTTGAACAGAAGGGAGAGGTTACCTATCTGGTAGACCTTGGAACTCCCAGGAGCCCCCATAGGGAGCTCCATGTCAACAGACTGAAACCATATGTTGACAGGGCAGACATGGGCTTTCTCATGGCTACTGATGAGGGACAGGAGGAGGAGAGTGATCCACTCCCTGACCTGCTCTCTCAGAACCCTGATGATGGATCAGTAGATGGTGTAGCCTTGGCAGGCAGCCTCACTGGCCAGCAGCAAACTGATTGCAGAAAGGTTCTCAATCAGTTCAGACATATGTTCTCTCTGACTCCAAGTCAGACTACCTGGTGCACTCACGAAGTGGACACTGGGGACAGTCTGCCTGTTAAAAATAAGATTTACAGGCAACCTGACCATGTCAGGGACTGCATCAGGACTGAAGTCCAGAAGATGTTGGATTTGGGTGTGATTGAGCCCTCAGATAGCCCTTGGGCTAGTCCAGTAGTCTTAGTGCCTAAACCTCACACCCAGGGTGGTAAGAGAGAGATGAGGTTTTGTGTAGACTACAGAGGTCTCAATGCAGTCACTAGGACTGATGCCTATCCCATACCCAGGGCAGATGAGCTCATAGACACTTTGGCCTCAGCCAAGTTTCTCAGCACATTTGACCTAACAGCTGGCTACTGGCAAATCAGACTAGCTGATGATGCAAAAGCTAAAACAGCATTTTCTACCCCTAGTGGGCACTACCAATTTGTGGTGATGCCCTTTGGTTTGAAAAATGCACCTGCCACTTTTCAAAGGTTGGTGAACAAAGTCCTTACAGGCCTGGAAGCCTATAGTGCAGCATATCTAGATGATATTGCAGTCTTTAGCTCCACCTGGGAGGATCACCTGGTCCACCTGAGAAATGTTTTGGAGGCCCTGCAGAAAGCAGGCCTAACTATCAAGGCCATCAAGTGCCAGATAGGGCAGAGTCAGGTTGTGTACCTGGGCCACCTTGTGGGTGGCAGCCAGGTTCAACCATTGCAGAGCAAAACCCAGACCATCATGGACTGGGTTGCTCCAACCACCCAGACTCAGGTCAGAGCTTTCTTGGGCCTGACCGGGTACTAAAGAAGATTTGTCAAAGGGTATGGATCCATAGTGACCCCTTTGAATGACTTAACTTCTAAAAGAATGCCAAAGAAAGTTCAGTGGACAGTTAGCTGTCAAAAGGCATTTGATGACCTGAAGCAGGCCATGTGCACTGCTCCCAATCTGCAAAGTCCTGATTACTCCAAGCAATTCATTGTCCAAACAGATGCATCTGAGTTGGGGGTAGGGGCTGTGTTATCACAATTGAATGATGAACGTCAGGATCAGCCAGTAGCTTTTATTAGCAGAAGGTTGACCCCCAGAGAGAAACGTTGGTCAGCCATTGAGAGGGAGGCCTTTGCTGTGGTTTGGGCCTTGAAGAAGCTGAGGCCATACTTGTTTGGCACTCACTTCATTGTTCAGACAGACCACAAGCCCCTCTTATGGCTAAAACAGATGAAGGGTGAAAACCCCAAACTTTTGAGGTGGTCCATTTCCCTACAGGGGATGGACTATACAGTGGAACATAGACCTGGGAGTAACCATGCCAATGCAGATGGACTCTCCAGATATTTCCACTTAGAACATGAAGACTCAACTGGTCAAGGTTAGTTTAATGTCCTGACGTTTGGGGGGGGGGGTTGTGTAGGAGAGTAGGATCTGCTTCTTATAGTTACCCCCACTTTTTGCTGATGTTTCACTGTTTTTCGACTTAGCCAGACTGAGGCCCTGCTAATCAGGACCCCAGTCTATCTGCTTTCTACTCTAAATTGATTGTATGTACTTTAGGTACCATTTTTCCCTTTCTGAGGCATGTCGTAAGGGGGGAGTGTTATCTCTTTCATGAAAAATCGGGTGTTTTCGCTCGAACATTAAAGGCCTCAAATGCTATTTAATTCTCTTCCCGGGGTGAAGAAACACTTTTTAAGGCCTCAGAGTGAGTAAGTTTGCCATTTTCATTCACTTTTACTCGTTCCGCATGTGAGAAGTTGGCCTGGCATATGCTGTCCACTAATTATAGTGATACAAAAGGGATACAAAACTAATTATAGTGGGAACCGTGCACCAGTCCAAATCGACTCTTATGGTAGGTAGGTTAAAGACAACCTTATTGAAAGCTATCCTAGTGGTAGCTATGGAGAGCAGCCTTCAGGCTAAGTCTTGAAGGAATGTAAAGCAGCTTGTTTTACCAGTCTATAATCTCTTGAGTGACCAAATGAAAGAGCACCACACCAGGTATATATTCAAAATATATGTATTTATTACTAAACACACCCCTCTAGTCTCTTTATGAGGCTAGAGTTCGAAGTACATAGGTTATAAGATCTTAAATTACAGTAATAGCACAAATACACGTTTGGGCCCTAGGGGCGTACCAAACCATATACCAATAAAGTGGTATGCGAACCACGACTGAACTAGACACTAGGCCTAGAGCCTCTAGAAGTGCTTGGACCACCAGGAACCACCCAAGGTAGTGACACAGGGGACCCACGGGAGACGCGTGCAGTGTATATACACAACCGCGATACGCCGTTAACTTCTATGGAGAAAGTCGGGATCGGGAAAATAGAAGAAAGGGACACTTAAAAGAGGACTAGGACAAAACCCTTTGAGATCTAGGACTTTGAAGAGTCTCTACCCACGGGAGCACCGGAGTACTCGTGTTACCTCACCCAGGGAAGCCGGGTGCATAGGTGCCTTTCGGGGTCGGGTTTCATCGTCGGTTCTTATGGCGATCTGCTGCAAAGTGCTGCTGGCGACCAGGAGAAAAGTGTCCGGGTGGATCCAAGAGTGGATCGGAGTTCTGAAGAACCTGAAAGCAGAGGGGACAGAGTCTGGGTCACTAGCCAGTGACCAGGGAGGCGATGGACAGATGCCCACCGATGTCAAGTGCTTCAGGTTCGATGACGGTCGTCTTGACTCTTCAGCCACGAGGTCCGGGAGGCGTTGTCGGCGACCAGGAGCAGGATTCGGGCTGTTGCTCGATGTCTGTCGAGTGCAGAGGTGTCGGCGACCAGATTGGACCCAACAAGCCTTGGCAACGGCAAGTCTCGAGTAAGATGTAGATCGTCGATGATGCAGACCAGCAAGGTCTGGGGAACTCACCCAGCGAGGGTAAGTGAGGGCAGGCCTGGAGCAACCAGACTGCCAAGTAAAGAAAAGATTGGCCTTCGTTAAGGGCTACTAGCCAACGGGCTAGCGATTGCGAAGGAGCCTCGTGACGCCGCACGTGGAGCTGGCTTACAGGACACTCGTGGAGTGGGGGCCAGTGATCTTCGGTGCAGGTGGTGCTGGAGGCTAGGGCTACTCGGAGCCCAAAGCACGACTTCTTGGGAGACCCAGAAGATGGTGCACTTGCAAGTGTGCTCGGTGTCCAGGGGTCATGGTCTCAAGTCACCCACGATAGCCACGGGCCTCAGCTTTGCTGGGGACTCAGGGTAGCCTCGGGAAGTCTGAGAATCCACCTCTGGTGATGCGATGACTTCGGCGTCCGACGGGAGCTTCAGTGATGCGAACCGGACAGATGCTTCTTTGGTGCCTGCCAAGCAGGGAGTCACTCCTTGACCCCAAGGGAGATTCTTCAGTCCTCTAATCGTGAGTAGAGCGTCGAAGGTCCAGGATTCTGTTTCAGAGTTTCGTCCAGGTATAATCTAAAGTCCTAAGGACTGGGTTCCTACCTTTATTCTAAAAATAGGGGATGGACTACTCTGTGGCCCCACCTATGGGTGGGTCAGGGCAGAGGGGTGGCTACACCCCTTTCCCTTTGTCCAGTTCGCGCCAAAGCAGGGGCTGCAAGCCCCTGATCCGGTTTGAACTGGGGTATGCACAGGGACACCAAATGTGCCCCCAGTGCAGGACTTCAAAGCACCCGAAAGTGCTCCCGCCCAGCCCCAATACACATTGTCCTGTCTGGGGAGGTGGTCACACCTCCCTGGGACAGGAAACCTGTTGTCCAGGCCTCCCCTGCCGGAGTTTCGTCCAGCAGCAGGAGGCCAGACTCGTGTCTGTGGCAGCAGCATCCATTTTGTGATGCCAGGGCTCTGGAAAGAAGTTACCGGACTCGTCAGAGTTAACATGCCTTTCCCTCTAGAAGGGTGGAATGCTACCCCGCCGCCAGGATTGGCGGGGGATAGTATTCCAAGATGTTTGACACCAAACACGACATGTTTAGGTGCAGCCATTCCATAGTTAGCATTTTACCGCGAGGATATAATGCGTTTAAGAGTATATGGTCAGGCTGCACTACAAACAGCATCAGAGATGGTCTCCGAACGCTGCAGAGGGGCCCTGCTCATGCAGGGGCACCCTCTCACATAGGAACCATGCACTCTGCCTTTAGGATTGATAAGGCCTGCCTTAGGAGTGACTTATAGGTTTATATGTGTGTATGCATTTAGTGATATAGGTAACCTATACCACAGCAAGGGGTGCATGCACCACCTTACTCAGGCTGCAGTAGCAGACCTGTGGTGCCAGTTTGGATGGCCTACCAGGGGTGGCATAATACATGCTGCAGCCCCTGGCAGGCCTCTGAGGTACCTATGCCCTTGGTACATAGTATACCATATACTAGGGACTTACAAGGGCACTCCAGATCCCAATCAGTGATGTGCCTAAGGCACATGGAGACCCTTTTAAAGAGGAAACCGCTAGGCTGGGGTTCTGATCAGCAGGGCCCCAGCCAGACTAATGTCAAAAACCAGTGAAGTATCAGCAAAAAGTGGGGGTACCCATGTGAAGCAGATCCTACTCTCCTACACAACCCCCCCCAAACGTAGGGACATTAAACTAACCTTGCCCAGTTAAGTCTTCATGTTCTAAGTGGAAATACCTAGAGAGTCCATCTGCATTCGCATGGTTACTCCCAGGCCTATGTTCCACTGTAAAGTCCATCCCCTGTAGGGAAATGGACCACCTAAGCAGTTTGGGGTTTTCACCCTTCATTTGTTTTAGCCATAAGAGGGGCTTATGGTCTGTCTGAACCAGGAAGTGTGTACCAAACAAGTATGGCCTCAACTTCTTCAGAGCCCAGACCACAGCAAAGGCCTCCCTCTCTATGGCTGACCAACGTTTCTCTCTAGGGGTCAGCCTTCTGCTAATAAAAGCTACTGGCTGATCCTGACCTTCTTCATTCAATTGTGACAGTACAGCCCCTACCCCCAATTCAGATGCATCTGTTTGAACAATGAACTTCTTGGAGTAATCAGGACTCTGCAGAATTGGAGCAGTGCACATGGCCTGCTTGAGGTCATCAAATGCCTTTTGACAGCTAACTGTCCACTGAACCTTTTGGGCATTTTCTTAGAAGTTAAGTCATTCAAGGGTGTCACTATTGATCCATACCCCTTGACAAATCTCCTATAGTACCCAGTCAGGCCTAAGAAGGCTCTCACCTAAGTCTGGGTAGTGGGAGCAGTCCAGTCCATGATGGTCTGGATCTTGCTCTGCAAAGGTTGAACCTGGCCTCCACCCACAAGGTGGCCCAGGTACACAACCTGACTCTGCCCTATCTGGCACTTAGTGGCCTTGATAGTCAGGCCTGCCTTTTGCAGAGCCTGTAAAACATTCCTGAGGTGGACCAGGTGATCCTCCCAGGTGGAGCTAAAGACAGCAATATCATCTAGATAAGCTGCACTATAGGCTTCCAGTCCTGTGAGAACTGTGTTCACCAACCTCTGGAAAGTGGCAGGTGCATTTTTCAGACCAAAGGGCATCACCACAAATTGATAATGCCCACTAGGGGTTGAAAATGCTGTTTTGGGCTTTGCAGTATCAGCTAGTCTGATCTGCCAGTAGCCAGCTGTTAGGTCAAATGTGCTGAGATATTTGGCAGAGGCCAAAGTATCTATGAGCTCATCTGCCCTGGGTATTGGATGGGCATCAGTCCTAGTGACTGCATTGAGGCCTCTGTAGTCTACACAAAACCTCATCTCTCTTTTCCCACCACTGGTGTGAGGTTTAGGTACTAGGACTACTGGACTAGCCCAAGGGCTATCTGAGGGCTCAATCACTCCCAATTCCAACATCTTCTGGACTTCAGTCCTGATACAGTCCCTGACATGGTCAGGTTGCCTATAAATCTTGTTTTTAATAGGCAGACTGTCCCCAGTGTCCACTTCATGAGTGCACCAGGTGGTCTGACTGGGTGTCAGTGAAAACATATGTCTAAACTGATTGAGGACTTGCCTGCAATCAGTTTGTTGCTGGGTAGTGAGGCTGCCTGCCAAGGCTACACCATCAACTGACCCATCGTCAGGGTTCTGTGAGAGCAGGTCAGGGAGTGGGTCACTCTCTTCCTCCTGCCCTTCATCAGTAGCCATGAGCAAGCCCATGTCTGCCCTGTCCACATATGGCTTAAGTCTGTTGACATGGAGAACCCTTTGGGGACTCCTGGGTGTTCCCAGGTCCACTAAGTAAGTGACCTCACCCTTCTGCTCAACAATAGTGTGGGGTCCACTCCATTTGTCTTGGAGAGCTGCTGGGGCCACTGGCTCCAACACCCACACCTTCTGTCCTGGCTGGTAAACAGTCAGAACAGCCTTTGGTCATGCCAGGCCTTTTGAAGTTCCTGGCTAGCCTCAAGGTTTTTGGTTGCCTTTTTCATGTACACAGCCATCCTTGAGCGGAGACCAAGTACATAGTCCACTATATTTTGCTTTGGGGGCTTGAGAGGTAACTCCCATCCTTCCTTCACCAAGCACAGTGGACCCCTCACAGGGTGGCCAAACAGAAGTTCAAAAGGGCTGTAACCAACCCCCTTCTGAGGCACCTCCCTATATGCGAATAAAAGGCAGGGCAAGAGTATGTCCCATCTATGCCTAAGCTTTTCTGGGAGCCCTTTAATCATGCCCTTCAAGGTTTTGTTGAATCTCTCAACTAAACCATTGCATTGTGGGTGATAGGGTGTGGTGAACTTATAAGTAACTCCACACTCCTTCCACATTGCTTTTAAGTAGCCAGACATGAAGTTTGCCCCCTGTCTGATACTACCTCCTTAGGAAAGCCCACTCTTGAGAAGATTCCCAGGAGGGCCCTTGCCACCACAGGTGCTGTAGTGGTCCTGAGGGGAATAGCTTCTGGGTACCTGGTGGCATGATCCACTACCACCAGGATAAACCTGTGCCCAGAGGCTGTTTGGGGATCCATGGGACCAACAATGTCAATCCCTACCCTCTCAAAGGGCACCCCCACCACAGGTAGTGGTATCAGGGGGCCTTTGTAGTGCCACCTGCTTTGCCACTGGCTTGGCAGGTTACACAGGAGCGACAAAACTCCTTACTGTCTTCAGACATGTGGGGCCAGTGAAAGTGAGGGACAATTCTGTCCCAAGTCTTGTTCTGGCCCAGGTGTCCTGCTAAGGGAATATCATGGGCTAGGGTCAATAGGAAGCCCCTGAACTTCAAAGGTATTACCAACCTCCTGGTAGCACCAGGCTTGGGGTCTCTACTCTCTGAGTACAGGAGTCCATCATCCCAATACACTGTATGGGGACCACTAGCTTTCCCAGCAGCCTCAGCAGCAGCTTGCTGTCTGAGGGGTTCAAGGGAGGGGCAGCTCTGCTGCTCCTGGCTCAGATCTGCCCTAGAAGGTCCCCCTGCCCCCAAGAACTCAACCTGGTCAGGTTCAAGTTCCTCTGGGACAGTTCCTTCTTCAGGGCTGAGATCATCCCCCTCAAGGGACTGATCTCCCTCCTGAGCCAAGGGGAAGGCACTGCCTTAACCCTACTACTCCTCCCCTTGGAAGGCACTTGGTCCATTCTTCCAGAATCCAAGGCCTGTTCAGTTTTAGACAGTTTAGCTTGTGACCTGGTCACAGCAAACACATCTGCAGGGATCCCCAGCATTTCTGCATGGGTCCTGAGCTCCACTTCTGCCCAAGCAGAAGTCTCTAAGTCATTGCCAAGCAAGCATTCGACTGGTAGGTTTGCACTTACCACAACCTTCTTAAGGCCAGTTACCCCTCCCCAGGAGAAGTTAACAACTGCCAGAGTATGGTCTGTTCTGACATTGCTAGCATTGGTCACTTGGTACATCTCACCAAGCATAACTTGCCCAGGTAGCACAAGGTCTTGTGTCACCATTGTGACACTTGCCCCTGTGTCCCTAAATGCCAAAGCCTCTCGTCCATTGATTAAAGGCTGTTGTCTGTACTTGCCCAGATTACTGGGACTCACAGTGGAGGTCACATCCATGCCTCCATCACAGACTAACACAGCCTGAGTCAGTTCCCTGACTAAGTCAGAGCCCAACTCAGTTCCCAGGGTGAACCCTACTAAACCCTTTGCTGGAGCACTTCCACCAACTGTACTAGGGGGAACAGGTGCCTTAGGGGCATTGGTGGGTGCTGGACTGGAGTCTTTGGACTTGGTGCAATCACTGGTCCAGTGGGTCTTTTGCTTACAGACCTTGCACCATGGTTTTCTTTGGCCTTTACCCTTGGTAGACTGGGAATCCCCACCAGAAGAAGATTTTTGGGGGCCTGATGAAGACTTTTGATCTTTACCCTTCTCCCCACCCTTTTCAGAGTTCTTAGCATCTTGCTTCTTGGTTTCCCCACCTTGGTTCTGTACCTTCTGCTTCACCCTGGTTCTGACCCATTTGTCTGCCTTCTTTCCCAATTCTTGGGGAGAGGTCAGATCAGAGTCAACCAGGTACTGATGCAACAGCTGGTTTTGACAGTTATTAAGAATCTGCTCCCTCATTATCAGATTATACAATCCTGAGAAGTCACACACCTTACTGCCCATCAACCAGCCTTCCAGAGCCTTGGCAGAACAATCCACATAGTCTACCCAGTCTTGAGTCTGTGCTTTTTGGGTGTCTCTGAACTTCAACCTGTACTGTTCAGTGGTTAGGCCAAACCCATCAATAAGAGCACTCTTCAAGACCTTGTAATTGTCAGCATCCTCCTCTCTAACAGTGAGGAGCTTGTCTCTACCTTTGTCAGCAAAGGAGAGCCACAAGATTGCTGCCCACTGCTCCTGAGGGACCTTCTGTACTTTACAGGCCCTCTCTAAAGCAGTTATCCATTTGTGGATATCATCCCCACTCTGGTAGGGAGGGACAATCTTGCTCAGGTTCCTATGGTCATAGGACCTTTCCCTATCTCTAGGGACATGGCTGCCACCATGGGACTCTAGTCCCAACTTTCTTCTCTCTCTAAGGAGATCTAGGGATTCTCTATCTAAAGCCAATTGCTTCTTCCTGATCTCCAGTTGAGTTTCCTCATACTGGACCAGTCTCTTTCTTCTCTCATGAGAGGATTCCCTCCTGTGAGAAGAAACAGAGCTCCCTATGGAGGTGCCAGAGTGGTTAGACTCCTGAGAAGGAGACCTAGACTTTCTGAGCACACTCATAATCCTTCCTGGGGGGACAAAGGTGTGGTTCTCTAGATCCTCATCTTCATCTTCCCCAGAAGGGATTGGGTTTTCCAGGTCAGGGTCATTGTCACCCTCCTGGTCAGTTTCAGATGGGGGGCTGGGGGTAGTGGTACCCCTGGCCCCTTCCTCATCTGCTGGCCCACCCTCTGCTCCTACCCCTTCAGTCTCTGAGGACTTACTAAGATCATAAGCCACCAACAACTCCTGGAGGTGTTGGGTGGTGGGACTTTGGCCTGTCCTTAATTTCCTCACGTTACACAAAGCTCTTAGTTCCAAGAATGGGAGTGTGTCATACTTGGAGGGGGGAAGCTCAATGGCTTCCTGCAGGGCATCTTTGGATCCTGCTTTTAAAGACATTACTAGTGTGGTGTGGTGTATGCACTACCTACTCTAGTGTGGCCTACTAAACTCTCTTGAGTTGTAGAAAGGGTTGTGCTATCCCTTAACACACAACTCTAAGTTCAGTAGAACTTACTGATATTCTAAGCTTAAATTATATGTACCTTAGGTACCTTTAGTGGTTTTCAGTTGATCAATTCAATTGAGATTATCTGGTAAAACAATAGCAAGCTGGAATCCCACACGCTGCACACCAATGTGAGAAGTTGGCCTGGCGTATGCTGTCCACTAATTATAGTGGGCACCGTGCACCAGTCCAAATCGACTCTTATGGTAGGTAGGTTAAAGACAACCTTATTGAAAGCTATCCTAGTGGTAGCTATGGAGAGCAGCCTTCAGGCTAAGACTTGCAGGAAGGAATGTAAAGCAGCTTGTTTTACCAGTCTATAATCTCTTGAGTGACCAAATGTAAGAGCACCACACCAGGTATATATTCAAAATATATGTATTTATTACTAAACACACCCCTCTAGTCTCTTTATGAGGCTAGAGTTCAAAGTACATAGGTTATAAGATCTTAAATTACAGTAATAGCACAAATACACGTTTGGGCCCTAGGGGCGTACCAAACCATATACCAATAAAGTGGTATGCGAACCACGACTGAACTAGACACTAGGCCTAGAGCCTCTAGAAGTGCTTGGACCACCAGGAACCACCCAAGGTAGTGACACAGGGGACCCACGGGAGACGCGTGCAGTGTATATACACAACCGCGATACGCCGTTAACTTCTATGGAGAAAGTCGGGATCGGGAAAATAGAAGAAAGGGACACTTAAAAGAGGACTAGGACAAAACCCTTTGAGATCTAGGACTTTGAAGAGTCTCTACCCACGGGAGCACGGGAGCACCGGAGTACTCGTGTTACCTCACCCAGGGAAGCCGGGTGCATAGGTGCCTTTCGGGGTCGGGTTTCGTCGTCGGTTCTTATGGCGATCTGCTGCAAAGTGCTGCTGGCGACCAGGAGAAAAGTGTCCGGGTGGATCCAAGAGTGGATCGGAGTTCTGAAGAACCTGAAAGCAGAGGGGACAGAGTCTGGGTCACTAGCCAGTGACCAGGGAGGCGATGGACCGATGCCCACCGATGTCGAGTGCTTCAGGTTCGATGACGGTCGTCTTGACTCTTCAGCCACGAGGTCCGGGAGGCGTTGTCGGCGACCAGGAGCAGGATTCGGGCTGTTGCTCGATGTCTGTCGAGTGCAGAGGTGTCGGCGACCAGATTGGACCCAACAAGCCTTGGCAACGGCAAGTCTCGAGTAAGATGTAGATCGTCGATGATGCAGACCAGCAAGGTCTGGGGAACTCACCCAGCGAGGGTAAGTGAGGGCAGGCCTGGAGCAACCAGACTGCCAAGTAAAGAAAAGATTGGCCTTCGTTAAGGGCTACTAGCCAACGGGCTAGCGACCGCGAAGGAGCCTCGTGACGCCGCACGTGGAGCTGGCTTACAGGACACTCGTGGAGTGGGGGCCAGTGATCTTCGGTGCAGGTGGTGCTGGAGGCTAGGGCTACTCGGAGCTCAAAGCACGACTTCTTGTGAGACCCAGAAGATGGTGCACTTGCAAGTGTGCTCGGTGTCCAGGGGTCACGGTCTCAAGTCACCCACGATAGCCACGGGCCTCAGCTTTGCTGGGGACTCAGGGTAGCCTCGGGGAAGTCTGAGAATCCACCTCTGGTGATGCGATGACTTCGGCGTCCGACGGGAGCTTCAGTGATGCGAACCGGACAGATGCTTCTTTGGTGCCTGCCAAGCAGGGGAGTCACTCCTTGACCCCAAGGGAGATTCTTCAGTCCTCTAATCGTGAGTAGAGCGTCGAAGGTCCAGGATTCTGTTTCAGAGTTTCGTCCAGGTATAATCTAAAGTCCTAAGGACTGGGTTCCTACCTTTATTCTAAAAATAGGGGATGGACTACTCTGTGGCCCCACCTATGGGTGGGTCAGGGCAGAGGGGTGGCTACACCCCTTTCCCTTTGTCCAGTTCGCGCCAAAGCAGGGGCTGCAAGCCCCTGATCCGGTTTGAACTGGGGTATGCACAGGGACACCAAATGTGCCCCCAGTGCAGGACTTCAAAGCACCCGAAAGTGCTCCCGCCCAGCCCCAATACACATTGTCCTGTCTGGGGAGGTGGTCACACCTCCCTGGGACAGGAAACCTATTGTCCAGGCCTCCCCTGCCGGAGTTTCGTCCAGCAGCAGGAGGCCAGACTCGTGTCTGTGGCAGCAGCATCCATTTTGTGATGCCAGGGCTCTGGAAAGAAGTTACCGGACTCGTCAGAGTTAACATGCCTTTCCCTCTAGAAGTCCACAGCTTAGGTTGCAGGGGTAACTATCCTGAGACTAATGTAAGTACTCGCGCCCATTATTACAGCTCCCGTAGCGCGTTTCCTGTAATATTCTATACTACATCCATTGTTACGACTTTCTCCATCCGCGCAGGGTCCCCATAACAGGAAGTTCCACTGTGTGACAGGATCCATGAAACTGTACACACGCGGAGTTAATGTAAGCCTGCTTACATGTTGTTTGTGATTTTGTCCCGTTTGTTACCTCATCCATGTTTAATGTGTTCTCTCTCTTTTTAAATCACGCGCCTTAAAATCACTTGATTAAAGGCTTTTATTTTTTAAGATGCCATAATGCGATACGTTGGATACAATATATGCAATTGATAAACACGCATAAATATAAGAATTAGTTCATAGATATCCATCACATGAACATATTTGTGTGTTCTTACGGCACATTGTAACCACGCATGGTCATTTTTCAGATAGTCATCATGCATGCGATCACGATGTCACATGCATGATGCATTCATTCTACTTTATAGTCAAGCTTCTTCTATTCTACGCATGGAGGAGCGCAGATACGTAAGACATGCATGATATATGCTGTTTGTTACAAATACACTTGTCGTATTGTACCTTTTCTTCACAGATACTCATCGCGCAGGATCTGTAAGTAACAAGATCCCACCACACTCACAGCGCACTTTAGGGTGTGCGCTGATATAGAGATACATACACCCTAGTGGCCACCAAATTCTTTTTGGCCACGCTCACTCCTTTGGTCCTGACGAAAGCCTCAAGAATATCATAGAAGGCTGAAACTAGTAGACCCACACTTTTTAGGGATATTGAGGCACATTGTTACCTCATGTATATCCCTATCATGTTTTTACTCATGTCCTAGGACCCTTCTATTAAAACTTTTATAAGGGGATTTCCTAGAGACATTTTTAGCATTTAATTCACTATTCACATAGCACTTTCTCTTTTTCACAAAATAACCTGCTCCGCTGTAAATCAGGCGTTGAAGCACAGCTGGTTTGCACTCGGCAATCCAGCTGGGCCCCGATGATGAAGCATGCCACCTACTAGGTAGGTGGGTGAGGGGTTTCCTAAGACTACTAATGTCTGTCTGCGTTCCTCTATCAAGGTGAAGGTCAACAATTATGACCCTAACCAACTAAGGACTTGTCCAAGTTGTTTTTTGTGTATGCACAGGGACACCAAATGTGCCCCCAGTGCAGGACTTCAAAGCACCCGAAAGTGCTCCCGCCCAGCCCCAATACACATTGTCCTGTCTGGGGAGGTGGTCACACCTCCCTGGGACAGGAAACCTATTGTCCAGGCCTCCCCTGCCGGAGTTTCGTCCAGCAGCAGGAGGCCAGACTCGTGTCTGTGGCAGCAGCATCCATTTTGTGATGCCAGGGCTCTGGAAAGAAGTTACCGGACTCGTCAGAGTTAACATGCCTTTCCCTCTAGAAGGGTGGAATGCTACCCCCGCCGCCAGGATTGACGGGGGGGTAGTATTCCAAGATGTTTGACACCAAACACGACATGTTTAGGTGCAGCCATTCCATATTTAGCATTTTACCGCGAGGATATAATGCGTTTAAGAGTATATGGTCAGGCTGCACTACAAACAGCATCAGAGATGGTCTCCGAACGCTGCAGAGGGGCCCTGCTCATGCAGGGGCACCCTCTCACATAGGAACCATGCACTCTGCCTTTAGGATTGATAAGGCCTGCCTTAGGAGTGACTTATAGGTTTATATGTGTGTATGCATTTAGTGATATAGGTAACCTATACCACAGCAAGGGGTGCATGCACCACCTTACTCAGGCTGCAGTAGCAGACCTGTGGTGCCAGTTTGGATGGCCTACCAGGGGTGGCATAATACATGCTGCAGCCCCTGGCAGGCCTCTGAGGTACCTATGCCCTTGGTACATAGTATACCATATACTAGGGACTTACAAGGGCACTCCAGATCCCAATCAGTGATGTGCCTAAGGCACATGGAGACCCTTTTAAAGAGGAAACCGCTAGGCTGGGGTTCTGAATAGCAGGGCCCCAGCCAGACTAATGTCGAAAACCAGTGAAGTATCAGCAAAAAGTGGGGGTACCCATGTGAAGCAGATCCTACTCTCCTACACCGCAATCTTGCTTTTAGGGCCCCTGGAAGCATGAAAATAACTTTAAACATGCTCATTTTATCTTTAAAAGTGATGGTCTACATACAAATGTGAGATGTAGCTGAAAGATGCAACAATTGAAAATGGACCATTTTTCCCTTTCTGAAGCATGTCGTAAGGGGGGAGTGTTATTTCTTTCATTAAAAATCGGGCGTTTTCGCTTGAACATTAAAGGCCTCCAAATGTTATTTAATTCAGGTCCCGGGGTGAAGAAACACTTTTTAAGGCCTCAGAGTGAGTAAATTTGCCATTTTCATTCACTTTTACCCATTCCGCAATCTTGCTTTTAGGGCCCCTAAAGCGATGTAAAATGACACAACAGGTCTGCTACAGCAGCCTGTGTAAGGTGGTGTATCCCCGCCTGAACCTGACGCCACCGAACACGGATCGCGCTTCATTCGCCTTTACAACCACCCCTTGCCTCTTACACGGACCTTCGCGGCAGAGACAGAGAACCTTGGTCGCTGACTTTATGGACCATTAGTTACCTTGACTTTGAGGGAACTATTTTATATTCTACGTCCTGACACGGACTAGAAATTCTGCGGATCCTACTTTTTTACCCTGGCGAGAGTACAGCACCCTTTGATCGCCCTGAAGAAGCCCATGTGTGGGCGAAACGCGTTGGCTGTGCATCTATGAAAACCCAGCACTTTTGTAATAAAGACACACCAAGACTACAAACAGCAACGTGGACTCATTTTTTTTCTAAACATAGACCTTGTAATGTACTGTACATACATGTTGCCTCTCATACCCCTTGTATGAATACTGTGTATCTTGAACTCTAATCTCATAAAGGGATTAGTAGTTAGTGTTTAGAAATAAATACATATATTTTATATATATCTTGTGTGGTTCTGCTTTCATTTAGTTATTCAAGAGGTTATAATCTAGTAAACCAAGCTGCTTTACACTCCTTCAAGACTTAGCCTGAAGGCTGCTCTCCATAGCTACCACTAGGATAGCTTTCAATAAAGGTTGTCTTTAAACCTATCATCAATAAGGGTCGTTTGGACTGGTGCAAGGTGCCCACTATAACTAGTGGACAGCATATGCCAGGCCAACTTCTCACAGTTTTGGCCACCATAAAACTTGGCACTAGATTTGAGCAAGTATAAAGAGGCATTATCAGTGGTGTCCTTATTGAATTTAAGTTTAGTGGCAATAAGTTCAGCCAAGCAAGCATCCGATCTGTTAGCATAGTAGGAGTGTTCCAATCTCTTTATCTGTGAAAAGAGTTCTGTGGCTGTCTTACGGGCAATATGACTTTTTTTGGAAACGAAATTCATGATGAAATCACGAGCCGCGGTTTTGAAAGCATCCCATATTATATGGAAAGGGAGGGTGTCTGATTCATTAAAATGGAAGTATTCATCCAAAAAAGAGGCAAAGGAGGAAGTAAAAACAGGATCAAGTAACAATGAGTTGTTAAAACACCAGCGTCTGGGGCTAGAAGGTGTATGAAGTATATCTAAGGAAATAAAAACAGGGGCGTGGTCAGAAATCAGAATCGAGCCAATCTCAGCACAATTAATGGACTGGGAAATGTTATGAGAAATAAAAATGTGGTCAATACGGGACTGTGTCTTGTGGACTGGAGAGAAGTAAGTATACTCTCTGAGGGTGGGGTTGCATATTCTGCATGCGTCAATCAAGTGTCTATTTTGAAAGGCATGGAGAAATGCTTTATGTGCTTTAGAGGGTAAAAGGAAGTTACAGAATTTCGGTTTATGAAGGGGTCTATGATCTGATTGCAATCACCAGCTAAATTAAGATTATCTTGGGCATATGGCCTCAGCTTTTGCTCAAGGTGGGACCAAAAGAGGGAATCATTAGTAGTAGGTGCATAAATATTGAGTAAAGAGAGTGGAACCTTCCCAATCAATAAATCTGTAAACAACCAGCGACCTGCATCATCATTTTCTTGGGAAATAAGCTTGACATGAAGAGATTTGTGACATAATGTAACAACACCATTACGCTTGCCATCACCAGGAGAGAAGAAGACTTCACCTACCCAATCTCTCTTCAATTTTAAGGACTCAGATGCTGTGAGGTGGGATTCTTGAATCATTGCTATGTCTGCTTTCAATTTAGATAGGTGCGTTAAAACACGTTGTCGTTTGATCGGAGAATGCAAACCTCGGGCATTCCATGTAACAATATTCAATGGCATAACTGAACAATAAAACAGACTATTTGAAAAAAACAGACAGTATATACACATGGTATGAAGAAAACCATAACGTTATGTAAATGAGGAAAGGAGTAACATGAGATATGTTAGGAAAAGAAAACAAGAGTATCAAAAAAGGAAAATTAGAGAGGTAGCAAGTAAAGGAAGGATACCTAAAGGGGGGGATGGGGGAAGAAAAGGGTAAGAGGAGAATGACAGAGGATGAAAAAAGAAGAATGTAAGAGAAGAAACACATACCAGTAAAAATCCAAAAATGAGGAGGAGGGGGGTGAAACCACGTGGAAGGACGGTGCATCCAGATCTCACGGAGGGGGGCACAAGGGCGACTGGAAATGACATGGTGCGAGACAACAGGAAAGACAAACAGCAGGGAAGCCTATAGAAGGGGAGAAAAAAGAAGAAAAAAGAGGAGACGGTTGTTACAAATGTATACTATGACAATGATGGGAAATGTAAAGCAACAGAAGACATAATAAAAAAGGTTTGAACATGACGGTCATAATATAATCAATTCAACAGAAAACAAAATGATTGAAGAAGGATGAAGAAAGATAGACAAAAAGGATAACAACAGCTAAGGCAATAACATCATTATAACAGAAGCAACATATTCAACCGAAATGAGAAGTTGAGGCGCCGGAAGTGTCCATAGTTTAAATTCTGCAGGAATTGAGAAAGCTTTTGAGTTTAATCGGGTCTTCATATGAAGTTGTCTTGTTGCGGTAAGTGACCTTAAAGAGGCAGGGATGGAAAAGGCCATATCTAGCGCCAAGAGCACGAAGGTCCGATCTCATACTAAGAAATTCTCTGTGTCTGTCAGCAGTGCTCTTGGCATAGTCCTGCGAAAAGAACAACTTATGACCTAACCAAGAGATGGATGACAACTTTTTAGAAGCTGAAAGTACTTTAAGGAGATCAGTATATTCAAGGAAATACAAGATGACACCTCGAGGGCGATTGGAACCAGGAGCATTAAGATGTTGTCGACCCAATCTATGGGCACTTTGAATGTTCAGATTAGTATCGTCGGGCAGACCCAAAACCTTAGGGAGAAAGCTTTTGAAGAAGGTGAGAGGGTCCGCACCTTCCGTGTTTTCCGGTAGACCGTATATGCGTAGATTATTCAGTCGATTTCTATTTTCCAAATCTTCAACTTGCTTCTGCAAGAAGGAAACCTGAGATTGAAGAATATGGACATTACTCTCAGTCGTGTGATAAGATGAAACGCTCTGCTCCACTGTAAGAAGACGCTCATCTAACTGGGACCATTTGTCAGTAAGAAATTGAAGCTTGACATTTGTCTCTTCCATGAAGGGTTTTAAGGTGCGTATTTCTTCCAGTAGCAGCTCCAACGAGGCCGGAGGTGGTGATTTTGCAGGAGAAGGAGGATCTTTTTTGAGGCGCTTGGGGTTAACCTTGCCCGGGTTAGCCAAGATGAGTACCGCTGATGTCGTAGATGGAGACGCGCCAATTTTTTACTGAGAGACAGAAGTCGATTCCATTACGGCAAACTTCGAGAAAACGGTGGAATTTTTTATAAATCTGTGTGTGGGGGGGAAGGAGTAGAGGTAACAAGCTTTTTGAGCCTCCCCATAAGCTGTATGAGAGCAAAATGTTGATAAAGTCGTGTTGAGAGAAAAAAGAAAAAAATTCAAAGTGAGAGGCTTATTAGGGAGAGAAAAAAAAAAGGGTCCAAGTTCACAGTGATAGAAAGGCAAAAGCACGATGCCTAAAAGACAGGCTGCACAATAATTATGTGGAAATTCCTTTGTCTGTTACCAACATCAGCCTGTGGAACTGGAACAGCAAGAAAGCTGAGGTACAATACCACAAAACAAATTATGTCCAGCACATATAGTAAGCACAAATGCAGAATGCAGAGATGCTAAAAAATAATGGCAGAATCAATAAAAAACATAGGGGCCGATTCCGATCTCGGTCGGAGGCGCACCCAACACCATTCGGTCGGGAAAAAAGCCATGCGAAAGCCTGTTTCCCGACCGATCCGTACAGCACACGAACGAGCAAGTACGATGCGCACAACAGCAAAGAATCCGGCCGAGCCGTACTCACCCAAACCAGGTCCTGTTCTCCGACCGAGGCGAATCCGGAAACGCCGAATCGAGTCGCACGGAAGGAAAAATGCAGCCCCGTCCGGCCGGACAAGTACGATGCGCTTTCCGTACGCGCCGAACCCGTCGCTACGCACGGCACGTCAAAGCATCCGGGAGAGGCGCACATAAGCTCCGATTCGCGCCACAACACGATCCACGGCTCCGAGACGAACACGGCAGCGACGAGGACGACGCGAAGCGACGAGGACGAGGCGAAGCGACAAGGACGAGGCGAAGCGACGAGGACGACGCGAAGCAACGAGAAGGACGAACGACACGAACCAACCATGAATCCCTTCGTCCCGATCATACCAATATTCTACATATACTACCGGAACAGGCACGGACGCGTACGGCGCAGAAGGTAAGCCAGACACCAACCACAAAACACATACAACACGTACACGACACATCACACACACACAGAGGGATGCAGAATATACTTACACCAGCAACAGCAGCACCATAGGGGCGGGATGCCCATCACCAATGCCACATATGCACACAGGGGCCTGAATGCGCAACACCACCCCTACCCAGGGGGGGTAGGATGCTACCACCACTACCACCCTCACCCAGGGGGGCAGGATGCCTACCACTACTATCACCCTCACCCAGGGGGCAGGATGCCTACCACTACTACCACCCTTAGCCAGGGGGGCAGGATGCCTACCACTACTACCACCCTTACCCAGGGGGCTGGATGCCTACCACCACCCTTAGCCAGGGGGCTGGATGCCTACAACTACTACCACCCTTAGCCAGGGGGCAGGATGCCTACCACTACTACCACCCTCACCCAGGGGGGCAGGATGCCTACCACTACTACCACCCTCACCCAGGGGGCAGGATGCCTACCACCACCCTTAGCCAGGGGGGCTGGATGCCTACCACTACTACCACCCTTAGCCAGGGGGCAGGATGCCTACCACTACTACCACCCTCACCCAGAGGGGGCAGGATGCCTACCACTACTACCACCCTTAGCCAGGGGGGCAGGATGCCTACCACTACTACCACCCTCACCCAGGGGGCAGGATGCCTACCACTACTACCACCCTCACCCAGGGTGGGCTGGATGCCTACCACTACTACCACCCTCACCCAGGGGGGGCAGGATGCCTACCACCACCCTTAGCCAGGGGGGCTGGATGCCTACCACTACTACCACCCTTAGCTAGGGGGCAGGATGCCTACCACTACTACCACCCTCACCCAGGGGGGGCAGGATGCCTACCACTACTACCACCCTTAGCCAGGGGGGGGCAGGATGCCTACCACCACTACCACCCCCATCCACAGGATGGACAATGCATGACACAACCAGCACACCACAACCTAGGGAATGCAAGAAGAAGACATCCCCCCAACACCATGACAAGCGTGTGTAGACTGTGTCAAATGCCTACAACACCGAACATGAATTCGAACATACAATGTGACCCCCTAGCACATGTGCCACACAAATATGTGTGTGGCACACACACTGCAAGCAGGCCATGACCAT
The DNA here is from genome assembly GCA_963921515.1 of Calotriton arnoldi. NCBI lineage: Eukaryota > Metazoa > Chordata > Amphibia > Caudata > Salamandridae > Calotriton > Calotriton arnoldi. The sequence continues at coordinate 907,884 of CAWUFW010002175.1, read as the reverse complement.
TGTGGCAATGGGGTCCAAACCCCCATCATCACAGTGACCAAAAGGCAGGTGTGGGGTCCATAGCTGCAGCACATTTTGAACATTGTGGCAATGGGGTCCAAACCCCCATCATCACAGTGACCAAAAGGCAAGTGTGGGGTCCATAGCTGCAGCACATTTTGAACATTGTGGCAATGGGGTCCAAACCCCCATCATCACAGTGACCAAAAGGTAAGTGTGGGGTCCATAGCTGCAGCACATTTTGAACATTGTGGCAATGGGGTCCAAACCCCCATCATCACAGTGACCAAAAGGCAAGTGTGGGGTCCATAGCTGCAGCACATTTTGAACATTGTGGCAATGGGGTCCAAACCCCATCATCACAGTGACCAAAAGGTAAGTGTGGGGTCCATAGCTGCAGCACATTTTGAACATTGTGGCAATGGGGTCCAAACCCCCATCATCACAGTGACCAAAAGGCAAGTGTGGGGTCCATAGCTGCAGCAGCATTTTGAACATTGTGGCAATGGGGTCCAAACCCCCATCATCACAGTGACCAAAAGGCAAGTGTGGGGTCCATAGCTGCAGCACATTTTGAACATTGTGGCAATGGGGTCCAAACCCCCATCATCACAGTGACCAAAAGGTAAGTGTGGGGTCCATAGCTGCAGCACATTTTGAACATTGTGGCAATGGGGTCCAAACCCCCATCATCACAGTGACCAAAAGGTAAGTGTTGACAAAGTAAGAGGTGCAACTGCCAAACTGCATGGATGATTCCTGGTCACAGAACAACAAACACATCAGTGGCAAAGTAGTGTATGTGTCCCATTGCAACATAAATTGGGGGAGCCAAATCCTGCAGTGCAAATAAGACATAACTTTGGCCATGTGCAGACAAACAACACCCATGGGGGCTGACACCGTCAACAATCATCAATGACACAATGACAGAAGTGACCATCCGAATGCAGACCCACATATTTGCACCTATGGGCACACACATGCAGATACCCTGTGGAGACTGCAGATGTGAGGTGAACAGATACCATACCATGGCAGCAATGGGACACACAATCAACAATTAGCACCAAATGAGGGCTCCCGTCCCATCAGCCTGGTCATGGAAGTGCCAACGGAATCATCAGCACAGATCCAACACATTTGTATAGCAATGTTGCACTGACAACACAGATGAGTCCTTCCCCATTGATGCCCAAACCTGCATGTTCACTGGAGATGGCCACACGGTCAGGGAAGTAGACGAATAGAACAATGGCAGGCACAACAGATGTGCAGGGGTGGAAGCCACAGATGTGAAATTGCCAATCTAAGTAGGAAATCCCATTGCCAAATACTGAACACATGACACCCTCAGATGCTGCTATGGATGACATGGATACACCACAGGATAGGACACATTCCCCCTGGACCACATGGGTTCCTGCACAGTAACACTTCATTATCATGAGACCAAATATCACCATCACTGCAGCAAGGGCATGGTTAGCATCATCAACATCATGTACATCAGAAGCAAAAGCACTAGAGAACAGAAAGTTGCTTTATTCAGCATATGTGGCATTAAAAGTAGAAGTCCGGTAGAACATAAACAAAGGCCAATGGCCAGTCCATCAACAAAGTCACAAGTGGGTGACAGTGGCAGATGCCACCCTACACATGCCTGCACAAAACCAGGGACAATCCACTAGGAGGGGCAACCGGGGGGTAGGCCAGGCACCGCAGGGACAGGATCAGGGCTCACCAGGAGGAAGCAGGGAAGGGGTGGTGGGTGCTGGAGAGCCACTGACAACTGCAGTGGAGGTGTCTGACATGGTGTGTGCCGGCACAACTGGGGGCATGGCTCAGATGTTGTGGGTGCCGGCACGACTGCAGTGGACCCTGCAGATGGAGTGGACAGGTCCGCCACTGCAGTGCCCAAGTCAGACAGGGTGGTAGTGGACTCCACTGCAGTGCCTACCACCAGGGGAGGAGAATGGGGATCAGGCAAGGTGGGCTGGACAGAGGGGAGGACACCCTCACCACATCAGTGGCACAGACAAGCGCAGCGGGGGGTGTGGTGCCGGGAGAGCAAGTGGCAGGGGGAGAAGGCCGGAGCCTCTTGGGGATGGTATATCTGTGGGTGGGGGAACCTGGGGCAGGGGTGTGGTGGGGGCACCTGTGGAGTGGGGGCCTGAGGGATGGAGGAAGGAGACCTGGTGCTTGAGCTGCAGGGCGGCAGCGGGGTCTTGCTCTTAGCACTCCGGGGGACTTGCGGGTGGGGGCCTCAGTCTGTCTGCGCCTGGGGGAGGGTGTCCGGGGGCGAGGGGCACTCTGCTCCGTGTGGGGGCTTCCTCTTCCCCCTGGATGCTGGGGCAGCTGGATCGGAGGGGAAGAGGCCGAGGTCACTGAGGAAGAGGCGCTGGGTCTTTGGGGTTGCAGGTGAGGCAAGGGAGGGTGCTTTGGAGGGAGAGGCAACTGAGGACTGCGCAGTGCCCGTGGATGCGTGTGTGTGTACCAGGGCCCCATCCCCTGTGAGTCTGGTTTCAGTCCCCTGACTGTGCGTGCGTGTGCGTTTAGTTTGTGGCGTGTGTGTCTGTGTGCTGGACGTGTGTGTGCTGGTGTGTGCCTGTGCCGGTGTGTGTGTGCTTGGGACGGGTAAGGTGCTGGGGAGTGTGGATGGAGCAGAGGCAGGAGGGGTGAGGGACTGTCTGAGGAGGGACACTGCTGCCGTCAGGGAGGAGTCCATGGACCTGTTGCCCCTCTGTAGGTCAGACATGCCCGATGAGATGCCCTCCATGAACGACACCAGCTGAGTCATCAGTGCGGTGTGCGCATGGAGGACACTCAGCATGGCTGTCTGCCCTACATGGAGCTGGCGAAGGAGGTACACAGACTCCTCACTCAGGGCAGCAGGGGACACAGGGGCAGGGGGTGCGGTGCCTGGGCCAAAGGAGACACGCTCCCGAACATGGGAGCCTCCACGGACCTGGGGAATGGGAGCCGATGGGAGGGCGGTGGTGGTGCTGGTGGTGGCGGGGACAGCAACACTAGCTGGGGTGTGGTGGCTGCTGACACCCGCCTCCACAAGGGAGTCATCCTCCGAGTTGCTCTGGTCCTCAGCTGAGGTGGATGGTGCTGAGGACTCCTCGGTGTGGCTCCCCTCGCCCTCCGTGCCACTGGGTCCCTCCGACCACTCCTCGGCTGCTGACCCAGTCTGGCTCTCTGGCTCCTCCTGGTCCGTGGAGCTGTCCCCTTCCGTGGCCGTGGATGTATCTGCAAACAATGGGGAAACAGACAGACATCAGTCACCTGCACCAAACGCACACACCACTGTGAGCACAGCACATTACAGAGCAAGCCCTGGCATCATTAGTTGTACATTGCTAAAAGTGCCCTAACTGAACAGGAGAAGCCAATTGTCAGTCTGATGCCAAGCATGGCACTCACATCCCACATGGCCTTGCACCCATCTGTCTGGTGTCTGTTGGATTGCAACACCCCAGTGTGGACACATGCACCAAGTACACAGTAGTTGGACAGTGCAGAGGACACGGTGTGGCATGTGGACATGCACACATCACAGCTCTTGCCACTGAGTCAGTACAGGTTTCCGGATGAAAGGGATGCCCAGAGTCAAATAGGAAATGCATGTGATGCATACCAGCGACAGACACCATGATGCACCCATGTCCTGATAGCCAGCGCCACTATGGTGTGCATGTAGCACATGTCACTCCCCTGCAGGACCACCAATAAGTTGACACATGCCATGGCAGAGGCATGACTGCTAAGTCATACATCACTGTCTCAGTGATGTATGACTTGGCAGCCAGACAACAACACTATGCACTGTGTCACAATAGTAGGTCATGGGGAATGCAAGTCCTGGAGCTGCACAAGTGCACATGTACATCCCCCACACAACACATCATCTTAACCCTCATCTGTCCAGGTCACACCTATTGGACATATGGGAGACCTGTGACACTACCCTCTGAACCTGAGCCCCTCACAATTTGCTGTGAATGGGGAACAGCTGCCTGAACTTCACATTCGCATACCCCAGTCTGCACGGGCAGCTGATCAAACACCTATGTGACACACAAGTATCGTCTCCTATGGTCACATCTCCAGGGGCATGCTGAGCCCCTACCAAGAAACACCCCAGCAGTCCTGGCAACTAATCCACAGCACACTGACACAGAGGCAGACACCTGAGGGCTCAAATCACTGTGCACAATGTGTCAGCTGATACACGGGAGTGGGAGTACAGAGTGCATTGCATGGCCTGGAGTAGGCATGACTGTCCTGCTCCACATGAATGAGGGATGTGCCCTGGACAGTGGATAGCTGGCTATGTATGTGTGACACACGTAATCTGCACACTCCTGGGGCCCAAACATTGTTCCCACCCGCTGCATGGGCGTGTGCCACATACCCCAGGCACATGTGGTGGCTCAGCTCAGCAAGTGGACCGCATATCAAAGCAACACGCAGATCACATGTCCAAACCCAGGCGTTGTGTGAACAATGGACCCACCCATGATGCCCACAACAGAGTTAGGGAAACAGATGCTGTCCCCCACCTTTAGTGAAGCAAACTGCAAGGACACAGTCCCAAGTGACACAATTCCCTGAATGTAAGGGCCACACCTGGGTATCAGATGAGCAGTGGGCAGTGCACAATAGAGGGACATGGCTCCTGGACAACATGACTGCTGCACTGTGGCAGTTGAACCAGGCCAGAGGAGGGCACAAAGCATGTAATACAGAGTTCACAGTGCAGTCTTTGACTCACCCCCTCCTTGCTGCTGTCTGGCCTTCAGCTGCCCATCCAGGTCTGGAAACACCACCGCCAGGATCTGGAGCATGTGGGGGTCAGGGTCCGTGTTCCGCCCCTCCTGCGAGGAGGCGACAGCTTCAGCTGGACCCGTGCAATCCTCCGGGTCCAGCCCCGAAGGTCCTGCCACCTCTTCTGGCAGTTGCGGATCCGGCGCTTGTAGACCCCCACGGACCGGACAGCCCGGACGATGTCCTTCCAGATTTCCTGCTTCCGATGGGCATTAACCTGTCAGGATGACAAAGTGAAAAGGCCATTACCACACATGCAACATATCCGTGCATGACACAGTTGTATATACATATCTCAATCACAGGGGCACATGATGTACACAGGCAGTGCAAAGCTGACCATGGACAGTTTGCCAGACGTCACTACATGGTATCATTGCATGGGAAGTAAAACCATGTTCAAATGCACTGTCACTGCACCATACCTGTCCAGTGCAAGTCACTACACACTATGGGGGTGACAACTACTCAGTGAGCCTGCTAGCCAGTGGCGTGCAGACTCTCAGCCTTGCTAGTCACACAAAATGCACATTCAGAAAGGCAGTGCACAGAACACTCACCTGCTCCCCTGGTGTCCCATACAGCTTGCTGTACTGTGGAAGTAGGCTGTCCAGCAGGGCCTGGTTCTCTTCAAGGCTGAAGGCTGGGGCTCTCTCCACAGTACGTGCCATTGCAGGGTCCAGAGGGGCAGAGACAGCAGCAGTGCAGTGGCAGATGTCGTCCTGGAGCATGTAGTGCAGGCAAGTGAGCTCTCAGGGGAACAGCCAGCAATATATATGTGCTGGAGAGGCAGATACTGTCCCTTGTGTCCAAAGTGATAGGTCCAAGTCGTTTGCATCTTCTGAATCTGGCCAATCCATGGAATAGCAGCACCAAAACACGCCCACAGCATCCTTCAAATCTTCAACTTCATGACATACATGATTTTGCAACATTGTTGTGGGTGACCAACTGAATTTACAGCAACCGACTCGTTCGAAATTCGAAAACGCGTCCGTTGCAGGCAAGCCCATTGTCAATGGGTGCGCACCGATCGGTCCATTGCGGTACAACGCGCACAGGGGTACAACGCGTACCCGCACACATTGAATGCAATGGGCCGGCCGGAGGCACCGATGGTCCATTGCAGTTCAACGCGCACAGGGGTACAACGCGTACCCGCACACATTGAATGCAATGGGCCGGCCGGAGGCACCGATCGGTCCATTGCGGTACAACGCGCACAGGGGTACAACGCGTACCCGCACACATTGAATGCAATGGGCCGGCCGGAGGCACCGATCGGTCCATTGCAGTTCAACGCGCACAGGGGTACAACGCGTACCCGCACACATTGAATGCAATGGGCCGGCCGGAGGCACCGATCGGTCCATTGCAGTTCAACGCGCACAGGGGTACAACGCGTACCCGCACACATTGAATGCTATGGGCCGGCCGGAGGCACCGATCGGTCCATTGCGGTACAACGCGCACAGGGGTACAACGCGTACCCGCGACACATTGAATGCAATGGGCCGGCCGGAGGCACCGATCGGTCCATTGCAGTTCAACGCAGCACAGGGGTACAACGCGTACCCGCACACATTGAATGCAATGGGCCGGCCGGAGGCACCGATCGGTCCATTGCAGTTCAACACGCACAGGGGTACAACGCTGTACTCGCACACATTGAATGCAATGGGCCGGCCGGAGGCACCGATCGGTCCATTGCAGTTCAACGCGCACAGGGTACAACGCGTGCCCGCACACATTGAATGCAATGGGCCGGCCGGAGGCACTGATCGGTCCATTGCGGTACAACGCGCACAGGAGTACAACGCGTACCCGCACACATTGAATGCAATGGGCCGGCCGGAGGCACCGATCGGTCCATTGCAGTTCAACGCGCACAGGGTACAACGCGTACCCGCACACATTGAATGCAATGGGCCGGCCGGAGGCACCGATCGGTCCATTGCAGTTCAACGCGCACAGGGGTACAATGCGTACCCGCACACATTGAATGCAATGGGCCGGCCGGAGGCACCGATCGGTCCATTGCGGTACAACGCATCACTGTACATGTGACTGGCATATGTCAGCATGCCTGTCTCAGATGGACATATGCCAGCGACAGATAGCTCCCAGGGAGTGAGGGGCACACCTACATCACGACAGCCTGTCCAAACTTTATCATAAGGCATGTAAGGATGCATTTCCTATTGTGTGTATGTTGGTGTACATGTTGTCCTGTGGGTGTCACCTGTGGGCAGCCACCCCCAGGCTGTGCACGTGTTCATGGGGACAGGATCCTGGGTGTTACGTGTACATGACCACTGTGATGTGCAACTGTTCATATCTGTGCATGTGCCATGGTCACATTTCACAGTGGTGTATGTGTATGTCATGTCACATACCCCGTGAGTCCCATGTGGGACGGTATGTTTGAGCCAGGGTGTCCCAGTGGCACAATAGTGATGGTCCTCCACAGTCTTTGTGCATGTAGTGTTTACAATGTCTCTGATTTCATGTGCACAATGGGAGACAGTCTCCACATACACGTTGTGTGTGCATGGACTCTGATGTTGTGCGTGTGTGTCACAGACGTCCATGTCTGTCCTGCCGTGGCAAGTGGGGCCACTACCTGTGGGGGTCATGGTTGTTTTGCTGTGATGTATACATGATACTCCATGTAATGCCAGTGTCCATGTGGCATTACAGGGTCCCTGCGAATGTACCTGTCGTTGAGCTGTAGTGCCTGGGGCACATCTGTCCTCACATGTCACTGTGGGGGGTTATTGTGACACGGCAGCAGGAGATGGGAACTGTGACACGGCCTCATGATATCCAATGGGCCAACCTGGGACTAATTGATGCCACCTGGTGGACCGTGTTGACAGATGTTGGCCATGTATGTACCATACATGTCCTTCCGGTACTGCACACTTCATGTAGTTGTGCCTCATAATGATGTATGTTGGGATCTTGAGTGTGTTCAATGCCGCATATGTGGGGTGACTGACAATCTTGCTTACTTCTCCTCTGCACTGCAGGGCTCCTGCTGTCCATCGACCATTCCCAGACCTGGCAACGATGGTGGAACGGGACAGCATCCGACGGTACCGCTTCACCAGGCAGCTGATTGAGGATTTGGCAGTGCAGTTGTCCCCACATTTGCAGCCTGGCCGGCCGTATCCTACAGCGCTGACCCCCAAGGTGAAGGTGATGGCAGCCCTACACTTCTTGCCACTGGTACCTTCCAACATACTGTGGCGACTGCTGGTGGGATGTCACAGACCATGTTCAGCCGTGTGCTCCGCGATGTTTTGGCGGCAATGTTGCTCTTCCTGAACCGGTACATCTATTTCCCTAGACTGCGACGACTCACTGACGTGAAGAGTGACTTTTATGCCCTGGGGAGGATGCCGCATGTAATTGGCTCCATTGATGGGACACATGTGGCTTTGGTACCACCACAGGCACAGGAGCAGGCCTACAGGAACCGCAAGCACTACCACTCGGTCAATGCACTGGTGGTGTGTCTTGCAGACATGACCATCACACACGTGTGTGCCCGTTTCCCTGGTTCAGCACACGATGCCTTTGTGATGAGGAGTAGTCGCATCCCCAGGATGATGGCACAGATGCAGAACCAGCGTGCCTGGCTTGTCGGTGTGTACTGACTTTGTGCCATTGTGTGTGATCTGATCTGTAGTATTCCGCCCACTTTTCCAAGTCAGCTAATGTGCACTTGTCTGTCCGTAGGTGACTCGGGATACCCCAACATGCCGTGGTTGCTGACACCCCTCAGGAACCCTGTGACACCAGCCCAGATGCGCTACAATGAGGCACATGGTCGGACCAGGAGAGTGATTGAGCGGACCTTTGGTCTCCTGAAGAGCCGCTTCCGCTGCCTGGACAAGACCGGAGGGTCCCTCCCATATGCCCCTGCGAAAGTGTGCAAGATTATCATCGTCTGCTGCATGCTCCACAACCTGGCAGTGCGGAAGGAGTTGCCTCTCATCCAGGATGACAATGACCAACATCCGCCACCTGTGGAGGATCCTGGCCTGGACCACGATGCCAGTGACGATGATGATGATGATGGTGATGGTGATGTCCGCACACAGCTCATCACCAACTTCTTTAGCTGAATGTGAGTATCCTGAGGTGTCATGTCAATGATGTGAGTTGGCATGATGTGTGGGTGGTGCTCTGGTGCTGTTGGAGTGTGTCCATGGGCTACTTGACTGGATGTGTGTTGCGATGTGTGGTGACAGGTGGGCTGTACTCCCCAACAGTGTTGACATGCTAACTTGGTTCTGGGTGGGTATCTTGTAACATGTATTGTGCGTGAGTTTTGCTGTTCTGTCCTGTACTCCATTGCTTTTGACTGTGTGTCATTTCTGTCCTTCACAGGGTACTTTCAGATTCGTTTGGTCAACTGTGTCCACCGATGACGTGATTGCACATCCAGGCTGGTAGCTGTTGTGTCCCTACAGGTGATGTGCGCCACACCCATGGACTTCCTTCCGTCTACAGTTGTTGACTGTGTGCCTGCTGCCAGGTGGGATTACCTTGCATCTGTAGTGGTTACGGCATGTTGCAACTGTGTAATAAACCTGTGCTTCACTTTGTGATGTGCGTTGTCTGTGGTCACACATTTGACTGCCATTTGCTTACTGCACCTGTGGGCTACTTGACTACAACTGGGAATGGGTGTGGTGTCTGTGCATTGCACCGTCTTCCCTGGCAACATCAGTGTAGGCAATGAGTCAGATGGCCTAGGTGTGTATGTGTTGTGTAGCCCTGGTGGTGTGTCTCCCTCATGTGTGTCACGTTGCCTGTACTCACATGCCTGTGTTGTCCTTGCTGTTGCAGTTCGCATACACAGTGTAATTTTGCAGTTCATCATCCCCATAACAGCACCCACGTTGGAATCACGACAGAGGCAAGTATGGTGTATTAGTGTGTTTATTGTGATACATTTGTGTTAATAGTGCATAGGATGGGTAGTGCTGTACATAAATCTTGCAATCCCAAGTTCCTAGGTGAATTGAAAGTCCTGGTAGACAGGATCCCCAGTATCGGGGCCACAGTTGTCTGACACATTGGTCCAACTTGTACTCCCCATGCAATGTGTGGGAGTAGTGTTGCCGTCAACAGGGTGAACAGTCTGTGCACAAAGGCGAACATCCAGAACAGGTTCAGGCTTCCTGGGAGTTGCGCTTGGCCATCGGCCTCTAACTTTTCCCTCCTCGGACGACCCCTCTTCTTGGGGGGGCCCCTCAAGTACAGGCTGCTGCGGTGCAGGGGACTCTCCGCCAGAGTCCTCCTCCCTCCCTGTGGCAGTTGCAGTTTGTTCGGCACCAGATGTTGTTGGCACACAGGGAGGTGTGGACTGGTTGCTGTTCATCTGGCGGAGGCATTGTAAAATGTCCCTGTGCACCGCCGTCATCTCATGCAGTGCATCCCACTTGGACTCCACGCGGACATGTGTGAGTCCACACGGGACATGTGTGACTCCACGTGGGACATGTTGGAGTCCAAGCGGGCATGATGGGCAGCCTGCTGCTGTTTAATGTCTCTGAGGAGCCCCACTACCTGGCTGAGGTCTCCGGTGCTGGACTGGTACGCATCAGCTATGCGTACCAGTTGTGGGTCATCATGCACACCAGCAACATCTGCAAGCAGCGACCTCTGTCTCCCACCCCTCCCACCACCCCTGCTGACATGTGCAGTGTGTGCAGTGGCACGCACAGATAACCCTGGTCCACCTTGGGGGTTGGTGGTGGTGGTGGTGGTGTCCATGGCCCCAGGTTGGTCCAGGGTCACTGTGCTGGTGTTGCTCCTTGTTCTGTCCATGTCGGCAGGGATGGTATTCGTGGTGACAGTCGTTGGAGGGGTGGGTGCAGGGGGTGCAGCTGGTGGTCCTGCTGGTGCTGCAGCTGGTGGTCCTGCTGGTGCTGCATGTTGACTTGCACCGGATGTGCCAGGTTGTTCTTCATCGTCCGAGGAGGACAGAGGCTGTACGACGCCAGTGAGCTCGGCATCCTCTTGAGCCTGGGACTGGGACTCCTCAGCGTCTGCTGCTGTGTCCCCATCATCACCTTTTTTGGGAGACACAAACAATGTATGTTATGTTTCTGCAGGCATCAATGGTTGACACACATGACAGTTGTGACTGTGCCTCTGGGTGCGGGCCTGTACATTGCATTGTCCTAAGTCGTCACAGTCAGGGGTTGATATTGGTGTGGCACATTGTCCTGCATTATTTGGGCATTTCTATGTATTTTCTGGGGTGTGAACATGGTCTGCATTGGTTGTGTTTGGTTGACAGCCGGCCCTCCTTCCCACCCACACAGCCAGTCAGTTATCCCACCATGGAACGTGCTTGCGTTGCAGGGAGTGTAAGTTGTCTCTCAGGATGTCAGTCAGTGGTGTCCTTCTGTTTGTTGGTGCACATTTGCCAGCAGGGCCTTGTGCTCCCCACAGCAGTAGCCAGTGTCAGCCATCTTGTGAGTCCTTCTCCACTTCCTGTGATGTGAGCATGGTTCAGGGTGGTGTTGATGGGACAGTTGTGGGGGTGAGCTATGTCTGTGACTACGACTCCCATCATGCCATTGCCTCCACCCCACTTCCCAGCATTCCCATACTTACTTGCTTTTGTGTGGAGTTCAGTGTGTGTGGGTGTGAGAGCAATGGCAAGATGGCTGACAGTGGTGTCCTGCTGTTGGTTGGTGTACAGTACCCAGCATGCCCTTGTGCTCCCCACGACACAGCAACAGTGTCAGACATCTTTGATGGGCCTTTCCACTCTCTGTGGGATGTGCATGCGTGAGTGTGAGCTTGCTGGGCCATGTGGTGGGGGATGTAGAGCTGTGACTACGACTCCCATCATGCTATTGCCTCCTCCCCCTTCCCAGCATGCCCATGCTTCCTTCCTTTTGACTCTGCTTCCCTGTGGGGTGGGCTGGCTGTGCTGACAGGATGGCTGGGAGTGTTGTCCTGGCAGTTGTTTGGCTAGAGGTCCCAAGAGTGTCCCTGTGCTTCACACAACATAACCCAGGGTGGTGGTTCTTTGTGGGATCTTGTGTTAGGATCGGGGGCATTGCATTCTACCAGGTGGGTTCTGTGGAGTTTGTGTTGGGGGTGTGTGAGGGGAGGTGCTTGTGACTATGGTCAGTGCTGCAAGTCCCCCTTCCCACCCAGCTAGCCAGATATCCCACCATGGAACGTGCTTGCATTGCAGGGAGTGTAAGTTGTCTCTCAGGATGTCAGTCAGTGGTGTCCTGCTGTTTGTTGGTGCACAGTTGCCAGCAGGGCCTTGTGCTCCCCACAGCAGTAGCCAGTGTCAGCCATCTTGTGAGTCCTTCTCCACTCCCTGTGATGTGAGCATGGTTCAGGGTGGTGTTGATGGGACAGTTGTGGGGGTGACCAATATCAGTGACTACGACTCCCATCATGCTATTGCCTCCACCCCCTTCCCAGCATGCCCATGCTTCCTTCCTTTTGACTCTGCTTCCCTGTGGGGTGGGCTGGCTGTGCTGACAGGATGGCTGGGAGTGTTGTCCTGGCAGTTGTTTGGCTAGAAGTCCCAAGAGTGTCCCTGTGCTTCACACAACATAACCCAGGGTGGTGGTTCTTTGTGGGATCTTGTGTTAGGATGGGGGGCATTGCATTCTACCAGGTGGGTTCTGTGGAGTTTGTGTTGGGGGGTGTGTGAGGGGAGGTGCTTGTGACTATGGTCAGTGCTGCAAGTCCCCCTTCCCACCCAGCTAGCCAGATATCCCACCATGGAACGTGCTTGCATTGCAGGGAGTGTAAGTTGTCTCTCAGGATGTCAGTCAGTGGTGTCCTGCTGTTTGTTGGTGCACAGTTGCCAGCAGGGCCTTGTGCTCCCCACAGCAGTAGCCAGTGTCAGCCATCTTGTGAGTCCTTCTCCACTCCCTGTGATGTGAGCATGGTTCAGGGTGGTGTTGATGGGACAGTTGTGGGGGTGACCAATATCAGTGACTACGACTCCCATCATGCTATTGCCTCCACCCCCTTCCCAGCATGCCCATGCTTCCTTCCTTTGACTCTGCTTCCCTGTGGGGTGGGCTGGCTGTGCTGACAGGATGGCTGGGAGTGTTGTCCTGGCAGTTGTTTGGCTAGAAGTCCCAAGAGTGTCCCTGTGCTTCACACAACATAACCCAGGGTGGTGGTTCTTTGTGGGATCTTGTGTTAGGATGGGGGCATTGCATTCTACCAGGTGGGTTCTGTGGAGTTTGTGTTGGGGGTGTGTGAGGGGAGGTGCTTGTGACTATGGTCAGTGCTGCAAGTCCCCCTTCCCACCCAGCTAGCCAGATATCCCACCATGGAACGTGCTTGCATTGCAGGGAGTGTAAGTTGTCTCTCAGGATGTTAGTCAGTGGTGTCCTGCTGTTTGTTGGTGCACAGTTGCCAGCAGGGCCTTGTGCTCCCCACAGCAGTAGCCAGTGTCAGCCATCTTGTGAGTCCTTCTCCACTTCCTGTGATGTGAGCATGGTTCAGGGTGGTGTTGATGGGACAGTTGTAGGGGTGAGCTATGTCTGTGACTACGACTCCCATCATGCCATTGCTTCCACCCCACTTCCCAGCATTCCCATACTTACTTGCTTTTGTGTGGAGTTCAGTGTGTGTGGGTGTGAGAGCAATGGCAAGATGGCTGACAGTGGTGTCCTGCTGTTGGTTGGTGTGCAGTACCCAGCATGCCCTTGTGCTCCCCACGACACAGCAACAGTGTCAGACATCTTTGATGGGCCTTTCCACTCTCTGTGGGATGTGCATGCGTGAGTGTGAGCTTGCTGGGCCATGTGGTGGGGGATGTAGAGCTGTGACTACGACTCCCATCATGCTATTGCCTCCTCCCCCTTCCCAGCATGCCCATGCTTCCTTCCTTTTGACTCTGCTTCCCTGTGGGGTGGGCTGGCTGTGCTGACAGGATGGCTGGGAGTGTTGTCCTGGCAGTTGTTTGGCTAGAAGTCCCAAGAGTGTCCCTGTGCTTCACACAACATAACCCAGGGTGGTGGTTCTTTGTGGGATCTTGTGTTAGGATGGGGGCATTGCATTCTACCAGGTGGGTTCTGTGGAGTTTGTGTTGGGGGTGTGTGAGGGGAGGTGCTTGTGACTATGGTCAGTGCTGCAAGTCCCCCTTCCCACCCAGCTAGCCAGATATCCCACCATGGAACGTGCTTGCATTGCAGGGAGTGTAAGTTGTCTCTCAGGATGTCAGTCAGTGGTGTCCTGCTGTTTGTTGGTGCACAGTTGCCAGCAGGGCCTTGTGCTCCCCACATCAGTTGCCAGTGTCAGCCATCTTGTGAGTCCTTCTCCACTCCCTGTGATGTGCGCATGGTTCATGGTGGTGTTGATGGGACAGTTGTGGGGGGCAATATGTGTGACTGCGACTCCCATGATGCTATTGGCTACACTGACTTGGCCAGCATACACAGAATTCCTTCCTTTGAGTGGTCTTCACTGTGTGTTGGTGTTGTTGTGGTGGCTACATGTCTGGATGTGTTTGTTAGTTCTATTTGTGCCACTGCCTAGCTGTAGTTGTAGTTGTGTTTGTACATGTGTTGGCACAGTTGGCACAGTTGGATGTGACTTTTTTGATGGCATGTGTTGTGTTTATCTGACTGACATACACATTTTGGGATGATTCTGTTCTGGTTGCTGTGTAATTGCTATGAGTGCATGGTTTGACTCTCCCCTTGACAGTGATGTGTGTGTTTTGTGGCAGTATATTGTGTACATTTGTTGTGTACTCACCAGGCTCTGGGATGTCCTCTAGTCCATATACGCTCACTGGCGGAAGGATGGCCCGCACCTTCTCCTCCCAGGGCCTGAGGTATATTGGCTTGGCAGGAGGGCCACTGCCGGTGTATTGGCTGTTGATGTAGTCTTTCTTCAGCATGTCCCGTACCCTCCTGCGCACGTCATACCACCTGTTCTGGATGTCGGTCTTTGTGCGCCGACATGGTGATTGGGCGTTCACCCTGTTGATGATCCTCTCCCACATCTTGGTTTTCTGCGACATGGGGGTCTGTTGGACCAGTGTGCCAAACAGCTGTGGCTCCACCCTGAGGATCTCGTCTACCATGACTTCCAATTCACTATCTAGGAACTTGGGATTCTTCTTGGGGGGCATGGTGATGGGTGGTGATGGTGGGTGATGTGTGTGTTGGTGTGCAGGTGAGGGTGTGTGAGTGTGTGTTTTGCTGGGTGTATGTGAGGTAGGTATTTGTTGGTGTGCTGATGGTGTGTGGCTTGTGTGAGGGATGAGCTGTGGGTGTGTGGTTGCTTTCTCTTGGGTGCTGGCAGTGGAATGGCATTTGCAAAGGCTCATGGTTGTGATTTGTGTCCTTTATATAGGTGGAGTTGTGGGTGTGTCTTTGTTCTCTGTCCCCACCCCCCAGTATTTATTGGCTTGGTAATTGCTTGTTTGGCCTTTTTTGGGTGATTTTTCCTTTGTGCTGTTTGTGTATGTTGGAAACGTTCTTGTGACCGAGTCGGACCCTGCATTGGTCTCGTACGGTGTTCTCCGTTTCGTTCACGCTGTGTTTGTGCAGTTTTCTATGCTGCGTACGCGTCGGTCGCGGTGTATTGTGTTGCTTCGGCTCGGTTTTGTATGCGTGTCGGTCATACGGCTTGTCCTCCGTCCGACTCGCTCGTGGTTTTCGCGCCTTGCATCGTACTTTGCGGTTTGGAGTTCGCGTGTATGCGTTTCGGGTCGGATTTGTTCCGGGTGCGTGTCGGTCGGTTGGATTTGCGTGTTTTTCCGGCCGGATTGCTGTTTTCCGTGCGGCTCGGTCGGTCGACTTGGTTTCGGTACGTGTCGGTCGGATTTTCGCGCCTTGCATCGTACTTGGCGTGTCGTGCGCCACGGGTACGTGTCGGTCGGTATTTTTTCCGGATCCGAGTCGGTCGGTGCTTTTTCCGGCCCGAATCGGAATCGACCCCATAGTCCATAGAAGCTGGGGAGCGGCGCATGTCAGGAGCAGGCTGCCATTAAATGCTATGAGGAGGAATACAACCAAGCATATAAAGAAAAAAGCGTTGGCTTATGAAGCGTTATTTAAAAAGAAAAAAAAGAAGCCAGTCAAGGAGAAGAAAGGAAAAAGGCAGAAAGAGGTGAGCAACACCTCACCACATGTTGAGGAGCAGCTCAGGCCAGGCACGAAGGTGGAGCAAACAGAAGCAGCGCACGTCTCCTCAGCGCGCTGGTAGCAGGTGTTAGCGGTCGCCTCACAAAATGGCGGCCGAATCAGCTGTAGGGAAGGAGCGCTGGAGAATACCTTAACGAAGCGTTGCTGGTGTGCTACAAACACCACCAGAAGTCGTCAGGATAACGAGAAGGCTGGACCCGCACCGCATGAAAAGAAGGGGTCGTGGGATCCGCCGAAAACGATCGCCGACCCATGCCCCCGCACCGGAGCTCATGGTGCTGCAGCCATCTTCCGTGGGCGTCAAGCCACGCCCCCCAGCTATTGTTCTTTTTAAGGAAGCAATAGAGGGCATTTGGGCAGAAGAATGTTCGGGTACTCTGAGCAACTGTTGTCTTTAAATTTCTGTGGTCGATCTCTCAGAGCTAGTGCTAGCTTCTTTTATGGTATCTAGAGCACTTCTAACTTCACTTTCTGTCACATTTGGGGGTTGGTTATGTTCTTTCACATATGTAACAGTTGTTTCCTGCGTTGTAGCCCTCTCATAACATTTATTGGAATAGTATTTACTACATTTCCAATTAACTTTTAGTCCACTTTGTTTTTCTTGGGTATAGATGTACCCCATGTAACATAGGGGCTCATTATGATGGCGGAACGATCGCCATCGCCAGGCCGGCGGTGGCGATCGTTCCACCATCGTAAGGAGATTTACCCACCGCCATATTAGGATGGCGGTGGGTATCGCGGCGGACGCAAAGTCCGTCCACCGCTTTTCCACCGGTGGCAATCGTTACGATTGCCTGCCGGGCAGAGCTGGACCACTAATATGGTGGCGGTGCCTAGCAGGCACCGTCCACCATATTAGGAACAGGGTATTGGACAGGCCTTTCCATGGCGGCGATGCCACCATGGAAAGGCTGGCGGGGATTGGCTTTGGGGGCCCGTTGCGGGCCCCCATGTGGGAGGGGGGTGGGGGGGTGCACTGGGGTGGTACCCCCCTGCAGTTCCATGCACCAAGTGGCAGGCACCGCGTGGTGCCTGCCACATGGTGCAGGGAAATGCTGTGCATGCTCTTTTACCATTGCGGACGGGGCTGCAGCCAGCAGCTCCGTCCACAATGGTAAAAGGCCAGGATGCGCCCGCCAGTATGGCGGGCGCATCCTAATTGCACTGGTGGGACCGCCGCACGTCTGGCGGTCAGTCCCATCACCGTTATGATGGCGGGCGGACTGATGTCCGCCTGCCATCATAATGAGCACCATAGTAGCATCTTTCCTTTTTGAGAGGTAATAAATTGGGCGCCTTAAGTCATTGTGGTCTTTTTAATGCTAAGAAAAATGTATATAAAAATTACTAAAAAGAATACTGTACAGATTTTTTGTTAATATATATATATTGTTCTTGATATACTTACAATGTTGAATTTGATGTCAAATTTAATGCTGATGCACTTTTTTTGGTGTTTTATTTCAGATTTGTTGAAGATGTTTCTGTTGGTAGAAAAAAGATAATTTTAATACTTTTGTTCTATTGTGTACTAGGTGGTGGGGAATTTGAAAGAAAGTGGGGTTTTGGGTGGGTATTTTAGGTAACTATTTTATATAAAATATTTTTATACTTACTTTATTTCTGAGTTTATTGTTCACGCTGTTCTTGGATTTTGTATGCTTTGAAAAATATCTGTAGAGGAGATATAAATTTAAAACATAGATATTAGTTATTTATTTTTATAAATATTTTGTGTTGAAGAGTAGTAGTAGTGTTACATTTTAAATAGAATTTTACTTACTTTGTGCAGTTTGAAATCTTTTTCTTCAATGAAGTTCTGCGTTTTGGCAGCAATCTGGCAGAGTTTCCCCTTCTTCTTTCTTGTAGGTTTGAGGTGTAAAATAAACATTATTTTCTCGTTGTTTATATAGTGTTTATTTAATTGATTGTTTTCTGTGATTGGTGTATTTTATTAGAGTGAGCCTTTTATTCGTTGTTGTTTATTGTTTTCATTGATTTGGCAGTTGTTTTCCATATATGGAAAACGCTAATTAAGAATTTGTTAGTGCTACCTTTTTTTTTTTTAACGGATTTAGTCTGTTAAATGTGTTTTACATTGTATTTGATGTTAAATGCTGCGTGCATATTATTTAATTATATTTTAAATATTAATTATTAGTGTGTTTACTAAATATTTTAGGATTTTATATTTTAATATATTAAAAACAGATCGTATTATATTTATTTTGTATGGAGTGTTTGTTTATAGTTAAAAAAAAAATTGGTTTTAATATATGTTAGTTTTAATAATTTTTAAGCTGTCGATATTTTTTAAAAGACGATATTATTGCTGTCTATATTGTTGTCATCGATATTTTGGACATGTTGTATATTTTTTAACTATGTCCGATATTTTATGTAACGATATTTGTGTGTTCGATAATACTTAAAACAATATTTATGTTTGGCGATAATATGGTGTCGATATTTGTGTATTTTTAAAAATAAGTATAGGTCGTTGATAATAGTGTAATCGATATTTTGGTGTCGATAAAATGGTAGGTCGATATTGTGTGTGTCGATATTATGTCAGTGATCCGTGTAGCCTATGTGGTATAAGCATGGGATGTAGGTGAGCCACAGTAATGGAGACCAGTGGGATCCATCTTGTATACCCCTGGCTTGGCCTTGTACAAGATGGTGGTGAGAACTGTACTCCCAAACAGTGGAAGTACATTGCTCACATTCCTGGAGGGGGGATACCGAGTTGCTGATGTTTGGGGGAGAAGAGACAGGGCTCCTTTTTTATTCTGTGAGGTCTTTGGTTAGCAGTGAGCTACTGATTAGTCTTCCCGTCACTCCTGTAAGGGTGAGGGTTTCGATTTTAGACTGTGTTGTGAGAGGTGGGGAAAGTTTTAGTTGATGCCTGCCCTTTTGTCTTCCCCTGATTACTCCTTCAGTTGGGCCAATGATAGTCAGGTGCAGAAACTTCACACCTCTTTGTGCCTCAGTTGTGGGTGCTCTGGGATGGAGATGATCCTGCTGTGAGGACCATTACTCTGCAGAAAGGCTGTATCCTGAGAACAGTCTGCTGGAAGGACACTTAAAAGTCGAACCACCATTCACTGTTTCTACAGTTTATGACAGTGAAGCTGAATCTTCTGTCTGCCAGTTGTGTATAAAAGTGGGACCTACTACCCATCTTTGTTGTTACAATTTTCTAAGTCCTGAGTCAGAGTACAGAGTACTCAGAGGGCTGCTGTGCAACTAGGAATGGTATCTGCTTGGGAGTCAGTTTTCCAGAGATGAGCGGACATCACATGAAGTCTGTATTTGTTGCTGGAGAAGCTGTACTTGTCCTACCGTGCCTAGAAGAATGTTTATAATTGCAGGAGAGACTGTTCATGAAGGAGTGAGGTGCAGTGCATCTCCAGTGGCTTTGGGGCAGAGTGGATACAGGAGAGTGGCCTGGGAGGATCCGAGCATTAGAATGCTACCTCTTCTAGACTCTCCGATGGTTTCTGGCAGGAAATGCAACTCTGTGACTGGTGATTGACAAGGCCCAGTAAGGGCTATGATTGCATGTAGCCATTCAGCCTGTTTGAGAATTGCATCTACCCTAAACTTATTCGGCACATGGAGTGTTGCAACTGGCAAAGTTCTGACTGGCCCATTAAGTGCTGCAAACTTTTGAAGCTGTTGTACGCCCTGCGCAGGGCTGCTACTGCAGAAGCGGTGACTGGCCCATTTGGGGTGCAGCTGCTGAAGCTGGGACCAGCCTGTGATGGGGTGCAACTTCCAAGTGCCATAAGGCCCTGTCAGTTGCTTCATCTGTGGTCCAGTCTGCGCCTGGTGTGGGACTCAACTGGAAACTTTAGAGGTCTCATGGATGACACCCACCACACAGTGGGTGTCCAGGCAGAACGGCACCATTTCAGTGCTACTGCTTCCTGCACCTGTGTTGAAGAATCAGCGTGGGTGCGTCACCATATGTGGACCAGCAGCCAAGGCGAGAGGTACCCCAGAACTGCTGTTGGTGCGCTGCTGCTCCTCAGAGTGAGGGGTGTGCCCCAGATCAGCAGTTGGCCTGAGTGGCACCCTGTGAGGATTGATTCACCAGTAAAAGGTTACAAGATTAAGACTGAGTGCACATACTGTTTCGGGATGATCGAACTGCACCTGTAATAAAGCTACTGCTGTTTTAGAGATTGGAAGGGGGACCACCCAGAACCAGGATCGAGGCTGTGAACAGTGAGGGAGCTGACTGGGTGCAGCACCAGCCAATGTAGCACTGAGAGACACTGACTTGCTTTTGTTACTAGTAGTGTGCAGTATTGAGCACCATTGTGTAAATAAAGTACTTTCTTTATTGAAAAGATGCCCACTGGGCTGGACATTCATCTTATTGGTTTGTTGATAGATTGTTAGACTCCAAGCTCAAGCACCCCACCTGGACTCCCAAAGAAGCCTTTGACTGCTCACCTTGCTACCTTGAGAGTAAAGTGCGGAAAGCGTACTTGGCCCCATTTGCAAAATCAAGGTAGGTTGGGCCCCAGGATATCAGAGGCAAATTACATCAACTCCCATTATTGAAACCCAGTAGTGCCTTCTTGCACATGGCCCTCTGAACAGGGCCTCACATGGCCTGTATAGGCATAGCTGAGCCACTGGGTGGTTACTTTTTTTTTTTTTAAACTAGTTTTTATTGCAATTTTTCATAAGAATATCCAAGAATGTACTGCACATACAATGCGAAGCATACGGACCAATCGTTAACAAAGAAAATGTCATGTATAGCAGCAATAGTTCCATAACCATCAACATCGGAACAACAATACAGGCTCATACAGTAGAGATATTTTGATAAATCTGATCCACAAAACCAGTCGGCTAACCCAACAATCATGTCACCGTGAAGTATAATTCAGTCAGTGAGTTCAGGATGAAGTAGCAAATAAGAACGGAGTGGTTGCCAGATATTTTTGGGGCGGGAAGTGAGAGGCAACAAAGACGCATACACATCACTAGTAGTGTCGCAGTACATTAAATCTCTCAATCAGAGCCTCACCAGCGGCGGTGCAGCTCCACCCCAATTAAGAGAAACCTGCCTCTTGGCTAGCAATAGTGCAATTGTGGTAAAGCGCCTAATCCCTGGGCTTAGAGGGAGTACATACCCCAGTAATGCCAGTAAGGGTGTATGAGGAAGCTCAGTCTCAACCATTTGTTCCAGGTGCCCAAATACCGCCTCCCAGAATGCCAGAACAGCGGGGCAGTTTCATGCCAAGTGGAGGAACTCAGCATGTGCCATCGCACATCTCTGACAAGTGTCTGGACTCGTTGGGTCCATCTTAGCAAGCAGCACGGGAGTGACATAGACTCAATGCAGATACTTTAAATGTAAAAGTTTATGTTTATAATTATTTGACACCAGGCACGTCTGCTCATAACAATAGGCCCACATCTTGTCCGTCACGGGCTGCGCCAGATCTCCCTCCCATGCCGTACACGCCTCACCACCCATCATTGGTCGGATTGCCTGTGCCTGGTGGTACATTCTGGAAAACAGGTGTGCGCTATCCGGTGTAGTAATGACTGTTGTGAGTGGGAGGAACTCAGGTAGGTTCCTCTGTCTCAGGACGTAGTGCAGTGACTAGTGACATTCGTGTTCTGTGCACAAGAAAGCAGTCTAACATAGTTATATTCCGATCGTTTGTCAGGTCCGTCACTGTACGCAAGTGGCCGACTCTAAACATACCACATATGGTTTGTATCTGACAGCGAGTGAGTGCATGTTGCGCTAGTGCTTCAGTCGTGGGGGATATCCAGGGGTTATTCAGAACCGGCAAATGTGGGGAGTACAAATGGTCCGCCTTTAGGTATCTGCGCAGACGCCCCCAAGCCCAACATGTGGTTAGTAGTGTATGGATCTCAGCCGGTGTTCTCCTAAGCCCAAGCGGGAGGATAGTAGAAAGGAGGTAGGGTCGGGCCTGGGTATGCTCAGGTTTCAGGAATTGTAAGTGCGCATCCGGGTGGTACCAAAAGTAGGCGTAATGCTCCTGTGCCACTAAATAGTACAAATAAAAGTCGGGTACTCCGAACCCTCCTCTTTCGAAGGGCGCGTGCCCCCCTGCCCAGATCAGCCATGTCAGCATCCCCCGGAGGGTGCTAAAAAAGGAGACTGTAAGTGGGATTGGGATGTTTAAGAACAGATAGAAAAACTGGGATAACACAACTATCTTAATAATTGCAATGCGGTCTGCCACCGACAATGAGAGTGTAATCCAACGGTCTATTTGCCCAGAGAGACGGTCGATGGCCGGTCCATAATTAAGCCGGACAACTTCTGAGGCCGTGCGGTTTATAGTTACCCCGAGATATCTGGGAGGATCATCGCACCAGCGCAGTGGGAAATCTAGCGTGAATGGTGTGGTAGCATCTGTTAGGGGGAATATTTCAGATTTGTTCCAATTGATAACCAGCCCAGAAAAAACACCAAACCACACCACCTCCCGCATAATCGGTGAGAGATTTAAGGCTGGTTCTCGAACAAATAACAGGATATCGTCCGCATATAAGGACGCCAGAAGGGGGCCTTGATGGAACCCCATTCCGAGCTGGAGGTGCCGCTCTTTAAGATGCCGCACCAGTGGGCCGATCGCTTTAATAAAGAGTAGAGGCGAAAGTGGACAGCCTTGCCTGGTGCCCCGCGACAGTGCAAATTTATTGGACAACACCCCATTTAAGCGGAGCTGCGCGACCGGATTGGTATATAGGAGACAGACCAATCACTGGGTGGTTACTCGATGGCAAGTACAAAGGAGAATATGTGGGCCATTGCCCAACTACACAAGAAGTGACATCACTGGATTTCTCATCGTCCATCTGTGCAGAAAGAGACATCATTGGATTTCCCATCATCCATCTGCACAGGAAGTGACATCATTGGTTTCCCTCCTCCCAGGACCTATTTAATGGTGACTGCAGCATGGACACACAGCAGATGCCCAAGTGCAAGCCTGTCTGCACATGGATCAGGCCCAAGGCCAGGAACCCTGGTTTCCCCATACCCACTAATACCCTGCTGCACTCCTCCATGCTCTTAACCATGGCTGCCGCACTGCTGTCAAACCACACCACGTAACACAGAGCATTCACATGCGTCTCCTGCAAGTTCTCATGCACTCTCCCACACCCTACAACCACCACTGCCCACCCACCCACCCAGTAACACACTCACACAAACCAGCCACCTACTCATGCTCACACAGGCTAAACACCACAGAAACAACATGCCACACTTGAATGCATGGTACTCAACACATGTACAAGTACACTCACCAAACACGGCACAGAGACATGAAACCTACTGAACGACCATGCTCTGGACCTGCTCCTTCTCATAGAAACATGGTTAAACCCAACCTCCGAACTGGGCATCATTATAAGCCATCTCTGCTGGCTACAAGATCATTAGGCAAGACCGTCAGCTCAAACCCAGAAGTGGAGTAGCCATCATACTCAAAGATACCATCAGGTGCACCATCTACATGGAAACCCCCATGTTGGACTTGGCATTTTTGGCAGGCTTATTTTCAGACTTTTTGCTTTTTGAGCTCCTGTTTTTGACTTAGTTTCTGCTGGTTTAGTGTCTCTGTGCACTTTTCTGTTCAGTGCTAAAGTGCAAGTGCTCCTACTGTAAATTGTTTTATGATTGATTTTCTCTGATTGGCATATTTGATTTACTACTAAGTCCTTAGTAATGTGCACTGGTGTGCCCAGAGCATGTAAATCAAATGCTACTAGTGGGCCTGCAGCACTGGTTGTGCCATCCACACAAGTAGCCTTTCAAAGGTGTCTCAGACTGCCACTTCAGTGTCCGCACGCAGTTTTACCTGCCATGTCGACCTGGCAAGTGTCCCCACTTGCTAGGCCCAAACCTGCCCTTTTCTTACATGTAAGTTACCCCTAAGGGAAACCCAAGGTATCCCCATGGGCAGGGTGCAGTGTATGTGAAAGGAAGGACATGTGGTAGTGTGTTTTACGTGTCCTGATAGTGAAATACTGTGCATTTCGTTTTTCACTATTGAAAGGCTGTCTGTCCCATAGGTTAACATGGGAGCTGCCTTGTAACCTCTTACAAGTGTAACTTTCCATTGGGACAAGATGGAGAAATGGAGTTTATGCTCTCTGAACTCAGAATTTAATAACACACCTTTTAGTGAAGGTGGTTTTTAAATGGTGTGTTTAAAAATGCCACTTTCAGAAAGTGGGCCTTTTCTTACTTAACCATCCTGTGTGCCTCTGCCTGTTTGTGTATTCACCATCTGGTTTTGGAGTGACAGGACCTGGGGATGTGCATTCACACTAGACAGTCATAAGAGGGGTTGAGGTGTGTCATGCCTTTCCAGGGTGACTCATAGCCAGGCTGAATAGACCTTTCTGCATTTAGAGTGGCGGGAGGAGTTTTCACTAGCACCTGAATAGGCTGTGTCTGCTCTGCACAATGCTGTCTCCACCTCCTGTAGTGAAGCTAGGTCAGGGAGGACAGAACTGGTTTCTACTGAACTCAAGGACTTTAAAACCTCAAAGGGAATAGTAGTATTAATATTGGGGCCCTTACCCCAGAACTTTAGAACTCATTTGGACTAAGGAACCTGCCATGAAGAAGAGCTGGAGAAGCTGTGAGGAG
Source organism: Calotriton arnoldi (assembly GCA_963921515.1). Lineage (NCBI taxonomy): Eukaryota > Metazoa > Chordata > Amphibia > Caudata > Salamandridae > Calotriton > Calotriton arnoldi. The sequence continues at coordinate 883,206 of CAWUFW010002175.1, read as the reverse complement.
GAACTACCACTTTGCTGTGTGCTTTGCTGTGTTGGCCTGCAGTGGCTGCTTCTGTCTTGGAGAGTGAAAGGAATGGACTGAACTTTCTGCAACTTATTTTCCAAAGTTTCTCCAAGGGCTTGAAGTAGAGCTTGCCTCCTGTTGGAAGTCTCAGGCACACCAAAGACTTCACCATCCTCTGGGTACCTGCTTCTGGAACAGTGTGTTTCAGCTGCCACAGACGGAAAAGCAACTTAGCGCCTTCAACTATTCCACTGCTGGCTCTGTGACCTGTTGGCACCGCACAGAGCACAGCCCTGCTTTGCACCACAACCCTGGTCTCATCGATGACGACACCACTGAGCCACTGCTTGCACCGCGACCTGAGGGCACCGTACTCCGCACCGCCTCACTTCACATCACCGCTTTGGTATCCCCAATGCCGCCGCTCCATGCCGATATCAATGCTGCTGCTTGCACCGTGGCCTGGGGGCACCGCTCGTAAGTTACTCGACATACTGCCCCGTCCCACACCACAACCTTGGTCCACCGATGCCGGTGCCATCGGATCCAGATCGTCTACCGACGACAGCGATTCAGCAATGACAATGCCGCTGCTTGCACCATGACCTCCTAGCAGCGCAACGAGCACCTCCCCACTTCGTACCAGAGCCCTGGTCTCACCGACACTGCTGGACGCCATCACCGAGCCGCTGCCTGCACCACGACCTGAGGGCAAAGCACGCCACAAAGCTGCAATTTGCACCGCAGCCCCGACGCATGCCAACGCCGGCGCACCTGACTTCTACCTAACGGAGTTTGATCCGCAATGCGATTGACTTCAAGGGCCCAACCTCCGAAGCCAACGCCTGCTGACGCTGCATCTTCGGATCCCATCGCAAGGTCTATGGCGCCCTGCATTTCCAAGGTACTGTTTGCGGGTTTTCCCAACACCGTAGCTGGCCCGCTACGCCGCGGTCGGACTGAACTGTTGGATTTGTTTGTTCATGACACTGTGATAGCCCCGGACGGAGCTATCGACTTCAAGGAACTGTATTTTAAGTCTATTCTTGCGATATTTGTATTTTGATTACTGCATGTTGGATCTTTATCGTTTTGGTCTTGTTTTACACAGATAAATACTGGCTATTTTCTAAAACTGGTGTGGTGTCCTCTTGTAGTGTTTTCTCTGTATTACTGTGTGTTAGAAGTGCACTCCCCTTACCCTGACTAGAAGGAAGGGTCTCTACTTGGACAAGATGCATACTTCTGCCAACTAGAGACCCCCATTTCCAACACCCCACCAGCTACATGGAACACTTCACATTCAAGATACGCATCACCATCAACTTCTCCCTGGGCGGAACCCTTGTATATAGACCACCAGGACACTGCACCAATTTTGCCAGCGACATCACAGACTTTGTCGTACCCCTCATCATCAACGTCAGCACCTTCATCCTCTTCAGAGACCTTAACTTTCACCTAGAAGACCGCATCCACCCAAACTCTATGGCCCTTCTAGAAAATCTAGGAAACCCGGGCCTCAGTCAGTACGTTACCAAACCAACCCACAATGCCACGGGTGGAGAGGTGTGGTGCAGCGGCCAGGGCAGCTGACTTCGGTGCACAGGGCTCACGGTTCGATCCCCGTCTCTGGCGGCAGCTCAGCTCAGCACCATGTGACTCTGGGCAATAGCTCACTTAATTTCCACAACAGCCCCCAGCGCCTTGAGACCCGTAAGGGTGAGTAGTTCGCGCTTTACAAATACGGATTTATTTAATGCCAGATATCTATTGTACCCAATTTTCTTCTTAACCAGCAACATCACAGTCGGCATGACAGCAACTATGACTTGGAAAAGCCACGCCTTTGTCAGTTTTAGCATATCCATCCCACAACCATCGCAGACCTACCAACACCAGAACTGCCGGTTGCAGTTAAAAAAGCATCTTAGAAGAGGAATGGACTTTGACCCTCTCCGAGCACTGGCCTAAGCACACCAGCAACTTGCTGAAAGCCATCAAAAACCTCAACAGCTGGATCACCGCATGTGCCGACACCCAGCTTTCCTCAAGTGCAACCCAACGGCAAGAGCCTGACCACAGGCCAGATGATACACAGAGGATCTCAGGCTGACGAATGACCACTGCCAGCAACTGGAGCACAAATGCAGAACAAGTCGAGACACTGTAGATAAAGACATTTTCAAATCAGCCCTAAGATGCTACCACTAGCACATACGGAACACCAAGCATCATCACCCGCTCACAAAACATTTGCAACAAGCTCTTGGAATTCTTCTGTAACAAAATCACCTCGATACACAGCAACTTCGACCCTAAAACTGACCATGTCACTGTCGCTACTCAAATTCCAATCAAGGCTGATGAACATACACTGACCTCCTGGCCTGCCGTCACCACTGTCGAAATAGTTGCTACAATGAAGACCATCCACTCAGGGCTCCATCTGACCCTTGCCCCTAGCACGCCTTCACAAAACACCCATCCTCAGCGCCTCCATTGACTCAGCCACATTCCCAGACACCTCGAAACATGCCCCTTCTCCAGAAACCATCTGCTGACCCGGCCATGCTTTCCAACTACAGACTCATATCCTTACTACAATACCCAGCAAAGGTCTTAGAGAAACTAAACAACTGAAGCCTCACCAACCATCTCAGAAAACACCAGCTACTTAACATCACGCAGTCCGGATTCAGGCCCAAGCGCAGTACAGACACAGCACTCACCATCGCCACAGACGACATCTGCATGATCCTTGATAGAGGAGACAAGGCAGCCCTCACTCTCCTGGAATTCTCTGCGGCATCTGACACGGTCTCACACCCTATCCTCATCAGGCGCCTTCATGAGATTGGCATCCAGTCACCTGCTCTCTGATGGATCTACTCCTTTTTTAATGGATAGAACACAGGTTGTCAGCCTGACACCTTATCCCTTGGAAGCCTGCAATCTCACCTGCAGAGTGTCCCAAGGCTTATCGCTCAGCCCTATCCTTTTTAACTCATACATAATCCCTCTGGCCAACATCATCTGCGCACACATCAACATCCTCTCCTACACAGACAGCACGCAGTTCATAATTTACCCTTCGGACAAGACTCCCAAAACAAGAAACAAGTTCACCGCTTGCATGACCAAAGTCACTAACTGGATGAAATCCAACTGTCTCAAGCACACCAACAAGATAGAAGTAGTGATCTTCGGCAAGAAAACCACACCATGGAACTCCAACTGGTGGCGAGTCGAACTGGTACCCACAAGCATACCCAGAGCCCACGCCAGTGACCTCAGAATAATTATCAACAGTAAACCAGACATGACCACACAAGTCGAGTACATCACTGCATCCTGCTTCCACACACTGAAGATGGTGATGAAAATTTACATATGGTTTCAAAGCAACATTAGAAAAATTACTCACACCCTAGTGACCAGCAGGTTGGACTAAGGGAACACTTTCTACATTGGGATTACCAAGCAACTCACTAAAAGATTACAAACCCTCCAGAACTCAGCAGCCAGACTCAACCACAAACTCCCACACAGAACTCACATCACACAACATCTCAAGGAACTACACTGGCTCTGGATACACAAATGCGCTTAATTCAAACTCCTCACAGATACATTCAAGGCACTACACAACTCAGGCCCCACCTACCTGAACAGTCGCTTCTCCTTCCACCAATCACCCAGACACCTTGTCTCCACAGGACTCCTACTTGTACTCATCCCACGCTTGCACAGGATCAGATCGGGAGGACGGCGTTCTTTTACATCACTCCTGAAGCATGGAACTACCTCCCACAAGAAATCAGAGCCTCATCCGCTCTTCTTTAATTCTGCAAGAAGCTGAAGACCGGGATTTTCCATTAGCCAACCTATTGCAGGCAGGACTAGGCACTCACACCTGCTCATCACCATGATACCCTCACGGGTGATAGTACGCTTTACAAATACACATAACACATGTACATTATAAATGTACATTGAAAATACCATTGTGGACTCTTATAGTTTGGTAATACTGAATGAAAACGTAGCTCCATATCAATGAACAGAAGAGGAACATTTGAAAATGCAAGGTGAAATCAAGCATAGATGTCCATTTCCAAGAGTTAAGACACCATGTAAGCCAGCTGAGATGCCAGATATTGGAATTATTGAATCCTACATTGGGTAAGAATATGAAGAAAAGTCTACTACAACTGGAAATCACCGGGATGAAAACACTTGACACTATTCAATTGAAAGGTTTAAACAACAGAGTTAAAATGTCATGTTTTTATAAAGAAAATGTCTAGATGACATCATGCAGCTTTCCAACACAATATTTTTATCATATAATCTGTGTTTTGTCCCTTTTTGTGAGCATAGAGGAGACTTCCGGCAGAGAGACCTGTACTGGAACAGACGCACGCCAGGTATGGGGTCTGTTACAAATACCAGCAATCACTAATATACCCCTTTAGCAGGAGCACAGAAAAACATAAGGTGGGTAACTTGAACAGGGGAAGAAAGAAGGAGTACTGGAAGGACGGGTGAAAAGAAGGAAGTATGAATGAATGAGTAGATGTATGAATGAGTATGTGGAGGAATGAGTGGGTGAAAGGATGAGTAAATTATAGGTGGATGGACAGGCGAAAGGATTGCAAAGTAAAGGGATGGATGGATGAGTGAATGGATAGGTGGATGAACAGGTGAAACGATGGCAGAGTAAAGGGATTGATGAATGGATGGATGACAGAGTGGGTGGATGAAGGATGGATGGATGAGTGGATGGCAGAGTGGATGGATGTCAGAGTGAATGGATGGATGGCAGAATGGATGGATGGATGGCTGAGTGGATTGATGGATTGCAGAGTGGATGACTGGGTGTACAGTAGAGAGGGTGGGCTGATGAATGAATGGTAGAGTGGATGGATGACAGAGTGAATGAATGGATTGATAGATGAATTTGCAGAATGGACAGATAGATGGCAGAGTGGATGGCTGGTTGGATGGATGCCAAAGTGGATGGATGGATGGTATAGTGGATGGGAAGTGGATGGCAGAGTGGATAGATGGATGGATGATGGATGGATGGCAGAGTGGACAAATGGATGAATGGCAGTGGATGATGGCAGAGTGGATGAATGGATGTATGACACAGTGAATGGATGGATGGCAGAATGGATGGATGGACTTATGAATGCATGCATGGATAGATTGATGGCAGAGTGCAGGGATATATGGCAGAGTGTCTACATGGATGAATCACATAGAGGATGGATGGATAACAGAGTGGATGGATGACAGATCGGGTGAATGGCAGAGTGGAAGCATCAATGGATGGCAGAGTTGATGGATGACAGCATGGATGGATGGATGATAGAATTGATGGATTGATGGATGGATGGATGGCAGAGTGGATGGATAGTACAATGGATGGATGGATGGGTGAATGGATGGCAAAGTGGATGGATGGATGGATGGATGGCTGATTGGATGGTGATGGGTGAATGATGGATGGAATGAGGAAAGACTGATGGATGAAAGAATGAATGGATGACAGAATGTAAAGGTGAAATAGTGGATATATGTAGGTGGATGGAAGGGTGAAAGAATGAATGGATAGCTGCATGGATGGAATAGACAAGGAAGCATTTCTATGGAGGGTTCGGCTCGCTTGCTTCGATTGCTTGGTGGCATCAGCGCTTTAGTTCAAAGAGGGGGCTATTTTAATTTTCTGGCTACTCCCTTGCCCACTCTACTTTTGTAGGTTTTGCTATAGTAACTTCCAAAAGTGGCTCTATCATTGAATGTGTCCCCATAGTCTTAACCATCTTCAGATAGCCAAGTTTTGAGCAGTTGCATTTTTAAATTCAAGCACACATTGTTCCACCGTTTCATTTACATTTCGCTCAACCTGTAAGACTGCAATTAACACATAAATGCGTTCATATTATATATAGCTATTAGACAATGTGTTTCTCTATATGCGATTTACCATAGACACATACCAACATGGCCGGCTTCGTGTATGATGCGAACAGATGCCCTTGTTCTCTTTCTTGCGGTTCTCGTAAAATGCAAAATTAGAGACATCATGCTGACAAAAGGGTTAAGCAGCACATTAGGAGTTCATCTGTCAAAATGAGCCTGCACATTAACACCATAACATAGGGGCTGACTACGCAAGTCCGCCCGCCACCGTAGCGGTGATTGGGACCGCCCGCCAGACATGCGGCGGTCCCACCACTGCAGCTAGGATGCGCCCGCCATACTGGCGGGCGCATCCTGGGCTTTCAACATTGCGGGTGGTGCTGCTGGCTGCAGCACCGTCCGCAATGTTGAAAGTGCCACCGCATTTCCTGCACCGCGTGGCAGGCACCATGCGGTGCCTGCCACTTGGTGCATGGAAATGCAGGGGGTACCATGGGTACCCCCCAGTGCAGCGACACCCCCCACACAAGGGGGGCCCTCAACAGGCCCCCAAACCCAATCCCCGCCAGCCTTTCCATGGCAGCCGCCGCCATGGAAATGCGCCTGGCCACACACATCCTAATATGGCGGACGGTGCCTGCTAGGCACCGCCACCATATTAGTGGCCCTGCTCCGCCCGCCAGGCAATCGGTGCGATTGCCACCGGCGGAAAAGCGGCGGACGGACTTTGCGTCCGCCGCGATACCCACCGCCATCCTAATATGGCGGTGGGTAAATCTCAATGTGATGGCGGAACGATTGCCACCGCCGGCCCGGCGGTTGCGATCGTTCCGCCATCGTAATGAGCCCCATAGTGCGCTGGAACTAAATTGTGGCTGTGTCCTACGTCAAACAAAACTCTTACTTTGCCTTGAGCTAGCTGTACTCTTGATGTATTTCCAACTACGGGCAACATTCCACAGTGCTCCATCATTTTATATTATGACCCTGACTTAACACGCTTTCTGCTTTTGACAGTCGGGTTCTATACGACCACGTGATTCTCGATAACCTGAGTCACATGGACTTGTCCTTAAATTAGTTTGATGTACACTAAATCCGGCTCTGCAGGATACATTTATGATTAGGTCGTTTGTTTGTATATTGCTGCATGTGAGTGCAATTACAGCGATGGCAGTATTGGACAACATGTGATGCGACCCGATGTTTAATGATAAAAAGCATCCGTTTGCTTGACCATTGCCTTCTGCTTTTTCTTTTGATTAACGTGTGTATTTCTGTTTTCTTTGCTAGGGCTATTGAGTAATGAATATTACACTTGATGAATGAAATAATGGTTTTGTTACACTGCTCTACAATCATGTTAACATGGAGTAAAGCACAAACTTGTAATTTAAAAACGATTTACAATAAAAATACATTTTGATGGCTCAATTAGTATCACAAATTATTTGCAGCACTATAGCGGTACCATTCAGTAGTGCATCTGTGGAACTATGTGTTAAATAAGGAATAGCTGGAAAATTCCAGCTAATATGTTGACATATTCAAACTTCTCCATAGGGAGCTGAGGAGCAAGAAGCATTCAAAGGCGGAAGAAATGGAGTTGTTGATGAGGACAAGAGTGCCTACAATGCAGTGGAGGCTCCTTTGCTATGGCAGAGGAGCGGCGCACACCCGCCCCCCCAAAAAAAATCAGGAAAAGGAAAAAAAAAAAACACTTGTTTTATTTCTCCTATCCTGCCGAGTCTTGGGGGCTGGGCGCCGGGGGGAGGGGGGTGATGGGGGGTGACAGCACTGAGGGGAGTGGTAGTGCACTCCCTTCACTACACATGAAGGTTTGGTCGGCTGTTTCAGGCTGGCCAAACCGTCATGCGCAGTGAAGCTCTCTCCAACCCCAGCTGCATTGCTGAGGTTGGAGAAAGCAGGCACATACTCTCAGTCTGTCCTGTAGCACCAATTGAGGGCGCTCAGGCCAATCCTGAAGCTGCTTTCATGTGAGAGCAGCTTCAGGATTGGCCGCAGGGCATTTTGGGAGCCTGTGCCAAAGAAGATTTTTTTAAAAATGTATTTTATTTTTAGTGTTTTATAGAGCGCAAACTTGACCCGTGAGGGTATCAGAGCGCTTTACACGGTATACAGAGGTGAACAAACAAAAAGTCTAAAGAGCAGAGATATACAAAAATATACAAAAACGGTTGGCGAGGGGCAGGGGTGCTGGGAACATGGGGGAAAAAGGGGATACAAGTTTATGGTTACAGTTATAGTTAGAGTCAGTAAAAACAGAAGCCCCACATTTTCTCGGCGGGGTGAATTGGTGATCTGAGGAAGAAGCGATAGTCTTAGATTCGTCGGGCACATTTTGGTGGTTGAGGGCAGGTCTTAGAGGAGGAATTTACCCATGAGGAAAGTTTTGGCCTCCTTCTTGAAACGTGCTAGAGAAGGGATTCTTCTGATGGCGGGTGGGAAAGAGTTCCAAATTCTTGGTGCTGCCCCGGAGAAAGCCCTATTGTAGGTTCTTTTTTTCTGAAAACGGGCAGGTTGGAGCAAGAGGTTACTAGCGGACCGGGAGTTTCTGCTTCCTCCAGATACCACTAGTTTCTGTGCCAGATAAGAAGGGGAGTTTGCGTATAGAGCCTTGTGTGTAATGCATGCCAGTTTCAGCTGTATTCTGGCCTCTAGAGGGAGCCAGTTCAGCGCTTTCATATGTGGAGAGATGTGGTCGAATTTCCTGATGCCGGTGAGTAGTCTGGCGGCTGCGTTGAGGCAGGCTTTTAGAGGTGCCAAGGAGATCTTGGGTAATCCCGTGAGGGTGGAACATCCATATTCCAGTCTAGAGATGACTAGTGCTTGGACTGCCATTTTTAAGTCAGGAGCATCGATGAAAGGTTTTAGCTTCCACAGGTAGCTCAGGTGGTATCTGGCTGATTTAGCCATCGAGTTAATGTGGTCTTGCATGTTCAGGTTACAGTCGAGGATTATGCCCAGAGATTTGGCAGAGTCCACAATGGTCGGCGGGCAGTTTAAGGCTCTGATGGCCTTGATCCACAGCTGAATCTCCGGGTTGGCTTTGGAAGGGGAGATTAGGAGAAATTCAGTTTTCTTTGCGTTGAGTTTGAGTTGGTTAGCGGCTAGCCATTGGACAGTCAGTTTCAGGGTCTCGTTCAGGGAGAGGACCTCCTCGAGCGATGAAATATTGATGTATATTTGGGTGTCGTCCGCGTACATATGGTAGGAGATGTTGGCGGTATGAAGAACTTCGGTGAGTGGCTCTAAGTAGAGATTAAAGAGGGTGGGGGACAGGGTTGAACCTTGGGGGACTCCAACCGTGACCGGGGTGGGAGCTGATAGGTTGCCGTTAATGAGGAATCTCTGAGATCGGTTGTGGAGGAAGGACCTGAACCATTCTAGGACAACGCCATCCAAACCCATCCTGAGTTTGAGGCGTTCGAGTAGATTTGCATGGTTCACGGTATCGAAGGCGGAGGATAGATATAAGAGGATTAGAAGGCAGGTTTTGCCTTGGTCAGGAGCAGAGGAGCGCGACTCAGCAGGCTGAAGGTAAGTTTTAAAAAAATTATTTGTATTTTTTATTTTGCCCCCTACCTTCGCGACCTCTATGCCCCCTCTCACCCCCTCACCCCCTGCTCGCCTGCCCAGCTTCCCGTCACTCGTCACAAACACCGGCTGCTACTGAGCACATGAACAGCATCATTTACAATTTACTCCAGTATTTTCTTTTAGAAGTACCTGGAGACTAGTGTGGTTCTGTTCAAATACTCAGACGTGGTTAGGATGGGCTAGATCAGCTTTGGGGGGTTGGCCTGGTTAGGATACTGAACTGGGGTGGCGTGGTGAGCAAAATAACGATGGATTAAACCCAGATCTGTGACTGGGGGTGAATGTTTTGCCAATGTGCAACATTCCGTCCATCATCTTGTGTGTTTTGCTGTTCACCCTATGTGGGAAGGGTATGCCCAGACGTGGGTCCCGTGCTCACTACGCCACTGGAGTCAAGCTATCCTGGCTGATGACGGCTGATAGCCAGAAACCGGTCCTAGGATGCTTGATTCTGGTCCAGGAAGACATGGCTTGGCAGTTCGGGCTGGACTGTTCCCATGAGGCACAGGGTCAAGACTGATTTGCATATGGCCATGTCTGAACTGGGGTGGCGTGGTGAGCAAAATAACGATGGATTAAACCCAGATCTGTGACTGGGGGTGAATGTTTTGCCAATGTGCAACATTCTGTCCATCATCTTGTGTGTTTTGCTGTTCACCCTATGTGGGAAGGGTATGCCCAGACGTGGGTCCCGTGCTCACTACGCCACTGGAGTCAAGCTATCCTGGCTGATGACGGCTGATAGCCAGAAACCGGTCCTAGGATGCTTGATTCTGGTCCAGGGAAGACATGGCTTGGCAGTTCGGGCTGGACTGTTCCCATGAGGCACAGGGTCAAGACTGATTTGCATATGGCCATGTCTGAACTGGGGTGGCGTGGTGAGCAAAATAACGATGGATTAAACCCAGATCTGTGACTGGGGGTGAATGTTTTGCCAATGTGCAACATTCCGTCCATCATCTTGTGTGTTTTGCTGTTCACCCTATGTGGGAAGGGTATGCCTAGACGTGGGTCCCGTGCTCACTACGCCACTGGAGTCAAGCTATCCTGGCTGATGACGGCTGATAGCCAGAAACCGGTCCTAGGATGCTTGATTCTGATCCAGGGAAGACATGGCTTGGCAGTTCGGGCTGGACTGTTCCCATGAGGCACAGGGTCAAGACTGATTTGCATATGGCCATGTCTGAACTGGGGTGGCGTGGTGAGCAAAATAACGATGGATTAAACCCAGATCTGTGACTGGGGGTGAATGTTTTGCCAATGTGCAACATTCCGTCCATCATCTTGTGTGTTTTGCTGTTCACCCTATGTGGGAAGGGTATGCCCAGACGTGGGTCCCGTGCTCACTACGCCACTGGAGTCAAGCTATCCTGGCTGATGACGGCTGATAGCCAGAAACCGGTCCTAGGATGCTTGATTCTGGTCCAGGGAAGACATGGCTTGGCAGTTCGGGCTGGACTGTTCCCATGAGGCACAGGGTCAAGACTGATTTGCATATGGCCATGTCTGAACTGGGGTGGCGTGGTGAGCAAAATAACGATGGATTAAACCCAGATCTGTGACTGGGGGTGAATGTTTTGCCAATGTGCAACATTCCGTCCATCATCTTGTGTGTTTTGCTGTTCACCCTATGTGGGAAGGGTATGCCCAGACGTGGGTCCCGTGCTCACTACGCCACTGGAGTCAAGCTATCCTGGCTGATGACGGCTGATAGCCAGAAACCGGTCCTAGGATGCTTGATTCTGGTCCAGGGAAGACATGGCTTGGCAGTTCGGGCTGGACTGTTCCCATGAGGCACAGGGTCAAGACTGATTTGCATATGGCCATGTCTGAACTGGGGTGGCGTGGTGAGCAAAATAACGATGGATTAAACCCAGATCTGTGACTGGGGGTGAATGTTTTGCCAATGTGCAACATTCCGTCCATCATCTTGTGTGTTTTGCTGGTTAGGATACAATCAGGAGTTGGGAGGTGCCTATAGCCAGCAAAGTCATGGGGGGAGATTAACAATGAGCTTTGGTTGCAGATGATGACCACTACCATGCCCGTTCCAGCAGCGCAAACGACAAATGTGCTATACCTATTGCATGTGCCCTTTCCAGTGGCTGCCCCAACTGAGGTGGGGGATATAGGGTTAGAAACCAGAATAACAAGCATTGGCATAGCCAATAGGTCTCGCCTTTGGGACCTTATAAGTATTTAGCCATGCAGCACATTATCCTGTGTGCTGCGCCGTCAGGGAATGAAGAGCTATACAATTACTACACACTGGGTCATGCAGTGTGATTCAGGAATACATGCTTGCCTCAGGAAACATTTATAGACACATTCCAAGGCTTTTTAACGCACAGACAGAAAGACAAGTGCCTTGATGCAAGTCAACAGCACTATAACATTCTGTGTGCGACTGCATCACTAGAGTATTGAACAGCCTATGAAAAAAAGCAGTGAAGTACTTTCCAATGGCGGAGACTTCACATTCCTCCTTCCCCAGGCCTATATTCACCAGGCACCCTTCTACAGAGTTTTCCATTCAAAACACTGCTTGCACCATCCGTTTACCAGCAAGCCCCCGGCCCCATCCTCTGTCCCAGCCGCCTAAGGGTATAGGAGCACTGGACATAGCAACAACATCAAAATGCACCCAATTGTCAGGTAGAGGGGAAATAATGAATAAACAGGGACGGCATCTGCCTCACTTAATCTCCAAGCACCTAAAACAAAAGAATTTACCTGACCTTGTGTAATAAAACTGGCGCTTTTGTAAAGCACTCCAATACCTTCGGGTAGGTCAAGTACACGCTCTATAAAAATATCCCCAAAAATTAATCTGACCTTGTGTAACGTAGCTAGTGCTCATGTAAAGCGCTCCAACACCTTCGGGTTGCTCAAGTTCACAATATGTAATAAAAAATGTCTCACAGTCTCTGGGGAGCTGCCGTGAATGTGCTTTGAAATTAGAGCTCTGAGAGGAGGATGGCAGGAGGAGGTAGCGAGGCAGGCATCCGGCGACATGGGAGGATGTGGGAGGGATGAATTCTGCTCCCATTTTTCAGGTCGAGAGGACATAATGAAAAAAAACTTGGGCTGCATCGTCATCACGCAATCTCTGTGCACCTAAAAACAAAATAATGAACCTGACCTTGTGTAATGTAACTGGCGCTTTTGTAAAGCACTTCAGTTCCTTTGGGTCAGTCGAGTTCGCGCTCTATAAAAATGCCCCCAAAAATGAATCTGACATTGTGTAATGTAACAAGCGCTCATGTAATGCGCTCCAACACCTTTGGGTCTCTTGAGTTTACAGTATATGATAAAAAATGCCTCACAGTCCCTGGTGAGCTGTCATAAATGTGCTTTGAAATTAGGGCTCTGAGAGGAGGAGGACGACAGGAAGAGGCAGCGGGGCGGACATGCAGCAACATGGAAGGAGATGGGAGGAATGAATGCTGCTCCCAATTGTCAGGTAGAGGCAGCGGTTAATTTGTTAAAAAATAAGTGCCGGGGCTCATATCAGGAGGCAGCTTGCACAAGCCCATTTCTCCTGTTTGCACTTCCTAAAACAAAATCGAAAGTGGGGCGAGAATGTGGTGTAATGGCCAGAGCTGCTGGCCTCGGAGCTGGGGAACCTGGCTCAAGGTTCGGAGTCTGCTCAACATTAGCAGCTGAAACCAGTGGTTAATTTGTTTGTATGAGATGAGCTCTTTAAATGAACTCAACCCATAATCAAAATGTGTGCATGTTGTCCGTTTCACTCGTCTGCAGCAAGCCAGCGCTGTCTTAGGGGCCAAAGCAGAGGAGTCTTGTATCAGATATGTGTTTTTCATTACCTTCAATGTGTCTCCTTCTTCCGCAGTGCAGCACTCTAATTTTTATTCTTTGCGGCGTGGGCTGGGTACGCAAGTTCAAACAATGAGTAAAAAGTATAAAAGATTAGGTAGAATGAATCGCCATGCTTTGAAAATTACTTAATCGCCCCATAAATGTCCTTAAATGATGCTCATGAAAAGCGCCAGTGTTGATGATTAAGTGTCGGTGCTGAGCACCGGAAGCCACCAGCTCAAATTAAGCACTGGGTAGAGGGGAAATAATGAATAAACAAGGACGGTGGTGGCATCACCTAATCTCCGCTCACCTAAAAACAAAAAATGAACCTGACCCTGTGTAATGTAACTGGGGCTTTTGTAAAGCACTTCAGTACCTTTGGGTCAGCCAAGTTTGCGTACTATAAAAATGCCCCCAAAAATAAATCTGACATTGTGTAATGTAGCTAGCGCTCATGTAAAATGCTCCAACACCTTCGGGTCGCTCAAGTTCACATTTTATAAACAAGAATAAGAGAAAATACAACAGGAGTTGCACAGGCCTTGCCCTTAACTGTGCTGCAAGGTTGGGCTGCTGAAGGTCTGGTGACGGAGGCTCGCTAATGCAACAAGCAGCAAAGGGGGAGAGGTTTGGGGGGAAATACTTGCACTTTGAAGTCAGAGAAAATTAAAGAGGTGATTTTGAAAACAGCGTCTGAAGCGTCTGACATTTTATCTCAGTACTTGAATGGGACAGGGAGATTAAGTGATGGATGCCGCAGCTGAATCACCGGAGACAGCTGTTTTATCTAATCTATTTGGTACAACCCACACCCCCGCCATTCTGTCACATTTGCAATGTTCTGTACTGTATTGTTTGAAAGGTTCTACAGCTGCCTTCAGCTGACTTGAACCTGTGGTGGTGAATGGAGCAATAAAGAACTGTTGAATTTTCTTCCAGTGTAATTCAAAACACTGGTGACGATTGCTGTGTAGGGACAGCTTCACCACCACCCCCAATTTCTTCGTCTGTGGCAGTGTATCTGTTAAATTGATTGCTAGGGTAAGAGTTTTTACTCATCCTCTTCACACTACTATTCAGAGTTATAGTCTCCGATATGTGCTAACCTTGCAAGGACTTATACCAACATTTTTGGATTTCTGCTCTCTGAACTTACCGTTCTGCCACCTGGTTTTATCGTCTATATTCCTGTGGCTCTGTCTCCGTGCTTGGCAATCAATGTTCAGTTTTTCTCGGTGCCGGGTCTTGCCGAGAAGTCTTCATTTTCTGGCTGCATCCTGGAAGTTTTATGTGGAGCTACCGAGAATAGCTACTGTCTTTTGGTACCTTGGGTATGCAACAGTGCCTGAGGCGGTTTTGTACTGCTGCTCCAACTAAGACGCCATATTCAATTGTACTTCCTGTGGGCGGTTTGTGCCTCTGTGTGTTCCTGAAGGTAGGCCGTGCCTGGAGAAACTTTCTGAGTGAGGCGTGGTCGGTGGGCGGTCCGTGTTTTGATGCGACACAGGAGGTGGGCTGTGCCGAGAACAGCTGATATTTGAGGCGTGTCTCTGCGGTTGGGAGCCGTCTTTATCCCCGCCTCTCTTTTCCTCTGCACCGCTGACTCACCCTCACTTCTTCACATCGGATCGTATTTCTTTCCGTTCACGCTGACTGGCCCAGCTGTTTCTATTTGCCGGTCAAATTGCAGCGTGAAATTACTGAAGGTGACATTTACATTGGTCACGGCGGTTTGTAGCTCCTTCTGTTTCACACTGACAGGCACAGCTGTTCTAGTTGTCTGTCAATTTGCAGTGTGAACTTACTGGAGGTGACAGTTCTCTGGTGTGTTTGTGCTTGCTGCATGATAATTGCCATTTTGTCCTTCTGTTCACGCTGATGGGCACAGCTGTTGGTGCCTGCCTGTTATGCCTGTCTGTGCCTTTAGTCTCATGTCATGCTGACGGGCATAGCTCTGAGTACTTGGCTCACGCCTATCGTTTGTCTCAGCTGATAGATACAGCATTTCCTGAAAACACTTTCTAGGATTTTCATTTTATTTTATTTTATTGACATTGGACCATTGCTTTTTGCATGTATTATTGTTTTCCAAGTTTCTCTCTAGGTATTTGGGGTATCATACTTATTTTTGGTTGTTCCTTTGTGTTGGGCATCTTTTCTCAATACGGCACATTTCTGGTGATCATCCAGTAATAGCAAATTCATTGTTTCAATTTTCACTCCTAGTATGGTCATGACCATGACTAACATGTCACAATCACCCCCTTTCTTAAATGAAGTAGGTGAACCCAATTTACCTTGGAATGAGTGGTTAGGGTTACTTGAGTCATACCTCATTGCTATGGGGGGGAATTCTCCCCGTTGCCTAAACTGCACACCTTACTCCATAATTTAGGTGGTGAAGGTCGTAAGACTTACGACAACATATCGGTGCCTTCTCAGGATGGGGAAGACGGTGATGGGGATGAAAATGTCTATCAAGTTGCTGTGAACATATTAGAGAAGCATTTTGGCAAGAAAGTCAATGTAGTGTTAGAGAGGCACAAGTTCTTTTCTAGAATACAAGAGAAAAATGAAAAAGTGAAATCGTACATTGCAGTTTTGAAAGGACTTTCTAACACTTGTGAATTTGAGGATTTAACTGATTCACTTATAAGGGATCAGTTGGTCAGGTGTACTAACAATTCCAAAATTCAAGAGAAACTGTTAGTGATTAATCCTGATCTTAAAGAAGCCATTTCTTTTGTAGTGGGTGTGGAACATACAGCAGACTGCATTAAGGAAATGAGAGAAGGTAATGGCAACAACACAGAAGTCAATGTTTTAAATAAACAAAGTGTCGGTAGGGAGGTGAAAAACAAAAACAAAAGTCAATCGTCATTTACAGGTAAACCCAAATGCTATCGGTGTGGGAGTCCCAACCACCTTGCCAATAGTATTTCGTGTCAGGCCAGATCTGTGATATGCCACAAGTGTGGGAAAAGAGGTCATTTGGCGAGGGTGTGTCAGGAACAGCGTTCTAAACCTGTACTAGCGATTGATCAAGATACACCTGAGGGAGATAAATTAGTATTTCAACTACAGGATGCTAATAATAGTTCTAATTGCCCGTTATGCAGAGTCACTCTGGACAACAAACCTATCACAGTTTTTTCAGACTCATGCTCTCCTTATACCCTAGTTGACAAGAATTTGTTCTCCAAAATATTTCCAGACATGCAGAAGAAGTTAGAAGTTCCAGATATTAGGCCGGGAGGGTACAACAGTGATCCCATACTGTTGTTGTGCATGACCACCATGGGAATTTGTTTCAAAGGAAGGAACAAAGTAGGGAGGATTTTCATTTCTGAGAACGGGTAAAGTTTGTTGGGATAGATACATCAGAAAGAGCTGGGAATCAAGGTAGATCCTTACAGTCAAGACCAAGTGTTGCTGCTAGCTCCTTCTGTGTGTGGTAATGATGTGTGCAATGACTTCCTTGAGGTGTTCAACGAGAAATTTGGGTTACTTAAAGGTTATCAACATTGCATTAAACTCAAAGCCAAGGCCAAACCTGTAGCACATAAACCTAGACCCATTCCTCACATGACGTTTGATCAACTTAAGGCAGAACTAGACAAGTTGTTAGAATTGGGAGTGATTGAGCCTATAGAGAGCTCGCAGTGGTTGGCTCCAGTGGTCCTAGCAACCAAATCAACGAACACAGGAATCAGGTTGTGCATAGATTTAAGAGATCTCAAGGCAAACATATGGGTTGACAGACACCCTTTACCACACATCCATGAGGTCCTCACTTTAATCAAGGGAGCCAGCTGCTTTAGTGCATTGGATTTATCCTCTGCGTACCACCAAGTGGAGTTACATCCGGAGGTTCGCCACCTCACCTCATTTGGAACTCCGCTGGGAGCTTTCCAATACCTACGCATGCCTTTCGGTCTAGCGTCCACGGCGGCCGCTTTCCAAAGGATCATACAACATGTATTAAAGGACATACTTGAGACGTTGTGCTTCCAGGATGCCATCTTAATCCATGGGAAAGATGTGAAAGAGCATAATGAAATGCTTAGGAAGGTACTCACAGAGTTACGCAGGGCAGGGCTCACTCTTAAGAAAGAAAAATGTCGTATTGGTGTGGTTCTGTCAAATACTTAGGACACACCATCTCTTAGGATGGCATTAAACCCAAGTTGAATTTGGTGGAGGCTATTCAGAACACGGTCCATCCTACCAATGTGGATGAACGTGCATTGTGGCAGCTCCTGCTCTGGGAGGATTTGACCCTACCAAACCCACCATTTTAAGTATGGATGCCAGCAACAAAGGATTGGGTGCGAGTCTTACACAGAGAGTAGATGGTAACAAGCAAGTGGTTGCATTTGCATCCAGAGCTCTTAAAGGTGCTGAAAAGAATTATTCTGTGGTGGAAAAGAAGCTCTTGCTTGCTATTAGGCGGTCAGGCACTTTAAATTCTTCTTATGGGGTATACCCTATACCATCAAAACTGATCAGAAACCCTTGAGGTATGCTTTCACCACTAAGGGTTTAGCCAGGACCACTCCTAGGATCTCTAGATGGATATTGGGTTTAGAGGGCTACAATTTTAATGTGAAGTATCTACCCGGTACACAGAATGTAGTGGCGGATTTCTTATCCCGCACTCCAGCAGAAGGTGGAGAAGACAGTGACATTGAGGAAGACAGAGAAGTAGTACTCAAAGAACGTGTATGATTAAACAGGAGTTGGAGGAATGTTTGTTAGCTGACAATGAGATGGTTTCACTTAAAGAGTACATAACACAGGGCTGGCCAGAAAGCAAAAAAAGTGTCACAGGATCATTGTCCAAGTACCGGGAGGTCAAGTTTGAGTTAAGTGTGCATGACAGTACAGGTTACAGAGGGGAGAAAATTATTCCCCAGCGAAACTTAAAGAAAAAAGAATTGACCTAGCACATGTGGGACATTTGGGGTGCAGTCTCACTAAAAGTAAAATATGTCAAGACAATTGGTGGCCGGGAATGGACACCATGGTTAAGTCTAAAGTGAGAGACTGTGGAGAGTGCATCAAAAGTGACAAAACACACCTGGCCAGAAAGCTGCCTCTTTCCCCTAGTTGAAGTTCCAGATACCCCTTGGACCAAGTTAGCGCTTGACATAATTAGTCCTCTCAATCTTAAAGTAATGAACGAGAGGTTCATCCTCGTGTTAGTAGACTACCACACACGTTTGGTGGTTTCTAAAAGTGTCCATCAAATAGATACCAACTCTCTTATCAATTTTGTGGAAGAGGTGTTCTTTGAGGAAGGGATTCCTGACATTTTAGTGACAGATAACGGGGTGCAGCTCATATCTGATTACATAAGGGAATTCTTAACTGATCTCCAAATACAGCATCACAAGACCGCACTATGTTGTCTTCATGCGAATGATTTGGTTGAAAGAATGAATCGCATGATCAAAGAATGTTTGCAGTGAGTGGACGCAATGGGCATCCCCGCTAAAATGGCTCTTCAAGACACTTTGTGGGTTTATCGCACCCCCGCTAACAGCATCACAGGAATCACTCCGTTTACATCCGTGAAAGATAGAATTCCTAGAAACCAAACTATCTGCCACATGGTTAAAAAAGGAGAGTAGATGTGTGGTGAACAGAGGTCCCATTTCCAAGAATATCCTTGAGCACCAAGTTAAGTACCAAAACAGGTATGGCCATACCAAACATGTAAAGTCTTCCCATTTTTGTGAGGGACAATGGGTCCCGGTTGATCTTCCTAAAGCACGCAGGAACAGAGGTTCAAGGTATTCTGAGCCTTTCAGAATAACTAGAATGGGACGCAATGTGGAACTTTTGGAAAATGGCCAAACCTGGGGTATGGACAAAATAGTTCCACATAGGCCTGTGATTGAACTCCATGCTGACCCTAACACTAATAAAACCTCTATGGGCACCTGGCCACACATTCTCCGTAGATCTCAGAGAACCAAAGCTTCTCCTGTTTGGCACAGCGATTTTTACGTCAAATAGTTTGCGTGCAGTAGAATCACAAGTTGCTTTTGGTCAAGTAGCTAGCTTTGTTTATACGCTGTGGTTTTTTTGTGTCTTTTTCTTCTCCTTATCGGTTGTTCCTTTTTCTCCCTGTTGGGGAGATGTGTTATTTCTAATCTATTTGGTACAAGCCACACCCCCGCCATTCTGTCAAATTTGGAATGTTCGGTACTGTATTGTTTGAAAGGTTCTACAGCTGCCTTCCGCTTACTGGAACCTGTGGTGGTGAATGGCGCGAATAAAGAACTGTTGAACTTTCTTCCAGTGTAATTCTTTATAACAATGGGCAAACAGTGACACGGGCAGGAATCAAAGAAAAAAATTGTCCCCCAAATGAACACATAAACACAGAAGTGTAATGTTAACAGTAATTGGATGGTGCTCTGTGGGAGGAAACCAAACACAAAAAGGATGGACAAAGAGGAAGGATAAAACCACTAGCAAGCAAGAATTTTTGAACTACAATCGAAGGGACGAATAAAAAGGCAATGGGCGGGCTGTAAGACCACAGAGTAAATACAGCATGTTTAGAAGAGGTGGTGCATGCGCTGCCTAGACTTAACCTGAAAAGGAGGGACAAAGAGGAAGGATTAACCACTAGCAAGCAAGTATTTTTCAACGATAAATGAAAGGACAAATAAAAAGGCAATGGGCAGGCTGAACTCCACAGAGTGAATACAGCATGTCTCGAAGAGACAGCACAAGCGCTGTCTAGGCTCGACCTAAAAATGGGGTAGTTGGAATGTATTAGAACTTAAATAAAGGTGTATATTTTAGATTGTAGTGGAAGTTCCAGCATGAGTTTTCCAAATGTTTCAGAGGCCAGTATTCCAGGTAACATGGAGGCTAGGGAGCTGTGGTTGAAAGCATACCCGGATAAAAAAAGTGGCACAATGGTTGAAGGAAGTTTTATCAACAGGTTTTAGGATTCCCTATAGGGGAACACAGCTAGGCTGCACATTCACAATCGGTATAGTGCATGACAGAGATTGTTCAAAATGATTAATGAAAGAAGTACAGGGAGTACAAATGGCGTGAAGCTTTTCGGAGGCCCCGCTCCGGACCTTATAATATCACCATTTGAAGTAGTGCCACAGAAGGCAAAGGGTGAATTCAAGCTGATCCCCCACTTTTCACAGCTGGAAGTGAGGTCAGTCAATGATCAGATTGAATACTTGGTGTCATGTTCTAGCACTGTACTAGGCCAACGCTGTGGTCCGTGTATGTGTGATAAGAGCAGAGATGGGAAAAGCAGATGTAAATCAGAGTTTAGGTTATTACCGATTCAGCCGGATAATTTCCCCATATTAGGGATTTGGCTCGAAGGACACATTTTTGCGGACAAAGCTATGACTATGGGCTATTCAGTAACTTATGCTGTTTTTGATACCTTTGTGTCTTCTTTTGAAATAGGTGATGAAGAAAAAGACAAGGGGGCAGATTTACGTTGAACTAACGCAGCGGGTACACCAAGTCATTTTGCTGCGCTCGCTGCGTTAGTTTTGAAGCACAGGGATGCGACATATTTACAAGAATATGTCGCATCCTTGTGCTTCCCCTGCGCTGGTGCACAAACTGCAGCCATAGGCCGGCGCAGGCACCCTTGCACCATGGTGCAAGGATGCCTGCATCGTGGGAGATTGTCTTTGTGCAGGAAGGGGAACCTTCCTGCACAAAAACAATCACTACAACCATTTTCCTCTTCAATGCGTGCTGCAGAATGCAGCACGCATTGAAAGAGGAAAAACGAGGAGAAATGAAAACATTCCTCGGTGTGCTCGCTACGCCACCTCTAGGGTGGCGTAGCTTTCAGACGCATCTCCAGAGTTACGATTTCTCGTAATTCTGGAGTTGTGTCTTGTTCCATGAGTGTTGCGTGGGAACACCCACAGCAACACTCCATGGAACGCCCCTTCCCCGCAAAGTGCTGCGTGTGAAGGGCCGTATTTGCAAGGAGAGGAAAAGTCACGCAGGGTGGCTTTTCCTCTCCTTGTAAATATGGAGCAGCTTTCTGCGCCACCAGTACGTCACGAAAAGTGACGTACTGGTGGCGCAGAGGGCTCGTAAATCTGCCCCAAGGACTGAGCAAGTGACGTATCACACAATTAGGATTTCGTTAGGAATGAGACAAAACATGATGCTATAGACTCAGTTCTCTAAACAGTTATAATGCATTGATGTTGCGCAACAAACTGACCAGGTTATCTGGATGATAGACATGGGTTCCAATGCATCAGTTGCAGGAGATTTTGGGCTGTACTGGCAAAAACACTGATGTGCATGGTAAGCCAGAGAAGAGGAGACAGTACAAATATAGCATTGCACTTCTGGAATTTTTTCAGTATGCTGGCAATATGATTGTGGGGATGAGGAAGTGAACTTTGTAATTAACAATACAGCAATAAACTGAGTGATAAATAAGCTGTTGGCTAGCTCCACTGGGCACTATGGTTTCCGAGAGTGTTGGAGTTAAAGAGTCTGCAATGGAACGTCATATTTTGAATGCAACACATTCCAGGTTTGGGCACTGAAGTATCCAATGCACTATCTCACTTTTAGTGGTTGAGATTCCATGGGTTGGGACTGGAAGTGGATGAGCAGGGAGAAACAGTTCCAGCAGAGATGTGAAACCTAGCACATTGCAGGAGATGCATGTAGCGCATAGCTTGCTGGTGTCATCCAAGAAGAGTAATTATCAAAAACCAAGGGAGGAATTTGTCAGGCGCAAACAAAGCAGACAAAAACATAGGTAGGATGGGAGCTAAGGAAGTATAACATGATTAAGATTGTAATGTCAATGGTTGGCAAGAGATTGTCTCAGGTAACTATTTCATGGTAACTTTCTGGATAATATTCTATGGGAAACGCAACTGGGGATAAGAACTAAATAGTGGAAGCTGAACCAGAGAGAGAGGCAAGACACAGGATGACAGATGGGGGATTACAGTGTGTAGCGTCCTTCCCAGCCCTGGAGCATGCACAATGAATATGCCACACACGAAGCTCTGTAGTAGATGTCTTTATTCCTCAGCATACGATCACACTCTGCCATCTCATTACGTCATAACTGTTATAAACCACTCCTTAACACGTCCTAACAAGTTACGTAATTCCTTATTGAGCCTGCCCAGAACCGCAAGTGTCATAGTGTACATAGTCTCACAACACTACACAGTGGACATTATAGAAGGCATCCTGGCGTAGGCATGCACATCTGCCTGGAAATATCAGTTACATAGGTACATGCTTGCAATCTTATTTTTTGGGGCACTGGAGATATCAGATGTTGTAGGGCCAGTGATGATGAGGGCATGAAGTGGGTGACCTGAAGCCGGGGGTTGGTTTCTTGCATATTACACTGTGCAGGAGCAAAACAAATTGGAGATGGAGGGAATAGAGCTGACGGGAGGTGATGCTGGGCAGTTCAATACATCCCTTTGAAGCCTGCAGGGAACTTGTGACCATGAGAGGAAAAGAATCGGGCACACATTTTCACATGAGAATGGCAGCAAGCTGACATACAGGCAGGTATTTGATGTGTTGAAGAAGCATTTATATGAGGGGAAAGGCTGCTGGAATATTTTGTGACACATCTCTTTTGGATTGGGGCAGTAACTGATAATTTTGGGTTAGCTGGACTGAGGGTTGGTTGATGAATTTGGTCAGGTGGAGATGGAATAGCATATGGGGTATTCAGTCAAGATCGAGTTGGAAATGTCGACTTACACTAATATCGAGTTTTAAATATCGTGACAGAAATATCGACAGCAAAAATATCGTGGTCAAGAATATCAACTTTAAGGTAAGAAATATCGATTTTAAAAATATAGAAGTCATTAATATCATTTGCAAAAATATAGTTGTTTAAAATATCGTTTTTTTATTAGTTTTATGTATTTGAGTATATATTTTAAATGTATGTGATGAATTTTTTGTATAAGTATTGTTTATTTTTTTCAATATATGTGTTACATTTTTAGTGGTTATTCATTTTATTTTAATTAAATTTTGCGATTTTTTAGTTCTGTAGCAGGTTTTGGGTTTATAGGGGAATAGGGTGGAAAGTAATTTAATTATAATAAATTAATGAATATATTTATTTATTAATATTTTTTAATTGAGATTTTATGTTATTTGTGTTTTTAATTTTTGGGGTAAATTTTAGGTGTGGGTTGTGGGGTTTATAGGGGTAAAGGGTGGGAATTAATTTATTTTTAATTAATTAATAATTAGTTGTTAATTAATATTAATTAATTAATTGACAATTAATTATGGTAATTGTGTAATTAATTTTTAGTGCTGGTTGTGGGGTTTATAGGGGTAAAGCGTTGGGAAGCAATTTATTTTTAATTAATTAATAATTAGTTGTTAATTAAGAATAACTAGTTGTTAATCAATATTAATTAATTAATTGCCAATTAAATATGGAAATTGTGTAATTAATTTTATTTGGGGTTGTGGGGTTTTAGGGGTAAAGGGTGGGAAGTAATTTATTTTTAATTAACTAATGATTAGTTGATAATTAATATTAATTAATTAATTGATAATTAATTAGTGTAATTGTTTAATATTTTTTTGAGTGTGGGTTTTGGGTTTATAGAGGTGAAGGGGGAGTAAATTAATTTTACTTACTTTATAATTAGTTGTTAAATACTATTAGTTATTTAATTGAAAAAGTTTTTTAATTCTGTAATTCATTTTTCAACAGTTTAATTTTAGGTGTGGGTTGTGGGGATTATAGGTCTAAAGGGTGGGTAGTTATTTAAATTGTATGTGTTTTAATTTGTTTTTTAATTAATAATATTTGTTTAATTGATAATTAATTATGTTAATTATGCAAATACATTTTTTTTTCGGTTTTGGTTGTGAGTTGTGTGGTGTTATAGGGGTAGGAAGTAAATAGACTAAATTTATGTAATGATTAATGTTTTTGTTAATAAATAATTTCTAAATAAAAATATTTATTTGTTTGAAAGTTATTTTTTTATTTTATTTAATATAATATTTGTAGGTATTTGTGATATGTATTTAACATTATAATAAGTTTTTATTTTTAATATTAAATATGTTTTATTTTAATTCTTAATATATTTATATTTTTTTATTTACTTTAAAAAATATATATATATTTTGTTGATGATAGTTTGTTTTGAACTGCCTGGAGTGAGAATGGTAAATTTTACCCCTCCGCAATCCAACACTTTCCCTATTGATGCACTGACTGGAGTGGGAATAGTAAATTTTGTCCCTCCGCTATCCAACACTTTCCCTATTGATGCACTGAATGGAGTGGGAATAGTAATTTTTACCCCTCCGCTATTCAACACTTTCCCTACTGTTGCACTCATTGGAGTGGGAATAGTAATTGTTACCCCTCCGCTAACCAACACTTTCCCTACTATTGCACTGACTGGAGTGGGAATAGTAAATTTTATCCCTCCGCTATCCAACACTTTTACACTCACTGGAGTGGGAATAGTAATTTTTACCCTCCAATATCCAACACTTTCTCTACTGTTGCACTCATTGGAGTGGGAATAGTAATTTTTTCCCCTCCGCTATCCAACACTTTCCCTACTGTTGCACTCATTGGAGTGGGAATAGTAATTTTTACCCCTCCGTTATCCAACACTTTCCCTACTGTTGCACTCATTGGAGTAGGAAATTTAAGTTTAAAGATTTTTAAATAGTTTAATGTTTTAATTTATACTATAATGTTTTTTAAAATAGATTTTATGTTATATATATATATATATATTTGTTAAATTTTTATATAATTTTAAAATTATAAAATATGAAAATTATTAGTTTAATAATTGTTTTAAAGTAAATATATATATATATATTTATATATATATATTAATTATTATATATGTGTGTTTAACTTTTTTAAATTAAGTTTATTTGTTATATTTCTAAAATGTATATAAAATCTAAAAAAAAAAAAGAAATATTTTATTCTTTAATATATTTAACATTTATTAATTTATTTTATATATATATAAAACACGATATTTTGTACAACTATATTTATGACATCTAATTCAACACTAATCCTTTATAGGTTCCAGAGTAGTGTGCTACTCACCAAAAAAGCACTTCAACATCCCATCAGGGGTAGCAATCACTATATAAATGCAAGCCTCTTTCCCTCTACTATCCCGCTGCTACCCTTCTCTATTCAAATAACTCAATAACATATCTACCACTCAAATAACTTTCATATTTCACTATACTAATTTTCAATACTAATCCTTTATGAGTTCCGGAGTAGAGTGCTACTCGCCAAAAAAGCGCTTCAACACCACATCAGGGGTAACAAGCGCTATAGAAATGCAAACCTTTTTCCCTCTTCCATCCCTCCCCTACCCTTCTCAATCCAAATACCTGACTAACATATCCACCACTCAAATTACTTTCATATTTCACTATACTAATTCAACACTAATCCTTAATGGGTTCAGGAGTAGTGTGCTACTCGCCAAAAAAGCGCTCAACACCCCATCAGGGTTAACAAGCGCTATATGAATGCAAACCTTTTTCCCTTTTCTATCCCTCCACTATCCTTCTCACTCCAAATAACTGACTAATATCCACCACTCAAATTACTTTCATATTTTACTATACTAATTCAACACTAATCCTTTATGGGTTCCGGAGTAGCGTGATACTCGCCAAAAAAGCGCTTAGACACCTCGTCAGGGGTAGTAAGCGCTATGTAAATGCAATTACAATACAATACAATACATCGATATTTTTTTCTGATATTTTTGTACTTACATTATAAGTATAGGATGTAGATATTTTTGACATCGATATTTTGGTCACGATATTTTTGTATGGGGATATTTTGGGTGTTGATATTTTGTCAGTGTACCAGGATATAGAGCTATGTGACGCCACAGAAGAGCATCTGGATAGTGGTGACTCCATGCTCCGTGGCCTTTTAGACTGCACACTGCCACCCTGTAAGAGCATCCTATGTTGAAGCAGGTATCATCATGGGCCTGAAGAAATATGATCACATCAACCCCATCATGATGTAACTCTACTGGCTCCCCTTGTCAGCCTGCACCTTCTTTAAAATCAGCTGCATGATTTACAAAGCCATCACGACCAACACCCCCAGTTATCTTGCAGACAAGCTCACCATCCCTGGTGGTTCTTGACACACCCACAGCCAGGGCACCATTAGACTGCAGAGTAAGAAATGTAAAAAAACAAGACAGCAGGCCTTTTCCATCTATGTATCCAAGAATCTCTACCAACATCCCCAAATCCATCAGACACGCCCCAACGTTGCTCTAGTTTAGGAAACAGTTGAAGATTCAACTCTTTGAAGAACGCTTAATCACAATGCATTTACTATCCATAACCTATCTACACCTCCTATCACTCGTTGACTCTATGCTTTTCTTTGACCCTGTACAGAGCTCGACTGCCTTTTGGCTAGGTTAACGCCATAGAAATACCGTACATACAAGGAGGTGATCTGGATTTGTGTCCTCTTCATTGTGAAGAGGGCAGGGGAGCACAAGAAGAGACAGTCCTATGGTCAGCAGCTCGGTCTGAATGAGGAAACAGTAATGGTCATATAGAGTGGCATGAGGGAATGCGTTGGGGCCAGCTGCTGACCACTCTTGGGGAAATTAGGGAGAAAGGGCTCAGGCATTACATGATTTTGATATATCTTGGGGTTGAATGATTTGGTGGCATTTAATAGCAAAAAAGTTGGGGGAAACAACAGACCCTGAGGAAATTGGAGGCAGCCATGTCCTAGTGCTGGCATGCTTATGAACAAGTGCAAATGGTTGGTAATGTTTAGGGGAGGATGTATGGGTTAGAGGTAATGGATAGTATGGTGTTGGGGACTTGTAGATTGTATGCTGAAGGTGGTTGTAATATGAGCTCTGCTTGCTTCCAATGAAGAGGCCTTTTCCACATACAGTCAAGTGTGTTACGAGTCGTTCCTACCCACGTAGGGTCACAGATGGAGGGGAGTACCCATCTTTTCCAGGTAGGGACATTTGAGGAAGGTGGAGATGATGATGCTGTGTCAGACTTTGGGTGGCTGTATGGCCACCAGATTCTTGTTTGACTGTGTATGCCTCGGTCTAGTGCAGGCAGGCAGCAAAGAAGGTGGATGGACATTTAGGAGTAAGTTATAGGAATTAGGAGGTCATTCTGTTGATCTTTTGGGAGTTTGATGTTTTCAAAAGGGGAGGTG
Organism: Calotriton arnoldi; assembly: GCA_963921515.1. Lineage (NCBI taxonomy): Eukaryota > Metazoa > Chordata > Amphibia > Caudata > Salamandridae > Calotriton > Calotriton arnoldi. The sequence continues at coordinate 855,560 of CAWUFW010002175.1, read as the reverse complement.
GTTTTAAAGTGTAAATGTGCATGTAAAGTGATGGAGAAGGGGATGGAATGGAGTTCATTGTTAGTAGGATGTTAGGGATAAACATATGTTTGTCGTATTGTGAACACTGCTTACTCCCAATAAAATAATCTTTACCCATCCAGAAACAAGCAAGATTGGCGGCAGTCATTCTTCCCTAAGCGTGACTCCATAGCTTGTTTTCTGGAAATGACTGTCTGTTTTTTACCCAACCCCTTTCAAAGTTCACCCGCACCGTGGTGGTCCAAATTTAGTTTAGATAAAAAGAGACAACTTCAACTAAGATCATACACCTTGAATGTTTGTTAAACCTGCACTTGAAAGCTTAGTTGCATTTGTGAAATGAAGACGGATGGATGCAGAAATAAGTTCCTTGTAGAAGTATTTATTGTAGGGGTACAGAGAGCCGTCCCAGCTGGCACAGCCAAGGCACAAGCAGTAACTGCCACAGAGAGAACACTCGAGACAGGATGCTTGTCAACACTCCAGATGACATCAAACAGTTCTGCCAGCATCACATCACCACACCTCCCCCTTTTTTATTAAAACAACAATTCTAAATGTAAGAGGAAGGGTAGGGGAAGAGGGTACAGAAAGGAAGAAGGGTGGACACAACGAAATACCATATAAAAATGAACATGCCGATGAAACCTTACAGAAGCACTAGTGATCAAACAAAATCACGTAAATTGCTTGGTCTAACATGTACCCTGGTGCTTTTCCTGACACCATCCCCCCCAAAGCTTTTTTATCTGCTTTGTCCGTCTTAGAGAGAAAACATGGATCCTTGGCAACACGTGAAGTGCTCCACCAGTTCCCATTGGACAATTTTACAGCGTTCTTGCGAATTTCCACAATTTGTTGAGAATCCAAAAATTTAGAAAGACCTTTTCTAACAGAGACTGGATTTTTTATTCTAACCCAGTCCCCGACAGGAAGTCTGTGGGTTTCTTTTAACACTAGACTCACAACTCTTGGAACTAGCTTCAGCTGACTTTTTATTCTCAGACTCCCACACACATTTCATATCACAACCCTGGTGGAAGGACTTTACCATCCAAAATGGATAAACCTGAGTGGATGCTTTTCTTCCCCTCATGAGTTCAAAGGGACTAAAATTGGTGGCAATATGAGGTGAAGTGCGGTATGACCAAACTAGATCTTTTACAGCTTGAAAAACACACAACTTGGACCTGAAAGCAGCCTGGACGCACTCCACAACCACTCTATTAAACGGTTCTGTCTTGCCATTGCTCTGAGGGTAGTAAAGTGGAGTCCTGGTATGCTTGATACCGCAGGAGCCTAGAAACAAATTCATCTCTTGCGAAACAAATTGAACACCGTTGTCTGTTAGGATCTCTTCAGGATAGCCTTCCCTAAGGAAAATCTTGTTCAAACAATTGATAACGCTTTTGGAGTTTGGGATGCTGATTGGCTCAACCTCAACCCACCTATACAGATGATCAATAAGAACTAGAAAGTACCTCATATTAGCTGGAAGAACATGGAAGGGTCCAAGAAAATCCATCCCTTATCTCTGCCAAGCTCTTCCAGGCGGGGACACAGGAGACTCGACCACACCTTCCAGGTTCAAAACCTTGTCACTGGCATTACATCGCACGCATTGCTTGACTAAGTCGTCAATCTGGGAATCCATTCTAGGCCACCAGAAATCAGTTCTGACTTTCCTCTTAGTAATGGTCGCACCAAGGTAACCTGAATGTGCAGCCATGACTATCTTTTCTCGGTAACACTCAGGAGGCACAAGCTTATCGCCTCTAACTACTTTACCACCCTCAACCGATAACTCATTGCAGACCTTCCAAAACATTTGTAGTTCAGACGAGAGACACTGCTCCTTGGGCCAGCCCTTCTTGATCAAAGACACAACCTCTTTAAGCACAACATCCTTGTCCACTTCAACCACCCAATCCTCCTCAGCAAAAGACAGGTTGTCCTGACTGATGCAAGCCACAAAACACTCCTCAACTTCTGTCTCCCAGTCTTGTTCCTCTGTGTCGGCAATGGGAAGCCTAGACAAGCAATCTGCTCTACAATTTTTCCCCCTGGAATGTACTCTACACTAAAGGTGTACTCCAGAAGCTTGGCAGATAACCTGATCAAATGCGCAGTAGTGCGTTTTATTTTCTTGCCAGACAAGATGTCAACTAAAGGACGATGGTCTGTCTTAAGTACAAAAGATCTACCCCACAAATATGGCTATAAATTTCTCAACACTCCAGGCACAAGCCAGAAGTTCTTTTTCTATAACGGAGTACTTCCGTTCCACAGGACGAAGTGTTCTGGAGGCAAAGCCTACCATGTGCTCTCTACCTTCTGTATACTGTGAAAGAACAGCCCCCAGACCATACTCGCAGGCATTCACTGTGACAACAATCTGTTTTCCCTCCACAAAAGCTTGCAAAGCAGGCGCCTTAACAATATGGTCCTTGATGGATTGAAAACCTTTTTCACACTCTTCTGACCATGAATAGGTTGCTCCCTTTCTTAGCAGAGCCCTGAAACATTCAGTGGTTTTGGCGAAATCTTTCATGAACTTGGCATAAAACTTGCACAGTCCAAGCAAAGACATGAGCTGTTCTTTGTTTTGTGGCGCAGGTGCTTCCACAATGCTTCTGACCAAACCTGGTCTGGGTTTTATGCCATGCTCAGAGATAACGTGACCTAAATATTCTATTTCTTTCACTTTGAAAGTGCATTTGCTCTTCTGTAGAGTAACTCCTCTACTCTCTAGGATACTGAAAACTTGATCGATGGCTAAATCATGTTCGGCCTCAGTCTTAGAGAAAATAAGGATATCATCTTGGAACACCACAACATGGGGATTGTCGTGGAACATTTCTGTCATAAGCCTCTGAAAGACAGCGGCCGCCGAAGCCAAACCAAAAGGTAGACGGCGAAACTGGAAAACACCATCAGGAGTGATAAAGGCCGTGAGGTGTCGAGACTGAGGATGCAGTTCAACCTGATGATAAGCAGTCTTGAGATCAAGTTTAGTGTACCACGAAGAGGATCCAACTTTAGCAATCAAATCCTCAATGTGTGGAAGAGGAAAACCGTTAACCCAGATGGCTTCGTTGAGGCTCCTCAAGTCGACACACATCCTCAAATCTCCAGACCGCTTTTTAGCAAGAACAATGGGCGAAAGCCAGAGGGTATCCTCGACTTTTTCAATTATGCCTTGATCGCATAGAGTTTTTAAATGTTGGGATAAATCAGCCCTAATGCTGAGGGGAACATTACGCAATTTGTGTTTGATAGGGCTGGCATTTTCTTTAACTCTAATGAAATGTTGGAAGCCAGTGATTTTGCCAAGGCGTTCTTCGAACACCTTCCCAAACTTGTGCTCCCACTTGTTAGCTATATCGGTGGTACACAGAGAACTGATGTCCTTTTTGGATAGAGCTAGATCTTGCACAGACTGTTTATCAATGAAGACAGGTTTGGCAAGGCCTGGTTTAATGGTTAAACCAAATTCAGCCTGATGTAATAACTCAAGGACATTAATCCCCTTTCTCGCCACGTACACCTTGCGCTTGATGACTTGCCCTAAAACACTGATGGTAGCCCAGAAATAGCCTAATAATTCAATTTTGCTACCTTTAAAAGCCACCGTGATAACATCAGGTGGTAATAAACTCTTCTTAACCCAGAACTTAAAGTATTTTTCTTGTGACACAATAGTAATTCGTGCACCTGTGTCTACAAGCAGTTGAATGCGAATGGTTTCAATGGTGACATCAACCTAAGGGTCAGAAATGGGGAGGGTGTTCTGTTTCGCGCTACAATCTTCACCACCACAACGTATTCCTGATTAGTGACAACATCGTCATCGTGACTATCAAGCTCGTTAAGAACACACCTTATGTTTTTTCTTCTAGCTCCCATACAAACCCTGGCAAAATGACCCATTTTACCACACTGTCCACACTGTTGGTTGACGGCTGGACAGTTCTTGAAAGACGAGACATGTAAAGGTGAACGACACCTGAAGCAACTGATTTTTTTATTCAACAGTCTATTTTGTACAAAATTTCTTCCACCTCTATACACATTTTGCTTTCTGAAAAAAAAACAATACTCACAGTTGGGCTTGAGAATACAGGTCGAAGGTACCTTAGCCAGCAGAATCAGTCCATTCCCAACAGGGAATAAAAACGCCCGTAGATTAGACGAAGTGGCATCCCATCCTCGTCGCCACTGAAATGAAGACGGATGGACGCAGAGTTCCTTGTAGAAGTATTTATTGTAGGGGTACAGAGAGCCATCCCAGCTGGCACAGCCAAGGCACAAGCAGTAACTGCCACAGAGAGAACACTCGAGACAGGATGCTTGTCAACACTCCAGATGACATCAATCAGTTCTGCCAGCATCACGTCACCACAATTTGGTTAGTTGACTTTCCAGTGTTAGCGAAGGTGGGCACTTGATATTAAGTGGAGCAGAAAGCCAATGCTCTGAGTCCCACTGATTTTAGGTGCAGCGACAGTGCAAAAAAACCATCAACCTTTGATGTATCTTCAGGTCCACCTGAGTTCACTTACCAATGAATAACCTTCCTCACAACACAGGACCTCATGTACAAAACCATTTTGTGGTATCAAGCCTTGCGATTTGCAAAACCACAGGCTTTGCAATCGAAAAATGTCTTTATTCTATGTACTAAACCCCTTTGGCAGATGTGATGGGTGGCCTCAGGTCAATTGACAAGGAGCCATGCAGGTCAGGCAGGACCTCTGGGTCAGACCGCTCCAAAAACCACACAGGCTTCTTTCTCTGTTACTATATTTTTATTTTATGGTTGGGACACGTCATGAAAGTTAATTTAGGTTATACATATGTCTCATAGGAGCATAGGAACAGCATGGCATAGTGAAAGGAAAAAGCGTTAATATTTAAACTAGTAAAATGAGTCTACACCCATATCCCCATATACACTTTTGAATTTTCGAGATGTAAATCTTTGTCAATTATTATCTAAAAGGTAAATGCCAACCATGGCGCTTAAACCATTCACCGAAGACAATTACTTGTTTTGAATTTCTATCCCTTACATTAGTCAGTAGAGAGACCACCATAGCCATGAACGACAAATAAGTATTTGTTTTGTAAGACCTAGTATTTTAGTCAATTGGGTGACTTCTAAAGATTTATTAATACAGTGCAATACCATAAGACAAATAGTCCCTCACATTGCCTTAGTTGTGAACATTTTGCCAAAATATGAATACCGCCTGCTAAAATAATTTCACTGTGATGTGCTATGGGCCACATGTATCAAACATTTTTTTTGTTCGCAAACGGCCCGATTCTTAGAATTGGCCCGTTTGCGAACGCAAAAAATGCTTTCCACATGTAACAAACTCTGTTTTGTGATTCGGTAACCTGTTACCGAATCGCAAAATGGGTTTGCGATTCGGTATTTAGAAGGGGCGTGTTTAGGGAGTCCCTTCAAATGACCGAATCGTAACGGTATGTATGAATGTTTTGTGACCGTGAATGCGGTTGCAAAACTTTCGCAATTTAACACCAACTTCAAGTTAGTGGTAACCCATTCGCAAATGGGAAGGGGTCCCTGAGGGACCCCTTCTCTTTTGGGAGTGGTGGCAAAAACATTTTGCAAGAGCAGGCAGTGGTCCCATGGACCACTGCCTGCTCTTAACAAATGAAAAGAAAACTTTAACCCATTTTCCTTCCTTTAAGGAAAATGGGCTGCATTAAAAAAAAAAGCTTGCTTTTTTTACAATCAATCACGGACATGGTGGTCTGATGACCCCAGCAGGCCACCATCCCTGTGATTTTATGAATTCCTAGGGGGTCGCAAATTACGACCTACCTCATTAATATTAATGAGATAGGTCAATTTGCGAACCCCTACGAATCGCTAAATGAAACTCTTGGCATTTCATACATTTGGAATAGTGATTACCTAATTGCAATTCACTAAAAATCGCAATTAGGTAATCGCTATTCCAAATCTTGATACACGTGGCCCTTCGTTTTTCATTAGTGTAATTGTAAACAACTTTAGCTATATTATTCTGCTTGTGCTAAAAATACATAAAAAAGCGACTCTGATTTTTGTAGCCTTCCTTTCACATTTTGACTCTGATCGTAAGAAAGTGTTGATAAGCTTGCTTAGCTGAAATGCAATCTGAAGCTTGTCTTCTTTCTCATGATGTCAGTTTGTGAATTTAAACACCTATCTCCTCCCTTAATTGAATTGATCACTTATTCCCCATTGCAGCCACCTTTGCTTACCAATTATGTTCCAAATTCAGTTTGCTGGGGGTCACTCTAACTGGCTGAACCTGTGTTTCACATGCTATTTTGTTTCTTTTGTTTATAAACCCTTTCAAGCTTCTCCTGGTTTGTGAGCATTGAGGGCAACCCAGGCCCATAGGCAGAAGTATATTTTTAGGGCGGCCTGGCCCTCAGCTATGACCAAACATTAAAGCAGTACTCTATAGATGCATTTGATCCCAAATACTGGTTGCACTACTAAATACCGACCCCTAGAATATCGGCATACAAGAATATCAAGGACAGAATATTTAAAGGTAAGTGCCTATAGGGAATTATAGCTTTACTACTCCTAAGCCCACATCTACATACCTTGAAGGTATATATATTACGTAGGTACATATATGTGGAGTAAGGTATAGCCTTATATCTAGTTCATATGCCTAATTGCGATTTGCATATTGCAATCCATAGCTCGGTGACCCCTGACTTGGTAATGATTGCCACATAATCTCGCTCCAGCTCCTCGTCAGTGAATTTCAGAGAAGCAAAGCAACCAAACTACTGTCTTCTGATGTTTACTTCTCACACGGATGCGTGTGTTGATTTAGTGGATAAAACATGCATTCAGGATAGAAAACAAGGTATTACGCATAAGAAAACGCCTCAGTGTAGGCCCTCAGTAGGTTATTTGTATGAGAGAAAAAGTGGCAGCTGCACACTGTTAACCTTCATTAACACTGTCAGTACGGTATCTCTGCGCTTGCTTGCACCCACCCACCACCCATTTGTGTGCCTCACCACTCTCGGTAGATGCCAGCCACCACTGGTGACTGACCTATCGCCCACGAAAGGACAGGCTCCCAAAGACACAAGCAAAGATCAAGACTACCTTGCAAATTGACCAATTCTGGTGATGTGGGTAGCTGTGGTATTTAGGCCAGAGCTCAGTCGGCACTGAGGGAAACCTTCCAGGCCCAGACATTTCTGAAAACAAGATACCTAGTGAAGTCTGGGTGGTGCAGTTTGTGTGGGTCCCAATACTTTTTCTTAACCAGAGTGCCCTGCAAACACCAAACTTTATCTAAATCACAGATTATCCTCTTATTTCTGCGAAGGGAGGTTCCGGAATCTGTGTGGATCCATAATATTTCTACCATCCAGCGTTCCCACACTTCTCTCAATAAAACCAGTACCCCAAATGTTCACCAAATATGTATTTAGTACATTAAGTACATAGGACCTCATAACAGCAATTTATTTGCTATGGCCATAAATTAGATAAAGATAAAGTAAAATTTGAAAGGAGTCAATACATTTCAAAAAGCAGATTCATACTACACATATCTTAAATTACAATATAGAAAAATCTAAAAATGTTAGTTGATGTTCTGCGGAGATGTCTAGAGAGATCAATTATAATACAAATTCTTTCAGCCTCAAATGACCTGATTATGGTAGGAGATGTATTCTCAGTGTGTTGACCCTGGCAGAGTTAACTAGATATTAATCAATTTTTGAAAGATAGTCTATTATAGCAGCCCTTTGTGACATGGTAGGCTATATTGGGTCATTTCAGCTTCACACTACTGCTAGTTAGTTATTTGCATCCCTCTGCAGGAGGCACTTTAACCTAACAAACTATCTGACTCCTGCAAACAAAATAACAATCTGTAGAGCAGATACATTAACTCACCAGGCTATATTTCACAATAGGCCAGTGTAGGCTGGAGCAATGTCAGTCAAATATAAATCGTACCTGGCTGGTGATAACTCAGCCACAGCACAAAAGGCTCTTCAAAGCACCATACCATATTGGAATATGGAGTTTCCTGAGTGAACATGGCTTCTAAATGACTGGTAGGTTTGGCTAGTGGCAACCACTTATGTATCAGGAATAGAAAATGTCATGAAAGTTGCTGGCTTAAGAACAACATGACTCAATGTCCTGTACCCTTCCCCCAGACAATTCCTGTTTGACACACCATATGTGAAAGGTGAAAAGGGAGTTCAGCTAATGCCCATTGAATTCTTTGCCTCTCAGCTGTCACACCGAACTAGTGTTGATGCCACCATTTTTTATATCAGCTACTCACACCCAACACTGTGGTGTCCGACAGAAGTCCATCATAACTCCTCTACTATTCAACATCTACCTAACTTAGTTACCAAACCTGAGTAAATCATTTAACCTCACCTGTTACAACTATGGTGTACAAGCATTTAGACCGTTCCGCTGCCACACGCCAAGTAGTTTTTTTGTTTTAATGAATTCTATTTATAACTGTCTTTTATAAAGCAATTATTTTGATTAATCTAACAATAAAGTTTTTTTACTTACTTACCTGTTACACTATGTAGATGACACCCAATCATTTTTTTAAATGGATGGTCTGGAAGACCTCTACAATTTAAAGCTTGATGACTGACTTCAGGCCATAAACACATGGACGATGAACAACCATCTAAAGCTAAAGACCGCTAAGACAGAGCTTATGACCTGCAGACAAAGACAAAAATACCTGCCCACTGCCATATGACCCGAGGAACATGAAGCCCCTCCAACAATATCAAGAGAAGTCATAAACCTAGGAGTAACTATCAATTCAGACCTATATTTGATACCATATTTTAACAACATAAAACAAAGTGCCTTCTACACAATAAAAACATTCTGTTGCCTCCTTGGATACCAACAGAAACTGCATGCCATTATCTCACTCGTAATCTCCAACCTTGACTATGCCAACAGCCTATACCTTGGTGGTCCCTTATTCATAATACACAAAATACAACTCGTCCAAAATGTTGCTGCAAAATTACTTCTCTACCTTCACTCAAGAGAACACATACACATGACTCCCGTCTTGCAATCACTCCACTAGCTACCTATAGCAAAAAGGGCGATGTTCAAGGCACTTTGCATTGTTCACAGAGCCTCCAAGGAAAAGGACAGTTATTAACTACAAGCTGAATTCATGCAATACAAACAAATCAGGACACTGCTTTCCAGGCGTGCACCACTTATACCCCCTTACCATAAGAAATCCGTAGGACACACTGCTTTCTCAGTACAAGCCACCAAGCTCTGGATCACACTACCAGCCAGCATTAGGAGCATCCAGGAGACTATACACTTTAGAAGACAGTTAAAAAATTGCTATTACGAAGACAACTACAGCACCACAGATCTGGCAACAGAACCTAGAAAGACAGTCACACCCTCAAGCTCAATCTTTAGCTTACAATACACAGATTGGAAACAACCCAACCAGCAAGCTACTTTTGATAACTAGGTAAGTTAAAGAGAGCTGACCTATGATTTTGGTACATTCCCAGATTTACTAAAGCTAGTAAACCTGGGAATGCATCAAAATGCTACGCCTTCCCCAGTGAGACACAATGAGGAGAAATATCTTTATTTTTCCTTGTTATGTGCTGCATTCTGCAGCACACATAGAAGGAGGAATATGCCTCTAAGAATTATTTTTGTGCAGGAAGTTGCCCCTTCATGCACAAAAATAATCCTGCCTGTAACACAGACACCCTTGCACCTTGGTGCAAGGTTGCCTGTATTGGCGCTAGGCTGCACATAGTGTGCCAGCGCTATGAGACAGCAGAAATGTGCCATATCTTTGTAAATATGGCGAATTTCAGCTCTCTGCCTTTCACGCAATGCAGTGCAGCAAGTTGCCTTGCTGAGTTGCATGAAATGTAAGTAAGTCTGCCCCGAAACCCAGTGCAGTAACCAGCAAAGCAGTCTATAATCATAAGAAATACCATAAATGGGGCCCACAGAGCTGTTCAAAGCTGCCAGTGACTGAAAAACCATACACGATAGTTTATGCGTCTGTGTCTCCCACACCTTATCATCCACCACACTGCTATATGCTGCAACCCATAACACGAAAACCGCACCTCAGTGATCATCATGCACAACATGAAAACACTTCCTACATTGGATCCCAAAACAAAGACAACACACACCACCACACACCACCCTATAGGGTGTAGCTTGCTGCCAATGTAGGTAAGCACTTCAGTGCTACACTTAAGATTAGTAAGCTCTATACAAATGAGCAATACAATACAATATTCATCACTTTCATCACCAAGATTTGTTTCGATCCTTCTAAAATCTTTGTTTCCATCACACTTCAGAATTAATAAACAAAGGGACTTATTTATGAGCCCCTTACGACACTTTTGCGCTGCCGTTGTGTCACTTTTCGTGACGCAGCAGTGGCGTAAATAATGCGCCATATTTACAAGTTGACACATCTAGGCAGATGCGTCACCTTGTAAAGCCCTGTGCCACATTATACCTGTGTCAGGTATAATGCATGCAGGGTGGGCGTTCTGACGCAAGAAAGCCTTGTAGAAGTGGCGCAGTGAAATCTATCAGATTTCACTGCGCCACTTCGAGGATGCCACTGCGTCAAATCCTTACGCCTGCCTCATAGCAGGCGTAAGGGTTACGCAATGCTATAATCATAGCCCTCCCCCTGCATTGCTGGAGTTGCATAACGCTTCTGACACAACTCCAGCAATGCGTCAGTTTAGCGCCGACAGATACGTCAGTGATACTGACGTATCTGTCATTTCTTGCGACATAATGCGTCATAAAGTAAATATGACGCATCCATCATGTCGCAAGGACGGCGCAGTGAAAACTGTTGCATCGCTGTTTTCACGCAGCAATGCGACAGTTTTCATAAATAAGGCCCAAAATGTATTGCTGTTATATGTTGAAATATGTGTACAGTTCATTTACAGGTATATTAAGTTTTTTTGTAAATTAGAAACAAAGTGTACAGTATTTCTTTTTGCACTCCCTGTACATAATGCCACTGGAATCATGAGATTCTAGGGACCTGGAACTATGCGATTCTTTAGCTGCTGCGTTTTCAGCATAATTATGAATTTATCACATTTGCCACATAATCCATCATCTGCTCCCTATTCTGTAGATTTTAACAAAAAACGAATTTTGTTTCTAGCTGAAACAGATTAAAATTTACTAAAAATATTGCAACATGTGCTGCAGTGCAATGGAAGGTCCTTTGCAAAGGTTAAATGGCCACCTTTTAGTTACTCAGAGCTGTATGTGGATGTGGAACCGGTGCTAATGAAGTGAAGCCTTTGCCCAGACAGTGCTAAAGTGTAAATGATGACAAAATAATGAAGTGATACTACAAAAAAATGTGGAGCATTAAAGCGCAACATTTGTGTTTTCTTGCCACAAAAATTAGTCCAACTTCCACAGAATTTAGGCCTCAGCTGCTGCCTAATTCCAGTGGCCCAGTCTATACCTCAGACAGATTGTCACAGACTTCACTTTCGACAATCCTCTCACTTTCAAAGGAAGAAAAGTAAACATCTTCATGTTAAAAGAAGCATGTGTAAGAAGGCAGACTGACATTCAAAATGTCTTGGAACAGGAAGCAAATGTAACAAGATAAAAACAACACTTAGAGGGATTTTTATTGCTCATTCACCTTCTGAACTACTGCACCTCTAAAGTGTGCCAGCTGCCTCGCTCGTTTGTGGGGGGGTGGGGGGGGGGGGGGGGGCGGCAAAGATTATTCTGGGCTGGCCCAGCCCTAAAATGCCCCTGTGGCTACGGCCCTGGGGCATCCTGTCACCCAGAGAGATCTGAATATAAGTACTGTAAGAAATTGGGTTGTTGGTTGACTGGGGTGTAAGCCCTGGTAAAGCAGCACCCACAATCCTTGTTAGGGTAAGACACAAGCAAACCCCAAATTATCCTTTGCCCAACCTTTGGTAGTTTGGCACAGAGCAGTCAGACTTAACTTAGATGCAATGTGTAAAGTATTTGTGCAGCACTTCAAATAGTGATAAAGTGGAACACACCACACAAAAAAGAATCCCACACCAAGGGGCCGATTCCGATTCGGGCCGGAAATCTCTCCGACCGAGCCGGACCCGGAGAGATTTCCGACCGAATCGGACCCTAGCAGTCCGACCGAATTAGTACGATGCGCACGTATGCTATCGGACTCGATTCGGTCGGACTCCCATTGAAGTCAATGGGAGCCAGTCGTACGACGCGTACACGGGCTCCCATTGACTCAATGGGCACGACGCGAACAAGGGCGCCCCCTACAGCGTGTGCGCGTCGATGCGGGTCGCACCGTACATGCACGTGTAGCGGGGACCCATGTGTCCCCCCTGTGTGCGACTCGCACGCCTACGCCTCCAGGGGGGTCCGACACGGACCCCCAAAGTGCGGCTCCGACAGCTCCTTGGAGCCGGGCTGCGCGAGTCGGTCGGAGCGGTCGAGGTGCGCATCGTACTTACCCGGCCGAGAAACGTCTCCATTGCGAGGTGCGCGTCGTCCCCGTGCGAGTCGGTCGGAGCGGTCGGGTCCTGCGAACGAGTCGGTCGGAGATTTCGCGAGCGCACGCATCGTACTCGCTCGCCCGGACGCACGTACGACTCGGTCGGGAAATAGGGCTCCGAATCGGATCTGGTTAAGCCGAATCCGATTCGGTGCCCTACCGGCCGAGATCGGAATCAGCCCCCAAGTTAGAAAAATAGAGTAAATTTGAATAAATAGCAAAACAACAAAAATCCAATAAGTAGAACCGAAGTTATGAATTTTTAAGGATTTTAGTGAAATTAGTGCCACTGAGTGCCAACTAGGGAAATCTGGTCTGGGTCAAAGTCACACTTTCAGGCCGACCATAATGGAGCGTAGGTCGGCTACAGTCACCAGGTTAGGCCCGCTGAAGTTTTACCTTCTCAAATCCGTGCTGAGTCCTGTTCGCTGTGGTGGGTGCCACAAGGAGCAGGGAGAGCATCACAGGAGACTGCTGGCATAGCGCAAAGACCAGGCCAGGTTGCGCAGACAGGCGTTGCTGGAGCTTCATGTTGGTAGTCCCCATGGGCGGTCGATGCTGTAGCACGAAGAGTCTGGCTCACAGAGCTCCGTGCTGAATCACGGTGCGAGTGACGATGTCTCGGTGCGAACAGGCCCATTCGTGGTCATGAAGAACCCAAAAACTTGACATCAGCTCTTTGAGACCCACCAAGGTTCCAGGACCTGAGGGGCACAACTCGTGGGACAGGAACTCACTTCAGCTGGGTCCAGGAGCTGGTGCAGGGTGTTGGGGAGCCTTTTATGTCCCTGAGGCTCCGGTCCTCTCCACTAACTGGGAGAATCTTCTCTCCAAGTTCTAAACTCGTCAGCCCCAGTGACTGCCTGCCAGTGGGAGGCTGTGCCCACTCAAGACACTTGGCATCCCCCTTGAAGTGCCCTTCCCGTTGGCACTCATAGCACTTGGAGGGTGCCTTTCCTGAAAACTTACTGTCAATGAACCACTTCTTCTTTTTCTCAGTTGGGGATTGGGAACCCTACCCATGGAACTATTTTGGGGGCCTTTAGAGAACTCCCGATTTTTATTTTTGTCTCCCTCTCCTTTTTCTGGTGGGAACCATGTCCACCCTTGTAGTGATCCCCCCAGATACCTTCTGGTGGACCCTGGTTCTGACCCTGGTGGTCTGCCTCCTTAGCAAGCTCCCTGGGTCAGTAAGCTTACTATCAATTAGGTGTTTGGCTCAGATCTACAAAACAAAGACTGAACATGTGCTCCTTTGCAATCAAATTGTACATCCCCTGATAATCGTTGACTTCACTGCCCTTCACCCAGCCATGTAGTGCCTTTCAAATTAAATCCACACAATCCAGGTCTGATGGGCCAGTTTCTAACTGTCTCTGAACTTCTGCCTATACTTCTCCGGGGTGAGACGATACTTCGTGACAAGGGCTTCTTTCATGGGGGGATACCTCATTCTGACACTTTTCTCTAGGTTTAGTAGGGTATCCATCCCTCACTAGAGATAGGCCTCCACAGACTCAATCAATCAATCAACATTTATTAAGCGCAGCAAATTACCCGTTAGGGTCTCAAGGCGCTGGAGAAGTTGGTTGCTGCTCGGTTGCTCATTTGAACAACCAGGTCTTGAGTTCTTTCCTGAACTGCTGGAGCTATAGTGCGGTCGTGAGGTACAGGGGAAGGCTGTTCCATGCCTTGGCCGCCAGGTGCGATAAGGAGCATCCTCTGCTGTTGGTTTGGTGGATCCGAGGGGTGTCAGCAAGAGCGAGGGACACAGATCAAAGTTGTCAGGTTGGTTGGTGGAAGGTCAGTCGTTTGTTGATATATGGTAGTCCTTCATTGTGCAGTGCCTTCTAAGCATGGGTAAGCATCTTGAACTAGCATCTCTTCTGGATGGGGAGCCAGTGAAGTTTCTTGAGGTGGAGTGTGATGTGGGTCCTTCTGGGGAAGTCAAAGATGAGTCTTGCTACTGAGTTTTGTATTGTCTGGAGCCTCTTCAGGAGGCGTGCGAGGTTCCTACGTAGAGTGTATTTCAATAGTCCAGTTTGCTGGTGACAAGGGCCTGTGCGACGGTCCTTCTGGTGTTGACTGGGAGCCACCTGAAGATCTTGCAGAGCATGCAAAGCGTGTGGAAGCCGGCTAATGAGATTGCGTTGAGTTGTTTCTTCACAGATAGTTTGTTCTCCAGGACGATAGCGAAGTTGCGGGAGTGGCCTGCTGGGGTGGGGGTTGGGCTGAGTTCTGCAGGCCACCATGCGGTGTTCCATGCCGAGGTGCTATTCCCAAAGATGAGGACTTCTGTTTTGTTTGTGTTGAGTTTGAGACAGTTGTTCTTCATCCAGTCAGTGATGTTCACCATGCAACTGTGGTAGTTGGCTCCGGTGGTGGAGGGGTCTTCGGACAGTGAGAGAATCAGCTAGGTGTCGTTGGGATAGGAGATGATGTTGAGTCCATATGATCTGATGGTGTCAGCCAAGGAGGTCATGTAGGTGTTGAAAAGGGTGGGGCTGAGGGAAGATCTTCTTGAGCTCTGAGGTGAATGAAGGGAGACGGATCCTCTGAGTTCTACCAGTGAGGTATGAGATGATCCATTTGAGGGCGTCTCCCTGGATCCTGATGTGGTGGAGTCTGTTGATCAGGATGTGATGGGAGACTTTGTCGAACACTGCTGGCAGGTCCAGGAGGATGAGGGCTGCCATTTCTCTGTGGTCCAGGAGGGTACTGATGTCGTTGGTGGCTGTGATCAGGGCTGTCTCGATGCTGTGGTTGGCTCAAAATCTAGATTGCGAGGGGACCAGGAGGTTGTGGTCTTCTAGGTGTTGGGTGAGTTGCTGGTTGTAGGGGGCTAGCTTAGTATATGGTGGACACTTATTTAAGTGAAGCACCTTGCATTAATCCAGACAACCCTTATGGTGGTTTTAGTGGTCTTAGACAACCTTAGAAAGCTCTCTAAGTGGTAGTTGTGGAGAGCAGACTTCAGGCTTAGTCCAGAAGGAGTGTTAAGCAGCTTGTTTTACCAGATCTAATCATGTAGTGTAGGTTAAACGAAAAAGAACCACACAGTGTAGTTATAAAAATAAGTCTATTTATTACACAACACTCATTAACATATTGGTATATCTCCTACCCAGAGATATCAAAACAAATGCACAAGAATACTTCACTTGCAAGATGTAAGTAAGCACAATACACAGTGGTCTCCAGGGGGAGACCAAACCATATACTAAGAAAGTGGAATGAAAACTGTGACCAAAGTCGGGACTTGGCCCAGGAGACTCAGAAGAGCTGGGGACACAAGGAACCACCCAAGTAAGTATCCAGGAACCCCACGGAGGCTGTGTACAGAGCGGAAACACAGCTGCGTACTCAATAGAAGTCAACGGGAAAGTCGTAATTGCAGTTTTGAAGAAGAAGGACCCTTCCCAGTGGACCCTGAAGAAACCCTGTGGAAGACAGAAGGTTGGAGAGTCGACCCACCCGTGGATATCCCTGGAACCAGAATACCTACACCAGGGAAGCTGGGTGCATAGGTGCGAAGTGATGTCGGAAACCACTGTAGAACAGAATGGAGGACTTCAGTAAAGATGCTGCTGGCGAAGAATACAAGGGTGGATTCTTGAAGGGAAGAACCTCCAAGCAGAGGGGACAGAGTCTATGCCACTCAGAGGTGACCAGGAGTCACGGAAGAGCAAGGCCCACCGATGACGGAAGATGCAGGAGGGATGACGGTGACCATGTCGCTGCAGCTGGGAGGACCAGGTGATGCTGAGGATGACTAGGAGCCATGCACAAGCTGTCCCACGTTGGAAGTCGAGGACCAGGGGGTCGGTGTCCGGCGGGAGCACCAAAAAGCCTTGACAGCAGCGACAGACATGGAAAACGATGAAAGAGCAACGTTGGGACCAGCAAGGTCCAAGGGACTCACCAAGTGCAGGAGAGTCAGAGCAGGCCAGAGCAAGCAGGGGAGCCCACTGAAGCTGGAGAAGACCCTCAAGAGGACCCACAGGCCGAAGGCACAGGAGTCGCAAGAGGACCTCGAGCAGCTCACCAAAGATGAAGGCCCACAGTGCAGAGGATGTGGTGAGGATGCTGTTCTTGGCAGGGAGCGATGCTGGAGGCTGGAGCTTCTTGTAGCCCAAAGATCGCTGGAGTGCAGAGCCAACAAGCTTTGGCAGCGGCAAGTCCACATGGTGCACAGGGGTTTGGTCCCAGCGGTTCTGACGAGGGATACTGGCCTCAAAATTGCAGAGAGGACAAGTCAAGCCTCAAGGGAGTTGCAGAACCACCACCTGTGTTGCTGAGCCTTTAGAAGTCCGTGGGACATCAGGAGCAGCAGACCGGTCAGCTTTGTTGCGATGTCTGCAGATGCAGGAAAGGGACTCCTTCACTCCAAAGGAGATTACTTTGGGTGTCCTTAATGCCCACAGGTCTGTTGAAGATCCTGGAAGAAGCACAGACACAGACGACGAAGAAGACTTGCAGAACAACAAGACCAGGTGTGAGCAGGAAAAGGAATCGGAAGAAGAGAGTTTAATTCCCTGGGAGGTTATATGTGCAACGGACTTACCTGAATCCTCTTCTCTTCCCCCACAGCCCAGCGGCCATTTCTCGACCTCACTCAAACCAGAAATGATAACATCGGTTGAACCGGATGACTCCGGTCACGGGACCCGCTCAGAGCCAATCAGGGAACACGGCGGTCATCTTAAGGACTGTCATCCGGAATCAAGAGAGGAAGAAGAAGAAACGAACCCGGAAGTGAGAATCACTACGAACGATGACCTTGCAGAGCGTCAGGAATTGAGACCGACCTGGTTCCTTTCGCAGAGTTGGCAGAGAGGAAGGACCCGAGGTTTCAACGACACAAGCTTCGTAGCTGCTGGAGGTCGGACCGCGAACACCAGTCCTGATAACAGCTGCAGAGAGAAAACCGGCAACTTCTCAGAACCGGCGTCCCTGAGTTCCACCCGAGTGGAAGACTCTGGCCGAGGCAGCAACCTGACGCGGCGCCCCGCCATGTTTGTGGAGAAATGTGGCTTAGCCATGCACAGGGCCGGGTTTGGGGAAAACGGGAGGGGAGAAGGATCTAAGCTTGCATGAGTTTCCTCTCATGCTATGATTTTCTTTTCTCATCTTATTCCCTCTCATCTAGCGACTTCGGATCATTAAAGGAAGTCGTATTCCTTAGTGGCATTAAAGAAGGAACCCTTTGTTTCTCCCTTCTCTCGTGACTTAACAAATTATTACTTCTTTCGCGAAATCAAAAAATCACCTCTCTCTTTTGGAATAGGACCACAGGTTACTATTCTTTGGGTGATTAGCCTATCCTCTGTTTAATAGGGTAAAGAGAAGTGACTTACCCTGGTATTTGTTCTTTTTTCTGAGGGTATCTTGGAAGTGGGTCGCAGACTCCACCAGGATCGAAACTAAAAGAAAGACAGGAGATAAAGACATTAAGAAAAATTTGACTTTTCTATCTTTATTTTGTCTTTAGTTAAAACTGTATGCAGTTCTGCAGAGAATTCATTGGGTGACAATAAAACCCTATTACTCGAACTTTAGACTTGGTACTTAAAATTACCCGCAGTCCGACACCAGGAGCGGCAGGAGTCTTACTTGGTGCAGTCTCGGTTCCAGGCGAAGTCCAGCGAAGTCCAAGTGTTCAGACGGTCGAAGAGTGATGTGGTTTCAGGCTTGAGTCTTGTCCCATGATGAATCTGAGGATCCACCCACGGGTATGCCCTTTTATACCCTAAGAAAGGGGTTAGGATGACTCAGGGATCCCTTCCGGAGGAGGGGCTGGACAGAGGGGAGGATACTCCCATGTCCTTTGTCCAGTTTTGTGCCAGAGCAGGAGCCAAGGGCTCCCAGAACTGGTTCCAACTGGAGTATGCAAGGAGGGCACCAAATGTGCCATTCAAAGCAGTCTGGTAGCGCTGGCAAGAGCCCCCACCCCAGCCCAATACACTAAGTCCTGTCTGGGAGGTGGTCAAACCTCCCTGTGACAGGAAACCTATTGTTCTACCTTCCTCTGCTCAGCAGCAGGAGGGCAGAATCGTGTCTGGGGTCGGCAGCAGCACTAGCTTGCTGGCAGACCTTGGAAGGCTGTTACCGAGAGTACTCTGGGGTTCCTGGAGGAGCCCCCAGTGCATGGAATCATACCTCCAACACCGTTAATGGTGTTGGGGTATGATTACAATATGTTTGATACCAAACATGCCCAGGTTTGGCACAGCCACTATATAGCTAGCCATCGTGTAATGACGCATGGCCACTATATGTATCAAAATGGCTGACTGCACTTACAAAGCCTGGAGAATTGACTCCAGGGTTTGTAGGGGGTGTTCTGCTCATGCAGAGGCACCCTCACACTGATAACCCAGCACCCTGCCTTCAGGATTGAAAGGCCTGCCTTAGGGGTGACATAGGTTTTAAGTGTAGTGACCTCAGATATAAGAAAAGTTATATCTGTCGTAAGTGGTGCTTGCACCAGCTTACACCGGCTGCAATGGCAGGTCTCTAGTCACAGTTTAAGTGCTCTCTCATGGGTAGCATAATACATGCTGCAGCCCATGGGAGACCCCTGGTGTACCTATGCCCTGGGTACCTTAGTACCATATACTAGCGACTTACAGGGGTACACCAGTAGCCAATTGTGGAGGTACAGAAGTACTTAACAAGTTAAATTTAGGGAGGAAGCACAGTGACTGGGGTACTGATTAGCAGGATCCCAGTCAGACTAGTCTAAAAAGCATACTGACACCAGCAAAAAGTGGGGGTAACCATGAAAGCAGATCCTACTTTTCTACACTGGTTGATCGCTTTCTTGAGGACCTTGGCTGGGTAGGGGAGCAGGGAGATGGTCCGGTAGTTCATCTGTTCGACTGGGTCGGCATAAGGTTTTTTCAGGAGGGCCCTCACTTCAGCGTGTTTCCAGTCCTCCTGGAAGGAGGGCCAGGTGATGGAGGTGGTCAGGACTTTCATGAGCTTATCACCAATAGTCTTCCTTTCGAGGTTGTAGACATGGTGGGGGCAGGGATCCGTGGGTGCTCCTGAGTGCACGGAGTTCATGATGGATATGGTGTCTTGTGTGGTGAAGAGGTCCCAGTGGGTGAGCAGTTGTTCGAGGTTGTGTTTGTGGGTGCAAGATGGTTGATGCTGTCAGCGGCGGCAGGTTGTCATTCGAAGTTTTTGTATGCAGCCGAGATCTTGTCGTGGAAGAAGTCAGCAAGTTTGTCGCACAATTCCTGGAAGGGTGTAATGTTGGGTTTCATGGCAGTAGGGTTGGAGAACTCCTTCACGATGGCGAAGAGTTCCTTACTGTATTTTGTGCTGGCTTTGATGCAGTCTGCTAGGGTATTCTTTTTAGTTTCTTTCAGGAGGCGGTCGTACTGGTTGAGGGCTGTCCGGAAGGCTGTGCGGTCTTCCGTCTTTTTGCTGATGCGCCGCTTCCTTTCCAATTGCTGGCAGTTGCACTTGGTAGATTGCAGTTCCTCGCTGAAGAACTAGCCCCCCAATCCTTCTCAGGGATCCTGTTCATCTGTAAGGCCCTCTCATAAGCCTCAAACCACTTGTCAATATTGTTTCCCACAACAAAGTCAGGTACCAGACCTTTAGAAATATGGACCTTCTCGTCTCCAGAGGGCATTGCATGGCCTTGAGATCCAGCTCTTTCAGACTCAGTTCATGAGCCAGTAGAATTTTCCTCTCCTCCATGGCCAGTTTCCTTTCTTCAGCTTCCAGTTTGAGCTTGGCATCTGCAGCCAATATTCTCTTTCAGCCTTCCTGTCCGCCAGCTCCTCTGGGTACAGACCATAGGAGAACACACTGCTCCCTGCACGAGGAGGGTTCTCCAATTCTGGGGCTAAGTCATCCCCCTCCTCAACAGGCTTCATTCCAAGATCCTCCTGCAGTTCCTGCTCTGATCTGTCCACATCATCCTCTCCATCTTGGTCTTCTGTTGATGAATGGTGGGCCTCTGCCCATGCTCTCAGAGGTGCCTGAAGCTCTGCCCGCCAGGTGCTTCTCTTGGCGGGCAGCCCCCTCTCTTTGCAGAACCCCTTGAGCTCAGCCACTGTGTAGCTCTCCAGGTTGGTAAGGACAAATGCAATTCTTGCATGTGAGGCCACAGACACAAACAGTCAGGTAGAGTAGGAATGAATGTAGAAAAAGAGCAATAATGTAATCTAGAATTGGTCTCAGATATGAGATGGTAGTGTACACAAAATCACTGTATGTCACTGCACAAACACAACTCCCAAACCTCACCACTGGTGTAAGAATTTGGGTTGTTGGTTGACTGGGGTGTGAACCCTGGTCAAGCAGCAGCCATAATCCTGTCAGGGTAAGGCACAAGCAAACCCCAAATTAACCTGTGCTCAACCCTCTGGTGGCTTGACACAGAGCAGTCAGGCTTAACTTAAAGGCAATGTGTAAAGTATTTGTGCAACACTTCAAACAGTAATAAAGTGAAAAACACCACACAAAAAGGATCCCACACCAAGTTAGAAAAATAGAGCAAAATTGAATAAATAAAACAAGACTAAAAGAACAAAAATCCAATCAGTAGAACTGGAGTTATAAATTTTTAAGGATTTTAGTGAAAATAGCACCAAAAAGCACAAATCAGGTCAAAATCACAATTTCAGGCTGACCACGATGGAGTGCAGGTCAGCTACAGTCACCAGATTAAGCCAGCTGAAGTTTTACCTTCTCAAATCCGTGCCAAGAGTCCTGGTCACTGTGGTGGGGGCTGCAAGGAGCAGGGAGAGCGTCACGGGAGGCTGCAGGCATATCGCGAAGAGCAGGCCAGTCGCTGCGGATGGGTGTTGGTGGATCTTCACGTTGGCAAATCGTGGTATGAGCGGTGAGGTCTCGGTGCACCCAGGCCCGTTAGTTGTCTGTAAGGGCCCAAAAGCATTATTTCAGCTCTTTGAGCCACAACAAGGGTCCATGACCTGAGGGACTCCACTTGAAGGTCAGGGACTCACTTCAGCTGGTTCTAGGTGCTGGTTCAGGATGTTGGGGAGCCTTTTATGTCCCTGAGCTCAGATCAGGAGGCCAGCAGACTAACCCTTAGATTCACTCTGGTGTCCTGGGTTCAAGGGTAAAGTTGCAGGTCCAGTTCTCCTTCCCCAGGCAAGAGGGCAGTAGGCCTCAGATCAGCACAGCAGGGCAGCAGTTCCTTCAGAGCAGCACTCCTCCCTCCCATCCTGCCAGTGAGGGCCCAACCAGGCACGCCTAAGCTCCCTATTGTGTGTAGCTGTCTCGGAGGAATACACAACGCCCAACTATCAACTAAATCCAGTCATGTGACCCAGAGGAGCCAGGTTGCAGACACCAAATAGCTAAGGCAGGAAAATACCAACTTTCTAAAAGTGGCATTTTCAATATTGTGACTTAAAATAAATTAGGATTTTTCTTTACAATTCCAGAGACATGAACTGGTTACCTGTTCCCATTTGGAAATTACGCTTATAAAATGTAGTAAGGTAACTCCAATGTTATCTTGTGTGAGAAGTTTTTCACTCCCAGAACATGTAAAACTTAAAAGTACATGTTCAACTTTTTAAATACACTGCCCTCTGGGCTATCCAAGGATTACCTGTTGGATGGAAACAATGTGTTCCAAATATAGTCTTTTTATGAAGGTTTAATAGCAGCACAGTATCAACACAACCTGCCAAGCAGACAACTGCTGGAGATCTGCCTAGAGATTCCACATTCCAAGCAGTTACATGAAACAGTTAGATGATGTTCAAATGTAATCAACTTGGTTAATAGCAAGCACCTACAGAAAGTTATAATAAGAACATAATAGAATAAACATAAACTATAAAAGTAATATACATGTATTAATAAAATATGCAACACATCTTCTCCTCGAAAGGAAAATATGGAAATATTATGACACAAAATCCTTGTACTTATTGGGAACACGTTTCATCCTGTTCGTGTTCTTCACATGGGAAGACACAGACTCCCACAAACTTGCTTGCTTTCCTGAGCCCAACATAACTCTATCCTTTTCACTCTCGGCTGTGACTCTTACAACAGGAGATAAAAGCTTGTCAATTTTTGGGAGAAACTCTTCCTCATCATCCCCCGGGGGGGGGGGGGGCAGAAAACCCCACTAGCCACCAGGGATTTTCATTTTTGTGTGTTGGAAGCGACCCCTTGGGCAAGAGTCGCTTCCAAGGGGGCGATTTATTGTGCATGTTTTTTTTGCCCCACCTGGGGGCAGATCAGCCCGTTTTTTTGGCCTTTCTGTCCCCGCGGGGTGGGGGAGGGCAGAAAACCCCACTAGCCACCAGGGATTTTCATTTTTGTGTGTTGGAAGTGACCCCTTGGGCAAGGGTCGCTTCCAACGGGGCGATTTATTGTGCATGTTTTTTCTGCCCCCCCCCCGGGGGCAGATTGGCCTGTTTTTTGGCCTTTTTGACCCCAGGGGGGGGCAGAAAACACCACTAGGCACCACGGATTTAGTTTTTTGTGTACTGTAAGCAACCCCTTGGGCAAGGGTCGCTTCCAAGGGGGTGATTGTTTGTTTATGTTTTTTCTGCCCCCCCGGGGGCCGATTGGCCCATGTTTTTGGCCTTTCTTCCCCCAAGGGAGGCAGAAAACCCCATTAGGCACCAGGGATTCTTTTTTATTGAAGATGGAAGTGACCCCTTGTCCAAGGGTCGCTTCCAAGGGGGTTAAATTATGTTTATGTATTTTCTGCCCCTGTGGGGACAGATCTGCCCCTTTTTTTGGCCTTTCTGGCCTTCCGGCCTCCCTAGGCAGGAGGGGGGAGGCAGAAAACCCTACTAGGAACCAGGGGTCTATTTCTTTTGCAAGGTGGGCAAATTTCTGTCTGCTGTTTTCTGCCCCAATAGGGGGACAGATCAACCTGGCAGAAAACCCCGCCCGATCCCTTGGGCAAGATTACCTCGAATTTTTCTCGGCCCTATTTGAAGGTCCATCTGGCAGATTGACCATTTGGGTAGTGACATAGCGTGTTATAATGTTAATTGTTTTATTTCTTGGGAATTGCAATTGTAATGTTTTATTTCTCCTTTTTATTCTAGTTTAAGGCTTTTGCTCCTTAGACTGTTCCAAGTTGCGATTTCGTTACTGGTGGTTCAGCAGTATGTGTAGTTACATGTGTTTGGTAAGAGAATTTTTTTGTACTATTTACTCTAAATGAGTTTCATTTCCCTGCATGAATGTGTTTTTTGCAAATGGTGTAAAAATAGCAGTATGTTTGGCTTCTGTTTTTTGAGTGTTAAAATCTTTTTGCATTAGTGCTCGATGTGTATTTTGTTGTCTTGTGAGTAATTGGTTTTGTTTTTTCTTTCTAGTGGGATATCGTTGCTTTTTGCTGTGTCTCTGCAGAGTAGGTGCTGGTGAGTGTAGCTATCTTTGGCAAGTGAGTCATACTGTTTTTGAGTATATAGATCTTTGTGCTAAAGCCACACTTTGTTTATTACTTATTTTGCACAGTGTTTGTTGTTGTTGACTTGTTTGTGAAGTCTCCTTTCTTTGTAAGGACTATGGCTAGCCGCAGGATTACTGCTCAGGAGGTTGTTGGTATGCTTTTTGAGTCTTCCTCTGACCATGGTTCAGAGACTGACGCTGCATCTGAGGCAGAGGAGGCAGTGGAAGATTCTGGCAGTGAGTTTTCTGTCCACGAGGAATCATCAGATGATGAAGCCACTCTTAGTGCAGATGAAGTGCCTGTCTTAGAGGAGGACATTGATGTGCCGATAGTGCAGCAAGAGGCTTCTGGGTTGCAGACTGGGGCTGCAAGGCCCCCCATTGGAAGTGCTGACCTCTGGGTTGCCCTAGGCATGGTGCAGCCGACATTGCCAGACTTTACTGGTGTTCCAGGGTGTAGAGTGGATACTGAAAACGTTTTGCCTATACATTTTTTTCAGTTGTTTATGGACGATGTATTTTTGGCAGAGATTGTTGAGCAGACTAATTTGTATGCTGCACAGTTTTTGAGGGACAACAGTGCCAGCCTTAGGCCCCACTCTAGAGCTACCTGGTGGACTCCCACAACTCTGGAAGGGATGAAGAAGTTCTTGGGTTTAACTTTTTTGATGGGCTTGCTAAGGAAGCCATCGATATCTTCATATTGGTCTACTAGTCCCTTGATGGCAACGGCTATATTTCCGGCAGTCATGAGTCGTGATAGGTATTTGCTTCTGCTTCGGATGCTGCATTTTGTCGATAATGGTTTAGCGTTGCCACGAGATCACCCTGATTGTGACCGTCTTTTTACGATCGGCCTGTCATTGATCACTTTGTAGATCTATTTTCTGAGATCTATGCTCCAGGGAAACAAATAGCTGTGGATGAGTCTTTGGTCTTGTTCAAGGGCCGCTTGGTTTTTAGGCAATACATTCCTAGCAAGAGGGCACGCTATGGAATTAAGATGTATATGCTGTGTGACAATAGGACTGGATATGTCTCTATTTCAGGGTGTACACCGGTAGGGATTCCAGGATTGACCCCCCTGGCTGTCCGTCCACTTTTGGAGTGACTGAGAAAATTGTGTGGGAACTTGGTAGAGGACTTTTTAACAAAGGTCACCATTTAGGTGTAGATAACTTCTTATTTATTTATTTTGAAAGTTTTATATAGCGCGAACATGACCACCGAGGGTATCAGAGCGCTTTACAGATTATGTAACGCAAGGGAATGAGCATACAAAACAGAATAGACAAAGCAACAAATTCAAAGTCTAAAATTAACCAACATACTCGTGAAGACAAAGCAAAACACATCAGCATCAACAGAGGGAGAAAAAAGATCACAGTCTAGAATTGTCCGACAGACTCGTGAACAAGGTGTCTGGGCAAGAGTCAACGGGTATGGACCCAGAATCAGAGGAAGGTGCCAGGCTAAGGCAGAAATTTCTTCTTGTCAAAAGCTTGTGCGGGGACAGTGCAGTGCGTTGCGTAGCGAGGAACTTCTAGCTGTGAAGTTTGCAGACAGGAGAGATGTCTACATGCTGACTACCATCCATGATGAAAGCACTTCACCTGTGACTGTTTGGGGTCAGGTTGCTGAAGTGCGCAAACCTGTGTGCATTTTAGACTATAATAGGCACATGGGTGGTCTTGATAGAGTAGATCAGATGTTGGAACCTTACACTGCTCTTCGTAAGGCTTACATTTGGTCTAAATTCCATGGACATTCTTTTCCATATGTATGCGGATGACACCCAACTTTATCTGTAAGTCTCCTCCCCCGACAACATCATTTCACTCAACACTACCCTATTGACTACTCAAAACTGGTTAACTGAGAATCACCTCCTGCTCAACACTTCCAAAACGGAATTCCTTCTCATTTCTCCTCCGAATTACACTCCTAAGTTAGACCTCTGGATGAACCACCTCACCGCCTTCAACTGCTCCCCCCTCATTATTGACTCAGCTAAATCCCTCGGAATCACCCTGGACAAGCACTTGAACATGAAGACTCATATTAGCAATGTTTACAAGGGAGCTAACCACCTGATGAGGACACTCAGGAATCTCAAACCTTTCCTCCCACAAGCTGACTTCAAGCAAGTGGTCCAAGTGCTGGTTTTGCCGAGGCTAGACTATGGCAGTGCTACGCTCTGCGGTCTCCCCAATTATACCTTGGCCCCACTAAGGGCCTCATTGAATGCGGCAGCCAGATTGGTCACGGGTACCCAAAGAAATGCGCACATCTCCCCAGTCTTAAAATCACTTAACTGGCTACCCTACGAAGCAAGAATACAGCTACAGATTGCCTGCCTATCACACAAAGCCCTCCATTTCAAAACCCCCAGTTATCTAGCGCAAAAGCTGGAACTATCCGGAGGGGGTAGACCCTCTAGGAGTGCTAACTCCCTCCTCCTGAAACCTCAGATCTTTCGCAAAAGGAGAACGTGTCACCGAGCTTTCTCCGGCTCTGCACCGAAGATCTGGAACTCTCTCCCACCAGAAATACGGAGAATCTCCTCCAAGGTTGCTTTCAAAGTGGAAGTAAAAAGATTCCTTATGAACAATTTCTTACCTTAATAGGGTGCTGGATTGTTCTACTCTAAGGCATTGGACTTACACCTTTATCCCTGCGTTGGATGTTATTCTTGCTCTTTTTTTTTCCCTCTCGAATCATTTGCTCCCCTCCTATTTCGCTATGTACCAGTTATTATCTTACTCTTTGTCGACCCCTTGCATTTGTATCCGTTCTTGTTCTGTGAATTCTATTTTGATATGTGCTCTGTCTGGTATCCCGATTTGACACATGTACTGCAATTTTTACCTTCCTCTCCCTCCTATTGTAAAGCGCTCTGATATCCCTCGGGATCATGTTCGCGCTATATAAAACTTTATAAAAAATAAGAAGTTGGCTGTTCATCTTTTCCACTTGGCGACCTTTAATTCTTTTGTTGTATTTAAGGATTGTTGTCATGAGTCAAAGATGACTTTTGCTAAGTTTCAGGAGTCTGTAATAGGCAGCCTAGTTATAGTGGAACAGGCAAGTGTTCCTAGAGTTGGAGTGGTGGAGGATGTGGCTAGATTGAAAGATCACCACTTTCCTGATCACATTCCTCCCACGCCCTCAAAAGACTTTCCCAGTAGGAGATGTAGAGTGTGTTGGCGAAAGGTAAGCAGAAGGAGACTCGTATGTACTGCCCGAGTGTCCTTCTAACCCTGCGCTGTGTGTGCCTGCTTGTTTTAGAATGTACCACATGCAAAATAATTTTTGGGAGCATCCATGAGTGGTAAAGTGAACTGCCTGGTCTGTATTGTTTAAACATTTTGGTTCAGTTTCAAGGTTGGCATTAGTGCAATGTATTTAGTTTCAGATTTTGTGTTGGTAGATTTGTATCTATTTACAATTTGTTTCTGTTCTTTTTTTTGTATAAAAAAACCCTAAATGTGATGGCGGTGTGTGTAGGCTGGCGCTTGGCTGGCAGTGTGCGTGGGCTGGCGCTTGGTTGGCGGTGTGCGTGGACTGGCGCTTGGCTGGCGGTGTGCGTGGACCGGCGCTTGGCTGGGTGTGTGCGTGGACTGGCACTTGGCAGGCGGTGTGCATGGACTGGCGCTTGGCTGGTGGTGTGCGTGGACTGGCGCTTGGCAGGCGGTGTGTGTGGACTGGCGCTTGGCAGGCGGTGTGTGTGGACTGGTGCTTGGCTGGCAGTGTGCATGGACAGGCGCTTGGCTGGGTGTGTGCGTGGACTTGCGCTTGGCTGGGTGTGTGTGTGGACTTGCGCTTGGCTGGGTGTGTGCGTGGACTGGCGCTTGGCTGGGTGTGTGCGTGGTCTGGCGCTTGGCAGGTGGTGAGCGTGGACTGGTGCTTGACAGGTGGTGTGCGTGGACTGGCGCTTGGCTGGCGGTCTGTGTGGACTGGCGCTTGGCAGGCGGTGTGCATGGACTGGCGCTTGGCTGGCAGTGTGCATGGACTGGCGCTTGGCTGGCGGTGTGCGTGGACTGGTGCTTGGCTGGCGGTGTGCATGGACAGGTGCTTGGCTGGGTGTGTGCGTGGACTGGCGCTTAGCTAGGTGTGTGCGTGGACTGGCGCTTGGCTGGGTGTGTGCGTGGTCTGGTGCTTGGCAGGTGGTGTGCGTGGACTGGCGCTTGGCTGGCGGTGTGTGTGGACTGGCGCTTGGCAGGCAGTGTGAATGGGCTGGCGCTTGGCTGGTGGTGTGCGTGGACTGGCGCTTGGCTGGTGGTGTGTGTGGACTGGCGCTTGGCAGGCGGTGTGCGTGGACTGGAGCTTGGCTGGCGGTGTGCATGGACTGGCGCTTGGCTGGCGGTGTGCGTGGACTGGTGCTTGGCAGGCGGTGTGTGTGGACTGGCATTTGGCTGGTGGTGTGTGAGTAGTGGCTTGCTGCTGGTCACTACACACACTGGTAGCCAAATGCCAGTCCACGCAATCCGTCAGCTGGTGTGTTTGCTGTGTCAGGCATTTGGGCGTGTGAAAGTGATGGGCCCTTGAATGGCGCTGTCTGCTGATGTGAGTGTAGTAATTTGATGGGCCCACGTCTGGCAGTGTGAATGGTTTTGTATGTGTCACACAAATGAAAGGTGTATGAATGGCCTGTAAAGAGGTTGGTGCCTTTTCGTGGCTTTACAGCTCACGAGCTGTAAGTCACTGGTTCAGTTTTTTGTCCTTTCAATTATTGACAGTGCATTTCATGTTTGTGAAATCTCTTGTTAATAAAATTTTATACACTGAACCATCACTCACCCTCATGCCAAATCCAACCAGTATGTGTGTGTGCTTGAGGAATAGATGGTTGTGCAGTAATATTTGTGTTTTCTGTCTTTCTCTGCATATGTGTACATTCCATCTAAGATAAACCTACCAACTCTAGATATTCTCGTAAACTAAGCACCCAGGGGAGTACATGATAATGTCTCTCTCGTGGATACCAACAAGTTATCTTACCCACAATGTCCTGCAAACCTCAAAATGTGACTGTCACATTTTCCTTGCATTACTGTGCCATAATTTTCACGCTTCAGAAAGAAACAACAAATTTCCTACCACCCAGCATTTCCACAAGTCTCCCGACAAAAATGGCACCTCACTTGTGTGAGTGGGCCAAGTACCCGTGGCAGGGAAGGGCCCTAAATGTATTGTGGAGACATAAAGATTTCCTATTTTGAAACAACCTGGTTTTGCAAGGGGGGTCACCTGAGTTTTTGGCTCTGGGCTCAGCGGCCATCTAGAGAAACCTACCAAACCCACACATTTCTGAAAACTAGACACGCTGGGGAGTCCAGTAAGGTATGGCCTGCGTGGCTCTTCCAACGTTGGGAAGAGGTGTGGCGCAGCAGCCAGGGCGACTGACTCCGGAACCTGGGGCTCACGGTTCGATCGCCGGCTGCAGATCAGCCCAGCACCATGTGACTCTGGGCAATAGCTCGCTTAATCTTCCCGACGGCCCCCAGTGCCGGGACACCTCTCCGGAGGTAGCTGTGCGCTTTACAAATACTGGACATTTACATTTACGTTTCCCTACCGAGAATTCCCTGCCAACCTCAAATTTTGCTGAAAAAATCAAATTTTTCTCAAATTTTTGTGTCGGAAAGTTGTAGGATCACTGGGCTGACACAAATTTCCTACCACCCAGCGTTCCCCCAGGTCTCCCGATAAAAATGGTACCTCAGTTGTGTGGTGGGTCAAGTACCCGCAACAGGCAAGGGCCCTAAACGTATTGAGGAGACATCAAAATTACCTATCACAAAACAACATGGTTTTGCAAGGGGGGTCACCTGGGTTTTTGGCCCCGGGCTCGGCGGCCATCTTGGGAAACTACCAAACGCACACATTTCTGAAAACTGGACACCCAGGTTGAGTCTGGCGAGGTATGGCTTGCGTGGATCCCCCAGCGTTTTCCTACCCAGAATCCCCTGCAAACCTCAAATTTAGCTGAAAAAAACCACATTTTCCACATATTTGTGTGCGGAATCACCATGCCAGCACAAATGTCCTACCACACAGGGTTCCCCTCAGTCTCCTGAGTAAAATGATACCTCACTTGTGTGGGTGGGGCAAGGGCCTGTGACTGAGAAGAGTCAAAAACATAGGGATTAAGGGTATAAGACAGCGAATTCTAAGCACTACATTTAAAAAAAAATAAGTTTTTAGCCAATTCTGCATTGGACACCCACACAAGTGAGGTATAATGGGGATTTCAGCACCACAAACCCTTTGTTGATACCATTTGCAGGGAAAAAAACAAACAATTTAGCTGTATTTTGGCTAATTTCTGGGTCCCCTCCAGGGGAATCAACAAACCCTGGGTACCTTTAAAATCTCCATGATGTTTAAAGAAAAGGACGCAAATTTGGCGTGGATACCTTATGTGGTCAAAAAGATACAGGTGCCTAAGCGCAAGCTACCCCAAAGAGCCAAAAAGGGCTTAGCACAGGTGGGGAATATGCCTAGCAGCGAAGGGGTTAAAAAAATGTTGTTTTGCAACTTCTATGTGTGCTGCATTAACCAGCACACACAGAAGTTACAAAACGGCATTTAAAGACTGTTTATGTTCAGGAAGGGGGCCCTTCCTTCACATAAACAATCTTCCCCTCAACATAGGACCCTTGCACTATGCCTGCATTGGCGCTAGGCAGCTTAATTTAGCACCAGTGCAGGGGGAAACGCAGGGCTGCCCCATATTCTAGTAAATATGGTGCAGCCCTGCATTTCTAAAGTGACGAAGCGTGTTGTTAGCCTTCTTGGCTTAATGACACGCTTCGTCACTTTCTTGTAAATATGCCCCTTGGTTCTTTAACTTTCCACTTAGCATCATACTATTCCTTCATCTTACTTTGCTTTGCTTCCACTCTTCTGATGACTTGATCTGCATCCTCCCAAACCAGTTTCTTTTCCCAATTCTTCCTGAACCACCACGGACACAATTACATCACAGGATCTCTTCCCTAGAGCAGTTTAAAAGGACTGACCTCAGTGACCGAGTGGGTTGTTACACGATACGTCCGCAACTTCTCTCTCAAATTATTCTTCCACTCACAACCGTACTTACGCGATTCAACCACCCAATCTTTCAAAGCCCGATTAAACCTCTCAACTTGTGCATTTCCTTGTGGCTCGTATAAAGCTGTGGTAATATGTTGTATCCTGAAGTGTTTGAGAAAATCTTCCATCTCTTTAGACCAAAGCTGAACACCATTATCGGTGACTAACACTTCTGGGTAACATTCTCTGGCAAAAACTTCCTTGAAGAACTCAATCACAATCCTAGTGGTTATGTGTGAGACAAACTCAATTTCAGGACACTTTTAATGATAATCTACAAGTACCAAGGCAAACCGGGCTTCCAGTGGTAATTAGTAGAATGGCCCTGAAATATCCATGGCGACCTTCTGCCACAGAAACTTTGGCCAACCCACAGGTATCAAAGGTGCAGGAACCACCCTAAGTGCTCTCTCTCCCTTCACACATTCCTCACACTCCTTGACCACTCTGTCCACCACCCTATCCAACCCTGGCCACCAAAAACTGGCCCTAATGAGTCTTTTTATGCAAGACATAACCAATTGTTGCCTATGAGCGAGCCAAAGGATCACATCCTGCATTTTCAATGGAGGAATGCACTTACCATCCTTAAAAAGGATTCCACCCTCCAGCTCCAATTCACTCAACACTTTCCGTAAGGGCACGTCTCAGGAGACAACTTCTCTTTCCTTGGCCACCCCTCCGAGACATACCCCTTAACTTTCTGCCACAACTCATCCTTGGATCCACAATCCATCCACTCCTCTTCAACAATCCCATCAAATTCCGTTTCCACCACATCCTTAATAGTGGCAATTTTATCCAGTTCTTCCTTAACACACCTCTCTTGTTCCAAACCACAAGGCAATCTAGATAGACAATCAGCCGTAACATTTTTCTTCCCGGGCACATGTTCAACTTTGAAACTGCACGCTTGAAATCTAGATGTCATCCTTGCAAACCGAGCAGTAGCATTTTGCCACCACCAGGTGACAGGATATGTACCAGAGGTTTGTGATCTGTCCTCAAAAGGAAATGACTGCCCAACACATAGTTGCGGAAATGCTTAATTGCCCAGATACAGCCTAGCAACTCCTTCTCAATGACCCCATATCTCCTTTCAGTGTCACTCAGGGTCCTTGAGGCAAATGTCACATTCCACTCTTCTTTACCACACTTCTGGGATAACACACCACCCAAACCATACATGCTGGCATCCACTGATATTATACATTCCTTCCCCATACAAAATGGTTTTAATGTTGGTGCCTCAAGAATATCATCTTTTACTTGTTGAAATGCTTTTTGCTGTCTATCAGACCAATCAAACACAGCATCTTTCCTGGTTAGAGCACGCAAATCTCCATCTCATCTTTGTAGCAAAGTCCTTAATAAATTTACTATAATATTCACACATGCCAACGAATTATAGTTACTTTTCTTTAGTATCTGGTGCTGGCGCCCTCACAATGGCATCCACTATGGACTTCTTAGGCACGACTCCCTGAGCAGACAATGTGTGCCCTAGATACTCCACAGAGCTCTGGAACAGCTTACACTTAGTTCTCTTTAAGGTCAAGCCAACACTTTCCATTTTTTTTACGCACTTCTGTAAGATGACCCACATGTTCTTGATGATTTCTTGAGAATATTGGGATATCCTAAGATTCTGGAAAAATATCTGAATTCCCACCTCAGTTCCTATTTATCGGATCACCAGCTGCTTGATGGTTCTCAGCATGGCTTTAGATGCCTTCATAGCACTGAATCAGCGCTAACTGCGGTTTTTGATAACATCCGGGTTCAGGTTGATGCAGGGTATACAACCCTGCTGGTCCTTCTTGACCTTACTGCGGCTTTTGATACCCTGTCTCCATTGAGGCTGGTGGAACGCCTCAAGGAGATAGGGATTGGGGGCTCTGCCCTTGAGCTTCTCTCCTCCTTTCTTAGTGATAGGGCACAAATAGTGAAACTGGGCCAATTTTATTCTTCTCCCAACCCATTGATTTGTGGAGTCCCTCAGGGATCCTCTCTAAGCCCCACCCTTTTTAATATCTATGTTGCCCCACTGGCGAGGGTGGTGAGAGCCTTTGGATTTGAGGTGCTGTCTTATGCCGATGACACTCAAATCATGGTGTCCATCACTAACAACATCAGCGAAGCTGCCGCAAATTTCAAAAGTTGTATGCAGGTAGTCTCATCTTGGATGGTGGAGAATTATCTTAAATTGAATGGGGAAAAAACGGAGATCCTGATTTTTGGCAACCAACACGATATATGGTCTAATGACTGGTGGCCTGACACCATGGGAAGTTGTCCCTCTCCTGTTTCCCATGGGAAAAATCTGGGGGTTATGGTTGACACTTCTCTGTCCATGAACCTACAGGTTAGCAAAACAGTGTCTATCTGTTTTGGAATAATCAGGCTGCTTAGGAAAATTTCACAGTTCCTGTCGTTTTCATCGCGAAAGCAGGCAGTGATTGCTTTGATACTGTCCAGACTTGATTATTGTAATGCCCTTTATTTGGGCATTAATAAGGGCCTGGTGAGACGGTTACAGATGGTGCAGAATGCTGCAGTGAGGCTGGTGTTGGAGTTGCCAAAGTATCACTCTGTTTCGGCCTCCCTCATCTCGCTGCATTGGCTACCTCTGGATCGTAGAATCCTTTTCAAGACTTTGTGCTTGACTCACAATGCCTATTATGGATCTGGCCCTGAGGCCATCCAGGCAATGTTTCAACGTTATATCCCTACCAGGCAGCTTAGGTCTGCCAGCAAGAACTTGCTGGTGGTTCCTAGGTTTAAGAAGGTTAGATGGGAGGCAGAGCCTTCTCCACTGCTGCTGCCAGGCTGTGGAATTCTCTTCCGGATGGTTTATTGGGTCTTGAGTCATACTCTCTTTTCGCAAGGCCCTGAAAACCTGGCTTTTTACACAGTCTTTAGCTTGAGCATCCTATCCGATTGAACGTTAGTCCTTTGCAGCGCCTTGATGCCCTTGGGCTAAGTTAGCGCTTTATAAATCTAATATTCATTCATTCATTCATATCATCCTGAAAGCATTTCACAAATGAATGCGAATCCCTTAAAATGTGATACATTGCTCTTTGGAAAACTGATGCCGCTGAGGTCATTCCAAAGGGCAGTCTCCTGAACTGATACAACTCCAGCGGCGTAAGAAATGCAGTATAATGTTTGGGGTCTTCAGTTAATTCTATCTGATGGTATGTGGATCTTAAATCAAGCATGGAAAATACCGCAGCACCCTCCAACATACACACCACTTCATTTATATTGGGCAGGGGATGACAATCAACAATGATATTAGCATTCACAGCTCTCAAATCAACACAAAGCCTCAAGGTTTGAACCCCCTTTCGTGTCAAAACTATGGGTAAAACCCACTCTGAGGATTCAATTTCCTCTATAACTCCCTCTCGCATCATGTCATCCAGCATCACCTTTATTTCTTGCCTGACGTTAATGGGGACATCTGTCGGACAGGTCTTGCTTCCTTCTTCATTCTGATCTTATGAGAATACCCTTCCAACTTACCCAATTTATCAGTTAATACTTTGGGAAACTGAAGAGCAATCTTCTCCTCATCATACTTGTCAGCCACCAACAGTACTGGCTCTTTGTTCCTGGGACTGAGAATTATCCCCAACTTCCACTGATCCCTCCAACCAAGTACATTTACTCCTTTTTCCGCAACATACAGCTTGACAAGGACTACTCTACCTTTAAATGCTAAAGCAACTGATGCATGTCCCACTATCTCAATGGTAGACCCATCAAAGCTCTCAGAAATAATATCTGGAGCCTTAAGATCATGTATGCCCAAAACCTTTGAAAGCTTTTGAATGAAATATTTTTTAGGGATGATCGTCCAAGAAGACCCCAAATCTGCCATCAGTTCCAGGTCAATATTTCATATCTTCACTACACATTTGGGTGGTCCCTTGAACTCCTGTTCCACCTCATTAGGACTGACATTCTTAATGGATAGCACCACACCTTGACTGTACCCTTCCAATCTGCCACAAACACACTTCGTACTATCTTCAACATGCAATACTTTACCCCGTTGAGATAAACTGCTTTTCTTTACATCCCTACATACACAGGCAAAATCCCCACTCGGCTGCACTTTTTGCAATCCTTCCCAATATCAGGACAATGGACAAAAGAAGCAACTCGACTGGTGCTACCACACCTATAGCATACTGTAGTTTTTTCATTCTTTTTAGGGTATGGCCGTGCGTTTTTCACACAGTATTATTAACTGTACAAACATCCTCATTATTTAAAGCATTTTTGTTCACCACTGAAGCCATCCATTTTTCAGATTCTTCTAATGCTTTCGCCGTGGTAATCGTGTCCTGTAACTTGGGATCCCCCATAACCCATAGCTGTTCCTGTATTTTTTTTACTTTTCACATGTGCAATGATCTGATCTCTGATCATTTCATCATTCATAGTTCCGAAATTACAAGTGATTGAAAGTGCCCTCAAAGCTGTGAGAAACTCATCACACAATACATTTTCTGCCTGCGACCTAGTATAGAATTTATACTATTCAAAGCAATGTGGGTATTAGGCTTAAATCTCAATTCAATTCTTAACAAAGCTTCTTTGTAAACATAAATGTCCCCTTGATCTTCCACCTGCGACAAGGTTCTAAAAACCACTTGCCCTTCTAACCAGGATTTGTTTGTAATTTGATCTACAAACCCTAATGGTATTGACACCCCTTTTGCTGAGAGCCTCCAATAGAGCTAATTTAGTCCTGCTGCAGTATTTATTGAACCAAGTACGTATGGGTTTGGTTGAGCTAGTTTCATCAGAAGAATATGTTGTAAAACACTCACCCAATTTAGTGAATAAAGAGTCATGGATATCTGGCATAGCCAACATCCTATCCTCAATAGAGTCAAGACATTCGCACCCATTGGCGGCTTTTAGCAAGGCCCGCTTCATTGTACTCCTAAGATCAGGGTGAGAAGCCACTTTTGCCCATTTTATTCTTCTCCTGTTATTAGAGGGTATCAGTTCTGGGGCAAGAGAAACAGGGGTCTGGCTGTCTGTAGGATATTACTGAGGGAGCAATGTAAGGCATTACGATCACTATCAGATCTAAATAGAACTTCCATGTCCAATACCTCACGCCATAAATTGAGAGCAATCATAATATCTATCCGGCTAATAGAACTGGTGGGGTTAAAGGTGTGAGTGGCATTACGTTCTGATGAAGTGCAGCCATTACACACCCTTAGCCCAAACATAACTGAAAAAGACAGGAGCGGATAAGCCATGTCAGACCAACGCTTGACCAGGGCAACGCCAATAGGTGGATTACCCCATATCTCATCTTCAGCTTCAAAAAGGGCCAGGGTACTGTATTCAAGGGGTTCACACATCGTATAAAATCCCCTGCAATATTTACGTAACCCTGTGTCACATGGGATCTCATATGAGAGGCAAATAGGTGCAGCGTCTGTGATTCTCCACCCCCCCTATCGTTCCTCTATTGTACACATTGTAAATCTAATATGCACAAGAATCGCCCCCTGTGACCTTTAGCCCCAGGATGTCAGCAAACAATATGTCTAGAGGACAAGGTTTTGCCATCAGTGATGTACGGACCCAAATTAGGAGACCGCCCAACGGGCGTCCCGTTCCATTATGGCACGCAGGTCTAAAGAAGTTTACATAACCAGGTCTGTGAACTGGCTCAACACTCCGGGTCTCCTGGAGGAACCAAATATCAATTTATCCATAAATGATCCCCACTCCTGGTCTCTCAATTTCATTCTAATCCCGCCACATTCCAGGATAGAAAATTGACTATGTTTGGATGCTTAGCACAGGTGATCAAAGGAGGGTTTATACCTATAACATTAGGGTCCCCCCTCGTAGCATTAAAGTCTGGGGAAACAAGCCCATTTTGCATTGGGTGACCCAATCCCTCCATAAAAAATATATATATAGTGGTTTCCAGTCAGTCTACCATGGAAGTGTCCGGGGGTTGGACAGGATAATGGATCTGCTGAGGATCTATAACCCGGGACAAATTTATCTTAAACTGTATTAGAGTACGTGGAGGAGGTTGGGGATCTTTGCCGCAGCCCAAAGGCTATCAAGCCAGCCACCAATGTTTTAGATGTCAGGGTTAACTTGATAGCGTCGTAGAATCCTACTGCGGATGAAGTGTCATGGAGGTGTCTAGCTTCGTAAAATGTTGGACGGTATGATGGAACAACAGTGCCGCATTGACCTTGTGTTATTTTTGTTAATTAAAGACTCCTCATCCTGGTGTTACTTAGCTCAGCTTTGTGGTCCTCACCATATAGACACTTCCTGTGCTGTCATATGGCGATGTTCGGTTCAGTTCACACACACAGTAGATGAGGGGTAGGAGGAGATGCCCCACTCCGACCTCCTGAAACACAACTCTACACACATATAGAAATGGGGCTATACGAAGTATGTCGCTATTATGCAGAGGTAAGTTGACAGGACACACATGTTGTAAAAACTGCCCTCACCCACAGAAATCTGTGGCATGCTTCATCATGGGGCTGCTAACACACCTCCGCGCAAGCCAACGACAGAGGTGGAGCAATAGGGAGGGGGAGACAAGACAAACATAAAGAAAAACTATGCGGGATCAAAGGAAAAATGCAGAGAAGATGATGTTAAAACTGACGCAGGGATCTCCTAACAACCCTTTATTGGTGGACTCCCTGGTCAGATTAAAAAGGTTTTAAACAACCAGTGGATGGTGGTATGCTGGACTATAATGAACCCACTACCCCTCCACTCTGCAAACTGTCGACATGTTTCAGCCGGCTACTTCGTTATCCCCGGCTTTCATCAGGACTAAAAGAGTAGATCCATAGACCACTCTCCCCACCTCCTACCTTGAGGAGTAGAGCGAAGTCACAGCCTGTGTGAATGCTCAGGTCATTTGGGTTGCGTAAGTTACTCCGAGAGAATTTCCTGCAAGCAATGAGAAAGTTTCACAAATAAACATACAAACTACAGTGCCCATCGTGATAAATATAATAATAAAAAACATTTATAAAGTGACAAAAGTGGTCTCGCTCCTCTTAACATATAGTGCGACCCGGTTTATGCTATAGTTTAATGTAGACACCACCGGTATGAAGGACCAATCGTCCTGTGTGAGCGTAGTAATGTCGCTCTTTAAATAAAAAGACATAGGGTCATCATTACTCAGTCAACCATCCCAAACGTGCACTCGGTATACCTTACAGAGTTTCATTGATAATTGTGTTCGAACTGGCGGGGGAGTGAGGATGGCTCCATGTAGTCACACTCTGCATTGATAAAGATAAAAAATGTTGATTAAGTAACAAATGGTCGGTATGCGGGCCGGCCGGGGTGTGCTCACAAAATCTCGCCCCAGGCTCTATGCCCAACTCCATAGTGGTCAATTTGCGAGAGCACCTGATTAGCGTGTTGCCCTGGTGGTTTTTTGTGGTTAGATTGGCCCTACACTCATGTACGGGGCTAGACAGGGCAAACAAAAAAGATCACCGGGTCCTAGCCTTGTTGCCCCCCGGTCCCCCCTGCTTACTATGTCAAGGTGAGCTCGTCTCGGACATCTCGTCCCTCCCGGCGCTGCGAAAAGAACAGTTCAGCCTTATCCGCGAGTTCCTTGGGGAGGAGACGTCGGTTTTCCATTCGGCCTTAGATTTATGAGGAGCCACAGCAGCAGAGGTCGTAGAGGAAACCAGGGGTGAGGTCGCGGCAAGAGGGATATCAGGACGAGTACTAGATAAATGGTGTCCAGACCGTTGTTTGTGTGTTATCTCTATGGTATTATCTCTGCTCCTATTGTACTCTGAGATCAGGGCCATGTAGGAGGAGGGCACTTCACTTGGTGGAGGTTTACATGAAGGTGAGTGTATTAAAGTTTTTAAGTGCCCAACCTCTGCTGTTAGAGAGAGCACTTGCGCCTTTAATGCAACAATCTCATTCTGCAACTGTCTAAATGAAGCAAGGATTCCTACAGAGTCCGCGCTACCCTCGTCGTGATCTGCCCCAGTCGTAGATGTTAGGGGCACATCGTTTGGACTTTTGCCAGCTCGTATTTTATCACTAGGTGTGGTAGAGGAGTTACTTAAGTTAGTCTCCCGGAGCACACGCACTGTCTCTTCTCCAGGCAGGAAACAAGATGTATCAAGACCAGCAAACCTGTTCGAGCACTCTGGTGAGTTGGTCAATAGCCTTGCATCATGTATAAATGAAACGGTGTGATTAGTAATTAAAGGAGGGCGGTAGATGAGCCCTCAGCCTGCTGGGTGGAATTAGTCACCAGGGATTTAGATTTATACTTTGTAGAGAAAATGGGCACTATTTTGTCATGTTTTTGGGGGCAAATTCTTCCCTGCTCGTCCCGCAGAAGCGACTCCACCTCCTCAATTAGAGTGGCTATGTAAGCAAGAGTTGGAGAAGGCTGATACTTGGTAGATACATTTTCTTACCCGGTAAGGTATCTGCTGCTTTCCGTTTACCCATAGCTACAACACAAAATAACCCAAGTGGGTTTCAGGCAGAAAGACCAGCAACAGGCACTAGGTGACAAAAACGATCTTTAGGTAGCGCCTAGATCTGTTGGACGACGCACGCGGGGCTAAAAAAAGAAACTTGCAGGGTAAGACCAAGTGAAATCTATAGCAAAAGTAGAAAAGGAAAACCTCTTCATACAGAGAATAACACTATTGCAATAGTTATTACACAGAAATAGGCAGTAGATCACATCGGTGTGCTGTAAGCTAAGAAGAAGACTCCACAGATCAATAGCTCACGGCCAATTAAATAATCATATTCTGCCTAGACTTCAGCAAGTTCTGCCTGTCTCTGCAGCACAAATGAATCATCCTTAAGAGCAGCAAGAAACTTTAGTTGGGTCTTAATTGAAAAATCTCACTTATACCTGGTATTCATAGACCTGAAGTCAGCATTTGACCTGGTCCCCCGCTCCAAACTATGGGAAGTTTTAAAAGATAATGAGGTTCCATCTTAACTTTTGGAAATTATCAAGCGTCTGCCTGCAAGATGGCGCCGGTGTAGGGCACGAGCTCGCGTCGCTCCCCTCCGTGAGTCTCCCGAGGTTGAAGGTTGAAGGAAGCCCCGCGCCAGAGTACACCGGAGTATGCTGTCCGGCTTCTATTTTGGCGATTACTGCTGGCGGGGTGTGGCCGGAGCTGAATTACGGATGCGCAACGGTCGAGGCTGGGTGATCAAGGTTGCGGCTGGTGCAGCCATAAACACTGCTTGGGTGCTCCCTAGGATTTTCCATTTCCCGCTGCGGCTCTGGACTATTCCGGCAAAGAAACGAAGAATGCCCGGCAGCAGGACAAAGAAAACGGCCGTGGCCGCTGGCACGACGAGCGGACTCCCTCCCTCCTCGCAAGACTCTGGTAAGGTGACGAGGAGGGGGAAAATCCTGAAGGGATCCCAGATAGGGGCACTACGAAATCTGATAGCTGGGACAGTGGAACCAAAACAACAAAACGACCTGGAAAGACAGGCTTGCTAAGTGATTTAAAGGGGTCTCAGCCTTCAATTCCAGCCCTATTTTCTGGCAGTAACAAAGCTCACACCACGGATCTTGGAGGACGGAAGCAAACCAGTGGGTCCAGGAACAATACTGTTGTCCTGTTGGAGGAGGGAAGGACGGATGTCTCCCTCGCTCTGCAACTGAGGAAAGTGGATGTCTCAAATAACTCCAATATACTTCGGGTGAAGCACCACCCCAAAATATCGAGTCTAGCCCAACGCTAAAGGTAGGAGAGGGTATATTGACTGGTTCTGTGCTGACCTCAGTTATAAGTCATGAAGGAGTCACTGGAGATGGAGCTAGTGATAAGGGTCATGATCACGATTTGGTAAAGCAGACGCAGATGAGTGAAACTCATCCAGATTTCCAGTTGGCAGGTCAACCTGTAATATTCGCCCATATGGAGATACAAGCTATCGGAGCCACGGGGGGTGAACCCGAAAGCACTCTAGGCCAGAGCAGGGACATCAAGGAGAAGCTTCCAATAATTATGGCTAAATCTCCTGATATTGGGGAAAAATTATTCTTGCTCATGGATGAATCAGACCTTTCCAACTTGGAGGATTCGTCATCTTCCTTGAGTGATGAGCCAGTCTCCTATTCTTCCTCCAGCGATGCTTTGGATAATACCACCTGTTTAACCCAGCGCAAAGTTTCAGGGAAGGGCGAGCGGGGGGAAAAAAAGAAGAAGAAGAAAAGGGGAGCCGGTAGCGAAGACACCCACGCGAGCAGGAAAGAGACCTCCATGGAGAACTTACGTTGGGACTACTCGGCAACCCAGCTGGTTTTCTCGACAGAGGAACCTGGAGGGACCCCAAAAGAACTTAATGGCACTACAGGGGGTACTTCCTCTCAATCATCCACAGTTGATGGCTCATTGGCAGTAATTCTTCAAACAATCAAACAGGTGCAGGAAGAAGCCAGGAGCTCGAGTCGCCGGGCGAGGCTAGCTACAAAAAAACTACACGGAACTATTAAGAAGATTAATAAAACATGCTCAGATATTGCTGGTAGAATAACGATGGTGGAGGAATGGACTGAGTGTCTTGAAACTGAAGTTAATGCTCTAAAACTACAGATATCCTCGCAAGTAGCAGCTATGGCCAACGTCCTCTGGAAGCTTGAGGATCAAGAGAATAGACAGAGGCGTAATAATTTGAGAGTATTGGGAGTGCCTGAGGGAGCCGAAGGCTCGGACACTGGAGCCTATATTGTTAAACTATTAAGGGGTGCCTTCCCAGAAAAAGCAAAATGGGATTGGGAGGCAGAGATTCAACGTGCCCATAGATTCCCCTTAATGTTAAGAAAGACCCGGCCCAACAAAGTGGAAAGACCCAGGGCCATTTTGGCCTACTTGGGAATTTCTTGCTGCGTCAAGAAATTTTTGAGCAAGCCCGTCCTAATGCGAAAAAGGAGTCTGGAGGTGTCACCTTCTTTGTTAGGCCAGATTTTGCACATGCCACGGTAGAGAGGCGATGGCGGCTGCGGCAACTGTTTAATCCGTTTCAGCAAAATACCCATAGTTTTACATCCGAGATTGTGGCCCAGGAATATCTAAAAGAAATTAGTGGGGGATCGGCTGCAAGATTGTAGGTAATACAATCATAGGATGTAACAGGCCACCCGGGCAAGACTAGGACTAGGCAATAGGCAGCCAAGCCAGTTGAAAGCGCTTTTGAGCCCATAGTTTTGATTATTCCTGGTGTAAGCTAGATATTATGCCACTCTGGGGCTTTTGGCCTGGTTTCTTTAATTCTATTTTAGGGGGGTCACGGTAGGGGAGCGACCGGGGATGCATGCTTCCACAGGCGCCATCATTCAGGCATGTTGCCTGATTGCTCAATTGGTGGTGGGGGAGGGGGAGGTTCAGTGGGAAGGGAGGCATGGGTGGATGCTACACAAGTAAACAAAGGGTACAGATTCATAATTGGGGAAGGGGGAAAAAAAGGAAGGGTGAGTCTATTGGTTGGCCAGCATCAAGACGGTGTGTATGAAGTGTCTAAAAAGGAATTTAAAGAAGGGAAGGGATGAGTAAACTAAGAATTGCCTCGGTCAACATTTGTGGGCTTAACGATAAAAAAAAGAGGATTAAAGTAGCTCTGGAACTGCAAGTCTTAGAGGCTGACATAATCTGTCTCCAGGAGACACCCATTGAGGGATTTCAATTGTCACTGTTGGATGCATTGGGTTTTAAACTGGTCGGTAGTACTCTCCAAGGCACACGGACTTGTGTGTGGCAATTTTAGCTAAAAGGAGCTCTATGCAATTCTTTACACGAACGCGTACAGATAGATTTGAAAGATGGGTCATCACGGAATTCCCTTCTGCTGCAAGTAGATTTACCTTGTGTTCCGTATATGGATCAATTTTAGACGATCCGGGATTATACGACTGGCTGACTAATGAATTGGTATCTTGGCCGACTCACATAGTTTTCTGTGGAGATTTAAATATTAATTTACCTACTAGCTGGTCTTGTGAGGAGCAGTATAAATATTGTGGAAGGAAACCAAAAGTATTTCAGTCTTTCAAAAGCCTTTGTAAAGACCACATCCTGATGGATGTTTGGCAAATCAAGAGACCTACGGAACTGGGTTATACCTTTTTTCCTCGCCACAGCAGTCGTACGCTGATTAGATTTCTTTTTTGTATCACACTCCATAATCCAAGAGTGTGATATCCAAATCTATCCCTGGGTCATGCCTGACCATAATCCTCTTGTGCTGGTGATCAAGAATGGGGGTAATCCCAAAAAGGGCACTAATTGGAGCTTTGAGCGAGCGTTACTGGTCAACAGTGACTATCTAGGTCATATGAGGAATTGGATACCGTTATTTCTCAGAGAAAACTTAGGTAGTTCATCCTTGGAGGTTGTTTGGGGCGCTCTGAAAGCGGGGATTTGGGGAGAGACCCTTCAGTTTACACTAACCCGGGTGAAGAAGGAAAAACAGAGAATGCAGGAGCTATATGCCACACTAGCTTTGGAAGAGAAGAAACTAATAGGTGCCACGCAACAGAAAAAGAATATTCAAGAGGTGCAAATGGGGGTCACGATGGCAAAAGTGGCTATTAATGAGATTACGACAGCAAAAATAGCAGATAAATATACAGTGTGGAGGGAGGAAGCCTATGAGTGTAGTGAGCAAGTCGGGGGTACTCTAGCCATAAGGGTGAGACAAAAGAGTGGCCAAAACGAAGTCCGAGAAATACGGGGTCCAGTGCAAGGCATCATCTCTGACCCGGTAGGAATAAGGATGGCGTTTAGAAGATTTTATCAGTCATTGTATTTAGAAACTGGCAAGGGGGAGGACGTGGATTTAATCAGTTTTCTGGACTCAATACAACTCCCGAGATTTGGTGAAGAAGAACAACAGGGTCTAGAGGGGAGTCCCTTGTGGGAA
Organism: Calotriton arnoldi; assembly: GCA_963921515.1. NCBI lineage: Eukaryota > Metazoa > Chordata > Amphibia > Caudata > Salamandridae > Calotriton > Calotriton arnoldi. Next base: position 811,434 of record CAWUFW010002175.1, on the reverse strand, counting down.
GAGATCTTAGCTGCTGTCTCCTCTCTGGCTGCAGGGAAGGCAGCTGGGGTTGATGGTATCCCGGCAGAATTCTACAGGGTATTTGCGCCAGAATTGAGGGACTGCCTAACCAGTTTGTTTACACTTATCTTTAAAGGAAACAACCCTCACCCTCGTGGTCTCAGGCAAAGATTGTGGTTTTCCCTAAAAAAAAAAAATTGCAACGGAACTCAGGTCCTATAGACCGATCACCCTGATTAATGGGGACTCTAAAATATACTCAAAAGTTCTTGCCTCCCGAATGTCCCCAATTATCAGCAAAGTAGTGACCGGACGGCAACATGGGTTTATACCTGGGAGAAGCCCTACGGACCACATCAGATGAGTAATCTCTCTGTTCGATGCAGCCCAGGTAGCGGGAGACCCTATCACTCTGATTCTGCTGGATGCGGAGAAAGCTTTTGATAGGGTCTGCTGGCATTATCTGTGGACTGTGTTAGAGAGGGTAAACATAGGACCCGAATTCTGGTTAGCTATTAAGGCTTTATATTTTGAACCAAAAGCCAGAGTGTTTGTGACAGGGGAACTGTCGGAATCATTCGAGATTTCAAGGGGGGCTATGCAGGGGTGCCCATGCTCCCCACTCTTGTTTGCCCTATACATAGATCCATTTATACGCAGGCTTGAGCTAAATGCTAGCATCCCCCCTATGGTTTTTAGTGGCTGAGATACAAAGACCCTTTCTTACGCAGACAATATAGCCCTAGTCACTTCCGAACCATCTATGGCACATGTGGAGATAGAGAAAGAGGTGGGAGAGTTTGGGCGTTTCTCGGGCTACTCGTTAAAGAAAGAAAAAACAGTAATTTTGGTTAATAATCAGATCTCCCTGGTGGACGCTCATGTAGTCACAAGCGCTGTATATTTTGGAATTTCCATTGCCCCCGATCTAGATGTCATTATTAAAGAAAATTTTGAGCCCTTTATTGAAAAGTCCAAAAGAGATTTGTACAGGTTAAAGTTAAATAACCTACACCTATCCTTGGCAGACCGATGCAACGTCATTAAAATGATTCTTTTTCCCCAAATCCTTTATTTTTTTCGTGCTATCCCTTTAGAGATAGGAAACCTCTGGTTCAAAAAACTGGAAGAGTTGATCTCCCAATTTGTCAGGTCATATGCAAAACCGAGAAGAGCCCTAAAATTCCTGACCCTCCCTAAAGATAGAGGCGGGTGGGGTTTACCAAATTTAAAATTGTATTACTGGGCCTCCATATTGCAGAATTTAGGGCCCCTGCTACAAGATAAACCACCCCCACAAACAGGAGTTGAGTATTTCCCCTCTCCTTTTGAGTTATTGAAAGGTGAAGGGGTGTGGGGAAACTTATGGAGTCAAATTGAGCTTAACTACTTTAAGAGAGTCTGGGGCATATTAGCAAGACTGGCGATAAAATTATCGCCGTTTTAGCGGCAGGAAACTGCCGCTAAAACGGCGATGCTAATATGCGTTATAGAATTCCAATAGAAGCCCAGGTTAGATGTGCAGGACATCTAACCTGGGCTTCTATTGGAATTCCATAACGCATATTAGCAAGCCCATTATCGCCGTTTTAGCGGCAGTTTCCTGCCGCTAAAACGGCGATAATTTTATCGCCAGTCTTGCTAATATGCCCCTCTGTTTTAAGATCTAACTGAATGCTTTTAAAGTTTGGTCAACGGTCCGTAAGGTAATGGGCTTGGGTAGACTTAATTTTTACACCCCATTAAGTGATAATAAGTACCTGCCAGAAATCTTTGGGGATCAGTATACCCTACGCTGGGTTAAAATTGGCTTAAACAAGGTTGGCTTTTTTCTCTCTCCCATGGGTATAAGGTCGTTCCAAGAGATTAGGAATGAATTTGATATTAGTCAGAAAGATTTTTTAAGTATCTTCAGGTCAGGGATTTCTTAAATCGTAAGGGAGATGGCCCAATCGGAATTCAAAGATGTGATCTGGTCGCTGTATTGGTAGAGGGGCGTAAACCTTCCATTGGAGTTATTTATTCCCTCCTTAATAAACGTATGAAAGATGATATAGATAAACACTCCTTGAAGTGGCAAGAGCAGCTGGCTATCACTGAATCTAGTTTTCAGGAGTCCTTCTCTCTGGCTCAAACAACGTTATTATCCTTGAAGCTTCAAGTGCAGTATTATAAAACCTGCTTTAATCTTTAATACACTCCTAGTAGGATTATTAAATGGGGGGACGGTAAAGGCTCTCGATGCCCCAGATGCCAACTTAGGGGGGCTGATATTGTACATATTTTGCTACCTGTCAATTGTTAACATGTATTAAAACCCAAATTGCAGAGTTTTTCAACGCAAAATTAAATATTCGGGTATCCCTGACCCTCGCTGTGATACTTCTGGGAGTGCCAGATGGAGAAAGGTTGTCAAGGGGTAGGGCATTGGTATTTATCGCCGTGACCATTTTTCGATTAGGTATAGCTTCGGCATGGCTAGATAATAACCCACCAGTTTTTCAACAATGGTTAGCCCGGGTGCTGGCAACATGTAATCTGGAAAAAGCAATCTTTTCAAGGAAAGAGGTCCGTGGTAAAAGGAAGGGTCTTCGGAGGTGGGGACCGCTAATTGATTGGATAGAATCGAGGAGTTGAGAAAGTTACGCACAATGCACTTTAGTTAAATGCTTGGTCCTTGTTTATGCATATCGGTCTTGGTTTTTACTTTCCCCTTGTTCTTAATCAATTAGGAAGTATGATTTGTACTGCGGTTATGAAATGATTCTGTTTAAATGTGTAGCGGGGGTGGGTTGGGATCGGGTTTTTACACTTGGGGTAAAATGATGGTGTTTTTTTCTGTATAATGAATTATTGAAATTAAATTGAAAATTGATAATAAAATTAATTTAAAATAAAAAATGAAATTATCAAGCGTCTGCATAATGACACCTATGCTCAGGTCCGATGGGGATCAAGGGAGCAATTGACAGAGCGAGTAGGAGTCTGTAAGGGAGTACGCTAGGGATGCGTCCTAGCACCCACCCTGTTTTCATTATATCTAAAGGGGGTGGTGGCACATTTGGAAGATTGTCTAAGTGACGCACCAAGTCTGGCAGGTAAGAAGATCCCCCTTGTTGTGTGGTTCCTAGGAGTCCTCCAGGACCTGCGCGTTTTGGATGACCTAAACTGAGGGCTTGGTGTCCAAACCGACTCTGGACACCCCCACAGGATATGGCAGCCGTTAGACCAGCTAGCTCTACAGTGCCACTACCACCCCCCTGTATTCTACAGTGGTGTATGTAGTCTCTGGCAACCACTGAACATGACAATCCTTTATTCTTCAGGGATCGTGGAAAACAGTACAGTACTTTTCGCTCAGACACTCGTGCTTGTTTTCTCTCAGAAAATACACAGGATGGCGATTAGGATGTTTCAATAAGTATTTATTGGTCCAGCGACAGCCTTGTGGAAAACATATGTGCTGCGACAATCAGGAGACAGAAGCATACTAAAGAGATGGCTAGTACCAATATAGTAAACAGTAGATACATTTCTACCATAGTGCTAATAGGATGAACATATATGGTTCAGATAAGAACAGTAGCACTTGCATATTCCTAAAATGCGCGCCCTAAGTGATTTTGCTGAAATGTACCTAGTCTACCCTGGATATGTAGGTGTATGTGTGTATAGCTATGTGTACCTGTAGCCAAGAAACCCCTAGGGAAGAACCAGCCCCCTCACCTGATGGTTGGGAATGAAGGACCCCGTCTATGCTTCGAGGATGACAGTCCGCAAAAGCTTCTTCACTACGACCCAGTCACCGGGACTAATGTTGTGGAACTGCTCATGATGTGGCGATGCTGTTGCCGTTTCGTCCTGGTGAGACACAGAATGAACCACGTCAGCCAATCCTTTACAGTAATCGAGCACAAAATCGTCTGTGATGTTTACAAGCATATTTGCAGGCACAGCAGGCAATCGCATAGCCCTCCCGAAGATTATTTCATGAGGCGACAGTCCTGTCTGTCGATCTGGGACACTGTGAAGACTCATCAGCACCAGATGCAACGCATCGGGCCATTTCAGAGATGCCGAAGCACACACTTTAAAAGTCTTGATTTCAAAGTGCCGTTGACTTGTTCCACAATACCTGAAGCTTCTGGCTGATAGCTGCAAAGTAATCTCTGTTCCACTTGTAAATCTGCACAAAACATTCTCAGAACCTAATTATTAAACTTAGTTCCTCGGTTTGACTCCAAATAGGTTGGAAGACCGAATCTTGGACCGAGTTCCCTCAATAACAGCTTAGCTACTTTGAGGCTATCATATCTTCTAGTCGAGTAGGCTTCTGCCCAACGTGAAAAGATGACACAACTACTAGAATGTACCTCAACCCATTACACACTGGCATCTCAACAAAATTCAATTGCAAACTGTTGAAAGGACCTCCAGATCTCCCTATGTGGCTCAGTGTAACAGCAGTTCACTTTCCCACATTCATGTGCGGACAAATCACACGTTGATAACAGAATGCCTCAGCCATCGTTCGAAACTTTGGGTTAAACCAAGTCTGCCTAAACAACCTCACTAGGGCATCTCTTCCCACATGCATCGGCCGGTGATAGTACCTCGTCATCGGGGGCAACAAACTATTAGGTAGTACTGGTCTTCCATCTCCTGACCCAAATGTCATCATCTTGTTTTACACATCCTGCTCTGATCCGATCTTCCTGTTCCTCCTCAGTAACTTCCTTTTGCAACATCTTCACTTCCTCCCGTGTGTCAGCAATTGTCATCAAAAGGCTGAAGTTGGTATCATCTGTTCCCTTATTTGTGTATTCACCATTGAAAGTTCAAACGTTTAGTGCACAGTAACGTGCAACTTCGTTGGCATAACGATTACCTATTGTCACAAAATTGCTTCCTTTACAATGAGTAGAGCACTTAACAACAGCAACTTGTGCTGGCATCTGCAGGGCTTCTAACAGTTTTCTCACATTTTACCCATTGCAGATCGGGGACCCTGAAGAGGTCATAAATCCCCTCTGAGACCATAACTGCCCAAAGTCGTGAACTACACCGAACCCATACTGGCTATCAGTAAATATTGTCACTTTTAGCTGGTCTCAAACGCAGCATGCTCTGGTAAGGGCAATCCACTCTGCCACCTGTGTGGAGAATACTCCTTGAAGCCAGGCAGCTTCCACCACTCCTGTAACAGTACAGACAGCATAACCACCCCTCAGATTTCCCTCACTGTCCCTTAGACAGGAGTCATCCACAAACAAGGTGTAATCAGATTCAGACAATGGCTTGTCAGAAATATCGGGACGGGGTTTGGTGCATAGTTCAGTGACATCAAGACAGTCATGCTCTACTTCGATCTCATCCGCATCATAATCAGGTAAAGGTAACAGAGTAGCAGGATTCAGGACCGAACATCTTTTCAAGGTGACATTTTCTGCGGATAAAATTGTTTGCTCAAACCTTGTGAGCCTACTCTTGGTTAGGTGTTGAGTACGAGTTTGAGTCAACAATATCTCAACAGAGTGGGGAATGTAGATCATCAAAGTGTGACCCATCACAATGCTTTCACATCTCTCTATGCTGACACCTGTTGCAGCAAAGGATGCAATGGGGAAGTTACTGGATCCAGAGTAACTGAGAAATAGGCAACTGGTCTATGGACACTTCTATGATTCTGTGTCAATACGGAGAGTGAACCTTCTCGTTCACTACAAAAGAACAAAAACGCTTTGTTGTAATCTGGCATTCCTAATGCAGAAGTGCAACAAAGGCCTTCTCTCAGCTCCAGGAATGCATTCAAGCAATCATTGTCCCAGGGCAAGGGATCAGACCCATCTTTGTGTGTCAGCCTCTGTGGAGGCTTGGCCATTAGGGAAAGTTGGGTATCCACTGGTGACAGTAGCCCACCATTCCCAGAAACATCCTGACTTCTTTCTGCATGCGAGGCGGATTCATTTGTATGATCGCCGATATTCTTTCTTATGACAACTTTCTCGCATCCTTCACAATGTGATGTCCTAAGTAGAAAACGTTTGTCATACAGTACTGCAACTTGCTTGGGACATTTTATGTCCATTCTCAGACAAATGGTTCAGCAGGGCAATTGTATCAATTTTACAGGCATCTGGAGTATTCGACGGAACAAACAGGTCATCAATATACAGGACTTGGAAAGAATTACAGGGCATGACCAGGGACTCCAAATTATTTTTCAAGATCTGGTTAAACATGGAAGGACACGCTGTATATCCTTGTGGGGCATGGCACCATGTTAAAACACGAATCCCCAGCCGGAAAGTGAATACGAATTGGCTTTCCTCATGAAGGGGAACAAAAAAGAAGGTCTGACAAAGATCAATGACGGTAAACCTTTCAGCCGAACATGGAATCTGAAACAATATCACAGATGGATTCGGTACCACGGGACACAAAGGAACCACTATGTTATTTATCTTGCAAAGATCCTGCACGATGCAGTACTTACCGCTCGGCTTCTGCAAGCTCATAATGGGTGAGTTACATGGACTCCCCAGGATCTCCTTCAAAATGCCTTGCTCAATCATAGCCTCAATCACAGGGGTAATTTCAGCAACTGTCTCGGGCGTTAGGTTATACTGTGGTATTCTCGACTATTCTGCATTTGGCTTGACCTGAATACGAACCAGCTCAACTCCTCGGATGAGTCCAATGTCCTTTCCAGAAAAATCCCAAACTAGATCTCTCACTGTGTCTCTGAGATCTAATGGTAAGTCTTCCACTGTCAACATGGGGAACAGTGAGACACACAAGTTCTGACTTGCTAGTTTAAAGGCAATGTTCTCATTGTTTGTCTGAAGCTCAATACCCTTTAGTGTGCACTAGATGGTGCAATTTAACTTGCACAACAAGTCACATCCTAACAGGTACACATGACTAGCATCACACACCACAAATTGATGATAATCCTCAAATGTCCCTATCTTCACAGGCACTTCTTCAGTAAGGGGGTTTGACCATCGTTTATTTGCGACTTCTACAACTAGGATTGTTTTTCCTGAGAGGGGTAGGTTTGGAACCTCTGCTGTTCTCACAGTAAAGCGGGTAGCACCAGTGTCAATCAAGAAAGTGACATTTTGGCCATGTACATCAGCATCAACGTTTGGTCCACTCTGGTCTATGTCTAAGACTGCGCCCCACCTCAGGCACCATCATAAGGATTGATCTAAACCGTACTCATTTTAATGCGTTGAACATGGGAAACTGTTGATACAGACCATTATAAGGGGACATGTTCTGATTTGCATTCACATCTACGTTCTGATTAAATCGGGCACTACTTGCAGCTTGCTGTGGCTTTGGGGGCTATGGCACTTGCATCATAGGACCTTGGGAACCCGCTGAATTTTAGAATCTCAACTTGGGCATATTCTGGGGTTGCATAACATTACCCTGAGGTTGACTTAACCCTCCATTCTTTTCCTGATTTGAAGGATTAAAGCGACATTCGCGTTTCCAATGCCCCAACTTATTGCAATAGTGACATGGGCTTGACTTCTTTAACGTGGCAACATCAACTCTAGTCTTAGGATCTATAGCAACACCTCTTCCCCTTCCTTGTCCCTGAAATACTCCACCTTGTTGCATCGGAGTCCCAGACTGATAGACTCCTTGCATAGGGGTAACATTCCCTACATAAGGTTGTCCCTGATTCCTTTGAGCAGCTTTCATCTGTGCTACCATCAATTCTTCCTTCAGCTTTTGTGCTTCATTTCAATTTTGTCACAACAGTGCTTTGGGTAACACATAATTTTGTCAACAGACTTATTCTGCCAACAGATCAAATGTTGCAGTATCATCATACTAATTTCAGGTCTCAACTCAGTCACAAATCGGGGACACCAACTGTCCCGTATCTTTGGGTTCTAGAGTGTCCATCCCGCTATACTGTTTGAAAGTCTGCAACAACCTTTCATAGAATGCATGAATCATCTCTTTAGGTTCTTGGGTCGTCCTGCCAATCTTCACCCAATCAATATTCTGTGGTGGCACTTTTGCTTTCAAACAAGTGATCACCTGCTCGTATTTCTTCATCACCACAGGCGACGGACCATGTGTCACCGGGTCTTATTCACGTTCTCCTTCAGGCCATTCTATAGCTATCTTACGTGGCTGACCATAGATCACTAGGGACCACAATTTCGAACAACGTATTCAGATCGATCCACAAGACTTTCAAAATTTTCCCAAAAGGATCAACCTATTTGTTCCACTATACAGGCTTTTCTCTCAGCCTCTGGAAATCATTAGTAAAAGCTGCAAGATCACCTCTACTCCAAGGTACATGCACATATACTGCACTCAGTACTTTCCTCAAAGGGAAAGCCTTGACATCCATTCCCGTTTCCCCCAAAGGAGGAGGTTCTCCTGTCGTTCTTTTAGAACCCTTTCTTTTTGCCCATCGTTCTCCCATTTGTCTAAGGTGCTCCAAATTCGGATGTTCACAATTAATTCTTGAATTTGGGTCTTCAATCCTGGTAATCTCAGATTCTCTATGTCCTAATCGCAACTCTATGATTTTTCTGTCAAGCCTTTGTTCGTTCTATATCAACATCATATCTCTGAGCCAATTCAGATAATTTCTCATGGGCCTGTCTTACTCTCCTACTGATATCTTTATTCATAAACAACAATTCATTCTGTTGGTAGGTATCTACTCCCAGTTATAATTTCATCCAGTTCAGTTTTTAATTTAACCACATCTATTAAATCTACCTTCACAGCTGATTTTATTGTCCCCTGACTCATCTTTGCACTCCTATTTCCATGGGGATCATTATTATTATGCTCCTTCGACCACTGCTCTAAATCCTGAACACCAAATAGATGTTGACTCTCAGAAGTTCTTTTTTGTTTGGTGCTGTCTTGGGTCAGACTATTTCATATATTTGGGCGAGTTTTCCATACGGGAGAATCCATATCTGCCAGTCTTGGAAAAGACCTTATAGGTCTGAATCCATTCTGTAGTACAGAAGAATCTCCACTCGCTGCACACGGTGAGCTCGCATTCATTGGAACCAATGGAACAAATTGTATTCTCTGGCTATCTGCTCCTCCTTCTGGTACCTTCGCTTCTGTAGAAGCAGGCACTCTCTGACTCTCATTCCCTGCAGGACTTGGAGCGTACATAGGGCCTATAGGTCCAATAGTAACCAGTACTGTATGAGCATCCGGAAGTCTCGAAACCAAATTAGTGCTATAATTTTCAGAAGAACATGGGACACATGCTCCCTTATTCCCTCTTGCTGTAGTTTGTGTCATGCCAGCTGATGTAAACTCTACAACACCAGGACTAGAAGTAACTGGTGCGGAAACACTTCCAGAACTACCAGTAAGAATCGTATTTACCCCATTTCCCGGTGCATCTGATTATGTGGGAGTGGACGTTCAGCTAACAGTCCATCCAAAAGGCTGTCACTTGTATCACCGTCTGCATTTCCCTCTCGCTCCTTTTTTTTTCCTGTCTCCTTCTCTCAGCATCATTTGCCTCGCTTGTTATGGCAGGGTATAATCTCGCTCCTTCAATCATGTCTACTCTCCATCTCTTCTGTTGTTCATTGCATCTGCAAATGCACTCATCGCTTTCTTCATCCTCCCTTGAAATTTGTCTCTTTGTTTAGCATGAGCTGCACGTTCCCATGCATTAAGTGCTTCAAACTGTGTAGATTTAGGCAATGGTTTCATGGCAAACAATATCCTTCTCAGATGATCAATTATTCTCAAATTGAAAGTAACGTAGCATGGAAACATCAATGCACCTTCTTTTTCTGTGATCTTTTGGCAATTCTTAAGCCAAATAATAGAATGTAGCCCTACTTTTGTCGCCATATAATGAGCTGGCGTGTCCTCCGGTTTTGCTTCCTTGCCAATTCTAATCATATCTCTTATTGCTCTAAAACATAAAATTTTTCAACCTTTTGTTTCCACAGTTTCAATTCAATCCAAATTAAGCAATACAGGCTGTTAGCAGCCCCCCTTCATCACCATGTGATTTCAGTAATTTATGCAACACTAGTCCGGATCTGCATGCAGTCCCTAGACAAGCTAAAAGACAGATGGAAAAAGGACCTGGGAACAATTGAGGAAGCAGACTGGGTGGAGGCATGCAGATACCCGAGGGAGGTAGCGATAAGAGCTGGCTTCAGCCTCACCCGGCACATACTTCACTTGGTCTAGGCTCTACAAAATGGGCAGATGTCCTGATGACTAGTGACCAAGAGGTTGCCTCCAGAAGGGGACACTGCAGGAATGCCAGAGATTGAAGGCCAATGGGCAGACCATACAGGGCCACCTACAGGAGGTGACGGGGCACCTAGTTAAAATACCGGTGTAGATGGTATGGCTGGGCACCAGGAGGGAGAAGTCATTGTTGAAGAATTCTCTCTTGTTGTAATAAAGCACTAATGGTGGCCAGGAGAGACATTATACAGGTCTGGAGGAGTGGGTAGCCTTCACAAACGATTCAGTGGGCTTGAAATATGGACTGGTGTATGTCGGCTAAATGCACGGTATATCAAGCACATGGCTGCCTGAAGAAATTTGATAAAATATGGGGCCGGTGGAAGGAAGTAGCAGAGCCAGGGGATTGACCAGATGGGCACACCTTACCAACACATGGACGAATGCCCAGACCTCTCCGCACTGACCCACAGAACTTTCTGCTGTGTTGACTTAGATCATTGTCTGGATACTGTTAATTATGAGATAGTATCCCGACTTCAAAATATACCCGAAGATGCCGAAGTTGGAAATGTAATCCTTATATCTGCTATTTTATTGTATACTCCTATACGGCAAATAAAATGTTTTTTTTTAAAATACAGTAGGCCTGAGTTGTTTATGGTGACAAGCCAATAATAAATGTCTGGGCCCACCTGGCTCACTAAAAAAAGTTATGCACAATGACATAGGTTAGATTGATTTCGTATAAAAAGTGACAACATCAGCCTGACATACTTATTGTGAAAATCATATTGTAGGAAAATGCCTCTTTTGCTGGATCACCACCGTTTTCTTGGACTGATGCTGCTGTTTTTTTCCAATGTTTGCACTGAGAATCTGCTACCTGGGCCCTAGTGCATGTGCTCTGACCCCCAAAACATGTTGAAATTGGCTATACTCCTAATTGACATATTTAACTTACCTATAAGTTCCTAACATATGTACAAAATTTTTCCGGGCCTGTAAATTAAATATCACTAGTGGACTGCAGCGCATGTGGTGCCACAACAAAAGTGACAATGCACAATATGACTCCAGGACTGCCGCCAATAACGTGACTGTGCAGGTTTAAACTGCAAATTCAACCTGTCAAAATAACCCTTTTTGACAGGCCTAAATCTTCCTTTTAAATATTAATAAGTTACCCTAAGTAGCCCTTAAATGCCCATAAGGCAGAGTACATGGTATTTGAAATAGGACATATAAAGGTTTGAAGTTATGCATGTTCCTACAGTGAAAATGCCCAAAAAGCTATTTTCACTGTAGCTGTGCCATAGGCAAGCATTGGAATACTTTATTAAAGTTAAAAAAGTTATCTCCACCTAGGAACCTAAAGCCTCTAAAAGCCCATTTGCCTGAGCTTCCAACTTTCACCCAGGAGCTGAATAATTGTGTGAAATGGCTCCCAAAGCTGAAACGTGGTGACGTGTCCTGTTCCTCTGATAGGATTTTTCTCACCCTGAGCTTTTCCCACCTGCATCGACAGCTTCACCGAGAGCTTGTCCTTCGACATCCTGTTGTTAAAGACCTTGGGGCATATTAGCAAGGGCCTTATCGCCGCTTTAGCGGCACTTTTTGCCGCTAAAGCGGCGATATTTCTATCGCCCTATTAGCAAGCTGTCGCTAACAGCTGTTAGCGACAGCTTTATGGCGAAAGCGACGGTTTTGGTGCCGCTTTGCATGTCAGCGATATATATCGCTAATGACATGCAAAGTAGGCGTTCCCAACTAAAAGCGACTGAAAACAGTCGCAAACACAACTTCCCCCTATTAGCAATGCCCGCGAAGCGTTAAAAAAACGCGCGCTAACCGCGATTATCGCTGGAATCTAACACCTGCTAAAAACCTGACTTAACCATTCTAGTCAATGGGAGGTGGATTGTAAAGTTAAGTCCTCACCTGCCTATTAGCAAGCTTTTCATTAGCGCGTTGAATTTATCGCTGGATTTCTCATGCTATTGCTGGGTTTCGCCGCTATCGCTGGATTTTTTATCGCCTTGGAGATAAGCGTTGATAATAACGCGTTATCTCCGCAATTAAATCCAGCGATAAAAAAAACAGCGCTAAGTGCGCTTTGCGATAATTATCGCAATTCCTTGGTAATATCCCCCCTTGTCTTCAGATCCAGCCTGCTGCCTTGCCCTGCTGAGGAATCTACCTTCTCAGAAAGTTTGCAAGTCAGAAAGTAACTCTTGACTGGACCACCCTGATCCTTGCATCTGTATCACACTCCATCGCAGTCGACATTAAAACTCACCTTAGTCCCAGTTCAGCATGACCAGTTGCTCATGGTTGGTGCTTTACACTTTTTAGCTCTATTTTTATTTAAAACTTTAAAAATTCCTACCTGCAGTTCCCCTGATTGAATTTTTGCACTTTTGGTGTCGCTTTATTCATTAAAATATTGTCTATTTTTCTAAATTGGAGTGGGATTTTTATTGTGCTGTGTTTTCAACTGTTTTTGGTGCTTCTAAATGCTTTTCACATTTTCTTAATTTAAGCCTGTCTTCTCTGTGCCATAGCTACCTGAGTTTGAGCTCAGGTTTAAATTACTGAAATCTTTAGTGGACCTAACAACAATGGTGCCATTATTACTTGTGGTGTGATACCATTCACCCCAACTAATAATCCGCTTTCTCATATTCATATGTTAAAGGCAATTCATCTTAGCACTGCTATCAAATAGCCAAACAACCGACGCAGATTCTTTCATGCAAGGTCAATCAACAGAAACACAGCAAATGAGGATGAAAGGAAATAAGAAATAGAACCCAAATTGGCTGAGATAATGCATGTTACAGATTTATTAAACTAGGTAATGGGTTAACTTAAGGGCGAGTGATGAAATGAACAAATCTGGCTTCCACCCTGATTAACCAACAAGCACGAGAGCTACAATTCTACATCCTCACTGATGCAGTATTTCAACTGGTGTACAAGGGGTTGCTCCACATCTGGAGACCAAAGTCCAGGAGAACATACCTCCTACTGAGATGAAGCAAGCACAGGCCAGTTCCCCAGCTGCTCAGGTTCGCAAGCATTCCCGGGGATACAGGGTACCATCACTTTCAACCAGGGCTCCATCAGAATGCTTCCGGAAGCATTATGTCATGTCCCTTCACTAGAGCAGGGTTTCTTATTCAATTTGAAGTACCAAAGCCCTTGGATCGTCCTGTAACTCAACCTGCAACTCACAAAATCTGCATGAGCTGCAAATAAAAAAGCCTGAAAGAGCATGCATATTGAAATGTATTTTAAAAGGGTAAGCTGTAGAATTGGTTTTGCTGCGACCACCAAAAGACAAGGCGTAGGAGTTGCACAGCATACCCCGCCCACCCACACCCCGGAAGTGACCTCATCGTGGCAGGAGCCACATCCGCTTTGCCAAGCTATTACATGCTGCATGAGGAGAGGGAAGCTTCATGTTGTCGGTGATCACAGGAATGGCTGAATCAGATGTTATTTGTGGGCTGAATGACACACCCAGCATGGCTTGCCCTTCCTTCAGGTTTGTTATGTGTGCTTAAACCTTCACGACAACGGCACCAGGAAGAGGTGTGATGTCCTCTGGTCAGATATGATCCTCAACCTTCTAGCTGATGGGAACTGGGACTGCATGGGTGCTTGCAGTGGGGCCAGTTTTTGCCACAGCATCTTCAGTGGTGGGAACTGCTGTGGCTGCAGAATGGGCATTAGCTGTGCCCATAGTTATTTCACCCATTAAACAACAGAACAGGTGAAGGTGTTTGCGGCCTTATCAGAGTTTGTGGTTGTCAACATGGATGTTAGGTGGTTGTTGCTGCAGCTGCAGTCCTAGCAGTGGTAGCTGGAGGGGCTGTAGTGATGCTTGCAGTGATGGTTGCAGTGCTAGCTTCCCTCTCTCTTTGAAGGGTTATGTAATCATATCTGATATATCATTTAACTTTTTTGTTTCATTAGTCACATTGCTATCAGTTGTATCTGCTTGGGGCTTCCTACCCCACATCTTCCGCATGCCCTTTATGGTACCAGGGCAGGTGTTGTGGACACATCATGGCACCAAGTATGGTTTTCCACCATTCAACACACCTGCCCATTGTGTTGCATCCCTCTTGCTATGGAGGATAAATGGACCAGGTACTGATGTCCTCCTCTTTTTGCCTGTGGTTATGTCACTTGCCCGTCTGATGTATCCAAGCCTCTCCATGTAGAGCCTGGAAATCCATGGTCCATAACATTGTGCTAACCCTCTTCGGTACACAATACACAATTGGCCTTTGGCTTCCTATTGCATGCTACTTTTGTGCATTGACACATTGAGAATATGCAACGTCACTGGGAGAATGTGTGCACAAATTGCTCTCACCTGTGGGTTCTTGCGCCTCTCCCATCGCAACACCTACAATGATGTATTGAACTCCAGTTATGTCCAGGGTTGACACAACTTTCTCTTCCCACAGCTTTAGTTGTTGGTGTGTAGTGGTCCCACACCTGTGCCCAACGTTTCACCCTTGTGGAGGTGCACTATGTCCCATACCCATCTGCCTTAAAAGGTTGTTATTTCTTCTCTTAACGTCAATAGGAGGTGACTGCATCTAGCGGTAGAACCTCTGGCAATACGCCTACACCAGTAGGGAAAGAACTGGGGTATCCCCATAGCAGGCACCATACATAGCATATCAATGTACGCAGATGACCTGTTAATATATGTGCGAGACATCACGGCAGACTTAACTTCTATATCAGTGGCGGCTGGTGACATTTGAAAGTGGTGAGGCGTAAAAGTTGGGGACGAGTGTCGCGAGCCAGAAGGATGGGAGGGTGGTGTTCTCCACAGAGAAAATGTTTTAAAAAATTTGGAAAAAAGAGTGTGTGTACGTGGAGCATTTTAAAGCAAACTTGAGAAGGCAAGAAGGATAATAAAGCAATCGCATATTTATTTTAAGATTGTAACAGTACGCAGAACACCTATGCGCAGAAAATATAAAAACAGTGTGGAGGTAGTAAGCCCTCAATAAAACAAAGCAGGATGTTAACATTCTCTCTCCTTAAACAACATAAACCAAAGCATTACAAAAGAGACTCGCCCTCTACTTGGCACATGGAAACAACATTTTTTTCAATGAGTCTCTGAGTTGAAAGTAAACCTCTTGGTGATACGGCAGTGCAGCTTGTAATTCATGTGTTAAACTGTATCCCATAGGCCACAACCATAGTTGGGCACTATTGCACCACAGTCTTCAAATCTTTGTTTTAACCTCCTATACTAATTAATGTCTTCTACACTTTCTACAAAAATGCAGCCTTTCAGCCGAGATATGCAAGTTGAAGACACCTTAGAATGGATGACTATGTGAGGAAAAGATGGTAGTAGTAAGCTTAGCTCAGCTGAGATCTGAATAAAAGCAGAAGAAACATCCTCTCCTTGCCATTTTTTTAATGGGAACACTATTTGTAAAGATGACAAATCTCTGAGTCTGAGCTGAAAGTAAACCTCTTTGTGAGAGACAGCAGTGTGCCCACACCATTTTGTATCTCGTGTTACTACTGCTGCCGCCGTAAGTAATGCGTGTACATTTGAGTTAAGCACGAGTACGGCACCAATCTACAGTTCAGTTAAGCTGCTGCTCATTGCCACCATATCTATCACAATTAACATTATGAGCTTTCATTTATGTACTTATGTCACAATATAATTCAACATTTAGGAAAGATTTGGATAATACTTGCGTAAATGTGGCACTGGCAGTCAGTCAGACATTAAAGGAAGCATTAAATTATCAATCAGACATCAATGAACTCGTTAAAGCCCGGATGCTGCTAGTGGTGAAGTTTAAATAACAAATCAAGGTCACGCTCACAGCATTCTGTGTACTTAATATTAGGAGGACAACTGTGTCTACAAATTTTAAAAACATTCAAATAGCTATACGAGGCGTATGAAATGAAAATATTGGAGGAGGTTTTTTTTTTAATTTACGTGCTCTACACAGATAACAGTTCATAGGCAGACTTCCGTGAAATTCCCAGAAAGTGATCTAAAGGAAGGTATTTTCATAATATTTAACCCAAGAAGAAGGTTGTAAATATTCAAAGATCCATTTGGGATATATAGAGATAGACTCCCGCCCGCCACGACTTGAGGATTCAGGCGCCGACACACTTTCCGAAAACGCTTACTTTTCATGCCAGCGGGAACAAAATAACATGATTTGGCTTTCAATTCAGGGACTGAGCTGAACCCGCATGTCATCATTGGGAAAAACGGAACTCATAAATTATGAGACTGCAATTTTTTTAAACTAGAAGTCTGGGGCATATTATCTAAAAAGTGCGCTAAACATCGCAAAGCGTGTTTAGCGAGCACTTTTTTATCGCCGGCTATCGTCGGAATAATTTGCCATGCTAACGCTGTATTAGCGACATTTAGCGCTATGGCGATAATTATTCCAGCCATAGCGGTGTTTTCCATGAAACATCGCTGGTTTTCCAGCGATGTTTCATGGAAAACGGCGATAACCTTGCTGATACGACCCTGTGGTCGTATCAGCATAATCCACCCCCCCATGTTAGATATGGCTAACACCTGCTAATTGCAGGTGTTAAATAAATGGCGATGACCCCGGTTAGCGCGACTTTTCACGTCGCTAACTGGGGCCATAGCCACCTTGCTAATAGGCGATAGGCCTGTTAGCGGGTGTTTCCCAGGTTTGTTCGTCGGGAACGCCCACTTTGCATGTCATTAGCGATAAATATCGCTGACATGCAAAGCGGTAAAAACACGGGCGCTAATGCCCGAAAACTGTCTCTAACTGCTGTTAGAGGCAGTTTGCTGATAGGGCGATAAGAATATCGCCGCTTTAGCGGCAAAAAGTGCCGCTAAAGCGGCGATAGTGCCCTTGCTAATATGCCCCTCTGTCTTTTCACTTTTTTAACCTCTGATTCCCACCATGGCGTCGCATCTCCGTATGCTGCCTTTCCCTTTCAGCTGCAGGCGAGGCCAGATAGAAACCTGCGAACCGTAGCATCTCCGAGTGCCTTTTCACTTTTAGCTGCAGGCGAGGTCAGGGAGAAAGATAGGGACTTGGAAGAAACTAGTCGTCTCTACCACTCACTCACGCACAATGCTGTTACTGGCGCTGCACATGTGGAGAGCAAGGGACTAAAATCCAGTTGGCTCGCAATACTCGCTGGGGGGGGGGCCGGGGGAATTTAAAATTAAAATAAAGTGGGTTAGCGTGTTTATCAGGTAAAGTGGGAAACGCTAGGTGATAGGAGTTTTTGGATCCATGCCAATTCTGCAAGTTTACATGACAGAAATCCAAGGGAAATGCAAGCGATTTTAGGCAAAGTGTGATGTTTCCAGGGCATTATGAGCAAAAAAATGTTGTGGACTCCATGTGAGGCACACCACCCTGGACTCTCCAAGGTGTCTAGTTTTCAGTAATGTCTGGGTTTGTTAGTTCTCCCTTGGTGGCGGCTGATCCCGGTCCAACTACTGCAGCTATCCTCATTGCCAAATCAAGTACATGTTTTGGCTAGAAATTATGATCTCTATATTGTACTTTTTTTCCTGTGGTGGGCGCTAGGTCTACCAACACAAGTGGGGTAGTATTTTTACTGTGACCAATGGCAGAATATTAGGTGGTAGGAATAATTGCCCTTGCAGATTCCAGAAGCTGAGGCCACAGAAATGCAAGAGGAAAATACTTGATTTTTAGCAAAGTTTGAGGTTTGCAGGGCATTGTGAATAAGAAAACGCTATGGGGCAAATCACCCAGGACTCTGCCAAGTATCTAATTTTTTTAGAAATGTCTGCGTTTGGTAGGTTTCCCTACTTTGCTGCCGAGCCCAGGCCCCTATACTACAGCTACCTCTTTGCTCAAGTGATGGTGTCAAGTCCTTGCAATCCATGCAGGGCAATCCAATGAAGAGCAGAGGCTCTCTTCAGACATCAGCAGGCCCAATCAGATGACAACAACTTCTTCCAGTCGTTCCTGAAAATCATTGCTTTAGCATCATCTTTTCTTCCTGAAGGAGATGCAAAGTTTTCTCCCTCCAATGTCTCAGAAATGTGTCTCTTGCGGTCAGGTAAGAGGGCACCTGCTGCAGTCACATAGCTCCTATATGTAAGCCAACACACATTTTTTTTTTGTATCGACCTGAAGGTATCAGAGCGCTTGACATGAGCACCAGTTGTGTTACAGACGGTCACATTAATTTTGTAAGGTACGGGGAGATTTGGGGGGATATTACCAAGGACTTGCGATAATTATCGCAAAGCGCGCTTAGCGCTGGTTTTTTTATCGCCGGCTATCGCTGGATTTCATCGCGGAGATAACGCGTTATTATCAACACTTATCTCCAAGGCGATAGAAAATCCAGCGATAGCGGCGAAACCCAGCAATAGCGCGAGAAATCCAGCGATAAATTCACTGCGCTAATGAAAAGCTTGCTAATAGGCAGGTGAGGACTTAACCCTACAATCCACCTCCCATTGACAAGAATGGTTAAGTCAGGTTTTTAGCAGGTGTTAAATTCTAGCGATAATTGCGGTTAGCGCGACTTTTTATCGCTTCGCGGGCATTGGTAATAGGGGGAAGTTGTGTTTGCAACTGTTTGCAGTCGCTTTTAGTTGGGAACGCCTACTTTGCATGTCATTAGCGATAAATATCGCTGACATGCAAAGCGGCACCAAAACGGTCGCTTTCGCCATAAAGCTGTTGCTAACAGCTGTTAGCGACAGCTTGCTAATAGGGCGATAGAAATATCGCCGCTTTAGCGGCAAAAAGTGCCGCTAAAGCGGCGATAACGCCCTTGCTAATATGCCCCCTGGTGACTTGCCCAGAATCACAGGATGTTGAGCGCCCCTGCCGAGACTCGAACTCGGCTCCCTACGTTCGAGGTCGACTGCTCTAGCCGTTAGGCCACATCCTCTCCCACATCTTATCCTCACACCTACAACCTCCTAGGATGTCTACAGTGGATTGTTCACAATGCACCCAGTCAGCAGGAGTAAGCATCGTGGAACGGCGGATTTGCACATCTAGCGTTCCTGTCCTAGTTTGTCAACCTGGAAATATATTTCAACTCAGAGAAATCCCTTCCCGTGCACAGCATTAAGTATATTGGTGTTTTGTTTTTTCATTCCCATTGGCTCGTTTACTAGACCATTTGTGTCATTGAATTTAGGCCTTTAAATTGAGAGCGACAAACCACTTAGAAGCTTTGTGAATATCCACAAAGATCTGGTTTGTTTAGGATAATTGTTGAAAACACAAAGGTGAAGGTGAATGCTTGAAAATGTCTCAGCCACTGACAATCACTCGAGACGCATTCCAGTCCGTCGTTTTTTGCCCACTGCGTTACTTCGAACTAAGACCAGCCATATTCAAGTTGCCTTGGTCCTAGGTACAGATCACCCCGACCTAATGCTCCAATATGTCCCATACCGCTATATTTTACGATGATAGAAAATCTACCATATTTGCAGATTTCCAAAGTCAGATCTGATATATTCAAAGATCTTGCTAGCTGTGATTTTCTGAATCAGAATGTGCCATTTTTGTCCACACATTACAGATTTTGGGCAAATACGTTGAAGTGGCCAAAAGTGTTGTGAATTGGTACGTTAGTGAATTTATTCATATTGTGTGCAATTACTACCACCTTGTGGATGTTAGCTGAAAATGCAAGAAAGCTCCGTATACTGAGCTTTGATAAGTCATTCGTAGACCACGTGCCAGAGCCATTGCCGATCATGTTTGCTGTAGTAAGTACCGTTTGTTTCACAATCTCAGATACGGTGAACCCAAGGGAGTAGTAGCCAGAAAATAAAATACTCCCACTTTAAGCAATATGCCACTAAATGACCAAAGAAAGTAAGCGATCCCGACCCTTCTTTGAGGCAAAATTAAGGATTTTATAGCATGATTTACTACATTTAGCGAAACATTGCACAATTACCAATACTATCTCTTCTTTTTCCATCTTCTTTCTTTTCTTTTATTCCTTTGTTTCTTTATTTCCATCTCACGTTCCTACTTTTTATTTCTTTTTGCATTCCTGTCTCAACTTCTTCTTTCCATTATTGCATTCTTTTTTCCCACTTTGTTTCCCTCCTTCCATTTTTCTTTTTTTATTTCTCTGTCCCTTTCTTCTTTTCTTCTTTCTGTCCTTCTATGATTTATTCACGTATTATTTTCCTTTCGTTTCTTCTTCATTCTTTTTTCTTCTTTTCCATATCTACTTTCTTATTTCCATTTTTATGTTTAAATGTTTTTATTAGGATTTTCAAGAAACTCACAACATACAGAGAGAGCATTAGAATAGACATTGTGCGGGGCTGGGCAGTCGGCAGATTGAATCGCAACCTGAGGGAGACTGCTAAAGGGATGATGCATATAAAATATCGCACTGACTCTCCCCCATGTGGAGGCCACGTCCCCAAAGAGCATACTCTGTGTAAAACCAAAAACAGTAACACCCACCCCCACCCCGTCCGGTAGTTCTTGCGCCCTGAAAAGGCCACCATGTGGCTGGTGCTGCTATGTCGTGAGTAAGTTGCCTGTGCGAGCTAGGGAGGTCTCCATAGATCTGACAGCTGTAGCACCCGTAGGTATTTGGGCTGTGTGATCTCATTAAATTCATGCGATAGTAAGTGCAGGAAGGGGGCCCAAACCTCCTGGAAAGAAGTAGTAGAGTTATTCAGAGTGGCAGAAATGCGCTCCATGCCGAGGATATACCAGAGCCTGTGCAGCCACCCCGTGTGGTTTGGCAGAACAGGGGTGCCCCAGTGGGTCAGTATGGTTTGTAGTGCTGCCCCCAGTGCCATCCCCATTTGTCATCCCCTCATGCTCCGGAGTGGGTACGTGATGGGATTTGGAAGCCCCAGGACCACGTACACCGGGAGCCTCGGGATCTGCGTGTTAAAAAGCTCATCTACTGTATCAAGAATCTTGGTCCAGTAGGGGGAGAGCAGTGGGCAGTCCCATAGGATATGGAGTAACATACCCTCGCCGCCACAGCCCCTCCAGCAATCTGAACTCCTCTGGGGATTGCCCCTGTGTAAGCGTACCGGGGTCAGGTACCAATAAGTGGCGATTTTCATGGCAGTTTCTATGCTAGCTACATTTCGGCCTGTGTGCCTCGCCCTATAATAGATCCCATCCCAGTCTTTCTGCGTAAGTGCGCCCCCCAGCTCCCTCTCCCACCTTTTCCTACTCGGCATGTCCTGAAGATGTGTGTTGTGCGTGAGCATTTCATATATGTTGGAGATCATACCCTTATCTGTGGTCTTGGTAATCAGCCACTTTTCAAACTTGGTCAGCAAGCGACCCCCGGCTGCCCTCATTTCTGGTTGGAGCACCCAGTGCCTTAGTTGCAGGTAGCGGACTCTTTCAGTTTCAGGAATCCCATAGTCTTGTTGCAGCTGAGTGAAGGGAATGATCCCGGAAATATCAAAGAGATGCCCTACTGAGCGACAGGGGGTGTCTTGCCATGCCGTGTATGTTTTGTCTGACCAGCCCGGCGTGAAATCGCTGTTCCCAAACAATGGGGTCAGAGGGGAGGGAAATGTGGTAAGTTTTCTGGGAACTGCCACCCCGTCCCATACCGACATCACCGATCTGGTGATGGGAGAGCGCATGAGTCCAGGTGGGCGCTGCGATTTCCGCCCAAATAAACCGATTGATGTCGCGTTGCAACGAGGTTATCGCCCCTGTGGGAGGTAGGGCTGGGAGCGTTTGAAAGAGAAAAAGTGCTTTGGGCAATAAGGACATCTTGATCGCCGCTATTCGACCAAAGAGGGAGAGCTGATGCTTGCTCCAGGTGCCCAGATCTTTTTTTGCCTGCTGTGCCAATCGTGAGTAGTTCAGGTGGACTGTTTGACTCACGGACGGCGCTAGTTCCAGCCCCAAATATGGAATAGAGTCTACCACTCGGATGCCACACGTGTCACCCTCCCGTAGTTTGAGCGAGGTCGATGCAGGGTTCAGATCTAGAATGAGCGATTTCCCCACATTAACTCGGAAGCCAGACACCTTACTGAATGTCTCCAGTTCCTCCACGAATGCCGGACGCGAGACCCTAGGCTCTGCCAGTGCCGCTATCACATCATCGGCATAGAGACTGATTGGATGAGTCTCTCCCCCGAATGGTATACCCCGTATGGTGCGGTTGTCGCGGACTCTCTGCGCGAGGGGCTCGATGAACAGGGCGAAGAGCAGAGGGGACAGCGGACACCCCTGTCGCGTTCCCCTCTGAATCGTGAAGGGTTGCGAGGTTAATCCATTCACCCTAATGTGGGCAGTAGGACCGGTATAGCAGCAGCCCACCCATTCCCTGAATTTCTCCCCCAGGCCGAATTTCGCCATCGTGTGCCCTAAAAAGCGCCAGTCCACACGGTCAAACGCTTTTTCAGCATCTATCGTCAATAAGATCGCGTCTAAGTGCGTCTGATGGGCTTTATCAATGAGATGTAATATTCGTTTCGTGTTATCCCCGCATTGTCTGGATTGGATAAACCCAGCCTGGTCCGGTTCTATCAGGTTGAGCATGCATGGGCCCAGCCGAGTAGCCAATATGCCAGTGAATATCTTAAAATCAACGTTAAGGAGTGATATTGGGCGGTATGAGCCACATTGCTGCCGATCCTTGCCTGGCTTTGGCAGGACCACTATGGCCGCCCCCAGCATCGTGGCGGGGATCGGAGTCTCCCCTCCAAAGGAATTGAACAGTCGCACCAGTAGTGGAGCCAGAACGTGACAGAATTTCTTGTAAGAGAGGGCCGGAAACCCGTCGGGCCGGGAGATTTAAGCCCCTTAAGACGTGAGATCGCGGTAATGACTTCTTCGATGCGGATGGGGGCGTCCAGCTGCGCCGCCTGGTCAGGTGTGAGTGCGGACATTTTGACAGATTGAAGATAATCTAGTGACGCCTGTTCTGTAGACTCGTCAGCGGAGTACAATTTCTGATAAAAGTCTCGGAAGGCCTTGGCAATGTCCTGATCCCCCGTTATTTCCTCTCGTCCAGTGCCACACAGCGAGGGCACTTGAGTTCGCTGCCTCTGAGCCCGTAGCCTAGCAGCTAAAAGGCGGCCTGTGCGGTCGCCCCCGACGTAGTAGGAGTGTTTCAATCTGACCGCCGCATACTCCGCCCTGTCGAGGTCCAGGCCTGCCAATTGCGCCCTAGCAGCTTTAAGTTGTTGCCACACCCGAGGTGCCCCAGTCCTGCTGTGGACCCGTTCAAGCTCCCGCACCTGGGCGGTCAGCGTTGCGCGGAGTTCCTTGCGCTCTTTGTTGTCCGCCGCCGCTATAGCTATCAACTCACCACGGACCACCGTTTTCAGTGCCTCCCAAAGGATCGTGGGAGTTATATCCGGCGTGTCGTTGAGGGCCAGGTAGTCCTGGATACATGTAGTGATTTGTTGCTCCACAGCCTGTCTGTGTAGCATCGTTTCTCGGAGCCTCCACTGGCCTATTGGACGGGGGCCCGTAGTGAGCAACATGTTCACCACCACTGCCTCGTGGTCTGATAACGCAGCCGGTACGATGTTCACCGATTCCATCACCGCAGCGACCTCACGCGTGCCGAGAAGATAATCAATGCGGGCATAGGATTTGTGCGCATGTGAGAAGAAGGTGTATTGGTGGGAAGTCGGGTGTGCCTCCCTCCAGAGATCTACTAGACCCATTTCCCGCAGCCATTGTTTCCCATCTCTCGAGATTTCCCCGCTCGGTGAATATGTGGTTTGGGTTCTATCTTTGCTGGCATCCATCACCAGGTTCAAGTCGCCCCCAATGAGAGTCATGCGGTTCTGGGAGGCCAGTGCGTCGGCCAGGGCCTTTTTGAGGAAGATTTCCTGCCCGGAATTGGGGACATACATAGAACCAAGCACCATGGTATGAGGGCCGAACCGTATTGTGTAGACTAACAATCTCCCCTTTATTTCTGCCACCTTCTCGAGCACCACCCCTGGACAGCGCTTAGCAATAAGTATAGCAACCCCTGCCTTCTTCTCCCCGGAAGAGGAAAAATATTGGTGCGGAAACGCCCTCGTTCGCATGCGATGTTGATCTCCGACTAGGAGGTGGGTCTCCTGTAGAAGACACACGTCTGCCTCTGCATGTTCCAAGTAGGACAGTATGGCCCTTCGTTTTACAGGGTTATTAAGTCCCTTGACGTTAAGAGTGAGGATTTTGACCTCCCTAGTGGCCATGATCTATGGAAGCCCTGCGCGCTGTTGTGTCCCCAGGAGTGTGTCCCCCGCCCCGCCATGGTCCCCAGCTCATGAGGTGAGGACGAGCGATCAGGTGGGGGGACCCAGGGTCCCAAAGGATGCGACTGCAGACCAGCCTTGTATTCAGGTCTCCATCGTGACAGAGCTCAGGTGCACCTTCTGCGAAGTCAAGCAAGCGAACTACCGGACAACCAACCCCCCCCCCCTGAACCCTCCCTCCCTCAAGTTCCAACAACCCCCCCTCCGCAGACAGCCATCTGCGCTGTCCCCGTTGCCCCCCTCCTCCCAGGAACCCGCCCGTCCCTCCCTAACCCTACCAAAAAGTCCCAAAGTTCAGACAGTGTCCCGTGCCCATCATCCGAAGATGGGGGCATGTGGTGAACAAGAATCGGGGTGTACGTGTGGTCCAAGTAGCCCGAGCCCCCCGCCCCCAGGCCCCCCCCCAGCCCCTGCTATATCAATGCCACATCGTTCCCCCCCCTGCGTACTCAAGAGGGTGTCGCGGGAGCAGTGTCCTTTAAAACCGCCTCCACTGCCGCTTGCCTCTCATGTGCCAGGGCATCCTGGTCCGGGCGTATCTCCAAGCCTGGTGGGCGCTGTCGGCCCACTCGTTGCCAGCCCTCCCCAGAGGACCGCTGTGTGCGCTTCGGGGAGCCCTCCGGACTCCGGGGCTCCAGGCCCAGGATCTTGCAGGAGTCTTGGAAAGATCGGAGCTGGTGTAGCTTGCCATTCCACTTCAATATCAGGCGAAAGGGATGTCCCCATGAGTATGCCACTCCCTGCTCCCTCAGGTGTGCGGTGACTTCTTTGAAGGCCCTTCTCCGTTGTAAGGTGATGGATGCCAGGTCTTGATAGAGGGCCACAGAGTGACCCTGGAACGTGAGTGTCGGTTTTGATCGAGCCGCTCGCAGTATGCGCTCCTTCAGGGGGAAGTCGGGGAGGAAGGCCAAGATATCTGGAGGAGGGGCGGGGGATCGCCTCTGCAAGCCCACTCGGTGCGCCCTGTCGATGCGGATTTCAAACTCCGACGGTTCGCCCAAGATGTCTCGGAAGAGATCCTGGAGATATTGAGCCACGTCCGCCCCCTCCGCCTTCGATGGAACCCCCCTGACTCGAATGTTATTCTGCCGTGAGCGGTTTTCTAGGTCCTCCGCGTGGGCCTGTAGGTCAAGCTGTTGGTCGCGAAGGCGGAGGACCTCTTGTTGAAGCTGCTCAAGTTCTTCCCCTTTGGTCAGCTCACGCTCCTCGATCGCCGCAACTCTTTCCCCAATCTCGTCGACGTCCCGGCGGATCTCCTTCACTTCGCCCGCGACTTCGCTCTTGAGCGATTGGAAATCTTCCCGCAGGACATTGAACAATGATTCCAAAAAGGAGCGGGTGATCGGGACATCCCGGCCCTCCGCGCCCCCGGGAGTCGTCGAAGCCGGGGGCGTGCTGCCGCCTCGGTCCCCAGCCGGGGTCCCCTTGAGCAGCATCTCTTTCAGGGACCTCTCCCCTTTCCTTCGAGTTGAAGCCATCGTGGGGGCGCTCACCGTAGAGTGACTCAATGTGGCTCCTGTCTTGTGCTGGGGCGTGTGGGTGACGCCCCTAGTGGTAGATGTCGGCGGGGAGAGGGCCACTTGTCAATAGTCCTCCAGGTTAGTGTCCATTGGCCTCCTCTCGTGCACTACCACCACGCGTGCTGGGGCATCTAATGGAGCTCCGGCCGGGATGGCACTCCGGGAAGTGTCCGGTGGTCTTTGGGGTCTCAGATGACTCACCAACCGCCCAGTCAGGAAGTGGGAATGCCGGGCCTGAAGTTGCGTCTCGGCCCCTCCGCAAACCGCCCCTCGATGTCCTCTGCCCGCAGCTGTTCAGATGGGGCCGGGGCCCTCTGACTCCTCTCCACTACCTCAGCTACCAGCAGCGTGCAGGCGCCAAAGCTGGCGATTCTCAGGGCCGCCGTCTGCGGGACAGGGAGATGTGGCTCCCCTTAGCTGGCGAGCTGCTCCCAGGCACGCCCGCACGAGGGCTTATCTATGTGCCGCCTCAGGCCTCCCTTGTAAGGGCACCTCTTGGAGCTCCTGTGGCGTGGGCAGGCACAGGTCCGTCGGCTGTGTCCAGCACCCCGGGGCCTCCACCGCCCTCGTCGCTAATGGAAGCGTGGCCGCCAGCCTCTCGGTCGTTCTCAGCTTGCACGCCCCAGGCTCCCTCCGGCGGATATGCTGATGGGCCGCGCCGCGCGGCTGGAAGGGCTGACAGGGCGGTGAGGTGTCTTCAGCTTCTGGTCCCGGGGCCTAGCTCTTACCTCCTTCACTGAGGTCTGTCAGGGACTCGCGCTCCACAGGCCTCAAGGCCGCGCTCTTGGTTGATGGGAGGTCCCGGGCGCAGGCCGCCGCGACACCGCTCCACTGCACGCCGCCGCCCCCGCAGGCGTCTCCGCTGCCCCTGCGGTCACTCACAGGTATGTCGGGCATTGTTCTCGACCGCCGCCTCTCCTCCGCTGCCGACGCCACTCAGTGCGCTCGGCCGCTGTGTCGCATCGCCGGTCCGGACGCCATTGTCGTCGCTGCCTGCAGGTCCGTTTGGCGCCGCTCAGTGAGGTACAGCAATCGCCAGCGCCCTCGGGATTGCTGCTATACGGCGTCGGGGTGTACCCCCTGGAGGCTGCTCAGCTTTGGGGGGGAATTGCAAATGTCGAAGGCCGGTTACAAGGGCCGGAGACGAGGAGCTCTCGGGCTATGCGACCGTTTAGATCGTCATCTTGGCCACGCCCCCTTATTTCCATTTTTAAACCTTCTTTTCACCCTACTTCTTTTTTCTTCCCTTCTTTAGTTATTTGCAGTCTACTTCTCTTACTTTGCGATTTATCATTCCATTTGCCTCTAACGTATTTGTCATTTGAATAATTTCTCTTTCTGTCTGTGGCCATTTACGGCTTCTTTGGCACTCTTTGACGTTCACCCCACATCTATGCCATGGTGATTTAACTCTTGCACATTTTAGTCGTTTTTTCGTCTGTCTTCCAATGACTTGCGAGCCACATATAAAAGTTTAGAAATCCATAAAACAACTAAATCTGTCCCAGTGGCACCCCCACTCAAGGTGGTTTAGCGCGTGCTTCACTACGCTCTTGGCTGAACCCTTTAGCAGTCTATTTTTATTTTAGGTTTTTGGTTTGCGTTTTGAAGAGTAGGTTTTTGGTTTGTGTTTTAAAGAGTGGGTTTTTGGTTTGTGTTTTGAAGAGTGTGTTGGCTCAACCATTTGTTTTACATATGCATTTTCTTTTGGCTAGCAACAAGCGATAGAACAGACCATTGAGAGAATGTTTGAGCCATGTGTTCACAAGACAAACATAAAACTCTTGGCCCCTGATTCTTGAAGGGGGGAGATTAGAGGGTGTAACATGCCTTGACATTTAATTTTTGGCGTTTTTACATAGCACGTACAAAAACTTTGGGGCATATTCACAAGGACACTTCTGTCAAAAGTAAAAATCCCTTTGGACTAATCTTTGAAGCATACAATAATCACTACTGTCATACAATCACCATCCATTCACCAGCACCCATCAGAAACCAAAAGCATAATATAAAGACTATCATGTATTATTTTCCTTTTTATTAGAATTTTTTTCCAATTGCACGTATCAAAAGTTGTTTATACACACCACATATATTATCAATTCATATATATTAAAAACATTTCATATGCATAAAAAGGAGAGTTTTTATCATACTCTAAAAAACCCAATATCTAAGAAAAACACTCCAAGTAAATAGGATTTTCTGCTGTTAGGATCCTAATTTTGATCACACATAGGATTCCTTTTACTCCTATTTCTGGGTTGTTGTTACTTGGGTGTAATCTTCAGCAAAGCGACGCGTTTCGGTGGTATCGTAATATTCACCACCTTCTTCAGGCTAAAAAAACTATTGTTCCTTATCTCCCACAATATTCATCCAATGGATAATCAGCTGAAGGAAGAAATATCTCTCCTTCCAAATGACGGCTTTCTTTATCAAATGAGCCGCAGTATTGTTAATCAGGATACGGACATATACATATTCCCTGAAAAATCTCAAGTTTTTATCTCACTCTGTCAATTTCTTATAAAGAAGATCAGAGTAGGACGATGCCCAGGGACCAACGCCTCACTGGTTATACTGCATCTGTTTTCTTATAAAAAAAATGGATTGTCCTTGGCCACCGGAGCTATGGCCCTCGAACCTTCGGATAGTCTCAAGAAAGTTTATGGACTTCAAGAAAGACGACCCTTTCTAGGTCAAATGCATTCAGCGTCTCCAAACAGACTGCCGGGACTCAAAAGTCTCCTTCCGTGCTCCTTTCACCCGCTCTTCAATCGATTGAAGAGCGGGTGAAAGCGGGTTTGCATCCTACTCTGATCTTCTTTATAAGAAATTGACAGAGTGAGATAAAAACTTGAGATTTTTCAGGGAATATGTATATGTCCGTATCCTGATTAACAATACTGCGGCTCATTTGATAAAGGAAGCCGTCATTTGGAAGGAGAGATATTTCTTCCTTCAGCTGATTATCCATTGGATGAATATTGTGGGAGATAAGGAACAATAGTTTTTTAGCCTGAAGAAGGTGGTGAATATTACGATACCACCGAAACGCGTCGCTTTGCTGAAGATTACACCCAAGTAACAACAACCCAGAAATAGGAGCAAAAGGTATCCTATGTGTGATCAAAATTAGGATCCTAACATCAGAAAATCCTATTTACTTGGAGTGTTTTCTTAGATATTGGGTTTTAGAGTATGATAAACATTCTCCCTTTTTATGCATATGAAATGTTTTTAATATATATGAATTGATAATATATGTGGTGTGTATAAACAACTTTGTACGTGCAATTGGAAAAATTTCTAATAAAAAGGAAAATAATACATGATAGTCTTTATATTATGCTTTTGGTTTCTGATGGGTGCTGGTGAATGGATGGTGATTGTATGACAGTAGGGATTATTGTATGCTTCAAAGATTAGTCCAAAGGGATTTTTACTTTTGACAGAAGTGTCTATTGGTGGTGTCCTGTCCCTTTGGTGTAGTAGGACCCCTCTCTTCTATTTTGGGCATATTCACAAGGAGCCATCGCCGAATTAACGGCACTTTATCTCAGCCAAAGTCGTGATAAATTTACCTCCCCATTCACAAGCCGGTGTTAACAGCCCAGAGCACCAGTATACCCGCGATAGCAGCCGCAAAAAACATCGCCACAGAGGACCCCCGCAAATATCGCTAATGAGATGCAGAGTGGGCGTTCCCGTGCCAAAAGTTGAGACAATATCACACCTCAACATTCACAACGACCAGCCGCATCGGCGATAAGAACACAAAACAGGCGATAAGGCACGGTAGCCGCAGGTATTTAACACCTGCCTCAAGCAGGTGTAAAGACGGACGTCTACCTGCAGTAGGCAACGGAGTCCCGCACACAGCCATACCCGAAGAACAAACAACGCCATGGAGCTACTCTACATGCAGCTCGGAGCCCCAACAGGGCCACAACACCCACCGCCACCACCCCCAGGACCCGGAACCGCCCACCCCCGGACCACCACAGAGGCAGCGTAGAGTAAGACAGCGGACCTACCGAAAACACACCACTCTCACAGACCTAACGCCCGCGGAAGTCATTGCCCACTACAGGCTCAAAAGGACAACCATCGTACGCATCCTGACCCACATCTCCCACAGGCTGACGGTCCCAACACAGCGGAGAACAAACATCCCTCCGCAGACAAAGCTGCTGGCAGTGCTGCACATGTTGGCCTCTGGTACCTTCCAACCAACAACTGCCAGAGTCGGAGGGGTCTCACAGCCAGCCCTATCAAAGTTCATCACACCTGTCCTGGATGCCATCATCAGCTTCATACCCCAGTACCTTCACTTCCCCAACACTGCGCAGGAACAGCTGGAGAGTAAGCAAGGCTTCTACGCCATAGCCGGATTCCCGGCCGTGTTGGGGGCAATCGACTGCACACATGTCCCACTTGTGCCCCCTGCGGATACTGCACACCACTACCGCAACAGGAAGCACACGCATTCCATCAATGTGCAGGCAATAGTGGACCACCGGGGAATGTTCACCAATGTCGTCGACAACTACCCAGGCAGTGTGCATGATTCCTTCATCTTCCGATAGTCCATCATCAACCAGAGCTTCCAGGATCGCACATATGGAACGGGACTGCTCGTTGGTAAGTACCAAATCAACACACCACACATCCCACAGCCACCAACACACAAAGCACAACTGTGGGGATGCACACGTGACCTAACCACATCCGACATGTCAAACTACACGACCACCTACCAGACACGACTACACCACTCCATGGTCATCCTGGGCTACCCCTGCACCCAATACAGACTTCACATGGCACCACAGCCACACAACAGCTGAACGTGTGGAGATGCGGAATGCAGCCATGACACATGTGAGGCACTGCTCTGCCCTCATGACCCTACCCCAGTCTCCCGCAGGGCAGCGTCCCGTGGTGGTGGGCCCGTGTCGGCCGCTGTGCATCCGGGGCGACTAGCCCTGTGCGACTCGAGTCATCCCCCCTTGTAGTTCTGACATTGCATGTCTGTGTGCCTGATGACTGTTGGTGAAGTTGCCAGCACCAGCTACTCCCTGAGGGCTGGCTTACACTCACCCCACACACAGCCAGCACAGGCGTCATTGAATTGGTGGGCCTGCCATCACATCCTGCCGAACCAAGTATTGACTCTTTTCTTCCTGCACTGTCACAGGTGATCAATGATATGCACTCTGCCCTTGGATGATGACACCCCTCCGGGACCCGAAAACACCCGCCCAGAGGCAGTACAACGCGGCCCACATACGCACCAGGGGCATCGTTGAACGCACATTTGGCGTGTTGAAGTCACGTTTCAGGTGCCTGGACGGCACTGGTGGGAAGCTCCTGTACAGCCCGGACGTCGTGTGCAAGATGATCGTTGCATGTTGTGTGTTGCACAACATCTGTGTTCGCACCAGGGCCCCATGGATCCCAGTTCGAGAGGTACCGGACGATGATGGTGGTGATGGGGCAGGTGGCCCACATCCCACTGCAGCTGCGGCAGGAATGGCCCGTAGGGACTCCATCATTGCCACTTACTTCTCATGAGCACGTCACATTGTGACCGTCCGTGGCATTCATGGGACAGTAGTAGATGTCCAATTGCACTGCATGTGTGAATAAAACATATTTGCAGGTTACAGGTTGGAATTGTACATTGTCATGTAACATATCCCTGGGGTTTCAGATGTGATTTGCCATGTTGTGCACATTTTCCGAACCAGTTGTGTCCTGTGTTCAGTTGTGGAGGTGTTGCTGTTCGTACCGGGATGTTGTCAATGTCGGGGTGCACTTCTGATTATGTGCGTATGCTGCACGGTGGGTGTGTCGCTCCTGCGGCTCTGATTTGTCTGCCACTGCTCTCTTTCATGAGGTGTGCCTGTAGGTTCTGTTCTTCCATGGTGCTTGGATGTTGTGGTGTGCATGTTGTCCTCTGCAGTTGGCCAGGGTGCATCCGTGGTACTCCGCTGTTGATGTATTTTGTTCTGTGGCATTTTCCGTATGCTGTTCTTGTGCTTTTTCCCGCATTGCGCGTGAGTATTGCTGCCCTCGCGATGGTTGTCACTGTTTTCTTATCGCGCTTTGGCCCATCGCAGCTTTTTTCGCGTTGTGGTTTGTGTTTTTATCTCCGTCGAGGTGGCTGTATCGCGAGCATTGGCCGCGTTGTCGGCCAACTATCGCATGCTACCACCGTGTTGTGAATTCCACGTTGTCACGGGGTTATTTTCCCACGATAGGCTGCGATGCTGTAAGTTGCGTTGCGCTACTCTTGCGGTAATTATCACACGTTCTTGTGAATATGCCCCTTTGTTTTTGTTTGCACAGTGTTACTAAACTGCCAAAAATTAAAAAGCTGTTTGTCTGTCACCATGCATGCCAAGACCCAATTCAGACAGATTGCCTCTGCTTCAATCTAAGTCAATGAGGAAAATATATTCTCCTATTTTGTTTTTAAATCTCTCACTTCCCTGCTCTAAAATGTTGGCATGTATGTAACTGGAGAAGTCTTGTTCCCCTTGTAGTAGAATGTTTAACCTCTCCAGACTATCACCTAAAGGTTCACAGAAAACATCCCATTGTCCTAAACGTTCTGGTAGTGGCCTGGCCCTGAGGCTAGCCCTACAGTCAAACAACCTGAGGGTATATTCACAAGAACGTGCGATAACTACCGCAAGAGTAGCGTAACGCAACTTTCAATATCGCAGCCTATCGTGGGAAAATAACCTCGTGTCAACGTGGAATTCACAACAAGGTGGTAGCATGCGATAGTCACCAGATAACGCATCAAATGTCAGCGTGAAAATCAACGCCACGCCGAAAAAATGCGGAACGCGAGAAATCATGCGATGAGGCCAATCGCGGTACAAAAAGTAGCGAAAAGCAGCCACAGGCCTGCAAATCCCACGCGTCTGGCGGGAAATTGCACCATAAAAACCACAGAAACAACACACCAGAAACAAGCCAAAGCACGTAGCAACATGGATGCACCTTGACCCAGCGCCGAGGTCAACGCGAACCCCACAACCCCCACAGACCACCAGCAAGGAACAACGGGGTCGGGGAAGGCCAAGGAGAAAAGGGAGAGGAAGACGGGGTGCAGACCGCAGGAAAACAAGACCAGCGCCACGGAGTCACAGAACAACACCAGCAACTGACCCACAAGCAGACCACCTGGAATGCAGTCGGAGTGCCGAGGTGGCCAATCCAGGAGGCCAAGAGGCGCCGCCAGGACGTGACAACCTAAACCAGGCACAATCCCGCTGCCAGCAGGAAGGCAGCAACGGCGACAGGAGGTGGCAGTCCAGCGCCACAGGAGGAGCTGGAGAAAACCCAGGCCACAGTCATCAGTGTGGAGACGGTGCAAGGAGGTGGGAGTACGGCCACAGCTCGACAGGACCCGACACAACAACAACAGGGTGAGGATCCAACAGGGACTGGGGGGACGGGGGTGATGGGCACAATGGCACACATGCACAACGAGGTGTAGCACACTGCACACCCACAATTACCCAGGGAAATGTCCCCCATCCCCGTGGCACACTGCAGCACACACACATAGCAATCACAGCACATACCATGACAATGTGGCACAAAGTACAACACCCACACTGCAGAACAGGGGACACAACTGGGTCCGCCCAGGTGCAGAAACAGAACAATCACATTGGACGGAGCAGGGAACTGTGAGATGCATATCTACGGCTACAACCCCACATCAGCCATGTAGGCCAAATGTACACTGTCCCAACTCAAATAGTCACCAACGCCCAAACAGTCACAATGTACATTGTCACACAGTCTGCATGTCGACAAGAACAAGGCGCCAACACAATGCCAACATGCACCTCCCCTTCACAATGCAGAGGGACAAACAACACCTCCAGCAGGTCAGAACAGACAACCCATCAGTGATGCCCGAGACGAACAGCACACCTTCGACACCGACGCCCTACAACAGCCCATGGACATCCCACACAACCCACCACCAGGACCAGGGCAGACAAGATACTCAGAGGAGAACCCAGCCCCTGCAACAGACCACACAGCATGAAGCACCCGCAATCACAGCTGGCTCACAACACTTCACCGACCCACACATGGCACCCCAATGCCAGGTGTCAGAACGCCAAAAGGAGGTGGCCCAACAGGTGTGGGTGTTGCCGAACCCATGGAATGCCAACTAGAACACATACGTGGGTGTCCAATACCCTTCAGGGACCACCTACACCCCACAAAGGAGACCCACACTGCCATAGAGACACATGCAGATGCACATACCCAGTACAGAACCACGCCCAGGGGCACGCACATATCAGTCACACACCCACGTTGGCTCTGCATACGACGGCACAGTCCACTTCCCTTACGAATTGAGTGGGTGACGACAAAGCTACATGTCCAGGTTCTAGCCCGCTGCCTGCGGTGACATGTCTGCATCCGCTGTACACAGCACAATGTAATGTCGTAGGGCCCAGGGCCCCCATGCATACAACAAGACCACAGGGACACATGCACATATCATGTTGAACTGGCTACGGGCACGTGCGCCCGGCCCCTTTATTGGCAGGGCCACATGTACAGTGACGCCTGTGCTGGATGTGTGTGGGGTGAGTATAAGCCAGCCCGCACGGAGTGCTTGGTGCTGGCAACAACCTGAACAGTGGACACCAGTGTAATGGAAACAGAAAACACCAGCATAACAGAGTCAACTGCAGAGCAACATGGAGGGATCCGGAGTAAGGACAGAGGTCACCCAATATTCAGTCAGAAGGTTCCGTAGGTAGGGGCACTAGAGAAGAGCGCGCTCATGTGAAGAAATTGCTAGGATTGTGTCCCTTCGGGTTAGTCCTGATGCAGATGCAGTGGGGTGTGTTACACCTGCATCAGCTTCCTCATCAACGTCCCAGGTCTCCCACACTGCCTGAGGTGACAGTTGTGTCTGAAGTCCACAGCGCAATACCCAGTAATAGATCCGACTCCCACCACCAGTCTGCATTCCTGCCTTGGGGCTGTTGCCTCCTGCCCTCCCATTGTCTGTGCCTTCTCCCGTCCGCACACTTGACACATCTTCCTCATCATAGTCCCAGGTCTTCCCCACTGCATGAGGTGACAATGCTGCGCAACCTCACAACAGCACAAAACTCAATCAGTAACGGACAATGGCTTGCGGTGCACTGAGTCACTGGCACCTGGAGTGCTGAGCAGGGTATCAGGCCGATGATGACATCCACGACAGGTCTGAGCAACTCCGTAGGTCTGTCAGGACCACCGTTTCGACTCTGGCAGATGGCGGTTGGAGGTGGTCCTTGCGGTGGTGTCGTGTGCCTCCTGCGGTGATGCGACGTCCAGGCCGGTCAAGACTCGATGCTATGTGTGGGCCCTGGTGGCCCGCAGTTGAGGCCATAGGATGCGGACAGCGCAGGGCCACAGACACATGGCGTTGATGACCCCAAGACCATCGCTACAGAGGCCATTCAATGTCTCATAAGAAGGGGTCCGAGGCCTGAGCAGCACAGAGTTATTGGCCCTGGATGCACTGCGGCCGGCACAGGCACCCAGCCACGGGACGGTGACTTGCGGTGCAGTCAGATGGGCCATGCGACCTGAGCGGGTCCCCATCAATGTCTGAGGTGTATGTTGCGGAGGGTTGCGGGGGACAGTGGAAGGTGTCCTCCAGGGCATGATGCGGAAGGTCTGATGTTATCCGGAAGCAGCAAATGGAGGAGTGGAAAGCGCAACCCTCGTTTTCACCAACAATTCGGTATCAGCTACATGAGGATGAAAACTAGCCCCTATTTCATAGACTCAAACGCCACCAATGTACGACCAGTGAGTGTCCATGAATGTCGGGGAACACACTTAGTGGCACAGGTGCTGAGAGGGGATGCAGTCTGCGATGATGCCGGTACACAGATGTGAACTCCAACATTGCCAAATCAAGACTCTGTGACCTACTGGACCGCAGTGTAGGCTGGAGGCAGCGGTCAGCAGTGGCCCACAGCCACGTGTCGTTGGCTCGCGAGGCACAGAGTTAGTGACACAGTGGCAGTTGTCAGTAGTGTTCAATCACCTCCGTAACGATGATCCTGTTCCCTCCGGACTGCAACGCGTCATCCTCTTACGCCTCTCCGTGCGTGCGTTGAAATGTATTCTGCCTTTTGAATTACCGATGTTCAGTTCCAAATCTGTGATCCCACTCGTGCGCAGCATAGGCCGAGGGCAGTAGTCCGCGTAGGCCCACAGACACGTGTGGTTGTGATGCCATGCACAGACTTGTTGCCACCACATCGAAGGATGTATAGTGAATTGTTCTCTGCCTTAAATAATGTTCACTGCCATGGTGTAATCAAGACTCAGTTCCAAATGTGTGACCTACCTGACTGTGGTGTAGGCCTGAGGCAGCGGTCAGCACGGCCCATTCACCGTGTGTCGCCGGCATAGGTTGGATGGCCCCACCGGCCTGCGTAGTTCAGGTTCAGTGGCACCACGTGTTCGGTCACCTCCGTGTATGTGACCCGGCATTCGTCCGGACTGAGCCGCATCTTCCTCTTACACCTCTCCGTGCGACCACTGGTGTGGACTCTGCCATTCGTGCTTTGCGACTAGGTGCTGGATGTGTGACCTACTGGTCCGCAAGGTAGTCCTGGTCCCTCATCCATGTGTCGCCGGCTGGCGTTGAACAGGGTTAGTGGCACCACGTGTCGCCGGCTGGCCTTGAACAGGGTTAGTGGCACCTTGTGTCGACGGCTGGCCTTGAACAGGGTTAGTGGCACCACGTGTCGCAGGCTGGCGTTGAACAGGGTTAGTGGCACCACGTGTCGCAAGATGCCCATATGGAACTATGCCTCACAGTTCGGGGGGGGTCTGGTGCTGTGGCCGCTGGCCCGGATTTGGGGTCACTGCCATTCATGACTCAGGACACAGTTTCACACATGGGACCTACTGGTCCGACGAGTGGGCCAAAGGCGGCAGTAGAGTGCGTCAACGAGAAAGGAGTAAGGCGGGCCTGTGTCGTGGAGGCCGTGATGGTCTGAGGAGGCTGCCAAGGTCGCGGGCCTCGGGCTTGGAGCTTGCACAGGCACGTGGTGGGCCCTCCTTGACACACGCCGGTGTCGGCAGGTGATCAGTGTGGCCTGGCTGCGCAGGGGTGGGCCTGACGGGTTCGTGGTCCAGCGTGCCGGGGTCCGGCAGGCGCACAGCATCGCAGGCAACTCCGCTCACGAGCACAGCGTCGGCCTCGTGGCGGGGTGGGAGGCGCCGCCCTGGCAGAGACGTTGGTCTTTCCGGAAGAGGACCACGCCCAGGCCTACGTGCTTTTTATTCACACCACTACGCTGGCGTGGCATACGCCAGGCCATCCCACTCCGGTGACGCTTAGGGGGGGGTAACAGGCAACATTTCGGCGAGGTCCCCCACTGTCTGGGGTGACATGGTGGTGTCCACTGTCCACTACACTCCATACACCAGCGGTGTATGTCGCCATGGATATGGGTGTGTTCTGCATACTGCGGTGTGTCCAGCACATCTCCGCCACTCTTGGCATTGTGCACTTTCCCAATCATGGTTCTACTGCATCCTTCACACATGCCTGGTTGCCACCTCTCCACACATTCGGCTATTATGTGGCTGAGGTGCCATGCCGTTGCTGGCTCATGTTCAGGGCTTGCCCATGTGAACATTGTAAGTTGTTCTGTCGTGTCTGGTGGGTGGGCATGTTGTTGTGCCTGTTGTATGTGATTTTGTGACGTGTGCATTGCCAGAGTTGTGAGTTGCATGGTTGTGGAGTTGAGGTGTGTGGGGTGTTCATTTGGATATTGCCAAGGGGCTGTGCATTTCCCTTGTTGCCATCCTGGGAACGCTGGTTGATGATGGACTGTCAGAGGATGAAGGTATCATGCACACTGGCTGTGTATTTGAAGGCGACATTGTTGGGGGTTCCACGGTGTTCTGTTGTTGCCTGCACATTGATGTGAGATGTGTGCTTCCTGTTGCGGTGATTGTGTGCTGTGTCACCAGGGGGCACAGGTAGTACATGTGTGCTGTGTATTGCCCCCAACACGTGCGTGCATCCTGCTTGGGCGTATGGTCCTTGCTTGGTCTCCAGCGGATCCTGCGCATTGTGTTGTACGTATGGGGACTGGGGTACCAGGGTGATGGTGATGTCCAGGACAGGTGTGGGGGACTTAGATGTGGCTGGCT
Source organism: Calotriton arnoldi (assembly GCA_963921515.1). Taxonomy (NCBI): domain Eukaryota; kingdom Metazoa; phylum Chordata; class Amphibia; order Caudata; family Salamandridae; genus Calotriton; species Calotriton arnoldi. The sequence continues at coordinate 773,154 of CAWUFW010002175.1, read as the reverse complement.
GTGAGACTCCTCCGACTCTGGCGGGTGTTGGTTGGGGGGTACCAGGGGCCAACAGGTGCAGCCAAGCCAGCAGCTTTGTGTGGGGTGGGATGTTGGTTGTCCGCTGTGTTGGTGCCGTAGGCCTGTTAGGCGATGATGGTCAGGATGCGTAGGATGTTTGTCACTTTCAGCCTGTAGTGGACGGTGACATTGTCAGATGTTGGGTCTGTGCGGCCGGTACGCTTCCTGGGGGTCCGCTGTCTTTGTCTGCGCTGCGTCTGTGGTGGTCCGGGGGGGGGGTGTTCCGGGTGTGGGTTGGGGTCCTGGGGTGGTGGCGGTGGGTGTTGTGGCCCTCTTGGGTGTCCGGGCCGCATGATGAGTGGCTCCATGGCATCTGTTGCCATTCGGATGTGGCCCTGGCCTGTGCTCCCTTTTGTGGTGCTGGCTGCCGTCCGACTTTACACCAGGTCAGAGCAGGTGTAAATTTCCTGGTGCTAACGCGCCTTTTCGCCTGTTTTGTGTTCTTATCGCCGATGTGGCTGGTCGTTGTGAATGTTGAGGTGTGATGTGGCACGGGAACGCCTACTCTGCATCTCATTAGCGATATTTGCGGGGGTCCTCTGTGGCAATGTTTTTTGCGGCTGCTATCGCGGGTAAACTGGTGCTGTGGGCTGTTAACACCGGCTTGTGAATGGGGAGGTAAATTTATCACAACTTTGGCTGCGATAAAGTGCCGTTAATTCGGTGATAGCTCCTTGTGAATATGCCCCCTGGTGTGCTAAAAAAATAAAAAATAAGGTGATCATTTTGAGGCCCAGGGTTACAAACTGGTCACATATGCCATATCTACAGACATATGGCACTATCCTGCTCTCTCCCTAGCGCCAGCACACAATCAGCCTACCGAGCACTATGCACAGACCTTTGCGCATATTCTAGCATAGGTTTTGTACTAGACAGGTACTCTTCCAGTACAAAATACTATGCTTAGCAGGGGCAGCTCCTCCACTAGGGCGGAGGAGCGACGCCCCACTGCTTTCTCGCAGTGCAAGAAGCAGAAACATAAAATGGTAATAACTACCAATTTATGTTTCTGCTTCTCTCACTGCGAGAAGGCAGAAGGGTTTGGTTGCGGGTGGGCGGGGCTGCTCTACGAGCAGGGCTGGGCATGGGAGGAGTGGTGTGCCCACTCCTGAGTGCGTATTACTGGTTTGGTCGCCCCTCTGTGGCCGACCAAACCAGTCATGTGCATTCTGCCCTTCTCCATGCAGGCTGCAATGCAGCCTACATAAAGGGAACATGGCCGGGCCGTTATCCCCTGGCTGGGCAGCGTCCCGACCAATCACAACGCTGCTTGCAGCATTGTGATTGGCTTAGGGGTGGGACTGGGAGCCTGGCTGCCTGCTTACTGTTCCTGCCGGAGGCAGGAGAGCAGGAGAGGAGCAGAGACGACGCAAGACCCAGCTGGTGGGAAGGTAAGTTTAATTTTTTTATTATTAAATTATCCCCCCTGCGCGCCCCTCCCCCCCCACCCCCCACCCCGCGAGTCATGCCGGCCGCGACTGATGCTTAGAATAACTTTAAAACTTTCCCCACTTTGGAAGTGTGCTGTACAGTGCAGTCCTTTTTAGCGATTGGTTTCAAGTGACATTAGTGTCTGGCGCAAAACTGTGTCCACTATTGTTAGTAGATAGGGTTTTGCATAAAGAAACATGGGTGTTTGTATTGGAATGCCCATGTACCAACCATGGAACCCCTCGTCGATGCAGAATACCAGCAATTACTACTGGCTGAATCGGAAATTGCAAGTTTTGATGAAAAACCGCAATTCCGTTTTTTATCACCGAGGCATTATGCCTTCAAAAAGGGGGTGAAATGTGAGGTTGAAAAAAGCCCCAGTAAGGAGAAAACAATTCTGCAGGAGTTGGTGCAGAAGCATGTCTAAATTCGGTGCAAGATACAGTTTAGCCTCCTTAGAAGAAATAGTACTTCTTCAAGTAAACAAACCTCACCCTTTCATGGTAACTGAGCTAAGAAAAGGTGTCTCTTCTGGAGTAGAGAGACATTGAGGTTAAGATTAGTATATCTAAAAAAATATAACTTGAAAGCTAGTACACCGAATGCAGCACATGTGGAAAGAGGAAATAGAGTGGAGAAATAAAGATTGTTCCTCACCTGGGAACTTTTGATGCATTTACAAGTTTACAAGCCTTTGTACATTTGGGAAAGCAGTAAAATCCATGGGTGGATGCATGGAAACACCCATGCTCCACCCATGGAACGCCTCCCAAGTTGAAATGTAACGGAACGCAGCATAAGAAGCTGCCTTGCGTTACATATCTTTACAAAGCCATGCAAAGCCACACAAATCAGGCCTTGAATGGCTTGTAAATAATATTGTAGCCTATGCATTGTCCTTGTGTTACCTTGTGTGACACAAGGGTAACGCAAAGGCTTTATAAATATGGGCCAAAGTGTTTCCTCATTTCCATAGAGGGCACACTCCATGCAAATTAGGAAATGCAGCACATTGGCGCTAACTGTGTGTTAGTGCTATCTGTTTTACAGAAGGTGCTTTGCAAGTATCTGTGTTGGACCTGGCTTCCTTGGTGTAGTTTCCCCTGTCTTTTTGCCTCTACCTCCTGTATTTTTGACTGTATGCTGGACTTCGTTTTTGCTGGTTTGTGTTCTCTGGGCACTTTGGGCCTGATTCACAGAACTAACTTACGTCAAAATCCTAAACTTACAACAATTTTGGTATTCACAGAATGAACTTACACATTTGGGTATTCACAGAATGAACTTACACATTTGGGTATTCACAGAATGAACTTACAAATTTGGGTATTCACAGAATGAATTTACAACAATTTTGGTATTCACAGAATGAACTTACACATTTGGGTATTCACAGAATGAACTTACAACAATTTTGGTATTCACAGAATTAACTTACTCATTTTGGTATTCACAGAAGGCACTTACTCGTCAATGAGTAAGTGCCTTCTGTGAATACCAAAATGTGTAAGTTACACAAAATGTGTAAGTTACACAAAATGTGTAAGTGTCTTCTGTGAATACCAAAACGAGTAAGTTTATTCTGTGAATACCAAAATGAGTAAGTTCATTCTGTGAATACCAAAATGGTAGTAAGTTTAGGATTTTGTCGTAAGTTAGTTCTGTGAATCGGGCCCATAACCACTGCTGATCAGTGCTAAAGTGCAAGTGCTTCTTGTATAAATTGCGATTATGATTAGTTATCCATGATTGGCATATTTGATTTACTGGTAAATCCCTAGTAAAGTGCACTGTGTGCGCCCATTGCCTGTAAATCAAATGCTACTACTACTGGGCCTGCAGCACTGATTGTGCCACCGACATGAGTAGCCTGCAAACATGTCTCAGGCCTGCCAGTGCAGTGTCTGTGAGTGCAGTTTTAAACTGCCATGTTGACCTGAAAAGTGCACCCACTTGCCAGGCCCAAACCTTCCCTTTTCCTACATGTAAGGCATCCCCTAATGTAGGCCCAAGGTAGCTCCTTGGGCAGGGTGCAGTGTATGTGTAAGGTAGGACATGTAATGGTGTGCTCTACATATCCTGATAGTGAAATACTGCCAATTTTGTTTTTCACTATTGTAAGGACTATCTCTCCCTTAGGTTATCAGAGCTGCCTTGTAACATCTGACAAGTGTAACTTTCAATTGGGAAGGGATAGAGATTTGGAGTTTGGGTTCACTGACCTCAGGATTTAAAAATACATCTTTTAGTGAAGTTGGTTTTTAAATTGTATGTTTGAAAATGCCACTTTTACAAAGTGGACATTTTCTTGCTTTACCATCCTGTGTCTCTGCCTGCCTGTGGGATCAACGTCTGGTTTAGACTGTAAGCTGGGTTGTTTGCGCATTCACTCTAGACAGTCATACAAAGGGAGCTGAGGTGTGCCCTGCATATCCTGATGGCCCATCACCAGGCTGATGGGCAGTACTTAATTTATAAAATATTAAGTGCAGGTACTCAATTTTTTAGAGAGGCCACACCCACTCCCCGGCTCCACCCACTTCCTCCCCTGGCTCCACCCACTTGCTCTATTGGCGCCACCCTCATCTTCAACTGCCACTGCTGAAAGCCAGATGTAATAGTGCAACATAATCTATCCTGCAACCCTAGGTAGTGTACGGTGGTAGGTGGTGTTCCCCACAGAGCTGAAGGTGGGATATTGGTGCGTGTGTGCCACTGCTTTAATAACAGGGTTCCTCTTAAGTGGTTGTGATAGGCAGTGTGATGCTCTTTTAAACTTAGTGAGGACGAATGGTAACAGCTCAAATACATTATTGATAGCTTTTTATATCGTTATATGTCAGTGTTTTTTATGTCTATATTTCAAAAGTCAGTTTTGTATTTGTTATTTAACTTCTTATTAAGGCTTCTCTTTTTGATTACCTTATTGTACTTTAGTGTCATTTTACAGTTTTTTTTGATGCAGGTCTGAATTTAACCCTCAACAAAACTGATTTTGTTTCATCTTTCGGTATCTAGTTTCTAACCTGGTCCAAACCTACTTGAACTCCACAATTATCTTAGAATGAACACGGACCACAACTGGCTGCTCTAAGTCTCTCAATTTGCTTCTAGATAGGCACCTCACCCTCCGCAAATATTTTACCCATATGGCCAAAAACATCAACTACCTGCTGATGTTCATCCATGGGATAAAACCCTTTATTTCGGAACAAGACCTCATGGCTGTTGTTAAATCTCTAGTCATCTCCAATATTGAGTATAGTAATTGCATTCTTAAAAATATTCCTAAAATGTAACCTCCCCAGTCACTTAAAGTCATCCTTCATGCTGTTGCCTGACGGACATCTAGGAATGATGGCTCTATTATTGAATTAGTTAGATCTTTTCTATAGGATCTAGCATGTTATACAAGAAATAATGTTCCCTATTTGTGTTGTACTTGATAGCTTATTATTTTGTTCTCACATAAGTACTCTTGATAGTATTCGTAGCGCTTATGCACTATGTAAAGCACTCTGATGCTCTTGGGTCTTGTATGAAGCATCAACTGGTAAAAAAATGTATAAGCACATTAAATATATCTGATCCATGGATGGACTAGTGCATTTTTAAAGCTATGGATGAACTAACAAAAAGTTCAGACCCCAGGAAACTGAAAGAATTCTTGAATTAGACATGAACACTATTGAGGAATCCTCCCATTTACAGAACCAGCCAATAACTGACTCTCCAGCCCCTACACACAACATAAGGCCTCTTCCAAACTTCCTTTCATGGCTACATATATTCCACAGTTCTGTTTACACAATTACAGCACATCTCCCTCCTCAAAATAAGAGAAAAAAACTGTTAGGAAAGCTGATGTGCACGCTTGCCGACCTACCACTAAACAATATTTTGAGACCTTTGGGTTGTTTGTGAATTGTGCTTGTGGGGACATTCTTGGGCCAATCAGCTCCACTTCTAGGTAGTGTGAATGGTACTTACCTTCCGATGCCATTGACTCTAGTCAACCGAGTTCCACTCCAGACCTCGATGTCCTCCAACACCTACACGTTCCATACTAGCTCCATGATTGTCTATGGTTTGGAGATTTACTCATCTATAAATTCACCCACATACAGCTTGACTTTCTGCCTGCTATTGTAATAGTGTCATATGCCTCCTGTTGTTTAACTGCTTCCATGAGCTTCATGATACTACCCAAGATTTGGAGTGACACTTTAGCTCTTGGATTAGTCCCTTTAAGTGACATAAAAAATAATTTGTCTGTAACCCCATTAGTAGTGGCTATAACACACGGGGGGATATTCTCAAGAACGTGCGATAATCATCGCCAAAATAGGTTAACGCAAGTCCTCATATCGCCGTCTAGCGCGGGAAAATAACCCCGTGTTAACATGGCATTCACAACATGGCGGTAACATGCGATAGTACCCCGATAACGCGGCAAATGTCAGCGATAACACTACCGGGACGGCGATAAAAATCTCAACCCGAACGTGAAAAAAGTTGCGATGGGCCCAACTGTGATAGAAAAATTGGCGACAAGCAGCGGCAGGCTTGCAATTCCCACGTCAGCCGGGTAAAATCACCATAAAAGCAGCAAAAAAACCAGAAAGAAATAAAAAAGACATAACAACTGCGAAGCACAATGGAGGGAGCTGGAGCAAGTACAGAGGACAACCCGAACCCCACAAGCCCCACGGAGGACCAGCCTGGGACCTTGGGGCCAGGGAAGGGCAAGGAGAAGAAGAAGAGGAAGACGCGGTTCAGTCCGCAGGAAAACAGGATCCCGATAACGGAGGTGACACTCCCACCATCCAATTGCCATTGGTGTAATTGACAGCACTAAATGTTGCACATACACTTGTCCGAGTGATGTGCCAATGCAGAGGAGTGACATGCACACAGGGAATGTGTGTAGGAATGAATTTATTTGCACATGCTGTGCCTGTGGTCATTTTGACCTGTCCCATGATTGCTAAGGACAGTCCCCATGTGACGTGCCTATGTGAAGAAATTGTGAATGATAGTGTCCCTTCGGGCTATTCCAGCTGCTGCTGCACTGGGGTGTGATCCACCTGCCTCATCTTCATCATCATCGTCCGGTGCAGCAGGCACTTGGATCCATGGGGCATTGGTGCGTACACATATGTTGTGCAACACACAACATGCAATGATCATCTTGCACACTATTTGCGGGCTGTACAGGAGTCTTCCACCTGTGATGTCCAGGCACCTGAAACGTGACTTCAACACGCCAAATGATCGCTCCACAATGCCCCTGGTGCGTATGTGGGCCGCATTGTACTGCCTCTGGGCCTGGGTGTTCGGGGCTCGGAGGGGTGTCATCATCCACGGGCAGAGTGCATATCTTTGATCACCTGTGACAGGGGAGAGGGATGTGTCAATCGGTGGTTCGGCATTCTGTGTTGGCAGGCTTATTAGTATATTGGTGTGCGATTTGTGGGACTTTGGGATACATGTCTGACATGTCTTGCATGTGGCAAATGAGCGGCATCCATGTGTAGTACTTTGCCTCACAGCTGCTCCTCACTCCCCCCGAGCCTATTTACTTGTGTGCGCTGCGCGGTTGCATCACTTGCACTCCTAGGACACACCATTGTCATGACTGTCTGCGCATGTCTACAGCCTGACAACGACACTGTGATATTGGCCGTTGAAGGTGGTCGGCCACGTGTGTGTAGGCCTATGGTCAGGATATGGCAGAAACAGAGACACACGCAGTATTTGCCTTGGAGGCCATCCCGGAAGTGAACCACGCCCCGAGCCCCGGGCTATTGATTCCCACTCCCACGCTGGCCCAGCCCACTCCGCTTATGCTTACAGGGGGGGGGCGACATAGCTACATGTCCAGGGTCTACCCCACTGCCTGAGGTAACATGGTTGCACCCACTGTCTACGACACTACAAACACCATCAGTATATGTCCACATGGACATGTCTGTGCTCTGCATGCTTAAGTCTGTCCAGCACATACCCGCCACACTTGGCATTGAGAACATTCTGATTCATGGGTCACTTGCCTCCCTCGCACATACTTGGTTCCCGCCTCTCACCACATCCTACTATTGTGTGGCAGAGGTGCCATTACGTGGATGGCTTGTCTGGATGTCTGGCCCCTGTTACCACATATCCATGTGTTGTCGTGTCTGGTAGGTGGGCATGTTGTTTGGCATGTCGTATGTGATGTTATAACATGTGCATTCCCACAGTTGTGAGTTGTCTGATTGTGGAGTTGAGGTGTGTGGTGTGTTCCGTTGGTACTTACCGACGAGCAGTGCATTTCCGTAGGTGCCCTCCTGGAAGCGCTGGTTGATGATGGACTGTCGGAAGATGTAGGAATCATGCACACTGCCTGGGTAGTTGGCGACGACGTTGGTGAAGAGTCCCCGGTGGTCCACTATTGCCTGCACATTGATGGAATGCGTGTGCTTCCTGTTGCGGTAATTGTGTGCAGTGTCGGCAGGGGGCACAAGTAGGACATGTGTGCAGTCAATTGCCCCCAACACGTGCAGGAAGCCAGCTATGGCGCAGAAGCCTTGCTTGGTCTCCAGCTGTTCCTGCGCAGTGTGGGGGAAGTGAAGGTACTGGGGTACCAAGCTGATGATGGCATCCAAGACAAGTGTGAGGAACTTTGATAGGGCTGGCTGTGAGACTCCTCCGACTCTGGCAGTTGTTGGTTGGAAGGTACCAGAGGCCAACAGGTGCAGCACAGCCAGCAGCTTTGTCTGCGGAGGGATGTTGGTTCTCCGCTGTGTTGGTACCGTCAGCCTGTGGGCAATGTGGGTCAGGATGCGGAGGATGGTCGTCCTTTTGAGCCTGTAGTGGGCAATGACTTCCTCTGGCGTTAAGTCTACGAGGCTGGTGCGTTTTCGGAAGGACTGCAGTCTCATTCTGCGCTGCCTCGGTGGTAGTCCGGGGGGTGGTCCTGGGGGGGGGCCTGGGGGTTGGCGGTGGGTGTTGTGGGCCTCTTGGGGCTCCGAGCTGCATGATCAGTAGCTCCATGACATGTGTTGGTCTGCCGATGTGGCTCTGGGCTGGGCTCCCTTTATACTGCAGGTTGCCGTCCTGCTTACCACCAGTAAAAGGCAGGTGTTAAATCCCTGCTGCTAACGCGCCTTATCGCCTGTTTTTGCGTCGCATCGCAGTTCTGGCTGGTCGTTGAGAATCTCGCGAAGTGGTGTTTTTGTGTGTTTTTGTACGGGAACGCCTACTCTGCATATCATTAGCGTTAGTTGTCTCTCTCATCCGTGGCGATGTTTTTTCCGGCAGCTATCGCTGGTATACTGGCGATGTGGGGAGTTTGCACCAGCTTGTGAATGGGGCGATGATTCTTTCGCCACTTTTGCTGCGCTAAAGTGCCGTTAACTCGGCGATAAGTCCTTGAGAATATGCCCCACTATGTTTTGCAAGGTTCATGACAAGATGCTGCATTCCCCACCACTCAGTGCAACCATACCTAATGATACAAACCAGTCTTATGGCAAGCGAACTGCTTGCAGGCGCTTAAAAGGGGTATGTCTGTGTCCCACAGCCATGATACAATGGAACTGCTGCACCTCATTGAGGGACCTCCATTCGCTTTATTCATAAACGGTATTGTTACAGTGGTGTAGAGCTCTGTAAACAAGAGTCACAATCCACTTGCTTCTACATTACAGCTCATGTCATGATCGCGTTGGGAGATATGGTGTCGTACCAATAATCATGACAAGAGGATGGAAGATATCTAGAGCCACATTTTTCAGTGGTGGGTCACATTGCGATGGCAAACAAGGGTGGTTTTCGCACCATGTTTACCATATTGCTCATCACACATAACATACAACTTTGGTGCATCTCATGCTATTTTGAATGATGCATAGGTTTCCTAACTGCACTCCTACATGGGTGACCTTTATGTGTCAACACTAAAACATGTTCCATGATGATCCTGTTAAGTGTCTATGCTGCAGGCCCAGGTCACACAGAACCAGGGGGTCGCCAATTCTCCCTGCATATCATGCAGTGTGATGTAAAAAAATCAGATCCTGAGAGCAATGCACCATAAACAAACACCAAAATATTAGTCAATTCAACACCACAATTATTGTTTAGCACCATCATGAATGTATCTCATAGGCTCGAAAGCTCCTGTTCGCAATGCTTCATAGCTTGCGTCATTACATTTAATCATGTTTATTACCAAAATTAAGTATCAATCATAATGCACAATATCAACACATTACATTAAAATATTTTATTCAACACCTTCTCGATGTTCAATTGTTAAAAATGTTAAAATGCACAAAACCAAAAAGCAATTTACATTTGTCGGTCTGTGTGTAAAGGTGCCAGTGTGTTTGTTGAAAGTGAGAAAATGAGTGTCTGTGGGTATGTTGACTTTTTTGAATGCTCTATATGTGTAAGTGTACCTGTATGTTTTGTGCCTCAAATTGCGTAAGTAGTACAAAAGACAAAGGGGCTTATTTACAAGCCCATTGCGCCGCCGATGCGTCACTTTTTTGATGCAGTGGTGGCGCAATTAGGTGTGCCCATACTTACAAGGCCAAGTAAAGTCATCCTGCGCGACTTTTCATGGCCTTGTAAATAAGGGCCCCTTTCTTGCATTACTCTGTGTGAAAGGGGCACTCCATGGGTGTTGCTGTGGGTGTTCCCAAGCAACATCCATGGAACTTGATGAATTCCCAGATTTACAACATTTTGTAAAACTGGGAATGCATCAGAATCCTATGCCTCCCCAGGGGAGGCGTAGGAATGGCGCAATGAGGAGAAATACTTTTATTTCTCCTTGTTCTTTCTTCTTTCTATGTGCGCTGCATTCTGCAGCACGCATAGAAAGAGGAAAATGCCATTGATGATTATTTTTGTGCAGGAAGGTGTCCCTTCCTACACAAAAACAATTATCCCCGCAGCGGAGGCACCCTTGCAAAATGACGCAAGGGTGCCTGCGCTGGCGAATGGCAGCCAGTTGTGTGCCAGCGCAGGTGAAAGCACAGGGATGCATCGTACTGTTGTTAATACGACGCATCCCTATGCTTTGAAAACGACACAGCACGGCGCAGCTAAATGGCTGCAGCGCCGTGCTGCTCCATATTCTTGTAGATGAGGTCCAAAACATCAGTTTTCTGTCAAGGCCGAAAAATCGATGAGTTCTCTCTTTAATCCCCGCCCCTCAGTGGTCCTTCCATGCTTCAGTGTGCTGCACATAACTCCCGGTAATGTGCAGCAATCCTCAATTATCCCATGCCAGGGTCAGTAATATATCCAAACCTGACCTTTCTGTAATATTGTATTTAATTTTTTTGTAGTTCCCTATTTTAAATGTAGAATGATAAATACCAGAATACAAAGAAAAACAGAACTGAAAGAGCTACTGGCATCTGAGATCAGGCAGCTTGAGAGCTATGAATGTGTGGTGCTAGTCTGCTGGTTTGCTACATGTACAGTGCTTAAGCTATTCACTGTTTCCACATTTGAATGGTGCTCACCCACAATTTGAGTGATTGGTGATGCTGGAATACCACTGCTTTGTATTTAGAGACTTTATTGCGCCGTACCTCCTTTCCCCAACATTTTGGGGCCCCAAACAATCATTTGAATGGTTGAACACCATTTGTGTGTTCAATTATGTTCTTCCCTTACCTCATTGATTCTTCTTTTGCGCCTCTCTTCCCAAAGTCACTGGTCCATTGGGTCTTGCTCATTTCTAAACTCTTCACCCCTCTTGAGCTTTCATCCATACCTTTCCCTTTACAATAACTTCCTCAGGCGTTCCTTCACTTCTCCAGCAAACCTTTGCATCAGAATTGGTAACTTGTGTGCTTGGGGCCCGATTCACAGAACTAACTTACGACAAAATCCTAAACTTACTACCATTTTGGTATTCACAGAATGAACTTACTCATTTTGGTATTCACAGAATAAACTTACTCATTTTGGTATTCACAGAAGACACTTACACATTTTGTGTAACTTACACATTTTGTGTAACTTACTCATTTTGTGTAACTTACACATTTTGTGTAATTTACACATTTTGTGTAACTTACACATTTTGGTATTCACAGAAGGCACTTACTCATTGATGAGTAAGTGCCTTCTGTGAATACCAAAATGAGTAAGTTAATTCTGTGAATACCAAAATTGTTGTAAGTTCATTCTGTGAATACCCAAATGTGTAAGTTCATTCTGTGAATACCAAAATTGTTGTAAGTTCATTCTGTGAATACCCAAATGTGTAAGTTCATTCTGTGAATATCCAAATGTGTAAGTTCATTCTGTGAATACCCAAATGTGTAAGTTCATTCTGTGAATACCAAAATTGTTGTAAGTTTAGGATTTTGACGTAAGTTAGTTCTGTGAATCAGGCCCTTGGAGTGGTGCAGCACTTAATAGACCGAAAACGGATTACCTAAAGCCCCCAAATTAATTGATGGCTCCTTGCCAATGAGAAGCAATTATCAAGAAGCATGTGTCCAAAGATATCCAGAACGTGCTGTATCGAAAAAACTGGATGGCAAACACTTGATTGCTTGAGAGTATGAACAGTATTGAGGACTGCATCTACCAGAATGCTTTGGGAGTACTGGTGAAGGCAGGCAGTTTACTCCCCAGCCCCACTGTTTACATTTCCGAAATGATGATCCAGTTGTGGCTGTGCTGAGTAGACTTGTCAGAACTGTTACAGACCTTTCCAATTCAGGAGCTGAAGATCTTTAAAATAGTCGAAGCAGTTGCGGATTACTAAATAGGCAAAATAGGCACCGGCCTATGGGTCCGACTCCTTTTCGGTGCCCCGCAACAACGGATCAAAATAATATTGATTTGATCTTGAAAAAAATTACAATCATGCTTTCTTAAATATTGTTTCCAAAAGATAGAAAAAAGTTAGTCAACTCAAAGAAACGAAAACATTACATTAAAGACTCTATAGAGAAAATATTGTATTAATGTAATGTACCAATTAACAACTTAAAGTACATAAACTAGAGACATCAGATTCACATAACAGTTTGTCTCTAAAAAGCTCATCTTCTGACAGCTGGAAATTTGTAATAGAATTCGGTGCGTTGGGGATTAGGAGATAATTTGCGACGGGTGCAAAATTTCGACTGCCTAGGGGCCTCCAAGGGGTTTAATCAAGCTCTGGTCCTAAGGTCGTATTAGGTACTGTAGTCCCACTTTATTAACATAAGATGAATAACGAATATGCCTGCATCTCCCACTATGGGCAATGATCGATTTATTTTTAGCTCGAGCCTGAGCCTGAGCCAGCGCGCATGCGCTACTCTGGTGATCTGTTGTAGTCGAGTATGGAAGAGAAGCTCCGCCCACTCCCTGTCCATATTTTTCATTGGCTTGTGTCTTTGTTCTTAAAAATGCTGGCTTCTGATTCCTTAATAGGCTTCTTAGTCCCTCCTTAGTACCGCCTCGTCTTCATTTGTAGCCTCCCATGGCTACTGGCCCCTTTACTTTGGTTGTTACACAGTACGTCTTATTTACACTTGTAAGCACTATTTTCCTTATTGAGTTTCTACTACTTCAGGCAGGACGACAGGACGACTACTTTGCTCACATTCAGTGCGCCATGCACGCTTTCACTTTCAAGCTGCCGGGACAAAAGCATTGCAAATATTTTTATGCAGGGGCGCCGCTCTTGATTACGGCGCCCGCTTAATTTAATATTCCCGGGAGCCGCGCATGTTAATCATGGCACCCGCTTAATTTGAAACATGTTTGAATCGGAAAAGGGAGGCCAGAGCACTTCCTCGTGCAGATAAATGGCGCTGTATACTTGACAGTAACCGAGCCAAGACCGGAGGCTGATTTCACAAGGCCTTGAATCAGAACTGTCAAAGAATTATGGGACAGATTTACAAGTCCCTTGCGCCACTTTTGCGTCACTTTTCCCATGTTAAAAATGACGCAAAAGTGGCGCAAGGGCCTTGTAAATATGCCCCTATGTATTTATAGATGTAGCAGAAAGGTTACACACTGAGAACAGCAGTGCGCCCGACCGACGCTTAGTTATTTAAACCGCTGCCAGCCGGGCATTCCAGTCTACAATGAAACAATGAGGAGGCCGCCATGACATCCCGACTTTGCCAATACCACACCCTGACTTTTCATTTTTATTAGTAAATTAATTTATTTATGTTGTAAGTTGATTTATATGTAAAGTGACTGGTGGCTCGAAGGCGTTGCTTCAAAACGCTCCGGGGAGCAGCACAAATCGCTTCATTTGGTAAATAAAAGAGAAGCACCAACAAGAACACGCTGATGGTAAACATACAAAACTGTGGCAAGCGCAGTGTTCTGTTGCGGGAACTCTTCCAAGCCGAGTAGTGTGGCCGCCTCGCTCCTCGTCCTTACGGACACTGCCTCCAGTCCCGAACTTTCCACAATAAATCATTCTTTCAGGTATGTTAGTTTAAAAAGCACAATAAAAGTAAAGCAGCGCTACAACACCCAGAATGCCTATGTTATGACAGAAAGACCCACCAATGGAAACTGTGGGGCATATTAACAAGAGGGGGAGATAAAATTATCGCCACTTTAGCGTCCGTTTTCGGCCGAAAAGCGGCGATAATTTTATCGCAAGATTAGCAAGGACACGCTAGCGGGTGTTTCCGTGATTTAGCACCCGCTTTGCATCTCAACGTTAATGAGATGCAAAGTAGGCGTGCCACAATATGCTACATGGGTAAATATCGCGAAGGCAGCTTCGCGATATTTACAACAATGCCCCGGCCGGCGTAGCGATAAGCAAAATCACGTTAACCGGCCATTAACGCTGGATTTTAACGTCTGCTAAAATCCAGTGTTAGGCATACTTTACATGGGGGGTGGATTATGCTGATACGACCACAGGGTCGTATCAGGAAGGTTTTCGCCGTTTTCCATGGAACATCGCTGGAAAACCAGCAATGTTCCATGGAAAACACCGCTATCGCTGGAATAATTATCGCCATTGCGCTATGCATTGTTAATACAGCGCTAGCATGGCGATAATTTCCGGCGATAAAAAATCTCACGCTAAGCGCGGCAGCGATAATTATCGCTGCCGCTTGATAATATGCCCCAGTATCCGTAGTGACCCAGAGCCAGTGGTCGTCCTGAAGCCAAGAAGGATTGGCAAGCAGAAGAGAACAAGAAAGAACAAGGCGGGAGGGGAGGAGGTAAGACGTAGTAATAGTAGGAGGAGGATTTCCTTTCAAATGTGAACTAATTATTCTCAAGAATAAAACTGCAAAAAATAATCAAAATTAATCCGCTAGTGATACCTTTGTGCGATTATTAACAGGCCTTGCGTTCAGACCCTAGAGGGCCCATTTTGTCTTTCTTTCTTTCCGGTCAGTAAATTGTGCGCTGTTAAAGTGGTCACAGTAACACCCGCTAATTACAGCAGTCAAAAAAAGGACAGTTACATTTAAGATATGGGGCACCTATGCTAGCAGAAAAAAGTTCTAATGGTTATAATAAGTAGTGTGTTTCACCATTCACGCCTGTTTAGCAGACCACCTTAGCTGCTCCTCTTAGGGGCGGTCTGGGGTAGCTGGGAAAGACCTGAAGCCCTCTGATGTCACCTCGTATAACAATACAGTTGCTTCATTCTTATGGGCACGGAATGGTAAACAACAGCTGTCACCTGATCTGGACGTCAGTCAACCGCTCACGATCTTAGCACCAGCTGCTCCACACGGTGACATTCCGATCGCTTCATAAATCTTAAACGCATTTATCAATTTTTGTTCTCTGGCCCGATTACTGCCGTGGCAGGAGTCTATTGAGAATCTGTTTAATTCTATTTTATAAATATTGTATTGTATTGTAATTGCATTTATATAGTGCTTACTACCCCTGACGAGGTGTCGAAGCGCTTTTTCGGTGAGTAGCACGCTACTCCGAAACCCATAAAGGATTAGTGGTGAATTAGTATAGTGAAAATATGAAAGTAATTTGAGTGGTGGATATGTTAGTCAGTTATTTGGATTGAGAAGGATAGTGGAGGGTTAGAAGAGGGAAAAAGCATTGCATTTATATAGCGCTTGCTACCCTTGATGGGGTGTTGAAGCGCTTCTTCGGCACCCATTAAGGATTAGTGGTGAATTAGTATAGTGAAAATATGAAAGTAATTTGAGTGGTTGATATGTCAGTCAGATTATTTGGATTGAGAAGGATAGTGGAGGGATAGAGAAGGGAAAAAAGGTTTGCATTTATTTAGCGTTTGCTACCCCTGATGGGGGGTTGAAGTGTTTTTTTTCCACGAGTAGCATGCTACTCTGGAACCCACACAGTGTTAGTGGTGTACTACTAATTGTTTCTTTTACTACAAAGTATATTATGACAACTCCTAGATTTCTGTTATATTATCATCTGAAAAACTTCCCTTACTGCAACATGTTTAGTTGCATTATCTACATCTCGTCTTATTATTCATTCCTCCTTGATCTTTACATACACTAAAAGTTGGCACCCTGGAAGACAACTGTTTTGGAAAATAAACTTGAATCCCCATGTCAATCAGCAGCATCTCCCTGGACTCTTGCCATTCAAATTATGAGAGCCTAATTAGTAATCTAGCCAAACTGTGTCTAGAAAACCACAGTGATGACTGCACAACCTTATTACACACCGACTGTTGTCTTACTGTTTTACGGAAACCAACAACCACCTCCAACAAGTCTTTATTTCATATACTGTAATCTGTATTTCCTGAGTGGGAAACGTAGAAAAGGTTAATCTCAAAGAGAATAAAAGCAGTCTCAAAGTCAGCGGAGCAGTTGTGCAGCCCAGATGTGCATACTGGAACCGCTGTTCCCTTAGAGATCCATTTCGTGCACATGGCCTGCAGTAGTGTAGTAGTAGAAAGCACCTCTAAAGCACAGAGAAGAAGTACTTGGATTATATGTGGAAATCCATGGCACCGGTGCAGCTGTAACACTTTTAGAAATGCGCGGCATCGAAACAGATGTTTTATAAATGTCAAACACAGCACATGTAGTAGGCGAGGCTGTCAGCTAATAAGGTGGGCTTAGCAGGTGGGGCATGATAGCATCACTGTAAACAACAGGGCAAAACCAATATGGACAGTGACGCTGTCAGATGGGAATAGGGGCTAACCGCTAACGCTCTACACTCCTGGCCTTGATTTGATTTCGCACAGGGACCAGGCAGCGGATCCTCTTACCGTAGGTCTCTGACATGATCTCTCCGAGGCGGTTCAACACGACGGATTCTCTCTTCACCCAGGTCAATTCGGCCGCAGGGAGTGAAGGCAATCCAACATAAGTAGAATGCCCGGCCCCTACCAAAGAAGGCACACCCTGCTTCAGTCAGCACACCACAACCGCTCACCTTAAACAACCAAGGGGCATATCAGCAAGGGCTTTATCTCCGCTTTTTTGGCTTTAAAACCCAAAAAAGCGGAGATAAAACTATCGCCCTATTACCAAGAGGGTGCTAACATGCATAATCGCATGTTAGCACCCTTTTTCCCTACGCCTCCCTTTGCATCATGAGATGCAAAGTGGGCGTTCCTCCCCAAAATAACTGGAGAAATGTCGCTAACCAACATTTCTCCAATTATCAATCGGCACGCTAACAAGCATAGCGATAAGAAAAGTAGCGCTAACCGCGGTTATCACTACTTTCCTTACACCTGCTTTTAGTTTGACTTAGCCATGATATCCAATGGAAGGTGGATATCATGGTTAAGTCTGCCGTGCCCTATCGACAACGTAGCGCCAAACGTTGTGCGATTATCGCTGGAATCCCAGCGATAATTGCACATTTGGCAGCTAACTCGGGTGTTTTTATCGCTCTGGAGATAAGCGTCGCTGATAGCGCGCTATCTCCGCGATAAAAACAAGCGATAACCGGCGATAATTATCCTAGCGCTAAGTGCGCTTAGCGATAATTATCGCCGGTTGTTGATGATATGCCCCCAAGGGGCATATCAGCAACAACCGGCGATAATTATCGCTAAGGGCACTTAGCGCTAGGATAATTATCGCCGGCTATCACTGGATTCTATCGCGGAGATAGCGTGCTATCAGCAACGCATATCTCCAAAGCGATAGAAATCCAAGCGTTAGCTACAAAACAGTGTGATTATCGCTGGAAAACCGGCGATAATCGCACTGCGACAGGCGATACCTTGCTGATAGGGCAGGGTGGACTTAGCCATGTAATCCACCTCCCATTGGATTACATGGCTAAGTCAGATTAAAAGCAGGTGTACAGAAACCTGCGTTAAGCGCGGTTAGCGCTTCTTTTATTATCGCTAAGCAGGTTAGCGATTCCCTTGTTAATTGGAGAAATGTCGTTTAGCGACATTCTCCACGTAAGTTTGGCAAGGTACGCCCACTTTGCATCTCATTAGAGATGCAAGGCTGGGTGTTAAGGGAAAGGGCGCTACGTCAAGGATTCACGTGATAGCGTGACCTTGCTGATAAGGCGATAAAATTATCGCCGCTTTTCGGCCGATAACGGACGCAAAAGCGGCGATAATTTTATTGCGCCGCCTTGATGATATGCCCCTAAACAAGCAGCGTAGCGGTTCCTAAGAGTGGAAAACTACCCTGCTTGGTCACAGCCCACACAGTGTCACATACATACATGGAATCTACCCGCAACTGTCCACTGCGGATCATACAGCAGTAAAAAAATAAAGAAGTAGGCTTCAGAACATACAAAAGGGCACAACCAGAATCATGTTTTGGTTTGCACAGAAAATATTTCACACATTTCAGCCAATATAAGTCCAACGATGGACGGCTCCACAGTAGGCTAGTCCAACATACGACCAGTGGACACTGTGTGGACCCCTAGCCATTGAATGTGGTATGCAAGATTTTTTTTTTTGATTACTCTTGGTATGTCCGGGTTGTGGGTCCATGTAAAGAAAGACCAATCACAACTGCTTAAGAGGCTTTGCGTCAGGCTTCAGAAGGAGAGCTAGCAAAAGATAGGATCCACCCCCAACAACTAGATAACTGGAGCCCGATTAGATGCCAGAGGCCACTCACAACAGCATTCATACTCAGGATGTCCCACCTTGGAACAGAGACGATCCACACTTAGCTCTTGTGCACCCTTCTCTTTTCAGACCACTTAGGATGTGTAAAAATGTCAAGAAAATCCAAGCTTAGGAAGGAGCCCAGCTTAAAAAAGGAATTTGGATCATGCCGTGATTCACTCAATAAAGGGCATTTTATCATGCATGATTACACCGATAATTACCCTTTAACTAATGACATATCGCAAGCAGAATTGTTTTTCAGCACTTATTACGATCAAGCTGAGTGACATTCTTTTCTGATCACCAGAAGATCGAAGCCTGCAGGATTCAAGTTTCTTCCAGACAGATGCATGGAGATGCTTGCAGCAGGGACATAACCCACTCATCTTGTGACCGCCAGGTTACACCCATTGACACCGCTAGGACACAGCTTAGCCGTGAGCTATCCCACCAGGATTACAACCTGTGCCCTGGAGGAGGCACACTGACAGGACACAGCTTGGCCATCAGCTATCTCAGTAGGATTACAACCTGTGCCCTGGAGGAGGCACACTAACAGGACACAGCTTGGCCGTGAGCTATCTCACCAGGATTACAACCTGTGCCCTGGAGGAGGCACACTGACACCGCTAGGACACAGCTTGGCCATGAGCTATCTCACCAGGCTTACAGCCTGTGCCCTGGGGAGGCACACTGAAAGGGCACAGCTTGGCCGTGAGCTATCTCACCAGGATTACAACCTGTGCCCTGGAGGAGGGACACTGATAGGACACAGCTTGGCCGTGAACTATCTCACCAGGATTACAACCTGTGTGCTGGAGGAGGCAAACTGACAGGACACAGCTTGGCCGTGAGCTATCTCAGTAGGTTTACAACCTGTGCCCTGGGGAGGCACACTGACAGGACACAGCTTGGCCGTGGGCTATCTCACCAGGATTACAACTTGTGCCCTGGAGGAGGCACACCGACACCAACAGGACACAGCTTGGCCATGAGCTATCTCACCAGGGTTACAACCTGTGCCCTGGGGAGGCTCACTGACAGGACACAGCTTGGCCGTGAGCTATCTCAGTAGGATTACAACCTGTGCCCTGGGGAGGCTCACTGACAGGACACAGCTTGGCCGTGAGCTATCTCACCAGGATTACAACCTGTGCCCTGGAGGAGGCACACTGACACCAACAGGACACAGCTTGGCCATGAGCTATGTCACCAGGGTTGCAACCTGTGTGCTGGAGGAGGCAAACTGACAGGACACAGCTTGGCCGTGAGCTATCTCAGTAGGATTACAACCTGTGCCCTGGGGAGGCACACTGACAGGACACAGCTTGGCCATGAGCTATCTCAGTAGGATTACAACCTGTGCCCTGGAGGAGGCACACTGACAGGACACTGACACCGCTAGGACAAAGCTTGGCCATGAGCTATCTCACCAGGGTTACAATCTCTGCCCTGGAGGAGGCACACTGACACCGCTAGGACACAGCTTGGCTGTGAGCTATCTCACCAGGATTACAACCTGTGCCCTGGAGGAGGCACACTGACAGGACACAGCTTGGCCATGAGCTATCTCAGTAGGATTACAACCTGTGCCCTGGAGGAGGCACACTGACAGGACACAGCTTGGCCGTGAGCTATCTCACCAGGATTACAACCTGTGCCCTGGAGGAGGCACACTGACACCGCTAGGACACAGCTTGGCCATGAGCTATCTCACCAGGCTTACAGCCTGTGCCCTGGGGAGGCACACTGAAAGGGCACAGCTTGGCCATGAGCTATCTCACCAGGATTACAACCTGTGCCCTGGAGGAGGGACACTGATAGGACACAGCTTGGCCGTGAACTATCTCACCAGGATTACAACCTGTGTGCTGGAGGAGGCAAACTGACAGGACACAGCTTGGCCGTGAGCTATCTCAGTAGGTTTACAACCTGTGCCCTGGGGAGGCACACTGACAGGACACAGCTTGGCCATGGGCTAGCTCACCAGGATTACAACCTGTGCCCTGGAGGAGGCACACTGACACCAACCGGACACAGCTTGGCCATGAGCTATCTCACCAGGGTTACAACCTGTGCCCTGGTGAGGCTCACTGACAGGACACAGCTTGGCCGTGAGCTATCTCAGTAGGATTACAACCTGTGCCCTGGGGAGGCTCACTGACAGGACACAGCTTGGCCGTGAGCTATCTCACCAGGATTACAACCTGTGCCCTGGATTAGGCACACTGACACCAACAGGACACAGCTTGGCCATGAGCTATGTCACCAGGGTTGCAACCTGTGTGCTTGAGGAGGCAAACTGACAGGACACAGCTTGGCCGTGAACTATCTCAGTAGGATTACAACCTGTGCCCTGGGGAGGCACACTGACAGGACACAGCTTGGCCGTGAGCTATCTCACCAGGGTTACAATCTCTGCCCTGGAGGAGGCACACTGACACCGCTAGGACACAGCTTGGCTGTGAGCTATCTCACCAGGGTTACAACCTGTGCCCTGGGGAGGCACACTGACAGGACACAGCTTGGCCGTGAACTATCTCACCAGGGTTACAACGTGTGCCCTGGAGGAGGCACAGTGACACCGCTAGGACACAGCTTGGTCGTGAGCTATCTCACAAGGGTTACAACCTGTACCCTGGGGAGGCACACTGACAGGACACAGCTTGGCCGTGAGCTATCTCACCAGGATTACAACCTGTGCCATGGAGGAGGCACACTGACACCGCTAGGACACAGCTTGGTCGTGAGCTATCTCACAAGGGTTACAACCTGTACCCTGGGTAGGCACACTGACAGGACACAGCTTGGGCGTGAGCTATCTCACCAGGATTAGAAACTGTGCCCTGGGGAGGCACACTGACAGGACACAGCTTGGCCGTGAGCTATCTCACCCGGGTTACAACCTGTGCCCTGGGGAGGCACACTGACAGGACACAGCTTGGCCATGAGCTATCTCAGTAGGATTACAACCTGTGCCCTGGGGAGGCACACTGACAGGACACAGCTTGGCCGTGAGCTATCTCACCCGGGTTACAACCTGTGCCCTGGGGAGGCACACTGACAGGACACAGCTTGGCCATGAGCTATCTCAGTAGGATTACAACCTGTGCCTTGGGGAGGCACACTGACAGGACACAGCTTGGCCATGAGCTATCTCACCAGGGTTACAACCTGTGCCCTGGAGGAGGCACACTGGACCGCTAGGACACACCTTGGCCGTGAGCTATCTCACCAGGGTTACAACCTGTGCCCTGGGGAGGCACACTGACAGGACACAGCTTGGCCGTGAGCTATCTCAGTAGGATTACAACCTGTGCCCTGGGGAGGCACACTGACAGGACACAGCTTGGCCGTGAGCTATCTCACCAGGGTTACAACCTGTGCCCTGGAGGAGGCACACTGACACCGCTAGGACACAGCTTGGCCGTGAGCTATCTCACCAGGGTTACAACCTGTGCCCTGGGGAGGCACACTGACAGGACACAGCTTGGCCGTGAGCTATCTCAGTAGGATTACAACCTGTGCCCTGGAGGAGGCACACTGACAGGACACAGCTTGGCCGTGAGCTATCTCAGCAGGGTTACAAACTGTGCCCTGGGGAGGCACACTGACAGGACACAGCTTGGCCGTGAGCTATCTCAGTCGGATTACAACCTGTGCCCTGGGGAAGCACACTGACACCGCTAGGACACAGCTTGGCCGTGAGCTATCTCACCAGGGTTACAACCTGTGCCCTGGGGAGGCACACTGACACCGCTAGGACAAAGCTTGGCCATGAGCTATCTCACCAGGGTTACAACCTGTGCCCTGGAGGAGGCACACGGACACCGCTAGGACACAGCTTTTCCATGAGCTATCTCACCAGGGTTACAACCTGTGCCCTGGGGAGGCACACTGACAGGACACAGCTTGGCCGTGAACTATCTCACCAGGGTTACAACCTGTGCCCTGGAGGAGGCACACTGACACCGCTAGGACACAGCTTGGCCATGAGCTATCTCACCAGGGTTACAACCTGTGCCCTGGGGAGGCACACTGACAGGACACAGCTTGGCCGTGAACTATCTCACCAGGATTACAACCTGTGCCCTGGAGGAGGCACACTGACACCGCTAGGACACAGCTTGGCCGTGAGCTATCTCACCAGGGCTACAGCCTGTGCCCTGGAAGAGGCACACTGATAGGACACAGCTTAACCAATGTAACTGGTGATGTGAACACAGTTGACTGGAGACGCATAGGGCTGGGGACCAGGGTAGACAGAAGGGGTCACATGGACTGGTATTTCAAAACTGGCATGACTGAGTTCTCATACAGTATCTCTGCTCTCAAATGCAGACATTTCTTTCAGAACTATGAATACAATTAAAAGGGGAGGGTGAAATGTCCCGGGACCACTGCCAACACTCCTTGAGAGGGACAGACTGGAGAGGTCCACAAGCAAACAGATACTGAAGTCCTCCCCAGAGTAAGAGAAGTTGGACACTGTGCCTCAAGTCGATTCAGGCAGGAACACGAGCAGCAGGCTTCCTGCTTCAAATATCACCTAACATAAAATAAACATTACCCAAACATGAAGCAGCTGAAAGAAAACACAAGATACGTATGTGCGTACTGGACAGAGCACTCAGTCATCGACAGTGACAGCGGCAATTTCTAAATTGAGACTGAGCTAGGAAAATTAGACAGCTTTACACCAAGATATCAAGTATTAACAGAAGAATGTACCAAGATCGAGTCAAGGAGAGAAAAAGCTATCAGCCAGAAAATGGTGGCAAAAAGGCCATTGAAGTTTCTTGTAACAGATTAGATGAGTGAAGCTCTGTCTGCAGAGAGCAACAGCCATGTAGACTTTCATTATGGGCTACAACGGGGATGGCACTGGCGCCTCTGTAGTTACCTTTCATACTGTACATGGACAGAAGAGCAGCTGTGGTACAGCCAGTGTACCCTCTCTGACACCGGGCCCTTGTTGAAGACAGGGGCATGGTTGTCATCCAGGGGTCTAGAGCCACTCAGGTAGGGGGAGAGTTCTTTACTCCACGTCAGGCCCTTGGCTATGGCCACAGCAAGTGGGTCCTGCCGGAGGTCCATCATCCTTTCAACTGTACCCCATCTCCTGGCCTCCACACCACACATCAACAACCTGCTCCTTCACTCACTCACTCTCCAACCTCCAACTATCCCATCTCCCGGCTTCCACTGCACAGCACACACCAACAACCTGTTCCATGTTGAACGCTCCACCCTCCAACTGTCCCCCATCTCCTGGCTTACATCCTACACCAACAACCTGTTCCACCGCTCAATCTCCGCTCTCCAACTGTCCCCATCTCCCGGCTTCCACTCCACACCAGCAACCTGTTGTCCCATCTCCAGACTCTCATTCCATCAACAACCTGTTCCATCACTCTCTGCCCCCAACTGTCCTCCTCTCCCTTCTTCCACTCTATATCACACACCAACAACCAGTTCCACCACTCACTCACCGCTCTCCAACTGTCACCATCTCTTGGCTTCCACTCCACACCACATCAACATGTTCCATCATTCACTCTCTGTACTCAGACTGAGGGAATGCGGACACAAAGGATACTGCAATCATTCAGATTAAATTTACAGCAGATTCCTCAAGGGAGGTAAAATGTATTAAGAGTACATGGTGCCTAATTTTATTCTTTATGATTTCTTCTTGATGAAGCAAAACTGATCGAAAAACGTAAGCAAACTTGGTACGAAGTTAGAGCTCGAACAAGAATACACCCCATCTCTTCTTGGAAAGAAAAATATTACTAAAAACAAACAGGATTTGTCTGGAGTTCACTGGGTGTGTCTGCCATTTGAAGGTTAAACTTGAACTATACAGCTGTACTGGAGGAGAATTTCTTGACACCAGCTCATTTGCAATAGCCAGCCCCAGCTGTTTCACTGTTCATGTACCTGATGGTTGTCTTCTGACACTTGCTATATTGTAATAAGCAGATCTATGGCACACTATGGGGCACATTCACAAGGACTTATCGCCGAGTTATCGCCACTTTAGCGCAGCAAAAGTGGCGATAGAATCACCGCCCCATTCGCAAGCCAGTGCTAACTGCCCACAACACCACATAACCCGCGACAGCTGCCGCGAAAAACATCGCCACAGTCGACACCGCCAACTAACGCTAATGAGACGCAGAATAGGCGTGCCCGTGCAAAAACACACGAAAACACCACATCGCGACATTCACAACGAACAGCCAGATCCGCGATGCGAACCAAAAACAGGCGATAAGCCGCGCTAGCAGCAGGGATTTTACACCTGCCTTCTGTTGGTGTTGAGCAGGACGAGTACCTGCACCACAAAAGGGAGCCCAGCCCACAGCCACACCGGAAGAACAACAGATGCCATGGAGCCACTGCCCATGCAGCTCGGAGACCCCAGAGGCCCACAACACCCACCGCCACCACCCCCAGGACCCCCCCACATCCCGGGGCCCTCCCCCGGGCCACCCACCCCGGACAAAGATATGCCACAGCAACTTCACAAAACCACGAGATGAGAAAGACCCTGATGATGCACACATACAACAACGAACACACATGTGTATTCAGAATGAGGAGAATCAAACATTCAACTGTGAAATTCCCATCACATAACTTTATTAATACACAACACAAAACAACAAATTGGATTAGTCCTTGCCAATCCACTCCGGACAATCTGGAAGCCACAGCCTGCAAAGCAAAATCTGAGAGGAGAACGTGTGTCATGCGCCCATCAAAGGACAGAGAAAGAAAGAAAGGGAGAGAGAGGGGAGAGAGAGAGAGGGAGAGAGAGTGAGAGGGGGAGAGAGAGAGAGGGAGAGAGAGTGAGAGGGAGAGAGAGAGAGAGGGAGAGAGAGTGAGAGGGGGAGAGAGAGAGAGGGGAGAGAGACAGTGAAAGGTTGAGAGGGCGAGAGACATCCGCCCCTGCGCACCCATGCCCCACAGCCCACCTGCTGCCACCGGTGTGTCTCCAACGACGTTTAACTCAAAAGAAGGGGTTCTCTGCCTGTTTAGCTCAATAACACAATAAAATAATAAATAAGAACAAATTTTCATAAATTATTAAACATTCTTAATGGACAAATGGGGAGATTTTTTCTGTCACAAAATATTCCAAAAGTGGAATCCAGTCGGCTAAATCCCTCAGTCCGAAAAGGGATTCCTGGCAGAGTATCAATCTAGGTAAAGGGCAGCTCGCCCCGTCGGTAATGCTATGGAAGGAACTGGAGAGAATGTAGCCAGCTCCGCGTTCGAGTGGCCGGATATCGTGTTAAGAAGGCGGCATGATGGCCGGACCGATGTCGAAGCTCCGTTCGGGGCGAGCTGCCCTTTACCTAGATTGATACTCTGCCAGGAATCCCTTTTCGGACTGAGGGATTTAGCCGACTACCTCATCAGGGACCCTTCTATTTGAATCATCGATCTCAACTTGTGAGTTGGTGGCCTCCTTACCCCATTAATTGCTTACGGCTGCAACCCCAGCCACCCTGCTACGCTTTCTGCGTTTCTTCATTGGCGCCTACCGCGGACCCGATATCAGTAGTATCCATCTAAACGCCCACATCGGACAATTGGCTTAGCGTTTGTACATCTCGACCAGCATCTCTTTTCCATCCACCTAGCGCTCGTCTGTTGTTAAGGCGCATCCCACTGTTTTTGTCTAGTTGACCCTTGCGCCCTGAGGAAGGTGACGCCCACATTGGGGTTCAACACCGAAACGCGCGTCGGCGCTGGATTCCACTTTTGGAATATTTTGTGACAGAAAAAATCCCCCCATTTGTCCATTAAGAATGTTTAATAATTTATGAAAATTTGTTCTTATTTATTATTTTATTGTGTTATTGATTGTTATTGATCTGTCTATTTTGATTTGTTTATTTCTTTTTGAGGCATGTCTGTATTTCTTTGTTAGGCCTCATGTGCAACCTTGGATTCTTCTGGGGGGTCTTCATCTATGTACATATTGATTATATTTGAGTGAATGTCTGATACTGTTAGGCGTGTGAGAATGCGAGTATATGGGAAGGTATGTTTGAAGCTTGAGTGATTGCGTTGTGGGATGTGTCTGGGTATTTACACCGAAATTATGTTCATGTATCATACTATTAAATTTAAATAAAAGCTCTTTTTGATATCTTCCTCCTCCCGTGGTGGTTTCACTATTAACCCTTGTTATGCACTGGTTATGTTTTTATAATCCGTGACTTTGTGCACTTATAGAGCTAAACAGGCAGAGAACCCCTTCTTTTGAGTTAATTGTGTACTTCCCCTGTTGGGTCTCTACCTTCATTTAAATCAGGGGCCCCCTCCTTTTGAGCGGTTGTGTCTCCAACCACGTGCCGGTATCCACTGCAGTCCACCATGTCCGTTCATCTGCAATGGAGTCCAGATGTAATAATGGCAGAGTACATACCATTGCACACGGCAACATTGCCCGCCCATGCGCACACATGCTGCTGCACCCCAGCCCCTCCCGCCGCCCCGTGGACATTGTCCGCCCCTGCGCACCCAGGCCTCACTGATCACCTTCCGCCACCAGTGTGTCTCCAACCACGTGCCGGTGCATGCTCCGAGTCGGGGACACGCAACCTTGGCAGACTCCACATCACGCGGACCCGCCCTGCGGGCCATTGGGCCACACACCTGGAACTGGGCATTGATTCCGGAGTCCATAACAGTGCACACGTCATCAACGCAGGCTGCACACCCGCCCAGCATCATAGGTGCCACCAACCCTGTGAACCTTGAGGCAACGCCACATGGCGGTAGGCCGGCGTCGCACGCAGTTCCCGGCCCACACTGCGGTCCAGCAGGGCTCACACCAACCCCCACCAGCCCGGACAGCCAGGACGGGGCATCAACGCAGGCTGTGCACCCGCTCAGCACATCAGGGGGCCCTACCTCAGTGCCCCGCGAGTCACCGACCCGTGGCGGTATGCCCGTTCCGGCCGACGTTCTCCGGGTGCCACTAACCCAGTGCAACAAAAGTCACCATCCCATGTCGCGCGGGCTGTGCCGCACGCAGTACTACTCTGTGGCCCGCAAGTCATGGTCCCTTCATGATTGCGACACGTGACATGGCAGGCATCCGCAGCATTGTCCCCTCAGGCATTGTGGAAGTTCTGGTCCATGTAGCTGTGTCGTCCCACCCTTTATACGTATACGGAGTGGGCTGGGCTTGCGTACGCACGTCCAGCGTAGGGGTGTGAAGTATCATCTCCAGTCTCTGGGCGTGGTCCTGTGCTGTGCTGGGCAGGATATGTACATATGCGTGTGCCCCTGTCGCAGTGTCTGCACAACACGGACCGCGATGTGCAATGTTGCAATGTTGCATGCAAACGGAGGTCGCACGCGCACGTGGGGATGTACAAGGTGCGCCAGTCCGCTCGTGCTCTTGGCTCATGCATGCCAACTGCCGTGTGTGTCGTTCTTTTTGCGCCATGGGCCTAAGGCCTGGCCCCATATGCCGCGTGTTAACCACATCACATTTCCACATCGTAAGCAGTAGTCTGACTGGCATTAGGGATGAATGCTCCTTTGTCACCACACAGGAGGCGGACGGGCATCTGCACCTCCGACCTTGGATACAGCATGTGGCAGACACCCCGTTGGAGAGATATCATAGCAGTTGTAGACGACTCCCACACTTCACACAGCGATGATGAAGGCCCAACGTATCCACACCCCACACACAGAGGCTCTTGCCCGGGGTACTCCTGCATGGAATGGCCTTCACACTCACGTACACAACAGCACATACGTCCTGACGTCGCACACCCATACGACTCATTGCTCCGAGCTGTGGCTTTTCATCCACATCACTGCCGCAGGTCAGTGGAGTGGCGGTTCCACGAGTGCCACCACCGCAATGGCCGAACATCACGGGCACATGCACAACGCCAGTCACGTGGGACTGTACCGTGCCCGAATGCTGCAAATGTTGGGGGCCCTGCCACTTGCAGTGTTGCGCATCAGTTACCGTCTGAGCTTCCGTCTTGCGTATGTCACCTGCGTCCAGCCCTGGTTCCACTGTCGCACATGCATATTCGAGTGGCCCATGGATGTCTGCCTGTCCAATGCAACGGTAGCTGAACTGGATTATGACTTGTGTGTGCGCCCCCTGTTGGCCCACGACCAGGAGTGTAACCGGGATTCCCGTTCATGGGATGCGTGGTTGTTTGGCATTTGTGCTGGCAGTTGGACATGGGAGTTTGCACGATTCCTCGTGTGCAGTGACCACATTGAGGCGCCCCCCTATTGGGCTGTTTTGCGGATTGGTGAGACGGCGTGGACGGAGCACATCTGTCCGGACCAGTTGAAGGATTGACTCGCCCTCGTGTTCCTTGAGCTGGACAACGACGTACTCCTGGAACTGATTGCACAGGAAGCTGCGCTCGCTTTCATGGACGACTAACGACGTTCCAGCAGCCACGACTGATGGTAACCCATGGCACAGGTCCCAACACCTTGTTGCATGCTGGTGATGAGTCCACATTTCCCACAACAACAGTGGACATGGCTGCATTCCTATACTGCCTGTGGTTGTCTGATGCCTTGGTCTGCATGTTGTGGCCCTTGTCTTGCCCGTACTTACACCCACATGCTAATAAAGTCTACGCTGCCACACTTGTGTTCAACTGTGATTGGTGTTGGGTAGGATGGAAATTTGTGTGCCTCATTGGGCATTGTCCGTACACAGGGTGGGACTGGATGACGCATTTCATTTGGGGTGAGTCCCTATTGGCAGATCCACCTCTGTGCGCCCGACTTGGTGGTTTGGGATAGTTGCTGGTAGACCTGTGCGGCTCCGTGACGTCACCAATGTGGGTATGGGGTCCGACTTCTCGGCATGTGGGTCACTGTGATCGTTCTGGACAGTCTGAGTCCGCCCAGGTGGGTGTGGGTAGGTATGCGACGGTAGGTACTGTTGTCACATGTGATGGTGGACGCACCTTTAGGCCTGCTACCGACTTTGACATTTTTCCACACAGGCCGCTTTCCTCCCTGGACGTGGGGCTACGTTGGGGTGTTGCGAGTTTGTTGTTCATGGGTGATGTGCCCACAGCTAGTTCAGTCCTACGCAGTCATCTCGTTGGACTGCCATGTTTCCATTTGTCTTGCCAATGACACGGTGGTGATGACGGACCGTTGTTGGTGGTGTTCTGTCCACACCGTGCGGTGGATCAGGTTTTCCTGCATCATGGAACCCCGTATTCCTCTTCCTCTTCTCCTTGCCCTTCCTCGACCCCGTCGTTCCGGGCTGGTCCTCCGCTGTGCTTGTGGGGTTCGAGTTGGCCTCAGCACTCGGTCCAGGTGCTTCCATGGTGCTCCGCAGTTCGTTTACTTGTTGGTGTATTTTTTTGGTTCCTTTTATGGCGCCTCTTCACGCATGGCGCGTGGGTATTGCTGGCCTCCTGCTGGTTATCACGGTTGTTTCATCGCCATTGGGCGCATCGCGGAGTTTTCCGCGTTTGGGTTTGGATTTTTATCGCCGTCGCGGAAGTTGTTTCGCGGACATTTGCTGCGTTTTCGTGCGAATATCGCACGGTATCGCCTTGTTGTGAATGCCACGTTGACACGGAGTTCTTTTCCCGCGATGGACTGCGATGTGGGAAGTTGCGGTAAGCTATTTTGGCGATGTTTATCGCACGTTCTTGTGAATATACCCCTATGTGTTTCTCTGATTATTACCGGGTGGTAAGCCTGCCAACACTTGTTCTATTGTAATAACCAGTACTATCTGTTTCACCACGCGGTGGCCATCGGAGCTAGGATCAACACTCATACCCACCAACCACGGAAGAAATCTGGGGATCATCCTACACAACAAGCTCAACACGACGGCACAAGTCAACGCAGTAAGTGACTCCTGCTTCCACATCCCGCGCATACCGTCACACAAGCACTCCTCACAAGCAGCCTTAGCTACGGTAGTGCACTCTACGCCGGAATCTTCAAACATCTCCTACACAGACTTCAGACCATCCAGAACACCTTCGAAAGACTCATTCTTGACCTCCCACACCCCACTCACATCGCACCACACATCAAGGACCTTCACTGGCTTCCCCATCCAAATCAAATCTTTATTGTACCCAGCTAAGATAGGCCATGACAATTTCCGACAAAGTAGGAGACGCCTTCTTCCTAATTAAAATGCACAACATACATAATAATTACAGGAAATAAAAAAAGAGATAAGCAACAAATTTCGAACTGATATATTATAAAATAAAACACGAAATCATCTCAAGAGTTATAAATTAATCATATGTAGACAAACAACAATGTCTCAACGGGTATCATTGAAAAGACTAATTTAGCAAGTATGTACATGACATTACAAGAAAGGAAAATCTATTTCCAGCCGATCACTATCGTGGCGGCCCCCTGGAGATCATGGCCCCCTGACCCAGGTGTAGGAAGGTGGAATCTGACTGCATGGTTGCCCCCACTTTTTTCCTGGTGTTTTGCTGGTTTTCGACTTAGTTTGGCTGGGATCCTGCTATTCAGGACCCCAGCCTATCTGCTTTCCCCTTAAATTGATTGTATGTACTTTAGGTACACTCCAGATTGGATTCTGGGGTACCCTTGTGAGTCCCTAGTATATGGTATACTACGTACCCAGGTAATAGGTACCCCAGAGGCCTACCAGGGGCTGCAGCATGTATTGTGCCACCCCTGGGAAGCCTTTTAAAATGACACAACAGGTCTGCTACAGCAGCCTGTGTAAGGTGGTGTATCCACCCCTTACTGAGATATAGGTTCCCTATATCTCTCTATATCACTGCACATGTAAACCTATCAGTCACCCCTATGGCAGGCCTTAACAATCCTGAAGGCAGGGTGCTGGGTTTCATGTGAGAGGGTGCCCATGCATGAGCAGAGCCACTCTGCAGCTTTCGGAATCTTTATTCCGGGGTTGTTTGTGATGCAGCCAGACCATATACTCTTAAGTGCATTATAACCAAACGGTAAATACTTTGGAGTGGCTGCATGGAAAACTGTCGTGTTTGGTGTTTGGTATCAAACACCTTGGAATCATACCCCCACACCAGTAACTGGTGTGGGAGTATGATCCCACCCTTCTAGAGCGAGATACATGACAGCACCGGTATACCCGGTACCAGCTAACAGAGCCCTGGCATCACAAAATGGATGCTGCAGCCACAGACACTAGTCTGCCCTCCTGCTGCTGGATGAAACTCCGGCAGGGGAGGCCTGGACAATAGGTTTCCTGTCACAGGGAGGTGTGACCACCTCCCAGACAGGCTTTAGTGTATTGGGGCTGGGTGGGTGCACTCTCAGAGTGCTTTGAAGTCTGCACTGGGGGCACATTTGGTGTCCCTGTGCATAGTCCAGCTCAAACCGGTTGCAGGGGCACACAGCCCCTGCTCTGGCGGGAAACTGGACAAAGGAAATGGGTGTAGCCACCCCTCTTTCCTGACCCTCCCTTAGGTGGGTCCCCAGAGTTTGTCCCACCCCTTCCTTGGGTATAAAGTAGGAAACCCTGACTACAGGACTTTAGATTACACCTGGACTAAACTCTGATACCAGAAACCAAGTACTTTGACGATCTACACTACGCTGGATGACTGAAGAATCTCCCTTGGAGTAAAGGAGTTACTCCCCTGCAAGGCAGGCACCTTTAATGAAACTGACCAGTTGGCATCTCCAAGCCCAGACGGACTCCAAAGAATATTGCCACACAGGAGGTAGGTTTTCCAAGGTCTCTGAGGTCGATCTGTGCCCACAGCAAGTCTGAGGCCCGTATCCCTTGTGAAGACCGTGCAACCCAAACCCCTGGACACCGCAACCATTTGCAGCAGCATCAGCTTTCCGGCGACCCCTGAGGCTGAGCTTTGGGTTACTTGTAGCCCTGACCCCGAGCAGTAATTGCCTTGAAGATTGCAGGCCTACACTCAACGAGTGTTCCGTGGGCCGCCATTTTGTGATTCCTCTTGAGGTCCCTTCGCGATCCCTGGTCTGTTGACCTGTGGGTCCCCAAGAAGGCAACTCTAACTTTTATTGGGCTTCCCTGGTTGCTCCAGACGTGCCCTGACTCACTATTGGTTGGGTGAGTCCCCAGGACCTTGCTGGTCCACACAGAAGCACCTTTTCTCTTCCTGCATGGGTTGCTGTTGCCAAGGCTTGTTGTGGTCAATCCGATCACCGACACCCCAGCACTCAACATCCTTTGCGGGACAGCTCGAATCCGGCTCCTGGTTGTCATCGACGTCTCCGGGACCCTGTGGCTACAGAGTCAAGCTTCACCTCTTCGCACCTGAAGCACCCGACATCGGTGGGCATTCGATTGCTCCGCTCCTGGTCACTGGCTAGTGACCCAGACTCTGTCCCCTCTGCTTTCAGGTTCTTCACATCTTCGACCCAGGCTTGGATCACCCCGGACACTTTTCTCCTTCACGGCAGCAGCACTTTGCAGCAGATCGCCATTGAAAACGACGACGATTCCCGACACCTTTTGACACCTATGCACCCGGCTTCCCTGGGTGAGGTAACTCGAGTACTCCGGTGCTCACGTGGGTGTTGGCCCTAGAAACCCTTAAGTCTAAAGGGGTTTGCTCAAAGTCCTCTCCTAAGTGTCCTTTATCTTTAAAATACCAACCGCGACTTTCCGCATTGAATCCTACGGCGCTCGCGGCTGTGTTCTCACACTGCACACATCCCCCGTGGGTCTCCTGTGTCACTACCTTGGGTGGTTCCTTGGGGTCCCAGCGATTCTACGTGCTCTAGGCACTGTGTCTAGTCAAGTCGTGGTTCTTATACCACTTTCTTAGTATATGGTTTGGTCTCCCCCTGGAGCCCACTGTGTATTGTGCTATTTACTGTCGTTTTAATACTGTGATACTGTGTATCTTGAACTCTAATCTCATAAAGGGATTAGTAGTTAGTGTTTAGAAATAAATACATATATTTTATATATATCTTGTTTTTTTCTAATTTTTTTTATCCTCATTTGCCTTGTTTCCACCCTTCTTCTAACGATACCGCCCTGGGTTTTCAAACCTCATTTGCTGGAAAGAGAGGCTTAACCAAGTGCGCGGAGAAAAGCCCCCAGAAGAAACTGGGTGCCATTGGATCTTACTGGGCGACCCTCCTCCACCAACAACCGAAACCACTCTCTTATCCTCCAGCATACACAGGAAGAAAAAGATATCACCAGCCGAGGCAGACGAAGGCTTAATCATTGGACTGACTTTTTTCTGAGTAACCCAACTTTAACCACACCAGGACAAGAAAGGAGTCCAAAATTTATATCTCTTTTTCATCCGATCCGAAATATCCAACTTTGCAATAAATTTCATCGATTGTATCCAACTACCCTCCATTGGGGAGGCTGGAGAGACCCATAATTTACATAACTCTCTGCGGGCCAACAACACGGCATAAAATACCAACTTTGCCATATCTTTCGTAATTTTTCCTTGCAGATCAAGCTTTCCAAAAATGACCAGCTCAGCACTTACCTTGATCTGCAGACTTAAAACACTCGACAGGCAATTACTCACGGCCTCCCAGAAAGACTGTATCTTCGGGCAACGCAGGAACATATTAGATCATCTTCGTTTGGACTGCCACATTTAGGACATGCCACCACTCCACCTGAGCCAAATTTAGATAGCCTCCGTGGAGTCCAATATGCCCTGTGCAATGTAAAAAAATGGTTCCTCCTCAGATATGCGGGTTTAACTGTTTTATAAAGCATAGACATTGATACTTGCCATTGGTCTTCCATCTCGGTCTCTGGCAAGCAACTTCCCCACAGATCTTCCGGTAAAGTGAAAGCACCATCCTCCAACTCTAACACCAACCAGTACCATAGTGCAATTTCTTTCTTAAACATGACACTGGACACAAGTTTTTCCTCTAATTCATTTGGTCCTCCTATCGTTTCCCCTAAAGCCAAATGCCAACTCTGGATCTGGAGGTATTTAAATCTCGAGAACCTCGGGCCCAGTTCCTGCTCGCACCAACTCCACGAAATTAGATGACCCTCTGGAAATAAGTGCTTCCACATTATAATGCCCGCCTCCTTTAAGGGTCTAGCCAATAAGTCTCTAGTCCAAGCCGGAGAACCTGGTGCGTCCCAAATAGGAGCCAGCTGACTAAAAGACGGAATTTTTAAAGACATTCTGATTCTATACCAAGTTTCCGCCATGGCCACGAACACTTTTAACCTAACTTTCTTAAAGTATTTCGGATCGGTATACTTAAACATAAAACCACTTTCTGCTCCTTTTTCTTTCCTCAACATTTCCTTGAACATCTTACCTATCTCTGTGTTCGTAGGGGTACCCAATAACATCCTTCCATTTTTCAAAAGAAATGCCCATGCATAAAATAACAAATCTGGAAGAGCTAAGCCCCCTTCCCTAACCTCCTTCTAAGTTTTTTCCAGGCTAGTCGGGGACCTTTTGACGCCCAGATGAAAGAACTAATTTCACCTTGCAGTTTTAACAGCCATTCTTTCTTAAAGGTTAAAGGGATTGTTTCAAATAAAAAAGTTAACTTTGGAAGAACCACCATCTTCACCAAATTTACTCGCCCATACAGTGTAAGTGGGAGTTGCATCCAACCTCGTAGACTTGCACTAATTTCCTTTTTAACCCTATCAAAATTTGTCTTAGCGAGTTCTACGATGTTCTGGGTTATCCTAACTCCTAAATATCTCATTTCTTTCTTGCATTCAATGCCCTCTGTCTCCATATTCCATGCCATGATTTCCGTTTTCTGCCTATGAATATCATAGCCTGATATTTTGCCAAACTCATTCGTTATTTTCAGAATACAGCTAGTTTGTTGTAAATTGGTTGTATAAATTACAATATCATCAGCATAGAGCCCAACTTTCTTGCTCCAATCATAAAATTTAAAAGGCAGTATACCCTCACAGCTCCTTATTTTCCTCGCCAGTGGCTCAATATAGAGATCAAACAAAAGTGGGGACAGGGGGCACCCTTGCCTTGTACCCCTCATAATCCGCACCTGCTATGTCAGTACCCCGTTAACCAGTACTCTAGCTACCGGAGCGTTATATATACCTTTTAACATTCTGCAAAAGTTTTCCCCCAAATTAAGATGTTTGAGCAGGGTCTGCAGATATACCCAGTTAACACGATCGAATGCTTTGGCAGCATCTAGTGCTATTACTGCCAACGGAAGATCGTAAGCCGTAGCCATGTCTATAGAACCAATAAGAGAAAACGTCAACTCCTTCAAAGCACTTCCTTTAATAAAACCCTTTTGATCTTCATGCACCAAATTCAACATAATCCCATTTAACCTCCCTGCTATAATATATATATCTTGTGTGGTTCTCCTTTCATTGAGTTATTCAAGAGGTTATAATCTGGTAAACCAAGCTGCTTTACACTCCTTCAAGACTTAGCCTGAAGGCTGCTCTCCATAGCTACCACTAGGATAGCTTTCAATAAAGGTTGTCTTTAAACCTATCATCAATAAGGGTCATTTGGACTGGTGCAAGGTGCCCACTATAACTAGTGGACAGCATATGCCAGGCCAACTTCTCACACCAGGCACCACTTCTCCCGCACCGGACTCCATATCCTGACTGACTCAGCCTCCACACGGACGGACCCATCCACTGGTTCCTCCGCCAGCCGCAACAGCCAAGTGACAGTGGATCGGGGCTCTGACCCTGTCTCCTGAACCCCCCTGTCCCTCAAGCCCACCGAACCGTTCCCGCACCTACAATTGGCAACCTGGTCCTGATGATGATCCCAACTGATTAGGATCGAAAGGCCGTTGACATACCAGCTCGATTTGCGGCGCCTTTTTTACTATGGTTCAATCAAAAGTTCTGTAATATATGAAAAATCTATGTAAATAACCCTCCTTTGAACCATAAGACATTGTACATATCAGTCACATTCTTTTCACATTGTGCCCTTGCTGTTTCTTACACTTGTCACCTGCGCCGTTCACTTTTGAGTGTCACGAGCACTTGTGTGCACAAAGTCTTTCGGGTTGCCCTTGCAATAAGTGCTTACAGTGCTAATACAACTGTTCCCCATTGCTTTTCCAACCTTGTTCATCCTTATCTTTTCAAATATATGATGCCTTGAGCACATTTACACCAGTAACGAGTCTCCCTATTTTTTCCTTTCTTGTAATGTCGTGTACATACTTGCTAAATTAGTCTTTTCAATGATACCGGTTGAGACATTGGGGCATATTCTCAAGGAGCTATCGCCGAGTTATCGGCACTTTAACGCATCCAAAGCCGCGCTAAATTTATCGCCCCATTCACAAGCTGGTGCTAACAGCCCATAACACCAGTTTTCCTGCGAAAGCAGTCGCAAAAAACATCACCACAGATGACCCCGGCAACTAACGCTAATGAGATGCAGAGTAGGCGTTCCCGAGCAAAAACCCGCAACAACACCACACCTCAACATTCTCAACGACCAGCCACATCGGCGATATGACCACAAAACAGGCGATAAGGCGCGTTACCAGCAGGAAACTAACACCTGCTCTGACCTGGTGTAAAGTCGGACGACAACTGGCACCATCAAAGGGAACCCAGCCTAGAGCCACACATGAAGAACAACAGATGCCATGGAGCCACTCACCATGCACCCCGGAGCCCAGAGGGGGCAACAACACCCACCGCCACCACCCCCAGGTCCGCCACCCCCCCAACGGACCCCCACTCCGGGCACCCCCCACCCACACCCATACAAAGATATGTCACATCAACCTCACGAAATCATGAACAAAATAATGTGCTCGATGTCGCACAATAACAACACCTAACCTACATGTGTGGTCAGAAAAATGAGAATCATACATTCATCTTAGACTCAGCAAATAATTCGTTTCATACAGAATAAACACAAAATAACTATCTTGAAGAGTCATGGCGGTTCCACCCAGGACAATATGGAAGTCACAGCCTGCAAAACACATTTCCAGATAAGAAGGTGTGTCATGCGCACATCAAAGGACAGAGAGAGCGAGCAAAAGTGAGAGAGAGAGAGAGAGAAAGAGAGAGTGAGAGAAAGAGAGGGAGAGGGAGAGGGAGTGAGAGAGAGAAATAGAGATATTGTACAAGGAGCGCAAGGCCAATCGGGCTCCTGGCTCATACATGCCAATTGTTGTGTGTGTATCGCTATTGGTGCACACTAAGTCAAAGGCCTGGCATCAATAGCAACGCGAAGGCCACATCACATTTCAAAAATGCAAGCAGTAGTCAGACCAACATCAGGAATGAAAGCTCCATTGTCTCAATACACAAGGCTGAAGGACACTTGAACCCCCGACCTTGGTCCTGAATGCGGCTGGCACTCCCTGCGAGAGATACCAAACCAGATCGTGACGACTCCCACACCACGAACTGCGCGAATGAAAGACCAACCTGTCCACACCCCACACACACTTGTTCCTGCCTGAGGCACACCTGCTTGGGATGACCCTGACACATAAGTAAGAAACAACCCATACGCCCAAACGTTGCACACAAACACGACTCATTGCCCCGAGCAGTGGCATCTCATCCACACAACTGCCGCCTGTCAGAAGTGTGCCGGTGCTACGAGACCAACAAAGGCAATGGCTGGCAATCCCGGGCACATGCACAACCCCTGTAACGTGGAACTGTACCGTGCACGAATGCTGCATCTGTTGGGATCACTGCCACTGGCAGTGTTGCGCATCAGTTACCGTCTGAGTTTCCGTCTTGCGTACGTCACCTGCGTCCAGCCCTGGTTCCACTGTCGATCATGCACATTCGAGTGGCCCATGGATGTCTGCCTATCCAACACAACGGTAGCTGAACTGGATTATGACACGTGTGTGCACCCCCTATTGGCCCACGAACAGGAGTGTAACCGTGACACCCGTGCATAGGATGCCTTGATATTTGGCGTATGTGCAGGCAGTTGGGCATGGGAGTTTGCACAACTCCCCGTGTGCAGTGACCACATCGAGGCACTCCCCTATTGGGCTGTGTTGCGGATTGGTGAAACGGCGTGGACGGAGCACAGCTGCCCGGACTAGGTAATGGACTGGCTCGCCCTTGCGTACCTTGACCTCGACAACGATGTACTCATGGAACAGATTGCCCATTAAGCAGCGCTCGCATACATGGACGAGTAACTACGTTCCTGCAGCCACAATTGATTGTCACCCACAGCACAGGTCCCCACACCTTGTAGCATCTCGGAGGAATTTCCACATATCCCACCACAACAGTGGACATGTCTGCCTTCGCCTGGACTCAGAATGCATGTGCGTGGACCTACGCGTGTGTACACACACCTGTGCAAGGTGATGCAGTCCCATGGGCGGAGCAGCACAGTGTCGCCTGGCAACGTTCCAAAAGCGGAGAAACTGCTGGGGGGAGAGTACACACATGGCAATGTAGCACGACATGTGACCTTGTAGGATCCCTTCACCTGCTCACTGTCAGCAGAGCACACAGTTAGCGCAGTCCGGTGCTACAGCACTATGCAGATCCCATGGGCTGTGAGTCGTGTCCCCTGACACGGGCCGATGAGCAGACGCTAAATATCACATGACTCGTCCAGCAAGGCAAGGTGGGCTGAGACCGTTGACATCCGTGATGAATTGTGTGCCCTTTTGCCACCCCATTACTTGCACCTCGACATGTTCCTAAGCTGCCTGTAAGTGTCTTAAACATTGGTCTGCATGTTGTGGCCCTTGCCTTGCCCGTACTGACACGCACATGCTAATAAAGTCTACGCAACTTCACCTGTGTACAACTGTGATGAGTGTTGATCATTATGACAGATCATGTGCCTACATGTGCATTGTCCGTACACAGGGAGGCATTGACTGATGCTTGTGAATTGGGGGTGAGTCCCTATTGCCAGCTCCACCTCTGTGAGCCAGACATTGTGGCTGGGATAGTTGGTGGCAGACCTGTGCTCATACGTGTCCCCAGCAATGTGCGTATGGTGTCCAACTTCTCGCCATGTAGAACAAGGTCATCCTTCAAAACAGCCTGTGTCCACACAGATGTGTGTGAGTAGGCATGCGAAGAGACGTTCAGTTATCACATGTGATGGGGGACACCACTTAAGGACTGCTACGGAATGTGACATTTCCACACACAGCCCTACTTGATACATGGACGTGGTGCTACGTTTGGGGGCAACGGGATTGTTGTCACTGTGCAATGTGGCCACAGCTAGTTCACACCTTCACAGTCATCTAAGTGGCCAGGTGGGTCAGGGTCAAACATGCGCATTGATGACATCTACCAGGGTGTACCTTTTAGTGCTATCGATGTCCCTACATTCATCCAAACATTTATTCGTGAGTGAACACAGACATGACACATCTGTGTGATTTGGAATGTTTTATTCACATTCTGGGGGGTGTCGGACCTGGAGCAGTACATTGCCACTTCAAGCCCACATAACATGGTTGCCCAGTGGTGGGCCAACCAGAGTTCTTGTGGGAAGGCAAAGTTGATCTGAAGAGGAAGGGTGCAGTCCGCCGCCGGGTTGCTGTGTCATTGGTACCAGAGCAGATATGGCAGTCCATGTCGGGGTCCATGTGAAGGTCGCAGAGTGTTGCGGGGGACAATGGGAGGTGTTGTTCCTGGACATGATGCAGAGAGCACGACCAGGCAGGGACAGGCCATATGGCGGGGATGGATGCTACTACCTCCTTCCTCACACAGTCCTTACCCTCCACATCTTACTCCTCTGAGACGTCTTCTGTGTCCAGTGTATCAGGTGTGTGTGGTGGGGTTATGGCTGCATAACTGTGTGCCACTGACACATCAGCGTGCGACGGTGATTGGGCTGCATCACTGTGTGCCACTGACACATCAGGGGGAGGATATGTGTGTGTCGAGGTTCCTGCAGCAGTCATCTGGAACAGGCTCAGTGGCAGCAATGGCAAGATGAGGCTCTGCAAGGCATGGAAGATCGCAGCTACATCTCGCTGCTGTTCGGCAGTGGCAGCCATACTTCCAGCCTGCATCGGCTCCATGGTCTCCATTGGCCTCCGCATCGGTGCCAACTCTGTGCTGTCATCGCTTGGGCCTGTCTGCCTAGACAGTTCCTGTAACCGAGAAATGGACCCAGCGATGTCAGCCAAGGATTGTTGGTGAGCATGGTGCGGACAGTGGGTATCCGTTAGGGACTGTAGGTGCTCCCTGATGGGACTCAGGCACCCACGTATGGCATCGAGTTTGTCTGCCATGAGCTCGAAACCCAGCCGCAGCTGATCTGCCATTTTCTCCTGGCACCCTAACACACGGAGTTTGAAATCCTTGTGTTGGTCGTGGGGGTCCTGGGAGGCAGCCGTGGTGGTGTGTGCTTCCTGCGGTGTGGTCTGTGCAGGGT
This sequence comes from Calotriton arnoldi, assembly GCA_963921515.1. NCBI lineage: Eukaryota > Metazoa > Chordata > Amphibia > Caudata > Salamandridae > Calotriton > Calotriton arnoldi. The sequence continues at coordinate 732,204 of CAWUFW010002175.1, read as the reverse complement.
GTGGGCTCACCGCGATGCTGCTGGACTGTCCTGCTCCTGGAGGTGGGGTGCGGAGGCTGTCCATGAGCCGTTGGAGGGTGTCTGTGCAAATGTGCAGGGTGTCCTCTTCATCATCACTGAAGAGATGTGTGGTCTGCTCTGCAGGAGGTGTTGACTGTCCCTCTGCAATGTGAAGGGGAGATGCAGGTTAACAGTGTGTTCCATGTATGTTGACGCATTGTAGATGTTTACATTCAGACTGCATGACAATGTGAATTGTGACTGTTTTGGTGCAGCTGGCTATTTGATGGGAGTTAGTGGACATTTCGACTACATGACGGATGTGTGGTTGTACTCGTATGTTATCAGCTCACAGTGTCATGCATTGCCAGTTGTGATTAGCCAGTTTCTACGCACGAGCGGCACCAGTTGTGTCCTCTGTCCTGTGGTGTAGGGGTTGCACTCTGTCCCACATTGTCGTCAATGTTGATGTACTGTGTTTGCTATCTGTGTGTGCTGCATTGTTGGGGATTCGCCCCTGCGGCTTTGCATTGGCGGACCCATATCCCTTTGAGTCGGTGTGCATTTGACTTGTGTGCTTTTCGGGTGCTGGGATGTTTGCGACTTGGGTTATTTGTGCTACTGGAGATATTTGGTACTCTTGTGCATTGTTTGTCTGCAAATGTGTTTTTGCGTCATGGTTCGTAGGTGCACGTGGATGTGTCAGAGTGTGACCTGCTCCTTTTCGGATGTGGTCCACACTCAGCCACCTCAGTGTCGTCTCGTGCACCATGTCATGTATTGTGACTTCAGCCATGCTATCTGTCATGCAGTGTCACTTGCATTGTCGGTGTGGCTCACAGAGCCGCTGCTTTTCGGGATTCAGCACATGTGCATGGCTAGGTTGTGGCATTGGTGATATGGAGGGGGGCCCATTTGTGCAGATTGTGGACGGGGGACTACTTTGTGTTTCTATGTGTGCTGCAGTGTGCCAAGGGTATCAGGGACATGTTCCACAGTCATTGTGGGTGTGCAGTGTGCTGCACATGATTGTGAATGTGTGGCATTGTGCCCATCTGCCCCCATCTGCCCCCGTCCTCCCAGTCCCTGGTCGTTACTCACCCTGTTGCTGTTGGGTCAGGTCATATCGGGCTGTGTCCAGACCCCCGACCGTCTCCACGCTGATGACTGTGGCCACCATTTCCTCCAGCTCATCCAGCTCCTCCTGTGGCGCAGGACTCCCACCTCCAGTTGCCTTTGCTGCCTTGCTGTTGGCAGCGAGTTTCTGTTTGGTTTGGCTGTGCACTTCATGCCAGCGCCTCTTGACCTCCTCCATTGACCTCCTCGTCACTCCGACTGCATTCACGTTGGTGACGATGGACTGCCATATTTCCGTTTGTGTTGCCAATGACGCAGTGGAGGTGACGAACAGTTGTTGGTAGTGTTCTATCACCTCAGTGACGATGATCAGGTCTTCCTGCAGACTGAACCCCGTCTTCCTCTTCCTCTTCTCCTTGCCCTTCCCCGAACACTGGGTTCCTGGCTGGTCCTCCGTGGGGCTTGTGGGGTCCTCTGCACTCGGTCCGGGTGCATCCATGGTGCTACGCAGTTTGTTTTGTTTTTGGTGTTTATTTTTTGGTTGCTCTTATAGTGCATTTTCATGCTTGACGCGTGGGATTTGCGGGCCTGTGGCTGGTTGTCGCTGATTTTTGTTTCGCGGTTTGGGACATCGCAGGTTTTTTCGCGTTCGTGTTTCGCATTGTTTCAGCGCCGCGTTGGTTTTTGGGCGGTCATTTGGCGCGTTATCCTGCTACTATCGCATGGTGCCGCAGGGTTGGGAATACCACGTTGACACGGTGTTATTTTTCCGCGATGGACTGCGATGTGAAGGGTTGCGTTAAGCAACTTTTGCGGTAGTTATCACACGTTCTTGAGAATATGCCCCATTGTTGTTTGTCTACATATCCTCACGCAGATCTCAACCTGGTCTATGGGTTTACTCCTGTTGTGTTTTGCTATAAATTAATCATAAGCATGTTAAAAACGAATTTGATTGGATCAAAGCCATTCTAGTATCCCAAGAGACAGAGAATCACAGAGGTCATCAGTCCTATGCTGCTACCCCTTTTCAATCAGAATTATTTGAAAGGAAAAATGCACAATATTCTATTGTAGGCTGACAGAGCAACAGAAAGTGGGTGATTGTTTCCTAGCCTCCCAAAAAGCAAAAAGACACAGATCAACTCCCTCGACAACCTTTTTAAAAAAAACATTTTTTAACTGTTGATGCAAGTGGTAAGGTTCCTAGATGAAATTTCAGATAACGTTATCTTTTTTCTGCGGGGAAGATTTGTCAAGAAAGGTTCAAACCCGGTCTTCTTCATACTCCATTAAAAAAAAAATGAGCAGAGGGCGTGCACTGCTTGCTTTTAGTTAATTTACATAGGACCAGTAATTTTATCTTACAAGACTAACCGTAGTAATATTTTCTGGTTTAAGCCAAAAGATCTTTCAATCCAATATTATGAAGGACGTTTGATATACGGGGCAAACCAAGGTAAATATGTTAATAATACGCTTTCATTCTCTGCATGGCCATCTCATTTTCATCATTGGAACAATTTGATGGCTTGTACCAGATGCACACGCACTTCAGTGTTCTACAGGCATACCTGTTGTTTTGGTTTTCTTTTATAATAGTAAGCGAAGAAATCAGAAAAAAATAGTAATTAATTCTACAGCAAGGAGAAGTCTCTGCGGCTTGAACTTTCGTAATGTTTAGGGCAGACTAGGGTCTGTGCAGGCAGGGACTGGGGTCTGTGCAGGCGGTGCGTGTGCTGAACCAGCCTGGGGAGGGTGCCTGTGCAAGTTAAAAGGAGGTATCGGGCTCTATAAATAACACTAAGGGGCATATTCACAAGGAGTTATCGCCGCGTTAGCAGCACTTTTCTGCCGCTAATGCGGCGATAATTTTATTGCCCTATTACCAAACTGCCGCTAACAGCCGTTAGCGACAGTTTGTAGGCGAAAACGTCCGTTGTAAAGATCGCAACTTCTGTTAGCGATAATTATATGCAGGAGAGGCGTTCCCGTGCAAAAACGGCCGCAAACCCCACAACTCCATATTCACAAGGGGATCCTTGAAGTCCTGAAGACCAAAAAAACTGTCTCTAACTGCAGTTAGAGCCAGTTACTTAAGACCAGAAAATAGCTGGTCTTAAAAATGGGGATAACACTTGGGGCCTGATCTCAGCAGGTTCTGGTGCTGGACAGCGCTGCAAGCAATGGTGCAGCGCTGCCCTGCGACAAAACTACAGTGCAGGAATGCGCACCATCAATAAGATAGTGCGCATTCCTGGGCCCCAGTCATGAAAAGTGTTGCAGCGCTGCGACAAAACAGCGTTGCAACACTACTCACTACGCCCTTCTTGCGACCGCATGGATGCGCTGTATTCACTGGACAGCGCTCCATGACGCAAGTAATGACAGATACGTCAGGAATCCTGACATATCTGTCTGCGCTAAAGTCACGCATTGCTGCAGTCGTGTCACAACCATGACGCAACTCCATCAATGCATGGGGCCAGCCTATCCCTGTGGTACTGCATCACCCTCACGCCTGCCAACAGGCAGGCGGAAGGTACTGATGCAGTGCCATTTATGAGGGGTGCCTGAATGTCGGCGCTGTTGGAGATCCATCGGTGGTGGTTGCGCGCTGCGGTGTCATCGTTTGGAAGCATTGGTGGAGTGTTGGTGTGGAGGGAGTTGACGAGAAGTTCTTCGGTGGCCTTGATCCAGCTGCGAGGGGGTGCGATGATGACGGTGGCGTCCAGTGGGCAAGGTGAAGACGTGATGTGACCAATGATGGTCGGTCCAGGAGAGTCTGGTGTTGTGGCTGTAGTTGAAGATCCTGCTGGCGGAGGTGACGTGCTCGACCCTGTGTCCTGCTATGTGGCTTGTTGAGGTGACTTGCTGCTTGCGTCTGATGTAGGGGACCTTCCCCAGGAGGGGGTGGTGTCCTGGGCACTGGGGTTGTCCAGGTGGAACATGAGTTCACCGAGTAGGATGTCGTCGGTGGATGGGAGACCCTGGGGTGCAATGAGGTCTACAATGGTATTGGAGAATGGGGAGCCATGGCCCGGGGGGCCTGCACATGAGGGTGCCGCAGAGGATGTGCTTGGGCTTGGTCCAGATCTGGGAGTTGAGCTGGTCCATGGTGACCCTTGGGTCATTAGAGTGCGTGGTCAGTCGGAGTGGGCTTCTGTAGGTGATGGCAATGCCTCCTCCTTGATGCTCAGGGTGCTCCTTGCGGGTGATACTGCAGCCGTCAGTGATGGCGATGGCGATGTCCGGTCCGGAGCAGAGGTTGGTCCTGGCAGGCGAGGTGGCGTCCAGGGTTGATTACGAGGAGGGTGCTGGCGTCGTAGCGGTGGAGTGTCCAAGAGGAAGGCTCCTTGGTGCAGAGCGCGATCCAGGGGCAGACGGACACAAACGGCGTAGCCTATGGGTTGCCTTTGGCACGGGAGACGACCATTACAACGCAGGCAGTACATCGTTAACAACGCAACTCCGACAACGCAGGTGCCTTTACATCGCATTTGATTACAACGCATTGTGAGGTCAGTAATGGGGTAATTTAAAGTTTTTCGGGTGGGTATGGTTTCGGATGTAAAATATGGAAATTGGGGTGTATTTTGGGGTAAAATATGGAAATTGGGGTGTGTTTTGGGGTAAAATATGGAAATTGGGTTGTGTTTTGCGGTAAAATATGGAAATTGGGGTGTGTTTTGGGGTAAAATATGGAAATTGGGGTGTGTTCTGGGGTAAAATATGGAAATTGGGGTGTGTTTTGGGGTAAAATTTGATTTTTGGGTGTGTTATGGGGGCTCAAAAAGGATTTCCAGGGTTCACGGTTGGGTTTGGGGTGCAAAGGTTAGTTTTGGGTTTCACTCACTGAAGTGGGAATAGAGATATTAATGTCTCCGCTATGGAACACCTACTCTACTGTTGCAATGTGCCTAGTATTAGTATGCATTGGAATGGAATGCGATGTTATGGCATGCGTCGCAACTACGTATGTGCCGTTGGCACACGAGTGGTACGCCCGCTGTTCATGGCCGCACAGCGGCTCCCATTGAGAAGTGCTGGGGAGGGGCTGGACAGCTGTGAGGTGGTAAACACTGGAAAGAACACTGTATGGAGCGTGGACGTGGGGATGTGTGTGTGAGAGTGTGTTGTAAGAATTTTTATGAGGAAAGTCTTACCTCGAAGCCGGGTCCCGTGTCTTCATAGCTCCTGCTCTCCTGCTTCCAAGAAAAGGAAGTAGGCAGCCAGGCTTCCTCCCCTGAGTCAATCACAACGCTGCGATGCGGCGGTGGGATTGGTAATTGGCAACGGGACAAGTCATGCAGCCAGGGGCTGGAGGGGTGGGCATGTTCTCCATGCAGGCTGTAATGCAGCCTGCATTGCGAACAGGGAAGTGCGCATGACTGCTGTGGGCGGACTGAGTGGGCCGGCCAAACAGTCATTGCGCACTTGAGTGGGCATGCCAATCTGCCCATGCCCTTCTCCGTGTTTGGAGCAGTCCTACCCACCCTCCCACCCCTTGAGGATACATAGCATGATTACATCAGTCAGTTATCCCTTGTTTTTCCCTTTTGAATCTGTTTTTTTGGCTTCTCTGAGCCTGCGCTTCCCACTTCCTGCTGCTGCTGCCCCTGCCGCCCCGCCCCCCTGTCCTCGCCCGTCCCCGCCGATCGTTCCTCCCCCCTCCCCTACTAAATGGCGGCCGCTGTGCGGTTGCGCCTAAGGCAATCCCGTCTGCGCCCATCTGCGACCTGACCACGACCAGCACCAGGAACCCTGGATCTCGAGCCACCCACTGCTACAGCACAGCCACCCTCCACGCACTCATCCCCGGAAAACTCAGAGACTGCCAACGACCCACGGCCAGTTCTCCTGCCTCCACTGCCGCCAGACCTTAACCACCACCCCGGCCTCCAACACAGCCGATGCCAGCACCGGCGACATCCTAAGATGCATCCTCATCAATGTGCGCTCCGTGCACAAACACCCCGTGGCCCTACTCGCCACCACAGACGAAATCCGCACCCTCCTGGACCAAGGCCACTCTGCAGGCCTCATCCTACTCGACCTTTCAGTGGCCTTCGACACCGTCTCCCACCGCACACTAGTTGCCAGACTACACGACGCCGGCATACAAGGAACAGCCCTAGACTGGATCCGATCAGTCCTCACCGGAAGAAGCCAAAGGATCAGACGGCCACCCTTCCTCTCCGATCCCACGTAAATCACCTGCGGAGTCCCACAGGGGTCATCTCTGAGCCCGACCCTCTTCAACATCTACATGGCCCCCCTCCCCGCCATCGTCCGACAACACGGCCTCAACATCGTATCCTACGCTGATGACACCCAGCTCATCCTCTCCCTCACCAAAGACTCCACCACCGCCAGACTCAACTTCCAGAAGGGTATGCAAGACGTCACAGTCTGGATGACCAACAGCTGCCTGGAGCTCAACGCCGAGAAGACAGAAGTCCTCGTCCTTGGAACCACCCCTTCAGCATGGGACAACACCTGGTGGCCGACCGCCCTCGGAAGCCCACCTACCCCCTCGGACCATGCCAAAAACCTCGGCTTCGTACTCGACTCATCCCTCAACATGAACCGACAGGTCAACGCCGTCACCTCCAGCTGCTTCAACACCCTCCGCATCCTCCGCAAGACCTTCAAATAGATCCCCCCGGAGTCAAGGAAGACAGTCACCCATGCACTCATCACCAGCAGACTGGACTATGGAAACGCACTCTACTCCGGCATTAACAAGTCCCTACTCTGCAAACTCCAGACATTACAGAACACCGCTGCCAGACTCGTCCTCGGCATCCCCCGGCACGAACACATCAGCCAACACCTACGAAGACTCCACTGGCTCCCCGTGGAGAAAAGAGTCACCTTCTAAGTCCTCACTCACGCCGAAAAATGCCTACACAACAACGGACCCAAATACCTCAACGACAGAATCAACTTCCCAAAAGAAACCTACGATCTTCCAACCTCGCACTGGCTGAAACCACGCGCATCCACAGAGCCAGAGCAGGCGGAAGATCCTTCTCCCACATTGCAGCCTAGACCTGGAACGAGCTACCGGCAGACATCAGACGCGCCCCCTCCCTGAACACCTTCAGGAAGACACTCAAGACATGGATCTTCAGCTAACAGATCTGCGGACCCCCCCCCCTCTGCGCCTTGAGACCCTCATGGGTGAGTAGCGCGCTTACAATTCCCCTGATTGATTGAGTTATCTTCATGTGATTGTTCCTCTTCTGCACTGCTTGAGGCAGTGGGGCAATGCTCTTCCGCCATTGCGGAAGTGCCGCCACTGGGGGTGCGTCATCTACGTGTGATACGCCTGAGCGACTCGCCCCCCGGCCCTCCTGCGCTAAGCGTCCCACCTTCTCCTTACCTGGACATTGACACTGTGGCGCAATCCACTGCACTCTCATCAAATCTGGGACTCAGCCAGCAGGAGCCTCAGCCAGGTGTGATTTCACTAGGCTGGGTACAGCAGTTGCTGCCTAGTCCGCTGGTGGACCTCCCGATGCAGTTGATGCAGCAGGGCCCCCTTAGGCGTGAGGTTGCAGCGCTCACGCCACACAAGTTCGGCGTAGCACAGGGGCCTCACCCTCCACAGCATACGGCCAGTCCAACATCATGGGGCCTGTGATGCAGGGAGACGGCACACAGCGTTGGTAATCCCCTTCGTGCACCCCGGTGTAGTGGTGGATCGTAGTATGCGATGCGGACCTCACTATGTTGGTGCGCAGGAGTGCCTCTACCATTACCAGCTCCAAGGGTCGCAAGGCGGTCTTCTCACACAGGTCAGCAACGTGTCTCCATGCGACCTGCCTGACTTCACCACCAGGTACGGGCGATCGTCGCGCATCAATGTCTACCGCCACGGCTCATCGACTCCACAGCTAATCCACATCCCACTCCAGGCTCCAGACGTTGGTCCAGCAAGGCATCCAGGCTCCAGACGCAGGTCCAGCGAGGCATCCAGGCTCCCGGCGCAGGTCCAGCGAGGCATCCAGGCTCCAGGCGCAGGTCCAGCAAGGCAACCAGGCTCCAGGCGCAGGTCCAGCGAGGCATCCAGGCTCCAGGTGCAGGTCCAGCGGGGCATCCAGGCTCCAGGCGCAGGTCCAGCGAGGCATCCAGGCTCCAGGCGCAGGTCCAGGGGGGCATCCAGGCTCCAGGCGCAGGTCCAATGAGGCATCCAGGCTCCAGGAGCAGGTCCAGCGAGGCATCCAGGCTCCAGGCGCAGGTCCAGCGAGGCATCCAGGCTCCAGGCGCAGGTCCAGCGAGGCATCCAGGCTCCAGGCGCAGGTCCAGCGAGGCATCTAGGCTCTCATCCTGGTCATCCTGGATGTTGGCTGGCTTGCAGGGGTTGTTGATGTGTGCTGCACTTGGCCCTGGCTGCTCCATTCTGCATTTTATTGGTTTTTATGCCTATTTTATATTGGAGGTTGACTGATAGGCTATTTTTTGCATTAGAGGCAAAAAAAACTCACGTTGTGCTGACTAACGTGAGTTTTTTTGCCGCTAATGGGCCTATCGGTAGCTATCGCCCGCTAACGCCGGATTTCCTATCGCCATCGCGCTGATGTTAGCAGGAGTTTTCACCGCCGTTCCCTGATACTATCGCCATGTAGCGACGGCTTGTTAATACACCGCTAACATGGCAATAGTTTTCAGGGTTAGGCGGCGATAAAAAAACTGCCGCTAACTGGCGTTTGCGATAGGTATCGCCGGTCCTTGAGAATATCCCCCTAAATATCCAGGATTTTGTCGTTTCTATAGACCTCTAATTTAGCCGTGTACCGTGAGGTGACTGAGGTGGATAGTGTTTTGTCCAAGATCACACAATTCCGGCCAAGTAGAGAAGGACGGATTAGAATTTAAAGTTTATAAGCTCACCATATGATACGATGGTGCATTTGGTTAGCGCGTGCAGATAATAATAAATGTGCTTGCCACGCAGCTTGTGTCTTTGTCGTTCGTAAATGCTGGCTTCTGATTCAGGAATTGGCTTGTTAGTCCCACCTTAGTACAGCCTTGTCTTAATTTGTAACCTCCCATGGCTACCTGCCCCTTTACTTCGGTTGTTACACGGTACGTGTTATTTACACTTGTAAGCAAGCATTTGCAATGCAATATGTCTCGCATTTGCGAACGTTTGAGCTATTGGCATTGTAAATAACAATGCCTTTTATTTATGTGTTTTGAAAATCTGCAAGCGGTGCGTAAACGGTTACTACTTATAGCAGTAACATATTTATTTATTTATTTTATAGTCCTTGCTTACGAGAAGGCTGTCAGTAAAAGAGGCGCAGTTACCAGCCTTGCTTCTCGTAAGCAACGACTATAAGTACAAAGTCCATGTTTTACGCACCGCCGCAGGTTTTCAATATACATAAATAAAAAGCATTGCCATTTACAATGCCAACAGCTCAAACTCACAAATGCGAGACCTATGCATTGCAAATGCTTGTTTAATTTATCTGCAATGTTATAGTCTCTTCAGGAGTTGTCAGTTCTGACAGGTGGGTCCAGCCGTTATGTCCATCATGTCATTAATCGCCATCATGTGTTGACTGCTGTGATGTCACATCTACAACAAGATATTTAAGCATTCCATGTGCTCAGACTCAAATTGTGAATACATGGAAGAAACTTCAGTTTGTGGATAGACAAAGAGGTCTAGTCGTTCAGAATCAATAATCACTCCTTGTCCATGAATGTTTGCACTAACCTGGCACAGGGGGCATTGAAAGCACTTGAGAAAGCCCACAATTGGAAATGGCCGATCAAGAACTGGATTGGTCAGACATTCATGTTCAGGGTGGTTGGGGGGGGTGTATGGTTTTCAATGTTGACTAATCTGTTATTGAAGAGCATTGTTGTAGCTGATGAGGTCATTTCCTGTATGGAAACCACACTAATTATCATTTGTACTTACACTCAATAGAACTATTCCTGAGTGTTGTAACAATAATTCAGACCGAGTCGCTTGTCTGTTGGCTCCCTGCACCCGTCCTTGTGTCTTGATATTGTCATTTTAGCGGGTAGTTGGAAGCGGTTTCGCACTGGTAAGCATGACGTGATTGACAGGGGTAGTAGTCTGACTCATTCTCACAGGTGTAGCAGTAAATCCTTCCAGGTATCCGTGAGTGGAGTTTCTGTGTAACCTGCTAAATAAAGGAATATCTGACAGAGAAACTTGGTATTCTGGGCCAAGCTGGGACGGATAACTTTCTGTTTCTTTTATGCCTTCGAGCGTGGGTAAGCTCAGGCAAGCCTCGGAAAGCCAGTTGTATTTAATACTTATCACTGGTGTTCTTTTTGGAAGTTAATGATGCAAACTATATGTAAGATGTTTTTGCTATAACCCAACAGAGAACAGGAACACCACAGGTGTGGTTGGCAAGAACCTTTAGAAGCAAGTTTTTTCATTGTGTGATGTCGCAGACACATTATTATAACCCCGGTAGCCCGGCAATCAGAATTGTACTGCAGGTCATTTACGTAAAAACAAGCGAGCGCAACAAATGAGAGGTGCACTTTTCTGGGCACTTACCTCAACCATTAAACAACATACTTGCTTCACACTACAGTAGTAGGTCATGTTAAAATCAAATCATTACCTACTTTGCTTTTTGGCTTTTGGTTTTAATTAGAGGCCAGATGCTGCACGAGTCAGCGCGACACATGCTGCTTGCTTCTTGAGTCGACTCGACTGACTAGTGCTGCTGCAGCTGCGCAGTACGCTAGGGTGGGTGAAAAGTGGGGACACTGGTCTGATCTGCATTGGTCCAACTCCTCGAGAGGAAAGACGATTCAGCGCCAAGAAGGAACGGACGGGGCTGGGCTATTAATCCATTTTTCAATTGTCATTTGTAGCGCACTAGCGCTACTATTATTGTTGTTACGCTGTGGCAGGGTCCTCACACAGGCAGTTTAAGGTGGGTGGCCACGGCTTCCAAATTTAAATATTTTACGCACAAATCCGTATCGCATGTAGACCTGGACCTAAGATATAAGTGCCGGTGCTAAGCCCCAGAAACCACTGCCACAAATTAAGCACTGCTGCAGGCTCAGGTCACACAGAACCAAGGGATCGCTGTTTCTCCCTGCATATCATGTAGTGTGATGTAAAAAATCTGAGCCTGAGAGCAATGCACCATAAATAAACACCAAAATATTAGTCAATTCAGCACCACAATTATTGTTCAGCACCATAATTAATTTATCTCAAAGGCCCAAAAACTACGAATCGCCATGCTTCATAGTTTGCGTCATTACATTTAATCACATTTATTACCAAAAATATGTATCAATCATAATGCACAATATACTAACACATTATTTTAAAATATTTTATTCAACACCTTCTCGATGTTCATTTGTTAAGAATGTCAAAATGCACAAAACCAACAAGCCATTTACATTTGTTGGTCTGTGTATAAAAGGTGCCAGAGTGTTTGTTGCACTTGAGAAAATAAGTGTCTGTAGATATGTTGGCCTTTTTGAATGTTCTATCTGTGCAAGTGTACCTGTATGTTTTGTGCCTCTAATTGCATACACCGTACAAAAGACAAAGGGGTTTATTTACAAGCCCATTGCGCCGCCGATGTGCCACTTTTTTGACGCACTTGAGGCTCAATTAGGTTTGCCCATATTCACAAGGCCAAGTAAAGTCACCCTGCGTGACTTTTCATGGCCTAGTAAATATGGGCCCCTTTCACGCATTACTCTGCGTGAAAAGGGCATTCCATGGGTGTTGCTGTGGGTGTTCCCAAGCAACATCCATGGAACTCGATGAATTCCCAGATTTACAACATTTTGTAAAACTAGGAATGCATCAGAATCCTACGCCTCCCCAGGGGAGGCGTAAGAATGGCGCAACGAGGAGAAATACTTTTATTTCTCCTTGTTTTTTCCTTTTTCTATGTGCGCTGCATTCTGCAGCACGCATTGAAAGAGGAAAATGCCATTAATTATTGTTTTTGTGCAGGAAGGTGTCCCTTCCTACACAAAAACAATTATACCCGCAGTGCAGGCACCCTTGAAAAATTACACAAGGGTGCCTGCGCTGGTGTATGGCAGCGAATTGTGCGCCAGCACAGGGGAAAGCATAGGTATGCATTGTATTGTTGTTAATACGACGCATCCCTATGCTTTGAAAATGACACAGCGCAGATAAATGGCTGCAGCGCCGTGCTGCTTCATTTTCTTGTAGATGAGGTCCAAAACGTCAGTTTTCTGTCAAGGCCGAAAAATCAATGTGTTCTCTCTTTAATCCCCACCCCTCAGTGGTCCTTCAGTGCTTCAGTGTGTTGCACATAACTCCCAGTAATGTGCCGCAATCCTCAATTATCCCATGCTGGGGGCAGCAGTACATTCAAACCTGGCTTTTCTGTAATATTGTATTTCATTTTTTTGTAGCTCCCTAATTTAAATGTAGAATGACAAATACCAGAATACAAAGAAAAACAGAACTGAAAGAGCTACTGGCATCTGAGATCAGGCAGCGTGAGAGCTATGAATGTGTGGCGCTAGTCTGCTGGTTTGCTTCATGTACTTTGCTTAAGCTATTCACTGTTTCCACATTAGAATGGTGCACAAAAAGCACACTTCTATGTAGCTCCTCCCACCCACAATTTGAGTGACTGGTGATGCTGGAATACCACTGCTCTATATTTAGAGGGGCAGATTTACAAGCCCCCTGCGCCACCAGTACGTCACTTTTTGTGACGTACTGGAGGCGCATTTCACTTCTCCATATTTACAAGGAGAGGAAAAGCCACCCTGCGTGACTTTTCCTCTCCTTGTAAATATGGCCCCTTCACACGCAGCACTTTGCGTGGAAGGGGCGTTCCATGGGTGTTGCTGTGGGTGTTCCCACGCAACACCCATGGAACGAGACACATTTCCAGATTTACGAGGAATCGTAAATCTGGAAATGCGTGTCAATGCTACGCCTCCCCAGGGGAGGCGTAACGAGGCACAACGAGGAGAAATGTTTTCATTTCTCCTCGTTTTTTCCTCTTTCAAAGCGTGCTGCATTCTACAGCACGCATTGAAAGAGGAAAATGCCGGTAGTGATTGTTTTTGTGCAGGAAGGTGCCCCTTCCTGCACAAAAACAATCTCCCATGACGCAGGCATCCTTGCACCATGGTGCAAGGGTGCCTGCGCCGGCGCATGGCAGCTGTTTGTGCGCCAGCGCAGGGGAGAGCACAGGAATGCGACATATTATTGTAGATATGTCGCATTCCTGTGCTCGAAGATGCCGCAGCGTGGCGCAGCCAAAGGGCTTGCGGTGCCACGCTGCAGCACTTCCTTGTAGATCTGCCCCAGAGAATTTATTGCGCCGTACCGCTTGTCCCCAAGATTTGGGGCCCAAACAATCATTTGAATGATTGTACACCCTTTCTGTGTTGAAGTATGTTCTTCCCTTACCTCGTTGATTCTTCTTTCGCGCCTCTCTTCCCAAAGTCACTGCCCATTGGGTCTTGCTCATTTTCAAACTCCTCACCCCTCTTGAGCTTCCATCCCTACCTTCCCCTTTACAATAACTTCCTCAGGCGTTCCTTCACTTCTCCAGCAAAACTTTGCATTAAAAATTGGTAACTTGTGTGCTTGGAGTGGTGCAGCACCTAATAGACCGAAAACGGATTACCTAGAACCCCCAAATTAATTGATAGCTCCTTGCAATGAGAAGCAGTTATCAAGAAGCATGTGTACAAAGATATCCAGAACGTGCTCTATCAAAAGAACTGGATGGCAAACACTTGATTGCGTGAGAGTATGAACAGTAGTGAGGACTGCATCTACCAGAATGCTTTGGGAGTACTGGTGAAGGCAGGCAGTTTGCTCCCCATCCCCACTGTTTACATTTATTTCCTAAATGATGATCCAGTTGTGGCTGTGCTGAGTAAACTTGTCAGATCTATTACAGACCTTTCCAGTAAACGAGCTGAGGACTATTAAAACGTCCTAAGGTGGTATTAGGTACTGTAGACCCACTTTATTAACATAAGATGCATAATAAATATGCCTGCATCTCCCACTATGGGCAATGATCTATTCATTTTTATAATTTATCTGCAACGTTATAGTCTCTTCAGGAGTTGTCAGTTCTGACAGGTGGGTCCAGCCGTTGTGTCCATCATGTCATTAATCGCCATCATGTGTTGACTGCTGTGATGTCACATCCACAACAAGATATTTAAGCATTCCATGTGCTCAGACTCAAATTGTGAATACATGGAAGAAACTTCAGTTTGTGGATAGACAAAGAGGTCTACTCGGGCAGAATCAATAATCACTCCTTGTCCATGAATGTTTGCACTAACCTGGCACAGGGGGCATTGAAAGCACTTGAGAAAGCCCACAATTGGAAATGGCCGATCAAGAACTGGATTGGTCAGACATTCATGTTCAGGGTGGTTGGGGGGGGTGTATGGTTTTCAATGTTGATTAATCTGTTATTGAAGAGCATTGTTGTAGCTGATGAGGTCATTTCCTGTATGGAAACCACACTAATTATCATTTGTACTTACACTCAATAGAACTATTCCTGAGTGTTGTAACAATAATTCAGACCGAGTCGCTTGTCTGTTGGCTCCCTGCACCCGTCCTTGTGTCTTGATATTGTCATTTTAGCAGTAGTTGGAAGCGGTTTCGCACTGGTAAGCATGACGTGATTGACAGGGGTAGTAGTCTGACTCATGTAAGATGTTTTTGCTATAACCCAACAGAGAACTGGAACACCACAGGTGTGGTTGACAAGAACCTTTAGAAGCAAGTTTTTAAATTGTGTGACGTTGCAGACACATTATTATTACTCAGTAGCCCGGCAATCAGAATCGTACGGCAGGTCATTTACATAAAAACAAGCGCGTGCAACAAATGAGAGGTGCACACTACAGTACTAGCGCATTTCAACGCCAAGAAGGAACAGATGGGGCCGGGCTATTAATCCATTTTTCAATTGTCATTGGTAGTGTACTAGCGCTACTATTATTGATGTACGCTGAGGCAGGGAACTCACCCAGGCAGTTTAAGGTGGGTGGCCGCGGCATCCAAATTTAAACATTTTACACACAGATCCATATTGCATGTAGAACCGGCCCTAAGAAATAAGTGCACACAAATTAAGCACTGCTGATGGACCTTCCTGAGCTAGTGTGGTGGGAGGAGTTTTCACTGACACCTGAGTAGGGCTGTGCGTGGCATCTCACAATGCTGTCTCCACCCCCCTGTAGTGTGTCTGGAGCCAGGGCACGGCAGGAGCTTGTGGACAAAAAAGACTTTCCTTTGAAGTATGCCTACATCAAAGGCCAAAAGTGGTATAAGTTTTGGACCTACTTCTGGAATATGGACTCTGCCAAGAAGAAGGGCTGAAGAGCTGTCAGGAGGAGTACTGCCTCATTGCTGTGTGTTGCTTTGCTGGGCTGGCCTGCAGTTGCTGCTTCTGTCAGTGGGCAGTGAAGGAACTGAACTTTGCTTTCTTGTATCCTGCTTATCGAAGGTTCTCCAAGGGCTTGTGTGTGCTTGCCTCCTGTTGGAAGTTTCAGGGACATTAAAGACTTCATCTGAATCATATATGAACTCCATTTCTCCAAGGGATTGTGTGTGCTTGCCTCCTGTTGAAAGTCTCAGGGCCATCAAAGACTTCATCTGAAGCATATATGAACTCTACTGCTGGGAGTTCTGACCTGCCAAGTGGTGCCAATTTCAGTTCTGGGCCCTTGGCGGTGGTTCTGCTGCTTCAAGACTTGAAAATCCACGCATCACCCTTCCAGCGCCATTTTTATCGTCGCAAGCTTGCCATGCAATTGAAAAACCAATGCATTGCCGCGGTGTGGCTGAAAAATTGACTCAGCAACTGTTAGCGGCCCGAGTCCAGAGCACCGAGTTTCCGACCTCCGAGACCACCTGCTCCAACTTCGACGCAGGCCCTGCTGTGCGGCTGAAAGAATTGACGCATCACTTGTCTGCAGCTGTGGAAATCGTCGCAGCGCCTGTTTCGATGCCGCCTCGACCCGCAGCGCCTGGATTTTCTCACACGTTGCACCTGTGCAAGTTTCCACCGATCACCACGCCGAAAGGAGTCGCCTCCGGAAATTGACACATCGCTTCTCCTTGCAGTAAGGAATCGATGCAACACTTCTCCTGCGTGCAGCAGAATTGACGCATCCATTCCCCTGGGACTCAAGAACCGAGGCATCGCTGTGTTTTCTGGCACTTACCTCCTTAGCAGCTGTTTTTCAACTTGGATTTTGATGCATCAAAGGTACTTTGTGCTAAAATCAACGCATCCATAGAGTTCCTTGGACAGAATTGATTAAACCTTTTAAAAGTGATATTTTGAGTTATATATGTTGGATTTTTGTCGTTTTGGTCTTGTTTGGTTTGGATAAAGATTGGCTATTTTCTAAACTGGTGTGGTGTCCATTTGTAGTGTTTTCACTGTGCTACTGTGCGTGTTAGGTACAAATACTTTATACATTGCCTCTGAGATAGGCCTAACTGCTCGTGTCATGCTGCCAAGAGTGCGAGCAGGGGTTGTCTTGGGTTTTGAATTCCCTTATCCTGACTAGAAGGAAGGGTCCCTACTTGGACAGGGTGAAAACCACTACCAACTAGAGACCCCAATTTCTAACAATCTGAAACTCTGCAACTGTGAGACTTAAGCGTCTCAAGGGCATACAAAGTAGGCATACACGCCCATTGTGCCCATGCAGCATTCAGTATAATATGGCGCCAGGTATTTCAATTCCAAAAATAAATCTGACATGCACTTTCTGCAAACTGGCTTATGGGGCCAGATGGGAGGAATCATCAAGAGCAAAAACATAAATGTAGGGCCTAATTCTTAAAGGTCAAAGGCAAAAAATAAATTTGCTCCTATAGATATATTCCAATGTTTGGCGCAAATTTATGAGTTATCTGGAATACTCAAAGAATTTCAGAAGTACTCCTGGAAAACAATGACAATCATTTTCTGGGAATACTCACATGTGCAACATATATACATAGGTAATTATTATGTGGTGGAAAATTTTGCTTGTGAGAAAATATGACAAATCCCGTGGGCAGCAATTGTAACCAGCCTTGAATCTCAGGATCTGAGCTCAGTAATCCCTGGCTGTGCTGGGACTCCTAAACATGTACCTAAACATATGGTTGATGTCACGAGGACTGATGATATAAACAGTAAAAATTACATCCTATGGCTTGTAATCTTGTTGTAATCACAGGAAACAACATCTGGTGGCCTGTCAGTGTCATAAGCATTATTTTCCATCACTACTTTGCCATGAGACATAAAAAAGACACGAGAAAAACATCTTTGAAAAAGCTGTTTTACTTCTCCAGGAAAGAAAACTTCCATTCACAAATATTATGCTAATAGAGTTAAGCTGGAAAAGTAGCTCAGTGGGCTCAAATTGCGGAAGGGATGCGTCAACCTTTCATTCTTTCCAGATCAACGAAGTGAGTTGGACAATAATAATAATAATAATAGCACCTGTTATTCAAGTGCCTAGAGACAATCCTTTGGATTGTGCTTGATATTATGTGTTGTACTTTAAAAAAATATATTATTATGCTAATCATCATGATTATTGCTTACATTATTACTTACAACAAAATACTATGCCATAAGGAAACACACATATGGCTATGACAGGAAGAAATGCTGCTGCTTTCTTAATCCTGGAGCAGAGTAGCATTGCCTAAGACCCTGCTCGCAGCCCTAGAGGTGGGAGCTTTGAACCTGGACCTCTGTCTGGCAGAGAAAGTGGTAATACTGATACTGGGGCATCCACTGGAGCGCTGTTCGTCATATCGACCCATTTCACTTCTGAACATAGAGGAGAAGGTATGGGCCAAAGTGTTAGCTAACCGGCTGCTCCGATTAATCCACTCACTCGTTCATCTCAATCAATCCGGCTTCATGCCACATCGAGACATGCGTCACAATATCCACTGCGTTCATAATGTCATGGTCCTGCAGAAGCCACATGCTCTCTTGCTAGCTGACTTTCGGAAAGCTTTCGACTTGGTGCAGTGGGACTAGCTGTTCTGTCTTTTGACTAGATTAAACTTTGGCCTTATATTTATTAGCAAAGTACACTTACTGTATACAGACTTGTCGGCCCGAGTGCGGGTGGGTGGCACCACTTCTGGTAAGTTTCAGATATGCAAGGGGACTCGGCAGGGGTGCCCTCTATCGCCACTGCTCTTTGCTTTTGGCGAGTGATCTCTTGGTCCGGTGGGTGAGGGTGGATGCCCTGGTCTGGGGACTGGACTGGACGCCAGCCGTGTCTGACTGAATAGAATTATATGGGATGACACCCTCATATTTATGTCTTAGCCTCGAGACTCAAGACCCCGAGTCCTTCAGATACTGCACATTTTTAGAACGTTCACAGGGCTTACCCTGAACAAAATCAAATCCATAATATACCAGATCAATTGCCCAGCCTCAGCGCTGGAGTGGGCCTGGGACATACAAATCCGGGCAGAGGGCTTTGAATATCTTGGTGTTTACATGACAACTATCACACACAGGGCATGGGAAAATAATATTCAGCCCCAAATAGTACAGGTGTCCCAAAACATTAAGTTCTGGTCCAAACTCCTGTTTTCTGTAATGGGCTGCTCTTCCATATTCAAGATGATAGCCCTACCGCGTCTACTCTACTAACTACAGAATTACCTCATCCCCCTACCCTAAACCTTCTATAAAACATTAGAGACAGAACTACAGAGCTTCTTGTGGAACCTTCAGGCCCCTCGCATTTCCCTTTCCAAATGTTATGAATTAACCTACGATGGGGGCATAGCTACCCTGGATATGACCTCCTATCATACAGCATCACATTTGATCATAGGCAATGAATGGTGGTTCGGAGGTACAGACGATCCAGCTTTCGCTTCAGAGCATTGGGAAATATTTCTCTTCCGTGTCTACTATATGATAACCCTGGGATGAACCCACTTCCACCAGCCTCAAGGGTGGTACTTCAGGTCTTGAGCGACACTCACAGATCCCTGGGTTGGTCGGGGCACCTAACCAGAGAGACCCGACCTTTGGCATGCAAGTATCAAGTTTCCATGGATGGGAGACTATCAGCTTCTTCAGATTGAGGGATGTTATGAGAGGCACTACGCTAATGTCATTCACAGATCACCAAGATGAATATGACATGCATAAGAGTCAATATTTTTGCTATTTACAAATACTGCATGCACTGCTCCTATACATAGCTCCCCTCACTGAGCTCTCGTAATATAACCCCATTGAGTCCAAAATCCTATTTGAGGAACTGTCCACCCACAAGATTTTGAAGGTCTACTGCAGCCTTGTAATCAACTCCAAAGACACATTCCACACTTTGAGAGCGGCATGGGTTGCAGACTTGGGCTCCCTAGCAGATGACGACTGGAGGGAGGCGCTTGCATCCTCTAGGGAGGCAGCGATAGCCTCACAATATCGACTGATTCAACTTAAATACTTACATTGGGTATATTTCACACATGAACAGTTATGGAGAATGGGAGTGGCAGCCTCCCCTCAGTGCCTGTGTTTTGGAAGCACACAGGGGCTGTTCTTCATCGGTGGGGGAATGTGGAATCCTGAGAACTTTCTGGGAGTGGGTATTGGCCTGCTTGGGCTGAATATTGAGTTGGGGCCTGCCTGGAGATCCCATGTTTACCCTATTACACATCACCGTGGATGTTGACAGTAACAGATATCAGGCAGCCCTCATATGGTTGGGGTTGGTGGTCGCTAAACATGACATTGCCAGAGCATGGAAAGATGTACACCCCGAGCTTGGAGACATGGAATGTGAGTCTTGATAGGTGCATGAGCCTAGAAATTCTAATTTACGCAGCGCAAGGTCGCCAGCAGGATCATTACAAAATATGGGCAACGTGGGCCTGATATAGAGGGACGCCCCTGTCGTGTAGTTCCTATATAGCCTATACAGGATCTGCGCGTTCGGATAACATAAACTGTGGGTTTGGTGGCAGACTGATTCTGTGCACCCCCACGGGATACGTTAGCCTGTCTGTAGTAGCTAGCTCACAGTGCCACTATAATCTCCTCTTATCACGGAGAGAATAGTTCTTGGCAACCTCAGAACATGACAACCCTGATGCCCCAGGATCGTGGAAACAATATACTACCTTTCGCTCAGTCACTCGTGCTCACTTAGTTTGTCTCAGAGAGATACACACAATAAACAGTCGGGGCGTTTCAAGAAGTATTTATTGAACAGTTGTTATTCTAGTGTAGAATATATGAGCTGCAACAACCATTAGACAGTAGCAGAGATATATGATTAGCAATACTACGAAAGTAAAGGGATGGTATAGTTCTACCATCTTGCATAAATCATGAATATATACATGTACATAAAACACATGATAAAAGTGCGTACTCCTACGATGCCTCCCTAACTAGATGTACCAAAATGTACCTAGCATCTATGTAGGTGTTATGCCAAGAATCCCTCTAGGATCTAGTCCACCCCATTACCTGAGCGTTTAGAGAATGTGGGACCCCGTCCTGGTCTCGAGTTGGACACCCCGCGAGGGATGTTAGACCACTGCTAGCTGGAGCATCTGCATGCAGGAACCTCAGCGTCTCTGGTCAGTGTGTCAGCCAGGAAGTCACGGTCTCCCCTCTCTTCCTAAGCAAGATGTGCCCAGGGGTCCTACCTTGCTGTGTTACTGTGTCGGCCTAAAGGATGACATTGGGCCTGAACCTTATACAGAGATATTATACAGGAGATGGTAATCCTACTGTTAGTCCTGCTGTGCTTCCAAGAAGCCTCATGCATAATGTATGAGAATCGAACCAGGAAAAACCCGCGTTCTGAATGCAGTGTCATATCTAGGTAAAAGGTCAGTGCCTAAGAACCGTTATGTATGTAATGTAGGGAAGAATATAGGTGAAAGGTTGCAATGTTACCTGCGCCTATATAGGGTACCAATATGGAATATAACGCCCACTCCTCTTCCGACTGGACGACATATGTAACCTATTACTGTACTACTAGCATAACTAGATAGCGGTACGCACAAAGTTTATAAAAACATCTCTTTAGCTAAAAATGTTTAAAAACTTCTAAAAAACAAAATTCTAAAGGCTTGAAAAATGTAAAAAGAAAATTTTTCAAGCCCTAGCTCTAAAAAAGTGTCCGTAATTATAGTCCGAACCACTATAAGCATTAAAAAGGCATGTATGCCCAAAAAATGAAAGGAATGTCAATTTAGTTTCATAGTTCCAAATTTGAGCTTATTTAGAAAAGGGCGAATTTCTCCCAGCACACGACGAGCCAAATGAGTCAAATATTTATGTGTCCTGGCTGGTAGACGCAACATTTCCGTTGATTGCTTCCGCAGTAGACGGCCCCTGTAACACCTCTCAGAGTATGTCAATCGACCACAGATGATGTTCCACGCTGTCCACAGCCAGTGCTGGGGCAGCCTGTGCGCCGTCCAAAGCCTGGGTGTCAGTGGAGGAGCCGGTATTCAGACCAACAGGTGCAGTTACTACCTGCGGTTGCTCAAGGAATGCCGCCATCAACATTGGAATACGCTGAGGACACTGCAGAACATGGGCCGTTATCGGGTCCAGTAACTCATTCACGTCCGGTTGCGCACATGATGGGAGTGTCAAACACAGGTCTAACACGCATTCTTCTCCGCAAAACAGGCATCGGAGGACAGGTAAGATGCAGTCCATCCAGACTGGTCGAAATGACAAGAACCAAGATGCAGTTAGTACTCTTAGGCGAGGCGTGCCTAGGTGTTGTACCATGCGGTCACGGAATTTACGTTCCAGGAGTGCTTTTTCCTACTCCTTGGTGACTGGGACGTCCATTGCATAGAAAATATAAAACAATCAGGATACCTGCTACTAAGAACAGGATGAGCGGAAGTCCTCCAAAGATGCTTCCAAATACGGAGTGTATGAAGTTTGGTATAACTCCAAGTACCGTCTGAAAGGTGCTCAGAAGTCCAGAACCTATGGTCTTAAATAGGTGGACAATGCCTGTCGTATCAGACATGTTAAAGACACGATTTACCATTTCTTCGAAATGGAAAGGGCAGTTTGTATGAATGAGCGCCTGTATCTCTGCCGCAGACCTTGCGATCTGGAGATCAAAAGTCTCTTGAGCGGAGGTTAAGGGCACAGACTTCTGTAGAAGCATGGCTTTCATTCTGCTTAGAGTATCAAACCGTATTAAAGAAACATTCAATGAAGGCCATAACGGCACCTCCCTGACTGTATGTGTCGGTGGAAACAATACTTGCATACAACAAGTAACCCTGGAGCTCACGGTTACCAGATATGCGATGCCCGGGACCATTCCACAGCAGCCTTGAATGTTCAGCATCAAATAACTCCCATTTGAAAGCAGCCTAAAAGCTGGCGTAATCACTGCAGCTGGGGCACCCCTCAAATGACAGGACAGGTTTGCCACAGAACCATTACAAGCACCGTGCAGCATTATATCCTGGCATATGATTGATCCACTTAAAGCGTTCTCACAGTTTGTACCGCTTAGAAACACTCCTCGATCCCCACTCCAGCATCGAAATCTGTATGGTAATACCCATGATTCCTTGATGTATTCCTTACCCATTTCGTCATATCTGCCTACTTGCTTTTGTTCAAGGCAATATTGAAACTGAAAAGTAGTGACAGGTAGAGCTATGTGGCCATGGATTAGCCATTCTGTGGATGGTGATTCTGCCACTGTAAATGCTAATCTATCCAGTTTTTTGATACGCAGCATTGTATATTTTGCTCCCCTTTGTGCCATTTCTATCTGTTTATCTGTTAGATTGTATTCAGAAAACAGAGACGTACTGTTGATATAACGCCAAGGCACATAGCCTGCACGCTAAGATTGCAGCGTCCAGCTTAACAACATAATAGAACGCAATTGAGATTGCCTGTGTTGTAATATGGCCAAATCTTGTTCTAGTATGTCTATCGCAGAAGATACAATGTTGCCTAAGGAATATATCCTGGCGGTCAATGTAGTTAACCCATTGTCTACCACTGCTAGAGATTTTTCTAGATTTATACTGTCTATCTCCCGTAGTCTCTCTGCGGCCTCTTGTTGTGATATTTTCCATATTTCATTATAGACAGCATAATAGAAACGTTTCTGACGTGGCTTCCTGGGACCCATTAAAAAATCCCTAAGATCCACATCCTGTGACAGTAAGGATAAGTGTTGTTTCACCTGTGTGAGTGTTGAGGTTTTTAGCCAATCAAGGCACAACTTCCCAACACTGTAGTATGTCACTACCCCTGGATGTTGTCTTTGTACATAACGTGGATCTGGCCTATGGATACTAAACCCTTCAGCTTTACCCATGAATCATGCCTGACAAGTATTAGTGTCTGTGGGCCAAATCAACCATTTTTAAGCAGTTGACTGCTTTTATTGAGCAGCATGACTTGCTGCATCCGGCTCAATCGGGTTTCAGGGTCTCCTACAGTACAGAATCAGCCCTGGTGGAAGTCACGGAAGCAATCCGTGAAACCTTGGACGTGGGGGGCAGAGCTGCTCTGGTCCTGTTGGACCTTTCTGCTGCTTTTGATACTGTCCCCCACTCGCTCCTTTTAGCCCGTTTGCAGGAAATAGGTATCACCGGTGCCGCATGTCAGTGGCTTAAATCCTTCTTAGAAGACAGGACTCAGCGGGTTTGGATTCCCCCCCTTTACATCCACTTCTCAGGCCCTTCAGACGGGGGTACCGCAGGGGTCAGTCTTGAGCCCCCTTTTGTTCAATGTCTATTTGACCCCTCTCATTCAGCTGGCAGAGGAGCTGGGTGTGAAGGTTGTTGCTTATGCTGACGACACCCAGCTCCTGTTTACCTGGAAAAAACATGATACATCAACTGCCCATGTCAAAACATATTTGGCTGCAGTGTTCAACTGGCTTACATCCGCTCAGTTGAAATGTAACGAAGAGAAAACTGAGATCCTGTTCTTTGGTGAGTTTTCCCCTGTGTTTTGGCACTCTTTCTGGCCGGATGAGTCTCCTCTGCCTTCTCCCTCTGGTCTCCCAGTTAAGAATCTCGGGATCTGGTTTGATGAGAAACTCAGTTTTTGCAACCAAATCAGCAAACTGACAGGCACCTGTTTTGGTATCTTGAAACTGCTCAAAAAATTTCTACCCCTGTTGCCCCTTGCAGAAAAGGAAACGGTCATCCGAGCTCTTGTCACTTCCCGCATTGACTATGCAAATGTTTTATATGTGGGCCTCCCTGGCTATCTTATGGATAGACTTCAAGTGGTCCAAAATGCTGCTGCACGTCTGCTTTTCGACCTCCCCAAATGTACCAGTGTTAAGCAACATTTGCGCAAACTACATTGGTTACCAGTTAAAGCTAGGATCACCTTCAAGGCTCTGGTAACAGCTCATGCTGCGCTTTATGAGTATGGTCCCTCCTATCTTAGGAAACGTTTTTCATTCTATACTCCCAGTAGGCTTTTGCGCTCTTCCAACAGGTGTTTGGCCACTATTCCTAGATTCCGTTCGAAAAGAAAGGGTGGCAGTTCGTTGGCCTATTTGGCAGCTATGACCTGGAACTCCCTCCCTGCTGATTTGCGCAGCCTTCGGAACGGTATCCATTTCAGGAAGAAACTGAAAACCTTCCTTTTCCACTGAGTTGTCCCTTTGTCTCCTCTTTTCTGTGTAACTCTTGGGCTCGCGCCGGGACACTATATTGAGTAGCTCTGCACGTTATAAATACCATATAACATAACATAATTTTTTTTTGAATCGGGGTCTGATCTGTTGTATTGTATGATGTAATGTACTGTAATCTCTTCCTGTGATGGTATGTTACCCTCGGTGTGTGATGGAGTTGGCAGCCGAGGTGTGTTCAAGTCTTTGTTCTTGGCTAGTCCAAGGCAAGACGTCTGTTGCACTGTCTCGTTCAAAAACATGATTTGTTGAGGGATGAGGCATGCTCTAAACAAAGCTTCTGTTCCCTGTACCTGCCATTCCCTAGTACCTCAGACTGATTTTAGGTCTATGATGTCTTTCCACAAGTTGAAACCTTGTTCGGACAACTGGGCAATAAAAGAAGCAGAGTAAATCTGTTTGGTGTTTGTCAACATATTTTTCTGTGCTGATGTTGGTGCAACCTTAAAATAGTATGAGGCTGGGTCAGACATATTAAACGCTGAAAAATATGGAAATTTACTGTGTAAATATTTTTGAACTGCCTTTCGGCGGTGTTGGACAATGTTCCCACTGGTGGAATAACCAGTGGCGTAACGAAATTTGAGGGGGCCCCCCTGCAAGGTACGTGGAGGGGCCCCCTCCGAGCTCAATCAGGAGCTCTCCGGCCGGAGTACTGTGCTGAAGGGGCCCCCCTGGAGCTTGGGGGCCACCCGCACCGTGGGGGCTGCGGGTGCCTGTGTTACGTCCCTGGTGAACACATTTCTAGGATTAGCAGATTTATGTTAAAAAAGATTACCATAATGTTGATAACAATACATAGCCTCAAAATCTGACGTGTCTTCCAATGATTCACTTTTAGAAAACGCAGCAGATTTTTCCAAATCAGATAACATGTTATTAACAGTTTGAAAATCCAAATCATCGTAAAATGTACTTGAGGTAATGATATCACTTAACGATATTTTAAATAAATGTGGAATTCTTAAAATTTCAGTCGGACCAAATATATCGAAATCAACCTTGTCCCAAACTATACCATCAGGTATAGGAACTGCTGTAATGTTCACTGATGACAAGTCTATTTGTTCTCGATGAGATGATTGGTGTGGTTTTAAAAGTAAATTCACTTTTTGGGCTGCAGAGCTTTGACGAAGGTATCTTCCATTAACAAGCATACTAAAAACTATTACCAAGCCTACCCAGAAAAGAAAGAAAAGTATCCCGGTGATTACCCATAGTTCTACCCAAGGTGACACCAGATAAGTCTTTTTAAGAAAGTGCATAAAGTTTTTAACTTGCTGTTTGCGTGATTTTTTGACTGGCCTCGTTTCCGGTTCGCTTGGATCCAAAGAAAACATATCAAAGTTTATGAAGTAGCCAGAAGCAGTTCGATCAATTGTTGGAATTGCATCAGGATTTGTTGAAATCGTACTTTGCTCTTGTCGAGGCATGTTGACGTAGACATCTGTATTTGGTCTAATAGCGAGTTGTCTCTCATTTTGAGTTTGATTTTGAATTTGAACTTCAGGTTCAAGAGGAACGAGTTCCATAGCATTGTTGCATAGTCCTTCATTCCGTGCAGGAGACTCTTCGAACGTGATGAGTCTTTCCGTTTGAACTTCTTGGATTGTAGCGAGAGGAGGGCATCTGCTACTTTGGAATCCACGTGGCTTACTACTCAGTATCGGCCACATAATACGGTTTGATTAGGTCGATTGAGACAAATCTTTTCTCCTTTTTTCCGGCAAGAGGCGGTAGAAGTACAGTTCTTGTTCCTTCAATTTCTAGGACTGGTACAGGTTTTCTGTATGATGGCCCAAATTCTTTCTTGTCCGCTATCTTTTCTCTGACCAGATCCCCGATTTTTGGGATCCAGACAGGTCTTGCCGTGACTGATTTGACTTCCCCAGTGGCGGTCTGCTTCAGATGGACATTACTTTGTTGTGTCCTGGATTCATTTAGATCCTGTAAAACAGCCAAACGATCATGGATGTCAAAAGGTTTTTCATCCGCCACTGCGCCTTCACAATCAAGATCAGGTACCCACATTCTTGTCCCAAATAGGACCTCATATGGAGTGACCCCCCCTAGAGAACTTCTTGGCATGTTGTTCAAAGCTCGCTGGACTCCATACAAATGTTTTACCCAACTTTCACCGGTGCCTAATACTCTAGCTGTTAAAGATTGCTTTAAGTCCCAGTTTTTTCTCTCCACAACCGAATTTCCCTCAGGATGGTACGGAGATGAGTAGCGAAATGCTACACCCAATCCTCACATGGCCTCCTTGTAAGGCCGAGAGCTAAACGCAGGGCCCTGGTCAGAATGTAATGTGCCAATTGCGTATGTCCCTATAAAGACTCGCAAATCTTTTATAACAGTTTGAGCGTCAGCCGAGCGTTGGGGCCACACCCTTAGGAATCTCGAGCAGGAATCCACTGCAACCATGATATACCTGTAAGCCCCATCTCTTTGTAAGGGGCCGCAGTGGTCCAAGTAAACACACGCTAGTGGTTTGTCAGATATTAATAATGGTGTCTGTGCTGGACGTGTTACGGTGGAACCTTTCATCTACTGGCAGATGTCGCATTTCAAGACAGTCTTTAGTCTGCTTTGTTAATCCAGGCCACCAATAGCGTTGTTTCAACAAAGAAACAGTCGCCGTAACTCCTGCATGGGCAGAACCTATCCCTTCGTGTGCTGCTAGAATTAAACCTAACCTACGATCCATGTTTGGAATTACTCTATCCCCCACTCCAGGAATCTGAGCAAATGGAATGTTATTGGCATCTAACTTGTAGGAGTACTTGAGTGGAAACTTTTTTGGTACTGCTCCGCTGTTTTTGCGACAAGCATTGATAGCTACCATAATCTCACCGTCTATTCTCGTTTTAGAACGAGTGATTGCAGCTACGGAAGCCGCGCGTACAGCCCCCTTTGCGGCTTCATCAGCGAATGAATTCCCTTCAATGTGAACGCCATCACGCTGATGACTCAGTGTATGTATCACGTGAGCTCTCAGTAGTTCGGTTTTCAACTCCACTACCTGTTCCCATAGCATTTTATGCTTAATTGTGCCACCTTTTGCATCTTTGAACCCATTTTGAACCCAGTACTGCAAATATTCATTATATGACTGCACACAGTAAAAGGAATCGCACACAATTAGTGTGGGGAATTCTCGATCCGTATTTACCAGTGCCAGTATCAGTGCTTTTAACTCTGCCAGCTGTGCCGTGCAGTCTCCTAGAGATCGCGTTTTTGGGTGGAACTTTCCATCCCGCATGCGACCTTTAACGATTGCGCATGCCGCGCTATATTGTTGCTTACTTCCTATGGCCGGTTGAGCAGATCCGTCAGTGTAAATTATATATTCATACTGATCTAGAGGCATTATTTCGTTTGGTAGAGGATATTCTTGCTCGTATTGCAGAAATGCTTGTGTCTTTAAATTTGGGTCGTACCTGTATTCTACATCTGTAGCAGTGAGAGAATTAGCCCATTGTATCCATCTTGGATGTAAGGCTTTAGCGTTAGGAACGCTAGCTTTTGTCGCAGCCTCTAAGGCTGGAACCGGAGTCACTACTATTATTCGTTTCCCCTGAGCCAGTGCTCTTTCTCTCACTACAGCAGTCTGTACTGCTGTTAGAATCTTTTCTGTAGATGCGAAGCGCATCTCAGCATTTGTGTACAAATGTAATTTGTATGCAATTGGTACTGTCTCACCTTCGTTATATGTTAGATAAGTGTACCCAGATTGACCCACAACTATACGGATCACCAGGTTGCGTACGTTTACGCGTGTCTGTAAGTGTTTGGAAGCTATCATGTCAGCTTGTAAGGAACGAAGTGTATCTGTGTGTTCCTGTGTCCATTGATTTACTGAAAAATCAGGTTTTATTAAATCGTAGAAAGGTTTTACTCTTTCTGCGTAATCCAAAATGTATGTTCTACCAAAATTTAGGAATCCCAGAATTGACTGTAAATTTTTTAATGATTTTGGAGGTTGGAGCAGCGCACATTTCTCTAAAAAATTGGCTGCCAGGGTTTTCCCTTCACTTGAAAGCTCATAGCCTAAAAACAGGACCCTGAGGTGGGCAATTTTTGATTTTTTAACGTTGAATTTGTAGCCCTCAGATGCAAATCCCAAAATTATGGTATTCACTCTGTTCAAGTGCTCCTCTAGGTCATCGTCCGTTAGATAAATATCATCCACATAGGACAATGCCTCTTCATCCAAATTTTGAAGTAACTCAGTTACTCTGGCCGAAAACAACCCTGGGCTGTTCTTATACCCTTGGGGGAGTTGACAAAATTGCCGTTGGCTCCCTAGCGCTGAGAAGGCTGTCAGATATCTGCTTTCAGGCGCTATATTTTGGCAGAAAAATCCATTTGAGATATCAAGTGTTGTTTTATATTTTTTCCGCACAATGTTATTCATTAATGCGGCACTGTGTGCATTTTGGACTGCAAATGTCTTAGTGCAAGTGTTTAACAGGCACATGCATCAAAGTAGGCTTTTGCGAGTCCTTAATTGCGATAATTAAGGATTCGCAATTAAGGACTCGCAAAAGCCTATGCATGTAGGAATCGCTATTAAATTAGCGATTCCTACATATTCCTTATTTGCGTAGTCGCAATTTGCGAAGTCGCAAATAAGGAATGGCTTCCCATTCATTCCTATGGGCCTACAGGCCCATAGGAATGAATGGAAATTGCATGCGCAATTTGCGAGTACCAATTGGGACTCGCAAATTGCGCATGTACATTCAAGGGTGTCAAAAGGACACCCTGTTGCACCCCTGAAATTGATCTGTGCACAAATGTTGCGCACACACAATGTCCCAAGGACATGTGTGTGTGTAACCTATAACTTTGAAAAATGCACTTTAGTGCATTTTTCAAAGTATTTGCAAATTACCATGAAGTTCAACTTCATGGTAATTTGCGCCCCTAGTAGCGAAATCGCTACTTCAAAGTGGTTCTTGCATTGCATTTAAGGAATCGCAAAATGCGATTCCTTAAATGCAATCGCTATTTGAGAAATCGCAATTATTTGCGAATTCTCAAATAGCAAGTGCCTTGGACCT
The DNA here is from genome assembly GCA_963921515.1 of Calotriton arnoldi. Lineage (NCBI taxonomy): Eukaryota > Metazoa > Chordata > Amphibia > Caudata > Salamandridae > Calotriton > Calotriton arnoldi. Next base: position 702,322 of record CAWUFW010002175.1, on the reverse strand, counting down.
TGATGCATCGGAAATGCCCTTTTTGCGGGCGCAAACGGCCGATTTTTGCGAATCGCACCGTTTGCGCTCGCAAAAATGGGTGATGCATGTGCTTGTAAATGTCTATAATCTAAAACTAGACGATATGTGTTGTCAGGATTCATGACAGGAAACAAAGGATTGTTCATTGGTAAGGTGCAAGTTTCAATCACCTCTTGGTATTCAAGTTGATCTAAGATCTCCCTGACCTGTTTTTTAGCTTCTTGCTTTATTGGATACTGCCTCTGTGCAGTTGGAGTATTTTTCAAAGGAATTATGTGGTGGGTTGAATCCTCATCCCATCCAACATGGTTTTTGTATAATGCCTGAGCCTGGGCTACCGCCCACTCCTGCGCATATGTGTATTGCAAGTGCCTGGGAATATGGTTTGAGAATGCCGGAAGAATTACTGTTTCTCCTTTAGGGCAATCCATGACGAATGCTGGTGGCCAATCTTGTTCAGCTAATAAGATATCATAGCCAAACATCAGGTTCTCCCAAAAGAGACCTCTTACTGTTCTACATTTGTCCCCCTCCATTTGGAGCGTTATTTCATATACTTTATGTGGGACGCTTACCCTAGTATCGGGTGTTTCTACCGTGATATAATCATTCAAGTCCGCTGTCACCAGAAATTCCTTCAGGTTCTGGCGAGCTATTGTTACTTCTGCCGCACTGTCTAGCATCGTCAGAGCCCATTCCCCGTTCAGTAGTCGAGTCCTCAGAATTCTGGGCATGTCTGATCTTTAGACCTGCAACTTTCTTCTTTTTGAACTGTGGCTTTTGCTTTGGTTTCTCTTCTTTTTTAGAAGTGTACTCCTGAGCGTGCTGGTTGTCTCTGGACTTTGTACGCTCTTCTTGTCTTTCTGACCGTCCTTCCCTCTCAGAGTTTTTTGATGAACCCTGAAAGGAATGAGAGGAACGTCTATCAGTATCCTGATACCTGTCAGGTTTCCTAATATTTTCCCTATTCCTAAGGTTGTACCTCTTTTCGGAGGGCTCCTGTGGAGGAGATCTACCTCAGGATTGAGATCTATTTCCTTTAAAGTTTTGTTGTTTTTTATTGTCCCACTTCTTCTTAGTTGAAGCAGGTGTCTGCTTGGAAGTGTCCTTTTCAGGACTGCCCATCAGTTGTGGTTTTAAAGCTTTCCCACCGAAACTGTCTCTGCCTAATTCTGCATATGCAGTTTCAATTATTTTTGGTAGTTCGTGTTCCTGTTCTAAAGGACTGAACTCCCTTAGGCGTTGGCGGATAGCCACTGAAGCTGCTTCCCCCTTAATATTAGCTAGTATTATGGCTGATACCTGGGCATAGTTACCTAGTAACTTCATCCCTAAGTTTAGGGCAGGCTCTGCTCCGTACTCATTTTGTATTTGTCTCAATACATCAGGTACTACTGCTAATGACGGGGTACCATGAGTTCTGGTATAAATGGCAGCAAAGACTGTACCCCAAGTGGTACAATCCTCTACTTGTGGAGTTATCCTCATGGGCAAGCAAATTGTTGGCATTCTGTGTTTTTCATACGGGGTAGTATTCGGGAATACTGCCTCTAGCTGTGTTATTTTCTGAGCTACCCAGAATGGCATTTGTTCACGTTTTGTGGGAATTTTACCCATTACCGCGTGTAATGTTTGTGGTGTAATTTTAGTTGCTGTACCCTGAATTTGAGTTCCATTTGTTGCAAGTATCGCTGGTTGGACTGTAAGTGTCCTCATGACGAATTGCGTCAAGTTCCTATAGATTTTGATGAAATCTTTATGTTGTATGAGTAAGTCTCCTGGTGGCATTGTGTCAATGTCAGGATGTGGTGTGTAGGCTGCTAATATCGGCCATGTTGCCCCTTCTCCTCAGAGCGGGCCGAGTCTTACTCTTCTTCTTATGTGGGGTAGGGCGCCTTTAAACCAGTATAAATGTTCCTGGTATGTGAGCGGAACCTCTATATCCTCGAACGGATAATATTCCGCTGGTGCATCTCCTTCCGTGTAGAAGTGAAATGTTTTTGTTCTTGAATTTGCTGCTGGGAATGTAACCCACGAATAAAATACCTCTGTTTTGTTTGATTCGTGCCCCTCAATAACGAAAACTACTACGCCACCCCTAGATGATAAACCATTCTCTCCCAGTCTCAGGGTGACTGCAGTTCTAAAATTTGGTGCAATTTGTATTGCGTCTGTATTTTCCTCGTCTGTGAGGGGCAGTTCTTGTTGCAGTGGGTCTAATTCTTGGTTAGTCATTGTTTGTAGTACACTAAATAACTTTTCAAGGGAACCAAGATACGGTGTTATGCACAATTTTAGGAACAATCTGTCCTTCAAGCTTGAATAACCAACAGCCAATAAATAGGATTTTTCGCCTACTCAGCTGTGGCGGAGTTTGTGCCCACCCACTCCAGACGTCTCTGGTGTTTTGTGAGTAGGGGTTTCTGAGAATAGCACGACTGATCTACTCAGATTCTACTGCTAAATAAGTACCCAACCAACGTTGGCGCCGCCATGTCGTGTAGTTCCTATATATCCTATACAGGATCTGCGAGTTCGGATAACAAACTGTGGGTTTGGTGGCAGACTGATTCTGTGCACTCCCACCGGATACGTTAGCCTGTCTGTATTAGCTAGCTCACAGTGCCACTATAATCTCCTCTTATCACAGAAAGAATAGTTCTTGGCAACCTCAGAACATGACAACCCTGATCCCCCAGGATCGTGGAAACAATATACTACCTTTCGCTCAGTCACTCGTGCTCACTTAGTTTGTCTCAGAGAGATACACAGAATAAACAATCGGGGCGTTTCAATAAGTATTTATTGAACAGTTGTTATTCTAGTGTAGAATATATGAGCTGCAACAACAATTAGACAGTAGCAGAGATATATGATTAGCAATACTACAAAAGTAAAGGGATGGTATAGTTCTACCATCTTGCATAAATCATGAATATATACATGTACATAAAACACATGATAAAAGTGCGTACTCCTACGATGCCTCCCTAACTAGATGTACCTAAATGTACCTAGCATCTATGTAGGTGTTATGCCAAGAATCCCTCTAGGATCAAGACAACCCCATTACCTGAGCGTTTCGAGAATGTGGGACCCCGTCCTGGTCTCGAGTTGGACACCCCGCGAGGGATGTTAGACCACTGCTAGCTGGAGCGTCTGCATGCAGGAACCTCAGCGTCTCTGGTCAGTGTGTCAGCCGGGAAGTCACGGTCTCCCCTCTCTTCCTAAGCAAGATGTGCTGTATATATACCCATAGGTCTCCCCAGGGGTCCTACCTTGCTGTGTTACTGTGTCGGCCTAAAGGATGACATTGGGCCTGAACTTTATTCAGAGATATTATACAGGAGATGGTAATCCTACTGTTAGTCCTGCTGTGCTTCCAAGAAGCCTCATGCATAATGTATGAGAATCGAACCAGGGAAAAACCCGCGTTCTGAATGCAGTGTCATATCTAGGTAAAAGGTCAGTGCCTAAGAACCGTTATGTATGTAATGTAGGGAAGAATATAGGTGAAAGGTTGCAATGCTACCTGCGCCTATAAAGGGTACCTATATGGAATATAACACCCCCCCACCCCCCCTCCCCTCTGGCACGACAAGAGCCTAGACGCTTCTCCATCAATGAAGTTAGGACATTGAGGGACAAGTGCACTCCATGAGCTTGAGGAGGGGGGAAGGGTGAGAACTGGGGTCACTATTGCTCAGTAGTCTAGTATATAGGGGATCTCTGGGAAGAGGGAAGGTGGAGGGGGGTTTCAGTGGTAAACTCGTATATACAATGGGGGATTATGCGGTCTATGTCGATGTCTGTGATATAGCTAATAACATGTGTTATAAAAAAATCTGTATGAGGGTGGTGTGAAGGGGCAGTGTGCTATTATGAAAGTGAAGATGAACCTAGTTACGTAGAGAAATGACAACATGCAATTGTAGGTAACCAGTTTTCATATACATAAGGTCAGAATTAACCCCAGTTATGATCGAGGTAGAGTGGTAACATGCTGTTGTTTATTCTCCTACAAAAGTAATTTGCCGTCAGAAAAATAGGGATCATCTTCCTTGTGCGATGCTTTCAGCCAGGCCTCAACATCTCGCTACTGCATCAAATATAGGTGACCGACCAGTAAGCAGCGAGCTATATACAAACACCTTAGTCTGGAATTCAAGGCAGGAGACAGCATGCATGTCCCCAATACCTCTGCCAGAATTCTACAGTCTCTTGTTCAGATTTAATTGTTTTAGTTTGTTAAGTACAAGAGGTGGATTTTGGCAGGAGGAATGGCCAAAAACAGGGTCTAAGCTGACGAAAGGTTTCACAGCATTGCATTCTGACATGTTGTCCCACACTGGATAAGAGCGCGGGGTGAGCAAACCGTCCATTGGATCCCATACCCAAGATGGACACTTCATCCAGTCAGGTGGACAGGAGCCACATCCAAGATGTCCACAGTGCAGGGAGCTGTGCACAGGTAGGAGAGAACAACTCCTTCAAAAAATGAGGCTGATCAGCCTCTATGTCCACTCCAAACGTTTATCTGTGTACATGTCATTCTGCGCCCGGATACTGCTTTGGGCAACTCCATATACTGGACAAACCATTTAGAAGAATGTACAGGAACAAGTGTTTGGGGCAAGGTATGGCAAGACATAAGCCTTTCCCTTGCGAGGAAAAGTGTAGATTGCCATGGCTTGTGGGCATTTACTTTTATTTCTTTTATTTATTTGTGGTGTACATAGGGGCAATATGTTGCCACATCACAGTGTTTTTTTTTTTTTTTAACACAATATATACTTCATCCTCATACCTTTGGCATATGACTGTTGTTTTGTTTGCTCTAATGAGTTCACCTATGTTATTCATTTATTACTGGCATGCATTTATCATGTGTGTCACGCTGCCCTGTGGCATGGTGCAAGAGTGCCTGAGTTACAGGCAGGATTGTTTTTGTGCAGGAAGAAATCCCATGTCTCCTGATGAAAATGGTACCTCACTTGTGTGGGTAGGCCTAGTGCCCATGACAGGAAAGGGCCCACATCACAACATGGACACATCACATTTTCATACTGAAAGCTGAACCTTTTTTTCACAATGTGGATAGCTGTGGATTTTGGGCTCTGGCTCAGCCGCCACGTAAGGTAACCTAGCACACCTGCACATTTTTTACAACTAGACAGCCAGGGAAATACTGGGTGGGGTGACTTGTGTGGCTCTCACCAAGTTTTACTATGCAAAATTCCCTGGCAAACCTCAAACTTCGACTAAAAACACACATTTTACTCACATACCTGTGCTGCATAGTTCTGGAATCTGTGGGGATTCACAAATTTCAAATGATCCAGAGTGCCTACATGTCTCTTGATAACAATGGTTCGCCACTTGAGTGGGTGGGCCAAGAGACCACAACATAAAAGGCCTTAAAGCGCTCAATGGAGAGGTCAGCGATAGGGGGCTGCAGCATTTGGGGCCGTGCTCGGCCCCCACCCATTGAAACCTACAAACCACAGACATTTTTTAAAACTAGACACCCAGGGGATTCCAGGATGGTGTGTCTTGCATGAATCCCACAAGGTTATTTTACACACAATGTCCTGCAAACTTTGCCTAAAATCATGCATTTTCCCTTACATTTCTGTGATGGAAACTTCTAGAATCAGAAGGAATCCAGAAAATTCTACCACTCAGATATACCCCACTTGTCCCGATAAAAACGCTGTCCCACTTGTGTGGCTGGGTAGTGATACCTTTGGAAAGCGGAAAGTCTCTTTCTAATGTTAAGTCCCCCAACTCAGTCAGTACCCGGGGCCCTAGATATGTCCCTGAGGACGTATGCAGTGAAAGATAATAGCCGATCGGCTCGTTTTACTTTCATTTTATGGTAATGGCATCAGCACGCTAATCATCATTTCCCAAGCAAAACAAATGCCTCTGGGTGCTCAGGAAGCTCTTCCCCAGCAGCCTGAGTAGAAAATTAAAAAAGGAATCTCTCTGGTGCAAGCACCAAAGGGCCCTTTTTTACCCTCCCCAGTGTCAGCCAATAGCCGTCAGACGCTATGGGGAGGGAGTGCGGGTGTTGGCCATTAGCCGATGCCTCCACTTAAGAGGTAAAACTAAATATTGTAAACAATGTCCTTGGGAAAGAAACACACCTCTGAGACCTGCTTCTTCACTCCATTCAAGCTGCAGCAGCTTTCAGATGTACTTCTTTTGTCTGGGTGTTAAGGCAGCAGATCTGAGATCTGTTGCTTCGGTTTTTTATTAGAAAGTTTGCCTTCAGTAGGGCATATCTCTGCAGCAGACTCAGATCATGCCCCTCTTCCCTCCCCATTTCTCTGAGATTTCAGCAGGCAGTCTCCTCTGCCTATTTTTAAATTATCCCTGAGAAACCCCACTCTGCCTCTCCCATGGGTCATTGCCCTTAGGTCACACAATAGCCATTCTCATCTGCCTATTTTGTAAAAGCAGCACAGTGAGTCCACTCTCTCCCCCCCTCTCTCCCTCTGGAATCAGTGCCCGGCACCCATGGCTCTAACACTGGTCAACTGTGCTCCAGGAGGTCTCTAGGGAAACCCAGTGGCACTGCAGGCTGCTCCACTTCCCTTCCCCTCTCTCCTATCACTATGAATGAGGTGTGAAAGAAGCATTACAACTAACAAACAAACAAGGTTGCCCTTCAAGGCAATTTGTACAAGCTCTGGCAAACTGCACTATGATGAGTTCCTGTTCATGCCTTTTGGCTGCATCAACTTTTGCAGAGGGACTTGCACCTCCCTGGAAACTGCATCAGAGCACCCTTTAGTTTGAAGACATCTGCTTTTGGTACACAAAGATGCCTGGCTGGGTCAGTAGTAAGGGGGTATACATGATATGGATAAATATAGGGGCTCAGTTAGACATAGTCCTGGGACTCGTCGCCCATTGTGTTGCTCTATGGGACTTGGCGGGGTTACAAATTAGAAAGGCAGATTAATTGGGTTGGGCTTGCTATTGTAATGTAAGGTGGTTTTGTAGAGCGCTGCATCTCACCCGTGAGGTTATCCAGGCACTTGTAGGTTAAAGGTAGTTTGAGTCTGGCTGTGATAGGAAGTTTGGCCACTGTAAGGGTTTTTCATTAGATGCAAACTTTATGCTCATTAACTCAGGTGTTAACCAGGTGTATATTAGGAGCATCAATGAACAGGCCAGCTCTTCTTCAGAGCATAGGTGGATATCATGGCTGGATGCAAGCCAGCAATATGGTTTGTCTTTCATGGGTGGTTTGTGACCTGGCAATAATATGAAGGGAGACTCCACTCTTGTGTACTGCAACTGTAGGCCTGCTTGAAATGTTCAGTGTCTAGTAGTGTTGGCAAGAGCACATAGTTTGGTTCTGCTAGTAGAAGCCTATGGAGAGTATTTCAGAGCCTTGGACCCTATAGTCTTGTGAATCTGCACCCTGAACTTTGGGTGGCGCACAGTGTGCATACTTGTATCTGAGATTGCTTCCTTTACCTCCAAATGTATTTAGGTCCTTCGGTGCTTATTTATGAGCCCTTTGCACTGCTGTTGCATCACTTTTTGTGACGCTGCAGCACCGTAAAAAAGGCACCACACTGCGTCATATTTACAAAGTGACGCATCTAAGCAGATGCGTCACTTGCGAAGCCCTGCGCTACATTATACCTGCGACAGGTATAATGTATGCAGGGTGGGCGCTCTGCCATAAAAAAGGGCCGTGGAAGTGGCGCAGTGAAATCTATGAGATTTTACTATGCCAAATCTAGGACGCCATTGCGTCAAAATCTTACACCTTCCTCACAGCAGGCGTAAGACTGACCCAGGCGACTTTAACATGGGACTTGCCCATGTGTAATGACCCATTGCTGGAGTAGCGTCACTTTTGCGACACACTCCAGCAATGCGTCATTGCTGTGCCTACAGATACGTCAGAAATACTGACGTATCTGTAAATCCTTGCGACACGGAGCACCGTACAGTAAATACGGCGCATCCATGGTGTCGCAAGGAGTGCGCACTGAAAAGTGTTGCATCGCTGTTTTCACGCAGCGATGCAACACTTTTCATAAATGAGGCCCTTTGTGTCTTTCAGATTATTTGATGGCAGCGGCTCAGTGTGCAACAGTTGGGATTCAGTTTGTGACTGTGCTGCCAGCACCGGCTGCCACAAATCCCAGATCCTTGAGTATATAATTTTCTTAATCATCACTGTCTGACCCATCTTGAGAGAAGTTCCTGATTATAGGTAACTGGTGTGTTCAGCATCGCAGGGATAATTCTTGCAGATTTCTCAGAGATAATCCAGTAGTGCTGTATCTGCCTATTTGGACAGTTTGAAATCCGCGTTAATGTTAGTTGGAATCACAGTACAATTGTTTATTATACTTTACTTTCAGAATTTTCTTTTTTGTCAGAAATGACTGCTTTGACCTCTCTCTTTAATCAGTTGTATTACTTTTGTAATATTGTTTCTGGTGTATTCCAAAGTCACTTTAGATCTATAATACTTAGAGGGCAATTATTTTGCAGAACATACAATAGGCAAAATCTGCCTGTTCCTTTACTTCACCTATGGAGCAAAATTGGAGTACAAAAAAGTCGCATTTCGAACCGCAGATGAACCTGAGAGACTGATGATTTCATGGTTTGAGCTGTTCTTGCAGCTTTCCGTGGGCAAAAGAGGTCCACAAGTGCTGCCCCAAATGCCCGCGAACTGGGCAGTTTCCTTGCTTTATGTGGTGCTCATGAGACCTCATTTCATTCGCAAGAAACACATGAACGACCAGAAACTGGTCTGTCCTCGATTCATGGGGCTTGTTGGTTCCTTCTGTTGTAGGTAGACTTTCAAGTAATTTTGTTGCAATTTGATTCCTCATACCACTGACTTTTCAAAAAATTGTTTTGCCCAACACCAATAATGCTGTTGGGATGGACACCTTCCCTGCATGGGAGTGTACAACTAAGCGAGTACCTGTCTACCTGAAAATTGGTTTTCTGACTTTTTGTTTGGCCGGACCATCACACTTATCTAGCATATGTGCAGAGACGTAGGACTGAGCCGAGCAACACAAGGTCCAGAACCTGTTTGGTGTCCTGGAGAGTTGCACCAAGTGGTCCCTCATAGTGGGCACAGGACTGCTGTCCATGCCCTGGGGAAGTCACTAAAAGCAATGGGGGCAGAGTACTTTTGTAACTCATTAGTATGACCAGATATGTTTTTCCTATATCAAAGAAGAGTGTGAAAATTGTAAAGTTTCACTTGTATGAGAACCCCAGTCCTTTGCATTGACATTTGATATGTGTGTGTGTTGAGTGTGTGTATGTGCGGTAGCTCCTTAAGCTTCAATCATCAAGCCACCAAGCTCTCAGCTACATGTTTTGGCCTGATGAGGATGTTAAGGAAAATTCTCCATTTACTCCCCTTCCAGGCGCGAAGGATCATGGTGCAAGCCCTCATCTTGTCCCGCTTGGATTATGGGAACGCCTTGTATTTGGGCGCCCCTCAGGCCACTACACGAAAATTACAAGTGATCCAGAATTGTGCGGCTCGTCTACTCCTCCAAGTTCCTCGGAGACAATCAGCAAAACCCGCAATTAGAACACTTCACTGGCTCCCAATCAGGTCCCGAATACGATTTAAGGCCATGTGCCTGGCCCACAGAGCCTTCTGGAAAACTGGCCCTGCCATTATCCACCCCCTGGTCACTCCCTACCAACCTTCAAGGAGTCTTCGTTCCAGCTCCGCTTTCCTGGCTACCACAAGGAAAGTACGTAGATCTAGATGGGGCGGTCGTTCTTTTTCCCTGAACGCTACCAATCTATGGAATTCCCTTCCCTCTACTCTTCGCATGGAACCTAACTTACAGACTTTCCGTAAACTTCTTAAAACTTATCTTTTCAGCACTACACTCTAACCTGCCATGTATCTGTCTGTCCGGTCTTAAGCGCTACGAGGCCTTAGGGTAGTAACGCGCTATAGAAATCCAATTTCATTCATTCATTTCATTCATGTGATGCAGTAGGAATCTGTTTATGATGAAAGTCAGAGTTCTGGAACCAGTCAGATCCAATATGGATGGCCCCTGGTTAAGCCTGGCACAAGATGGTGGGTGGCTACATATTACCCAGACAGTGTAAGTGTACTGACTGTATTCCTGTGGCTGGAGACTCAGACACCGAGGCCTACAAGTAGAAATTCAATGAGGTATTTGCTAGCAGAGGGCTTATGATTAGGGCTTCCGGTTTTATGGTATTTATTTTTTTGACATTTCCGCCTGTATTTATCCATATTTATTTTTTGCTAATTTTATCTGTATCTATCCATATTTATGTTGGGTTTTGTGGAAAAATGAAGCAGAAATGAGTATATTTACTCATTTATTTAACCAATAAATATGCACTCATGCTTAAATGCCTGCAGATTTCAATGCTGTGAACACCTGCAGAAGATAAATCAATGCACTTATATGAAAATATGCGAATTTCAGTATCAACCTTGTGCATATCTACTACTGTTAAAGCCTCTTTACTAAAATTCCTTTCTTTTTTAGCCCCCTTACCTATCAATCCACACAGCTATTGGCTTGACAGTCATAGCAGACAGTGTTTAGAATTACTCAAAAAGCAACCTAATTTCCGTTTTTATCCACATTTTAAAAATAAATACAGACAAGAAAATAAATGTTTTCTGTCTGTATTTATCTGTAAAAGTCAGTAAAAACAAAAAACAGGGAGCCTTACTTATGATTAGTTTCGCCCGGAACACTGCCATTTGGTATATGGTAGGGATGATGAGTGGGACTGCAGCTCCTGTTGTTTATGATGAGGAGGTTTCTAGGCAAGGTCTGTAGTTTTGTCTGTCCCTGGAAACTGCTTCAGAAAGGCTGAATGAGAATACCCATAGGGAGCGTAGGAAGAGGTGGAGGTTCGAGGCGCAGAGCTCTCACGTGTCATTGTGTAATTGTTTTGGATAATCCTCTTTGGAGCCAGCATCATTGTTTACTGCTTTAAAAGCCATCACCTTGCACAGCGGCTGTGTCTGAGAAACAGCCTGAAGATGACGTTTGGAAGAGAACCAACCAAAACTGATCCTGAGATTTTAGACAGTGGTTCCACATCCCTTGTCTGGAAATTATATAAAAGTGGGACCCAAGCCACACCACTTTTTCTGGTTCAAAGTTCTTCATGACCAAAGAAGGGAGTGCTCTACAGAGTTCTCAAAAGACTGCTGTGTGAACAAGGCTGGTGTCTGCATGACAGTCAGTTGCCCAGAGGTGAAGGGATGTCACCTATTGCCTTCATTTCTTGGAGGAGCTGAGGATCTGCCTAGTAGATAGAAGCTTTACTGCCTCCTGCAAAAAGAGAGATTGTCCAAAAGGAGAAGCCCAGTGCGTTCCTAGTGTGAGGAACATCTAGGGAAAGCTAACACTACCTCTCTGAGAAGCCTTTGACTGCTACCCCTCAGTACCCTGAGAGTCATGTGCAGAGAGGGTGTCCTAGGCCCAGTTTGCAAAGCCATAATAGGATGGCCCACTGGACACCTTTTGGCAAATGACCCCAAACGTTTGGGGCCCAGTAGCCCCTGTCTGCCCTCTGGCCTCTCAAACACGGTCTGACAAATGCTCAGTGCTTTATTGTGTAATGTCATACATGCCAATAGACCCGAGTCAGGCGGGAGGCTCCCGATTTTAAGCCAAAAAAGGCTTTATTTTGGGTGTCTTCAGCCTGAAATTACCTCTGGTTCACTAAAAGTCAATGGGTAAATGCATTCTCCTGACTATTTTTTTGAAATATATGTAATGTAGACATTTATATGTCAGTTTTTTTAATGTTTTGTGTCCAAGTGCATATATATGGAAATTCTGACAACTAGCGGCGCCCAAATCATTTAATATTATTTAGTTCAAGGCTTTGATAACTGATTAAAAGGGTACATGACTTCCATACAAGTCAATGGCTCTCTCTTGCAGCCAAGTTTCCGAAGCCAGATATAAATGTTCACAAGTGTATGAGACAAACCTTTGAAACACAATGGGGATTTAAGGGGCAGCTGACCACAGGGAAGTCTGCCCCCCAGGTTATTTGGGCAAGTGAAGCAGTCGGGCGACTGCTCCGGGGTTTGGCTATCTTTGGGCTACTTTTGTAGCCCAACGGGTATTTAACTGGTCATTTTGTAGTGTCAGCCACCATTTTGTGGGTAACACGGTGGCTGGTACTCAGGCAGCTTAGTTTTTGCTGATTAGTTTTGCTAGGGTAGTATGCTGGTGGAGTCGTTTCTGCAGTCTATTTTGGCAGCCAGTAGGGATTAAGTACTGGGTATTTACTTACTGAGCAATGGCTCTGTCACAGAAAGAAATGGTTGCTCAGGCAATGCGTTTGCTGGAGGTCGTGGGTCTCATGGATCTGCTGGCAGAGGGGGCGCTGCCACGTGGAGGCCGCCCTATGAGGAAGGCTTCGGAGAGGGTCGCGGTGGCAGTTATGGTGTGTTCCTCGCCATGCCGGACCCCCGATCGTGGTGGTGTGCAGGTAGGCAAGCGGGCCGCTCATGAGGCAGGAAAAAGGCCCGGTAGTGAGAGGTTCCGCAGGGCGGGCAGTGGGAGGTGCGGGTTGACCTGGGTTAATGGCCATGAGGCCAGGTGATGAGGAAGCGTGTGCCGAGCGCACTGCCTCAGGGGTGGAGCGTGAGTCCTCAGCGACGCTGGGCAAAGTCTTGCGCTCATCAGTAAGGGGCGGGGCCGCTGCTTCCATGAGCGCTGCATCAGGAAAGGGGAAGGGGGAGTGCAGAAGCGAATGCAGCCAGGGAGAGAGAGGGAGACGGCAGCGAGCGGACGCGCACGGTCTGAGGAGGATGCCAGAGGGGAGGTGGAGGCCATAATGGGGGCTGATACTGACGAGAGACTGGAGGAGGAGGGACATGAAATAGACTTTAGAGAAGTCTACAAGGAGTTGTTGAGGGAGGGTGGGGAGGATCAGGTGCATGGCAGGAGGCTGGAGGAGGAGGCTGTAGGAGCTGGGGCAGCTAGGGCCCTTTGAATCCCATGGATTGGGACAGTGGTGCCTGGTTAGAGAGAGCTCCAGCAGGGGTGCAGGCATATTGGCATGGTGAAGGGCAAGGGGCGGGGGTGCATGGCACAGGAGATAGGATGGGGTGGCATCCGCAAGATGAGGGGGCTTGGCACAGCAGATGAGGGAGAGAGGGCCCCCTTAAAGACCCCTATTGAGAATTTACGGTAGAGCAGGCCGAGTGGGAGCGGGGCTGGGCAGTGAGGCAGGCGGAGTGGTTTCTAGCGAGGAGGTGTGCAACGAGGGGGAAGAGTCCAGATGGGAGCGGAGCCTAACGGAGGGACAGGGTGAACAGTTATGGGAACGTGCCAGCACACCGGGCTTACATTATCGCTCACAGGTTACCTCGGAGCCGGGTGGAGCAGATGCGGATGAGCTTCGTACAGCTCAGCAGCCCAGAGGAGAAGTAAAGGCTCAGGCCTGTGGAACTAGCTGGAGGGCGTCGCTGGACTGCAAGATCACTGCGCCAGGAAGGTCTGCTACGATCTCGGCAGTGCAACGATCTGGACAATTGAACTCAAACCCTAAAGAGGAGTAGGTCTGTGTCAACTGAAAGGCTGGGAAGGCAGTACTTGGCCCCTCAGCATAGGTGGCTACAAAATGCAGAGGTGCAGGAAACTAGTGTGTTGGATTTTGATAAGGAGAGTCTTGAAGAAGGTGAATTGCGTGACGACGAAGAGGTGAAAATCACAGAGGGGAGGGTAAGCAGCAATAGGAGGGGTGATGGGGTGCCACTAATCGCTCTGGCTGTAGTGTCTTGCAGGTAGCAGGTTTCCGACACACTCGAGATGGAAGTGGTGGAACCCGATGGAGACTGGATTTGGCAAGGCGGCGGGCCCCTACGCGGGCACCGATTTGGTGCCAGGTAAGACACCACGCACTATGTTCGCCCCCATGATGATGTCGGTGTGGGTGGAGGCTAAAGAGCAGCCGGGCGCCGGGGAGGCCCGCTTGAGCAAAGGTCGCTACGTAACAGATACAGGTGTGGGCACACACAACCACTCATGGGACACAGGGACTGTAGGATTAGGGGTGCAATGCTAGGGGAGTTCTGGAAGAGCAGAGCCAGCGGAGTCTGGCAAAGTTAAGGCAGGGCTTCCCGGTAAAGGGTCTGACAAAGAAGTAGCTGTAGGGAGGGAGGTTTCCCAGGAGGGCAAGACAGAAGGGGGGGCGAAAACAGATAAGCTGGAGAGCAATTAGGTGAGACTTAAGAAGCTCCCGTGTATGGGGACCTCCAAACCTTTAGGGGCGCTTCTTATGGCGGCCACTAAAGAAAAAATATGGAAGGGCGAGTACGTCGAAATGATGAAGTTGCTGCACAGGGATCTAAGGTCAAAAGAGGGGTCTAAGGAGGAGGAAGTGGAATTATCCAAGTGGCAAAAGAGGTCCCGGTCACTTTTTGAGAATTGGACGGCACCTTTTCTTATCTATGCTAGCGTATACTGTGAAATGTACCCGGAGAGGTCTGTCGCAATGTTTAAATATATGGATGTCATTAGGAATGTGCACCTCAATCACGGCGGTTATGCATGGATCCAGTACGATGAATAGTTCAGGCCCGTATGGCATTTGATACAGAGGAACAATGGGGCGAACTCAACATGGACTTGTGGCAGCACACAATGGGCACTGCCAAATTTGGCAAAACCATTTTCATGGCAAGTGGGTTACCGATCGTTTATCGGCCCTTTCAAGGGCACCCCACCTGGGGAGAGGTGGGGGGAGCAGGGAGAGACCAGGCCAACGCCTTCGGCACATGCTGGGATTTCAATAAGGGGAGCTGCATGAGGGAATACTGCAAATTCCTGTATGAGTGCTCCAAATGTGCAGGCAGGTACGCCTTGGTTAATTGTTTCTTGGCAGGGGGAGGGCAGGCCTCAACCTGGCAGGGTCAACAGCAGGGTTACAGCGGGGGACAACAAGGGAAGGCAGGGGGTTGGGCTGGGGTTTTGACTCTCGACATACGACAGACAGGATGACACTCGGGTCTTGCTACAGGGGTTCACTTGGGGTTTTAGACTGGGGTACCAGGGTCCAAAGGTGAGACGGTGGGCAGACAATTTGAAATCTGTACACAAACACAGGCAGGTAGTGAGGGACAAGCTGGAGAAAGAGATCCAGGAAGTAGGATGGCAGGCCCCTTTGACGACTGGCCTATGGAAGCTTTGATCGTGTCCCCTATTGGGGTGGTTCCTAAGGAGCCAGGGCAATTAAAAAAAATTCAGCATCTGTCTTGGCCAGAGGGCCAGTCAGTAAATGATTTTATTCCTGAGGAGCAGTGCTTAATTTGTGCCAGTGCTTTCCTGTGCTTAGCACCGGCACTTATTTTTCAGGGCCGGGTCTACACTGCCACTGCAAACTCACATCAACGGCGCGACTGCACTGCAGTCTGTACGTCATGTGTCAAATATAATTGAGACTGACTTACTGCAGTGTTGTTCACACTCTGTTGCAGTCTCCAGAGTCCCTCGGTGAAGAAGAGTGTTGCTGTGCTGCTGAGAGCGCGAGCCCGATAATAAATCCATTGTCCACGCATGCAAATCAATTTGCCTTCAGTTCAATGTTGCCGGTGGGCGCGCCACTGATTGGGTTCTATTTGGTTCTATGGGGGTAGGGGGCTGCGGCAGCGTGCGTAACCTTTTTTCATTCCAGGGACCATGCCCCGGCACACACGCATCCAACGAGTCACCACCAGTTAGCACGACATCGAGGTGGGCACTTAGAAGCAGCAGCAGGCCTCTTAATAAAGGCAGTGCCACCAGCAGTAACCAGTAAGTAATAAAATAAACCAATGCTGCTTTTTCTTGCGCGTGGTGACGGTCATGGAGTCAGAGGCCCGAGCAATCATGCCACCGGCGCTGGGCTGGCCCCCAGGCCAGGAGGCTGGAAGGGCAGGGCCTTGCCCTTGGCTTAACCCTTGTCTAAAGTGTCTATAAATACTGGTTTGACTTACTTTTACTTGGCTCAAATCTGAAATGAAATGCTGTTTTCTTCTCTTTCAGAATCCGGATATTTGTGTCGATTCAGTCTCTAACACATAGATCAGTGCTATTTCTTTAAGCATTTTATATTCTTTCTTCAAGAATACGTATCAATACAAAGAGTATGTTTGATCTTGCAACGAGCCTTCATGAGAAATAATAGAGTATTATACTTGGAAATGGTGAAGAGGGAGTCACTCAACAGACAGAAACACGGTTTTCCTCCAGACGATGAATTGTGGCTTCGTTTATGACAGTTTGCTTTCATTCACCCTCCTCCAGGCATTCACCTGAGATGGCTTATTAACCAAGATAAACACCCCCTGGGCTCTATTTTCAGAACACCGTAGCATTGCTTCACAGCCCTCATTATAGGAGCTGGGAACACCTTGTGCACTTTTATAAATAAATGGTTTCTGATGGCTGTTGCACACTGTAGCGTAGGTCCTGCTTTGAGGACTTAGAACTAGTGCTAAGGAAAGACTGTGAACCTTTCACTCAGTGCTTAATTTGTAAAGTATGAAGTCCAGGTGCTCAAATGTTTGTCGGAGGCCACACCCACTCTCCCCATGGTTCCACCCTCTTCCTCCACTGGCTCCACCCACTTACTCTATTTGCTCAGCCCACATTCTCAACTGGCACTGCTGAAAGTCAGAGGTAATACCCGATCTGAATTTCAGCAAGGGAGACTTCCTCCAAGTAAGGTTTTGATAGGAGGTTCCCTTTCCCTGTGAAAATTTTGAAAAGATGAAATCAAAAGTGCATTTAAAGCTCAATTTTGAAATAAATTAGCTAAAATGACTAATGCATTGAAAAGGGACACGCGAAACATTCCAGTGCTCTTTGTGCCGATTGGGGGAAAGGACAATACTGGGGTATGCCATTTTTAACAGAGTCTAATTGTGTGCCATGAGTTCAAAGATACAACTTTTACATATCTTACGTGACAAAATAATCCAAAACGTTCTGAAAACACTCTAAACAGAAAAATTGAATAAAATCATGCAATACAGGATCAGATTGGGAACCCAAAGCAGCCCTGGCAAGTTTTGTTAGACCAGCCCCCATACGGTGCGGAGCAAGCGCAGCGAGTCTAACGACTGCTAGAGGTGTTTGGGTGGGATTCTCCCCTCAAGAAAAATTTGTAAAAAGAAAGACCAAAATGGTGCACAACACATTTTTCATTACATATTTAACTGTATTAACTTTCAGAGCATAGTAAATCGTAAATGATGACCTGACATAAGCATCCAGGCCATAAACCATGGAAATGTCACACATAAGCACCCAGGACATAAACCGTGGAAATGTCACACATAAGCACCCAGGCCATAAACCGTGGAAATGTCACACATAAGCACCCAGGCCATAAACTGTGGACATGTCACACAAGCACCTAGGCCAGAAAGCATGGAAATGTCACACATAAGCACCCATGCCATAAACCGTGGAAATGTCACACATATTCACCCATGCCATAAACTGTGGAAATGTCACACATAAGCACCCAGGCCATAAACCGTGGACATGTCACACATAAGCACCTAGGCCAGAAAGCATTGAAATGTCACACATAAGCACCCATGCCATAATCCGTGGAAATGTCACACATAAGCATCGAGGGCCAGGCCATAAACCGTGGAAATGTCACACATAGGCATCCAGGCCATAAACCGTGGAAATGTCACATATAGGCATCCAGGCCATAAACCGTGGAAATGTCACATATTGCCTGGGCTGAGATAAATCGTGACAAAACAAGAGTAGGAGGACAGAGATGTACAGGATTTGATTAAGTCTTTGACAGCTCTCGTTATTGGTGTATAGAGGTGTTAATTTATTTTTGTCAAGTATAAAATGATTTCACGCCTGTGTGAGGGACGCACATGCAAATATAATTACTAAAGGAAGCGTGCAAACACTGCTTAAAAAAGTAAGAAGTGAGGGCGATAGGCTAAGAGGGCATGTTTAAAAATTCAGAAGTATTTATTCAAAATTTTAGGCTGGGTTCACGGATGAAAGATCAGCAATTAAACAAGAGGGCCACCAAAAACCAGCGTGACGCAGCCTAGTCTAGAATGAGAGCTGTTTCCCACAGCAATAGCAAAGAAATGGGACATTTTGTATTAGGACCTGAGAGAAGAACATAATTGGAAGGATCAAACATAAAATCTCGAACATTTCTTCGACTGGGGATGGGAATTGCAGGTGCTGCAGGCGAGGGATTTGTTAACTCTTATGAACTGGAGCGATTTTTCACATGCACTGCCTGTAGAAGAGAAAGGGTTGTGAATGAGAGCTCTCTCTGTTCCTGCCAAACTATTTGTGACCCAATAAAGTTAAAGACACGCCGGGGGATCTGGGTGTGCCATTGGCACCCAAGAAAATGGTGGGGCCCATAACAGTGATCTCATTCCTGGGGATTGAAATTGACTCTGTGGCGATGGTAGCCAGGTTGCCCGAAGTTAAGAAACAGGCCATGCAGCAACTGCTGGGCACGATTCTGGGGAAAAGGAAAGTGCAGGTCTTGTTGGGACACTTACATTTCGTGCGTAGGGTGGTGAGAGCATGGAGGACTTTTTGTAGGAGGTTGGGCCTGGCTCTGTCAGGACTCCCACTGCAACATCATCATATATGCCTGTCGACGGGGGGTGAAAAAAGACCTGAGGATATGGAGGTTTTTTCTGCACTCTTAACGGGATCCCCTTTGCGTCCTTGACAGAATTCGACTGGGATGCACAAATGTTTTCCGATGCGCTGGGTGGCATTGGTTTTGGCCTTTACTGGCAAGAGCATTGGTGCGCGGAAGAATGACCGCATGCCTGGAAACAGGGTGGCTGCAGTATTGCCTTTTGGCTTTATTCTTTGGACGCTCCTCCGCTATGGTGGAGGAGCATCACCCAAACACTTTTAAGCAGTGCGAAGCAGAAACATAAAATGATAATAACTTTGAGTTATTATCATTTTATGCTGCTTCGTGCTGCTTTGCGGGCCAGTGGGTGGGCAGGGCTGCTCTGCTCTCAGAGCAGGGCAGGGAAGGAGTGGTTTGCCCACTCCTAAGTGCACAATGACTGTTGAGTGGCCCTCTCGGGCCACCCAAACCAGTCATGCACACTTTCCCCGTTCTCCATGCAGGCTGCATTACAGCCTGCATGGAGAACATGCCCAGGCCCCCATTCCCTGGTTGAGTGTCGAACCAGGACGCTCAAACCCAATCACAACGCTGCATTACAGCGTTGTGATTGGTCAGGGAAGCCTGGGTGCTTACCAATCACAACACTGCATTGCAACATTGTGATTGGTCAGTGGGGCCTGCTTCCTGTTCCTCGAGTTCCACGAGGAGAGCAGGAACAGAAATGCAGGACCCGGCAGCAAGGTAAGGTTATTTTTTAATGTACATTTTTTATATTTAAATTGCACCATGCGCGACCCCCCCTGCCGTGCGCGACCCCCCCCTGCGTGATCCCCCCCTGTGCCCATCACGCCACCCGCAAGCCATGCCCGCCGCCACTGGAATTATTCCCACTGCTGTTGGCATTGGGGCTCTGGGGCGACCAATTCCAGCATAAGAAAGTGCTGTTCAGGGTGGATAACATGTCAGTGGTGCAGATCATTAACAGGCAGTCCGCGAGGGACCTGTAGGTGTTGAAGTTGATGAGGGTATTTGTGTTGCAGTGCCTACAGCTTGATGTGATATTTAGAGCAATACATGTGCCAGGTGTAGACAATGACATTGCGGATGCTTTGTCTCGTTCACAGTGGGAGAGATTCCATGGACTGGCTATGGACGCTGACAATGTCAGGACCAGAATGCTGCAGCACTTATGGTCTGTAGGAGTAACAGGAAGCTTCAATTGGTAGCAGGGTCGCTAGCTGTGTCTACAAGAGCACAATATTCACAGGCGTGGGCCGAGTTCTTGGCGGGAGGTGCGAGGCAGAGATCTGAAAAATGAGCTAGGGTTGAGAACGTAGTACACTTCATGTTGAGATTGATAGAAAAAAGTCAGTCAAGGGTGACGATTTTGTGTAAATTAGCGGGCATTGCATTTATGGGCAAGCTATGGTGGGGGTATGCTTCTTCAGCAGGCGAGCTGGAGAGTAGGATCCTTGAAGGATGGTCGAGGGAGGAGGGTCAGTCAGGTAGCAAGAGGAAACCTTTGACGCTGGATATCTTGGTCAAAGTCCTGGCAGAGTTGCCGGGCATTTGCAGCTCAGTCAGAGAGACAGTGCTGCTTTCCACTCTAAAGTCGTGGATGTTTTTTGCTGTGTTTCGAGTCTCTGAGCTCTAGGGGGTAGGGGGAGCCGAGATTTACTTTGGGGGAGGTCTCTGAAGGTAGAGCAGGGTTACAGGTGTGGCTCTATAAGTCCAAGACAGTTCAGAGAAGCCAGGGCAAGAGCATTTTATTGCCTGCTTATCCTGAGGCTGAATTCTGCCCCGTGCGCTGGGGTCTGTCGCTGAAGCAGCGGGCTGCCCCTGGTGGTGGGTTAGTGTTTCTGCATCGGGATGGGAAACCAGTCTCTGCTTTTCAGCTGTTGGCGATATTGCTCAAAGCATTAGGGCACATTGGGCTGGGCGCTTGGGGCTTCGGAACCCACACCTTTAGGATCGTGTTAGCTACGGAGGCGGGCAGACAAGGGTGGAGCAGAGATAGAATCATGGGTTTGGGGCAGGGATCATCCAACTGTTTCCAACGTTATGTCCGCGCGGTAGAAAAGTTTTGAAATGTGGTGTACAGGTTGTCATGTTGTGTTTTTGTTTTTCAGGTTCTGTTCCTGGGCCATTGGAGATCGGTCATTCTTTCATAAAATGGGCTGAACGGCAAGCCAAGTCAGGCGCTCATGGTGCAAATGTGGGGTTTAACGATGGCATGCATACAATCGCTTGGCATGGTAAAGGGGGAATGCGTTTGGTGCGAGTTGTTGCCTTGTTGAACAGGTTGTTAGTTGGTGGGAAGTGCCCAGATATATTGCTACTTCACTTAGGAGAGAATTACTTGGTGGTAAGGAAAGGGCTAGCTTTAGTGAAAGATATGAAAGAGGATTTGAAGGAGGTGGGCAGGAGTTGGTCAGGTTGTCATATACTTTGGACGGAGTTCATTCCTAGGAGCATTTGAAGAAGGGCCCACCGCCCAGCAGCGATAGATAAAGCAAGGAAAAGATCAATAAGGAGATGCGCACCTTTTGTAGAGAAGCAGGTATAGGCAGGGTGGTGCATTTGGATTTACGCATTGATGACATGGAGTTTTTTAGAGACTTCGTGTTCACCTGTCCTTTATGGGCATGGAATTCTATCTGGTGCAGTTGAAATTGGAGTTAGCCAAGGTTTTGAACATATACTAGACAGGCAGCACCGGTGGAGGGGGTACAGAAACTCCCCCTTTTTTCTGAGTGGCGGTTTGAAGAGAAGTTGCCATCGCTTAACAACGTTTATTCTTGTTGACAACGCTAATTCAGGCTCAAAGGGAATGGCCAGATTGTTCACGCCTGGATGTCACAGGAAGTTCAAGGTTATGTAGGGAGTCTACTTGAGTAGGGGTTAATAGTTGTAGCAAAGGGTTGGGGAGTTTAAATGGCACAGTTACAATTAAACAGATCTGGAGCGGGTACAATATTACTGTATTAGGTTGTTGTGGGGAGGGAGATTTTAGGGGAGGGGTAGCTTAATATAGGAGAGATCATTTTTATAGTGACGTTTTAGTTTTGTGAGGCAAAGGCCTAGGTTGTGTTGTGATGTGCACCTGTTTCAATAAAGCGGCCTTTTTCACACAATCGTGGTGTCAGTGGTCCGTGCTGCTCCCCTCTTCCCCAATGGGGATTTGGGGGGCAGCTGACCACAGGGAAATCTTTCACCCGGGTTATTTGGGGAAGTGGAGCAGTCAGGCAACTGCACCGAGGTTGGGCTATCTTTGGGCTACTTTTGTACCCCAACGGGTATTTAACTGTTCACTTTGTAGTGCCAGCCACCATTTTGTGAGTAACACAGTGGCTGGTTCTCAGGCAGCTTAGTTTTTGCCCCGCCTACCCATCCCTTATTTTTGTTGGTTTAGGTAAGGTCATAGTTTCAGGGGGGAGAGTTTTTGTCTGGTCTGGCTTCATTTGAACAGGTGTTAAGGGGATAGGGATTGTTATTTAGGGTTGTCGCTTGGTGCAGGTGCATTCTGTGGTTGGCAGAGAAGTTGCCATTGTTTAACAAAGTTTATTCTTGTTGACAGCACCAATTCAGGCTCAAAGGGAATGGTTCAAGGTTATGTAGGAAGTCTACTTGAGTAAAGGCTAATAGTTGTAGTAAAGGGTTGGGGAGTTTAAAGGGCACAGTTTCAGTTAAACAGATCCGGAGCGGGTACAATATTACTGTATTAGGTTGTTGTGGGGGGGGGAGGTTTTAGGGGAGGGGGGTAGCTTAATATAGGTGAAATAATTTGGATAGTGAGGTTTTAGTTTTGTGAGGCAAAGGCCTAGGTTGTGTTGTGATGTGCATCTGTTTCAATAAAGCGGCCTTTTTCACACAATCCTACAATCAGTGGTCCGTGCTTCTCCCCTCTTCCCCAGTGGTGCTAGGTGGCCACTTAGGATGCCCTTTGATGTCTTGGATAGCCCAAGTAATGGCTTGACCTTGTGACAAGACTTACACTGTTAAGGCTTCGAAGTATTACAGGGCTAATTGACCTGACTCTTTTCTCACAGACTCTCTTCTCTTACCGACCTCATTAGCGCTGGTTGCAGAACGCGTCCCATAAGCGTTGCACGGTTCATTACACCGCATCAGCTAATCCTTCTCAAGATGGCGCGGCTATTATCCTTGTTCTCCGCAACTCTGATATTATCCCAATTGAGCAGCATTTTAGTAATGCAGCACCCACCCCAGGCCTGTCATTGCTAAAAGTCTCAGCTAATGCTTCACTGAGCTCCCTAAGACTGTCATTTTGTCTTTGATTTTATTTAATGTTCCTTTAATACCTTGGAAATTGTGGTACGAGACCCTGCCCAGTAATCCAGTATTTACCACTTATTTTGCCATTTGTTTTCTTGAAACAAGTCTGTGCTTAGGAGTTCCTGGAAAATCCGCTCACCTGTTTTTTAAAGTGTTTAAAGTTGGGGTTTAAAATGAAATGTTTTCAAATATTGTTGACGATTAAGATTTTCAGTAACTCAGAATCTAATTTGACGGAAATGCAACGTTTTCAATAGCTGGTTGGCCACATTGCTCAGGGTTGCATGCAGTGGGGGCTGCCGCAGTCCCTGATCCAGGGAATGCTCTCGTTATTTTAACACCTTGGAATGGTTCTCGAATGGCGCGGGAATTGTGCTGTCTCTTGTAAAGGCAAGAATGTATACAAAAATAAAATGATGTCTAGCTTTTGTATGGAATATTGATGTGCTAGATTGACTGGATGTATCCTGTAATTTTTTTCTTCCTTTTCTTAAACAGAGCTGTTCACAACTTTTATAATTTTGAAGACACGTTTAACAGGCAGTTTAATTACATAGATAATAATTTAAATTGCTGTCTTTTTTAAAGAACATGTTAATATGTTCTTTTTTCTAGCTGATCGTCGCAATCTTTCAGTCACTAGACGTTGGTGTATTTTCTTTAGGGTAAAAATTAATGAATCTGGAATCAGAACAGGTACGTGAATAAAATCCTATTTTATACAGTATCTTCAAAAACGGCCCTATAAATAAGGATTGCTTAGGAATACATTATTGGTATGTAAATGGCACTTCAATTGTGTTTTTTTACCTTAGCAATTTGAAAAAGATGAATATCATTCATTGTTTTTGGGAAATGAGAATTATTTGAATTGGGCGCTTAGTTTATCATTCGTGAATCACACTGGTGCACAGTGTGCAGCCTATGACTATTGCTGCAGCAAAATAAGGCCGGGGTCCTACCACTGTTTATGGCTGGAAGTCCTTGTGATTTTTTTAAAATAAAGAAATAGGACTGGTGACTAATATGACAAAGTTTGAACTTTTAAAGGATCAGTATTTGTTTTAATTGTGTTTGTTTTAACTGTATTTGTTTTTATTCTAATGAAGCTTTTTAGACTCTATGGATGATTGACACACTGCAATAATATTTAGTATGTGAAGCTCGGTTGATGAATTTCTGTGAACTGGTAAATGTGTATAGGATGGTCAACGATTGTCTAAAGTGTATGTCTATAATTTTTAAACAACATATAAATATTTTTTGCATATGGCTATTAATAAATATTTTTTAATAAGAACAGGAGATAGTGGTTGATTCATTACATTTAGCATTATTATATTACATTGTACATCTTTCAGTGCATACTTATTGAATTTCTCGCTGATGTCATAGTACAAAAGGGAATTTGTTCTTAAGATCAACTCTCCACCTATTCCATCCTTTTAATGTTTTCCTTCTTTCTCCCTGCAAGTCCCCCTGTCTTGTAGCTGTTTGTGGCAGTTTGTGTGGCCCCTGACCCAGAAGGACCCCCCCCCACCCCAAACTGCAAACTAGGTGCTTGTTAGGGAAACCCTTTGGTTTGGCCAGGGAGTGTAAGGGAAAGACACTCAGATTTAGCTCACACTTGTTATGCATTAAATACAAACAACTCATGCAGCGCAGAGAAAAAAGTCACACCACTGTCTCTGATTAACAGACAGAAAGAATGCTATTGGGGAAAGAGAATATGTTAAACTTCCCTTGTGCTTTGCTTAAGGTTATGAGAGCTGAAACTCATAACCTTACAGTGGTAGATGCAAGTGTAAATAACGTGCAAATTGTGAGAAAGCGCTAATTGCAGCGAGCTTTAATGTGGTGCCAAAGCTGAACAAGCATTGGCAAAGCCATACAAGATCTCTTTGGTTTATCAAGGTTTTTAGTCATGTTGTACAGCAGCGTATGGCTGAAAAAAAGAGCTATGATGCAGACGGTGGTGACCGCATCATAGCACCTTTTTTTTTTTACTTTTCAGCCATGCTGCTGTACAACATGACTAAAAACACTGACAAAGTCAGTACATCTCAGACAGGTGAGACCTATTGGCTTTGCCAATGCTTGTTGTAAACAATACTTCCTCATTTTTCCAGTTTACGCTCACTGGTGAACTGTGTGGAGCTCTTAATCAGCAGTAGGGCAAACATGGGTGCAAAATGGTTTGTGTCTTGTTTTGCACTACCACCAGGGTCTAAATAGGACCCTCCAGAGTATATGTCCTAGATACCTGTTCAGTAATGCTATTTGGAATTAGAGCATTAAAAAAGGACGATCGATTTGCTGAAGTTTTTGCAGGCTTTTTGGTTAATTTGCCAACAGTTTGGGATTGGTTCAGATAACTGAAATACTTCAGCATACCTTGATATGGCCTAGAAGTAAGTGGTATACTTGTCTGCGCATGAAATTGAAACTATGTGACACTGTTTGTATCAGTGTGGGGTTTTTAGTATTGACAGGAATAATGGCGCTCAAGCTAATTCGCGCTGAGTTTATGTTATACTAGGAGTGTGAACGGTGCAAGCCAGGTCAGGGGATATGCCCTAAAACCCCCGTGATGGTATGGATAGAAATCCACACAAATGAAGTAGGTACAGTCCCGGGCACACGTAATGAGGATATAATATCAGGAGAAATGTCTCATGCTGCAGAAATGTAGAGGGTCTACACCAGAATGATAATCATAGGTGTTTAATATAGTAACAGAGCATAAGCAACCAGCCAAAACAAAAGCAACCAGCCGACACGTGTTTCGTCACAAAGGGTAGTAACCCTATATTAAACACCTATGATTATCATTCTGGTGTAGACCCTCTACATTTCTGCAGCATGAGACATTTCTCCTGATATTATATCCTCATTACGTGTGCCCGGGACTGTACCTATGTGACACTGTTGTCATGGTTTGTACAGTACAGAAACGCCAGTAATGAAGCCCATTGCGTTGGTGAACTATTGTGAGAAATTTGACCCATTGTAAGGCTTTGAATAGCCTGCTGTCGTCAAAATGGTTCCCAATAGATGAAATTGCTACTGGCAGAGCCTTCTAAAGTCAAGTAGCGGAGAATGGCTAGCCTCCGAAAATGTATTAAAGAAGGGACTGTGAGAGGTCTTGCCAAAGAGCTTCTGAACCAAACGGGTAGCACTTGTGCTACCTTTCATGATTGATAGAGTGGGGTCTCCAGTGTAAATTGTCAGTGCTCCTGCCGCACCAGGCCCATGGTTCCCAAATCTCATTTAGAGGTGAAGAAACCTGTAAATTTCGGATGGTGGAGCTTCTGCTGGCTCCACCTCCTGAAAACTATAACCCTGTAGCCCACTTGTCACAGAACCACTGTGTGAATGTGTCAAAAGGCATGACCTATTTAGGAAGGACCTTCTGATGCAAGCCAAGGCTTCCAGGCATAGCACGCTCCGCCAGGAAAAATGATCAGTAGCCCTCATGCTCTGGACCTCACTGAGCATCACAGCCATTATTTTTTTTCTTTTGCAAACCTCAACCATCACTTTGGGAGGTTGATTCTGCATAACAAAAACATTACTGGCCAGCTGTCATGATGTGTTGGCTGGCCTGCATCACAGTTTTGATGAAAGTACTTCAAGCCCTGTTGGTGGGAGCATTTTCACCAAATTGATCCTTGTGAAATTTCAAGATCTCTGAGGTTGCCCTCAGCTGAGACTGCAGAGGTGGGCTCTCCGCCGCACTAGGGGGCTGGTAGGCTACTCTCCATCCTCTGCCCAACCACCCTTAATACCAAAGAAAGAAGTGAATTAGCAGGATTTAGGCAGAACCTCACTTAACATTTTGGTAGTGAAAGATCTGTAATTCCATGCCTACAGAAGGATGGGTGAAAGTATAGAGAGAAAGGAGGAGTTTGTTATTGAAAAACATAACCAGGGGCCCTCACACCCAGGGATTGTTTTTCCTCTGTGTAGGGGTCATTATTTGTTATTTTCTGCCCCTCACCACCAATGGGGCCACTGTCGATGGGTTGACTCCACCTGACTCTCACTATTGTGGGTGGACCGTACATTTGGCAGACAAGGTACTCCGTCATGTTTGTGATGTAGTAGTACCCTGACTGCAAAACTCTAAGGTTTATATTCACAAGAACGTGTGCTAAAGATCTAAAAAAAATGCTAACGCAACTTTACACATCGCAGTCTATCGTGGGAAAATAACCCTGTGTCAACGTGGAATTCACAACACGGCGGTACCATGCAATAGCCTCCCGAAACCGCGGACAATGTCCGCGATATAACAACCGTGACGGTGATAAAAACACAAACCTAAACGCAAAAAAACATGCGATAGGCCAAACCGCGATGAGGAAATCAGCGATAAGCAGCGCCAAGCCTGCAATACACACACGGCAGGCGGGAAAATCACTACAAAAGTAGAAAAAACACACAAACACAAAATGACCAACACCGAAGCACCATGGAGGCAGCCGGAGCAGGCGCAGAGGACGAGCGGAACCGCACAAGCGCCCCGGACGACCAGCCTGGGACCTCGGGGACAGGGCAGGGCAAGGACAAGAAGAAGAGGAAGACGTAGTTCAGTCCTGGTCACGGAGGTGATGGAACACCATCAACAACTGTTCATCACCTCCAACGTGTCATTGGGCACCAAAAATGGAATATGGCGGGCCATCGTGGACAAGGTGAATGGCGTCGGAGAGCACAAGAGGTCTATGGACCAGGTCAAGAGGCGATGGATCGACATCAAGCGCAAAACCAAGGAGAAACTCGCAGGCAACCAGAAGGCAGCAATGCAGACTGGAGGTGGGAGCCCAGCGCCACAGCTGGAGCTGGATGACATGGAGGAGCTGGTGTTGACAGTCATCAGCGTGGAGAATGTGGCAGGAGTCGGGGGACCGGACACTGCTCGACATGACACAACACCACAGCAACAGGGTGAGTAACCACCAGGTACTGGGGGGACGGGTGGAGATGGCCACAATGGCACACATGCACAATCAAGCAGAGCACAGTGCACACCCACAATGATTCTGGATCAAGGCTCTGATCCACAGACTGTCACAATGTACAATGCCATGCTGTCTGAATGTGAACATGTACCATGCGGCTACATACATGTGGACACATTGTAACACACCATCTCCCCTTCACATTGCAGGGGCACCGTCAACACCTCCTGCAGAGCAGTCCCAGCCACTCTTCACTGATGACGAGGAGGACACCCCCAGCATCGACACCCAAGCCCTCCAAGACATCATTGACATCATCCGCAACTCACCTCCAGGATCAGGGCAGCCCAGCTGCATCGAGGAGACCCCACCCACTACACAAACCACCCAGCAGGAGGTACCCACAACCCCGGCTGTCTCCCAAGACCCCCACGAACAACACATGGCCTTCCAACGCCGTGTGCTAGAGGGCCAGAGGGAGACGGCTGAGCAGGTGCGGGTGGGGTTCGACCTCATGGCTACCAAACTGGACGCCATCCGTGGGTGTCTAGGTCCCACCAGGGACCAGCTCCAGTCCCTAACGGACACCCACAGGCTGCTCCATGGTCTCCAACGAGCCCTGGCTGACATCGCTGGAGTCATGACTCGGAGACAAGAACACCTGTCCGCTCAGAGTGGCTCCAGCGATCCCAGCCGTGAGCTGGCACACATGCGGAGGCTCATGGAGGACATGGTGCGGATGGAGGCGGAAAGGATGGCAGCCACCGCTGCACATCAGCAAAATGTAGCTGGGATCTACTGTGCCCTGCAGATCCTCATCATGGCATTGCTGCCACAAGTCGTGGCGCAGATGAATGCTGCTGCCCCCACCCCATCCACATCTCTGCCCCCTGGTGTGTCAGTGCCTCCCAGTGCGGCAGGCGTCTCCACTCCGGCACCTGATGTGTCACTGCCACACAGTGCGGCCGACAATCCACCTCCGGCCCCTGATGTGTCAGTGGCACACAGTGCCGCAGCCGGAACTGCAACACCCACAGGTGGGGCAGGGCACCCATCCGAGGACGAGGACGTGGATGGGATTGAGATCAGAAGGAGGCACTAGCATTCATTTCCGCCACCTGGCCTTTTTCTGCTTGGTGCCGCACATAGCCCCACGACCTTCCACTGACCCCCGATACACTCCGCTGCACTCACCTTGGACCGCGACATGGACTGCCATATCCTGTTTTATGACCAATGACACGGCGACCAGACTGCGGACTGTACCCTTCCTCTTCCGCAGTACTTGTCATTCCCGGATGGACTCTGGCTGGCCCTCCACGGGCCCATATTGCGAAGTGGGGTTGGCATGGCCCTGTACTGCTCCAGCTGCAAAACTCCACTGGATGTGCATTAAACATTCAGAAACGCACTGCTGTGTCATGTCTTACATCATTTATGTATGAATGTGTGGATGAATGTAGGGACAGTGATTCCCCCTAACGTCAATGATGCTCATCTAGTGGGATTCCAGTCACAGTGTGCTACATTGCCGATTGCGTTCCGGGTGCCGTAGACACTACAACAGGGACACACGCATTAGTCACTTCCTTGTCCGGACATGGACTGAACCACGCCCAGAGCCCCCGAGTCATTGTTGCAAGCCCTGCGCTGGTCCGGCGTACGCCAGGCCAGACCACTCCGCTTACGCTCTGAGGGGGGGCCCACATAGCTACATGTCGCAGGCGTACACGCTAGTGGTCTGCAGGTCACTGGTCTAGTTGTCAGCATGTCACGGCCACTCCCTGAGGGCAGGTTTGCACACACACCACACCCATCCGGCACAGGCCTCACAGGCCATGTGACCCCGCCAATTTAAGGGGCCGACAACGTCACATTCCCCACTGCCGGTGGTGACTGGATGACGGACGCTCCACGGTTCTCAATCATAAAGGGCCCATGAGTTGTTGCGCACAGGGTTAGTGGCACCCGAAGCCTTGCGGCCGGCACGGGCCTACCACCACGTGGCGCTGACTGGGGTTGCACAGGGTTAGTGGCACCCGAAGCCTTGCGGCCGGCACGGGCCTACCACCACGTGGCGCTGACTGGGGTTGCACAGGGTTAGTGGCACCGAAATTGCTGAGCGGGTGTGCAGCCTGCGATGATGACGTGTGCACTGATGTGGTCTCTGCCATTGATGCCTCAGGACACAGCGTCATGTGTGGGACCTGCTGGGCCGCGGTGCGGGTCCGCATGATGTGGAGCATGCCATGGTGGCGGGACCGGAGCCTGGAGCTTGCACGGGCATGTGGTGTGCCCACTGGTGGACACACCGTTGGAGGCAGGTGAGCAGTGGGGCCTGGGTGCACAAGTGCGGACAGCCAGCGCTGGCCGGCGGGAGGGGGTAGGGTGCGGCTGCATGGGTGCGCAGGGACGGACAGGCGTTGTTGCCGTGTGCAGTGAGATGGACTCTGCCATGATTGACTCTGCCCTCGATTACAGATTGCAGACCTGGTGGCTTGCAGTGTATACCAGCACGTGGTTGGGGACACACTGGTGGCAGCAAGTGAGCAGTGGGGCCTGGGTGCGCGGGGGCGGCAGTGTCCCTCCCTCTCTCTCTCTCCCTTCCTTTCCTTCCCTCTCTCTCTCTCTCCCTTCCTTTCCTTCTCTCTCTCTCTCTCTCTCCCTTCCTTTCCTTCCTTCTCTCTCTCTCTCTCTCTCTCTCTCTCTCCCTTCCTTTCCTTCTCTCTCTCTCTCTCTCTCTCTCACTTCCTTTCCTTCTCTCTCATTCTCTCTCTGCCTTTCTTTCATTCTCTGTTTCTCTGTGTCTCGCTCCTTTGATGTGCGCATGACACACGTTCTGATTTTGTGCTTTGTTTTCCAGGCTGTGACATCAAGATTGTCCGGACAGACCCGACAGGAGTCTTCCGCATTGGTGTTTTGTGTTGTATTTCAATAAAGTTTTTGGTTGTTACTTCAATGATGTGTGACTGTTTCTCGTTCTTCTGACCACACGTGTGTTTCTTTTTGTCATTGTGCGACATCATGCGCTTTTTGTGGCTCTTGTGACGTGCATGGTATGTGTTTGTCCGGGGGGCGGGGGGGCTGGGAGTGGTGGCGGTGGTTGTTGTGGCCCTCTTGGGTCTCCGAGCTGCATGATCATTGGCTCCATGGCATCTGTGGGTCTTCCGATGTGGCTCTGGGCTGGGCTCCCTTTAGTGCTGCAGGTAATCGTCCTGCTTAACACCAGCATGAGGCAGGTGTTAAATCCCTGCTGCTACCGCGGCTTATCGCCTGTTTTCGGTTCGCATCGCAGATCTGGCAGTTCGTTGTGAAAGTGGTGTTGTGGTTTTTTCGTGAGTTTTTGCACGGGAACGCCTACTCTGCATCTCATTAGGGTTAGTTGGTGGTGTCACCCGTGGAGATAAATTTGTGGGCAGTTATCGCGGGAATACTGGCGATGTCTGCTGTTTGCACCCGCTTGTGAATGGGGCTCACTTTGCCACCTCAGTTCAGACCCAGCTATATGCAAATCAGTCTTGACCCTGTGCCTCATGGGAACAGTCCTGCCCGAACTGCCAAGCCAGGTCTTCACTGAACCGAAAACAAGCATCCTGGGACCGGTTTCTGGGTAACACTCTTCATCAGCCAGGCTAGCTTGAATCCAGTGGCAAAGTGAGCAAGGGACCCACGTCTGGGCATACCCTGCCAACTTAGGGCGAACAAAGCAAACACAAGGAGATGACGGACGGAGCGCTGGAACTCTTCAGACACTCACCCCCAGTCACAGATCTGGGTTGAGTCCATCATCATTCTTTAGCTCACTTTGCCACCTTAGTTCAGACCCAGCTATATGCAAATCAGTCTTGACCCTGTGCCTCATGGGAACAGTCCTGCCCGAACTGCCAAGCCAGGTCTGAGCAAGGGACCCACGTGAGCAAGGGACCCAAAGTGAGCAAGGGACCCAGGTCTGGGCATACCCTGCCAACTTAGGGCGAACAAAGCAAACACAAGGAGATGATGGACGGAGCGCTGGAACTCTTCAGACACTCACCCCCAGTCACAGATCTGGGTTGAGTCCATCATCATTCTTTAGCTCACTTTGCCACCTCAGTTCAGACCCAGCTATATGCAAATCAGTCTTGACCCTGTGCCTCATGGGAACAGTCCTGCCCGAACTGCCAAGCCAGGTCTTCACTGAACCGAAAACAAGCATCCTGGGACCGGTTTCTGGGTAACACTCTTCATCAGCCAGGCTAGCTTGAATCCAGTGGCAAAGTGAGCAAGGGACCCACGTCTGGGCATACCCTGCCAACTTAGGGCGAACAAAGCAAACACAAGGAGATGATGGACGGAGCGCTGGAACTCTTCAGACACTCACCCCCAGTCACAGATCTGGGTTGAGTCCATCATCATTCTTTAGCTCACTTTGCCACCTCAGTTCAGACCCAGCTATATGCAAATCAGTCTTGACCCTGTGCCTCATGGGAACAGTCCTGCCCGAACTGCCAAGCCAGGTCTTCACTGAACCGAAAACAAGCATCCTGGGACCGGTTTCTGGGTAACACTCTTCATCAGCCAGGCTAGCTTGAATCCAGTGGCAAAGTGAGCAAGGGACCCACGTCTGGGCATACCCTGCCAACTTAGGGCGAACAAAGCAAACACAAGGAGATGATGGACGGAGCGCTGGAACTCTTCAGACACTCACCCCCAGTCACAGATCTGGGTTGAGTCCATCATCATTCTTTAGCTCACTTTGCCACCTCAGTTCAGACCCAGCTATATGCAAATCAGTCTTGACCCTGTGCCTCATGGGAACAGTCCTGCCCGAACTGCCAAGCCAGGTCTTCACTGAACCGAAAACAAGCATCCTGGGACCGGTTTCTGGGTAACACTCTTCATCAGCCAGGCTAGCTTGAATCCAGTGGCAAAGTGAGCAAGGGACCCACGTCTGGGCATACCCTGCCAACTTAGGGCGAACAAAGCAAACACAAGGAGATGATGGACGGAGCGCTGGAACTCTTCAGACACTCACCCCCAGTCACAGATCTGGGTTGAGTCCATCATCATTCTTTAGCTCACTTTGCCACCTCAGTTCAGACCCAGCTATATGCAAATCAGTCTTGACCCTGTGCCTCATGGGAACAGTCCTGCCCGAACTGCCAAGCCAGGTCTTCACTGAACCGAAAACAAGCATCCTGGGACTGGTTTCTGGGTAACACTCTTCATCAGCCAGGCTAGCTTGAATCCAGTGGCAAAGTGAGCAAGGGACCCACGTCTGGGCATACCCTGCCAACTTAGGGCGAACAAAGCAAACACAAGGAGATGATGGACGGAGCGCTGGAACTCTTCAGACACTCACCCCCAGTCACAGATCTGGGTTGAGTCCATCATCATTCTTTAGCTCACTTTGCCACCTCAGTTCAGACCGGATCTTAAGATGGCCGCCCTAACACTTCCCTTCTGGGCCATTGAGATTCATGGGGACTGACTGTATCCGAACTTGCAATGACTCGAACCCCCTGCCTGAGTTCTAGATGGCCGACTCAGTGAGACCCTCTGCGATGCTCTTTCCTCCCCTGCTCTTTAATCATTGATCACCGTCGGGACCTCAACCAGCCCTCTCCCGTCCCTGTCCCCACCCACACACAGGACCTTTACCCTGCTAACTTCCCTAGACAGCTGAGACCTAGCTATTTTTGTCTGATGCCCGGTGGAGCTACCTCGCGAGCTAAAGGGGAGATGGACTTTGGACTCCCTCCTTGACCATCACCTACCCAGCCGGACTTTGGGCAAACTCTCCCGCGTCTCTCCTGACCTTATCTCCCCCCTCTCCCTTCCCCCACCCCTCACCCCTCTCCGCTCTTACTCTTTCCAGCTTCTGACCTTTGCCCTCACCTGCCCTTGCCCTTTGTCCCCACCCTGTTTTTCTGTGAACTTCTTCCCTCGCCACTTGAGACCGAACTATTTTGTCTGATGCCCGATGGAGCTACCTGGTTTAGCTAAAGCGGAGACGGGCCGTGGATTCCCTCCTTGGACGTCACCTACCCAGTCGGTCTTTAGACAGACTTCCTTTCGTCTCTACTGTTGTCTCGTCCCTCATCCTCCCTTTCTCACCTCCCCTTCCCCCCTCTACTTTTCTCTCTCCTTTCTCTCCTCTCTTAATGTATTGCTTATTTTTTGACGTAATGTGTAATTGCTGATCTTTTTCTGTTACATTGTTGAACCTTATGTAAAGCGCTCTGATACCTTCGGGTCTAGCCAGCGCTATATAAAACTCTTTAAATAAATAAAATAAATAAAGTATAGAATGGACCGCCGAACATGCAACCGAGAGGCTATCTCAGAGCGGTCTATGATGGAAGGAAGACTAACTCGTTCTCCATACTGACTTTGGTCACGTTACAAGTCTGGCAGGAGGCACTAAAAGCCCTGGGCTGACGAGATAAGATCACGCAAGTGGGACACCGCGAAGCTAGGACTATTGGCGCGACAACGGGGATTTGACAAATGGTACTTAATTGGCCACTCGAAGGTGGGTGACCTGTGGGTGGAGGAAGAAGTACTGTCATTTGAGGCCTTGCAGAAGAATTATCAGCTGGCACAGTCGGAGGCCTTTCGCTACCTCCAGGTCAGTCACGCATTAACAGGGGTACTGTCGAGAGGAGAGGAACTTCCTGAGTCCTCCCGGTTGGAGGATAGACATCCCTAACGTATCGTAAAATCTTGAATAACTCCCTGGAACTCCTGTCAAGTCTCCGGTATTACTGGGAGGGAGATGTGGAGTGCCTAGAGGATGAAGAATGGCAGGAGGCTATGGCCTCCCCCAACGAGGTGGCCATAAGCTTGCGCTTTAGATTAGTACAGTTTAAGATTTTACATAGAACCTACTTTGCCTGCACCACATTAGTTAAAATGGGGAGGTCTGACTCACTGCTATGCCCTAGGGGATGTGAGCAGGAGGGCACCTTTTTCCACATGATATGGGGGTTCCCAGTAACTTTTGAATATATGGGAAGAAACAGATCTAAACAGCAAAGAGCGTCTCTGGGTGACAATGGGGTTCATGGTAGCCAAGCACAATATAGCCAAGGTGTGGAGAGCCACATCGGCCCCTACGCTGAGTGAGTGGAAGGCGGATATGGACTAGTGCATGCTGGCAGAGAGGGCATTCTACAAGAACAGAGGCTGTCTCAACAAATGGGCCAAAGTTTGGGGAAGATGGAATGACTACAGAGGAATGATTTGCATGCCAGTGGCCCGTGGTGGGCCTGGGGAGTTGTTTCGGGAGGTCTGACAGGTGGAAAAGGAAATACTGGGACGGGCAGGGGAGGGAGAGATTAAGATATGTGAAAGATATAATAGTTGACACTATTTACCCACTGTCGGACTGCGTCTCAATGTACTATGTTGTGAAAATGAATGTCATCGTAATGCAATGTTTAATTTCTGCAATAAAAGAGATTTATAAAAAATAAATGTTGGCTTGAGTCATAAACAGAGAAGAGGGGTAGTGTTTCAATTCCTTAACAGAGATAGGCGAGGTATAGTGCTACACCATGAAACACATCTAGAAAGAAATAATTTGAAATATATTGTAAGAGGCAGGTTGCTCCCCTTGGCACATTTTGGGTTCATGTGGGTCATGGAAATAGATTCATCAAAAAGCCAGTGGTAGCGCAAATGACTTCACACACTCTTTGACTTTAATGACATCACAGGGAGTGATCTCATAGGAATTTTGACACTCAATATCCCTGGGAAGTTGTGTCACATTACCTTAACCCTGAAGACATTGCAATAATTGACTCACTGAAGTTGTCTAATAACTGCATGATTAGTATAGCATTACATAGAGCGGCCACTGTAGAAATCACCTATATTAGGGTGGTGACATGATCTTTGAAAGTGGTGTGATGTAATACTTGCCTTGAATTGTTGTGAGCCACACCTCTTCTCGGTGGATTGGGGGGAGGGGATTCTTCCACCGAGAACTTTAAAAAAAATGTTAGCCAATAGTGTATTAAGAAGCACAATTTTCACATGAAATTGCTAAAATGCTAAAGGTTCTGAATTGGCAGTCATGCATATTCAAGTGCTTTCAAGGTGTGCCAAGCCAATGAAACCTGACGCTCTCAAGGAGTTACCCCATTGTTTTCAGAATGTGCTGTGGATGCCCCCTTAGGTCAAAAATCATCTCCATTGTGCCAAGGCCAGCATTTTGTCAGGCGTGCCCCTCATATTCAGTGCATGCCACCTTGTGCCATATGGGACCTATAATATCCGAGTGTCAGAATTTTGTAACTAATGTCATTATATACCTTAGGTTACCTGAGTTGGCTAGATCACAGCCACCGCTCCCTCATTTTGCTACTGTGTGCACTGCATCCTATCTGTCAAAGTGTGTCACACTTTGGTCACTGACTGACAGCTAGAGGGCGTTGTACCAGGAGGCCAGGGAATATTCTTACTTCTCCCCGCTCCATGTCTTGCTTGTCCGACTGGATCGGTTCATCTGCCACTCCACCATACAGCTGAAAGTAATGGAAGCAAAATACCTAGGGAAGACCCTTTCTAATCATTACCCACTTTTATTGCACACTGAGAGGGGAGAGCCGGTGCCCACCTGGCACTTGCAACCTACGGCCCTGGAGGATACGGTCTTCCAGAAAGTAACTCGAGACACATTAGTCAACTATATAACGGAAAATTGCGGGACAGATTTGACTGGAACACAGGACCGGCATGCCCACCTCCTAGAATCCTTAGCGTGTACAGGCTACAGGATGTACCAGGCGAGGTGCCATGAGGAGGGGGACAAACCGAGTCACCTGTTGGCATGGCTCTTGCGGAGCACCACTGATACGGAGCCGATAACCGCTGTCTGTTCCCAACATTGGTCACGCATGCCCAGGGGGCAATACACAAGGCTTTCTGTGAGCATTAGCGGGCCCTGTATAACCCTGAGCCAGTGCAGCTGCAATCTAATATTTGTGATTTATTATCGCCGGCACATTGTAAATGATCCCGCTTGAGGGAAGAGAGGCAGTGAACAGTCCAATCGCAGAGCAGGAGGTCCACAGTGCCATTTGAGACTCTCCTACCTGTAAAACTCTGGGGTTGGACGGCCTACTAGTTGAATTTTACAAAACGTACAAAGCCCTATTGGCTCCTAAGCTAGTCAAGGTTTATACTACTGACCCTGATGAGGGGAGTTTGGCCCCCTCAATGTGAAAAGACCTGCTGATGTCGTTCCTGAAGCCAGGAAGAGACTCGCTAAGACTTCATGCATCCGCCACAGCCGCACCGGAGAACGCTTGTTCTCTCACCTCACTGCCAAAACATGGAACACCCGCCCTCTCCACCTACGCACCACACCTTCGATCATGCCACTTCAGGAGAGAACTCAAGACCTGGCTCTTCTACTGAACTTAATGACTGAAACCTGCAGCACAGCGCCTGGATACCCCTGGGGTGATAAGCAGCGCTTTACAAATACTACTTGATTGATTGAGACCTCTATCTCTGATGGGTAGTGATTATAAGATACTTAGCAAGCTACTTGCAACATGTTAATGGGATATATGCCGGTACAGGTCCATCCTGATCAAAATGGATTCATACCAGGTAGATCCACAACCCTTAATATTCGCAGACTGCACAGATTGCTACTGGAGGCCCCACAACAGTGTCCTCATGTGGTGTGCCTAGTGTTCGACCTGGAGAAGGCCTTTGAGGCCGTGGATTGGTAATCTATGTTTGTCGCCCTGCAACAAATGGGCATATGGGGCAGGTTAATACGGACGCTCTATATGGCTCCCGCGGTGAGAGTCTGAATTGGTCAGCGTATTTCTGAACCTTTCCCAGTGGGTAGAGGCACACGACAGGGCTGACCCCTCTCCGTGCTGCTCTTTGCGCTAGTGTTGGAGTCTCTTGCACAGCGACTTCGTCAATCTGTCCAAGACTGGGGCATACCTTTTGGCTGTGCCATGCATGCTGTCTCACTGTATGCATATGACTTACTTGTGTACATTAAGGATAACCGTAGCAACATCGGTGATATCACGCACATACTGGATGAATTCAAGGCTGCCTTGGGATTGAGAGTGAACTGGCAATAGCCTTGTCTTTCCACTCAGTCCGGACTGTCCTCCGTGCCCCATAGCATACGGTCCAGGGAAGACATGGCTTGGCAGTTCGGGCTGGACTGTTCCCATGAGGCACAGGGTCAGACTGATTTGCATATGGCCATGTCTGAACTGGGGTGGTGGAGTGAGCTAAAGAATGATGATGGATTAAACCCAGATCTGTTGACTGGGGGTGAGTGTTTGATTGGCTCAAGCGTTCCGTCCATCATCCCCTTTTGTATCGCTTTGGTCACCCTAAGTTGGCGGGGGTATGCCCAGACGTGGGTCCCTTGCTCACTTTGCCACTGGATTCAAGCAAGCCTGGCTGATGACGGCTGAAATGCCAGAAACCGGTCCTAGGATGCTTGTTTCCAGTCCAGGGAAGACATGGCTTGGCAGTTCGGGCTGGACTGTTCCCATGAGGCACAGGGTCAGACTGATTTGCATATGGCCATGTCTGAACTGGGGTGGTGGAGTGAGCTAAAGAATGATGATGGATTAAACCCAGATCTGTTGACTGGGGGTGAGTGTTTGATTGGCTCAAGCGTTCCGTCCATCATCCCCTTTTGTATCGCTTTTGTCGCCCTAAGTTGGCGGGGGTATGCCCAGACGTGGGTCCCTTGCTCACTTTGCCACTGGATTCAAGCAAGCCTGGCTGATGACGGCTGAAATGCCAGAAACCGGTCCTAGGATGCTTGTTTCCGGTCCAGGGAAGACATGGCTTGGCAGTTCGGGCTGGACTGTTCCCATGAGGCACAGGGTCAGACTGATTTGCATATGGCCATGTCTGAACTGGGGTGGTGGAGTGAGCTAAAGAATGATGATGGATTAAACCCAGATCTGTTGACTGGGGGTGAGTGTTTGATTGGCTCAAGCGTTCCGTCCATCATCCCCTTTTGTATCGCTTTGGTCGCCCTAAGTTGGCGGGGGTATGCCCAGACGTGGGTCCCTTGCTCACTTTGCCACTGGATTCAAGCAAGCCTGGCTGATGATGGCTGAAATGCCAGAAACCGGTCCTAGGATGCTTGTTTCCGGTCCAGGGAAGACATGGCTTGGCAGTTCGGGCTGGACTGTTCCCATGAGGCACAGGGTCAGACTGATTTGCATATGGCCATGTCTGAACTGGGGTGGTGGAGTGAGCTAAAGAATGATGATGGATTAAACCCAGATCTGTTGACTGGGGGTGAGTGTTTGATTGGCTCAAGTGTTCCGTCCATCATCCCCTTTTGTATCGCTTTGGTCGCCCTAAGTTGGCGGGGGTATGCCCAGACGTGGGTCCCTTGCTCACTTTGCCACTGGATTCAAGCAAGCCTGGCTGATGACGGTTGAAATGCCAGAAACCGGTCCTAGGATGCTTGTTTCCGGTCCAGGGAAGACATGGCTTGGCAGTTCGGGCTGGACTGTTCCCATGAGGCACAGGGTCAGACTGATTTGCATATGGCCATGTCTGAACTGGGGTGGTGGAGTGAGCTAAAGAATGATGATGGATTAAACCCAGATCTGTTGACTGGGGGTGAGTGTTTGATTGGCTCAAGCGTTCCGTCCATCATCCCCTTTTGTATCGCCATAGCAACTGGCAAGCAAATTGTTCGGTGGCAGCCCCACCCCTTTTGCTTTCTTGGTATAACTAAGCATCATAAAACTTAAGACATATTGGAGGGTAATCTCGGGAAAGCAATCTCATCCTTGTGATCCCCATTAGCCTTTTAGTGCTCTCTCCCTCTGACGGTGCAAATGCTCTTCTCCTTGGCAAAGGTTCCTCTTGATTCCAGAAGTAGTCTAAAGTTCAGGGGTTTTAGGTCTAATACTTATACCCCAAAATGTCTTTGCTCTCTTTGTGCAAGGGACTCTGAGCCCAGTTCAAACCAGTTCTGGGGGGCACTCTGCAAGTGCACAACAACATCCATTGTCATTGCGAGCCTTGGCTCCAGACACACCACAGGGGGGTGGAGCCAGCATTGTGAAAGGCAGGCACAGCCCTATTCAGGTACAGGTGCTACTCCTCCCACCACTCCAAATGCAGACAGGCCTATTCAGTCTAGTGCTGACTCATCCAGACTCCTGGAGCCACTGCACCTCCCCAGCCCCTGTAACTCCAAAGCCAGACAGTCAATCCAAAAACAGGCAGAGGCACACAGGATGGTTGAACAAGAAAATAGCCACTTTCTAAAAGTGGTATTTTCAAACTCAGAATGTAAAAATCACCTTTCCTAAAAGATGCATCTTTAGATTCTGAGTTCAGGCATACTAAACTTTATTTTCCTATCTGGTCCCAATGGTAAGTTATATTTATAAGATGTTATGAATTAACTCCCATGCTTTCCTATGGGGACAGATAGCGTTACAATAGTGAAAAACGAAATTGGCAGTATTTCACTATCAGGACATGTCACACACATCAGGGCAAGTCCTACCTTTCACATACACCGCACCCTGGCCACAGGGGTACCTTGGGCCTACCTTAGGGGTGACTAACATGTAAGAAAAGGGAAGGTTAGGGCCTGGCAAGTGGGTGCACTTGCCAAGTCGACATGGCAGTTAACAACTGCGCACAGACACTGCAGTGGCAGGTCTGAGTTACCTTTTCAGAGCTACTCATGTGGGTGGCACAATCAGTGCTGCAGGCCCACTAGTAGCATTTGATTTACCAGCCCTGGCACACTCAGTGCACTTTACTAGGGACCTACTGGTAAAACAAATATGCCAATCATGGATAACCAATCACAATAACAATTTACACATAGAGCATATGCACTCTAGCAATGATCAGCAGTGGTAAATTGCCCAGAGTCCTATAGCCAACAAACACAGGTCAGGAAAAAATAGGAGGAAGAAGCAAAAAGTTTGGGAATAACCCTACAAAAAGGGCCAAGTCCAACAGTCCTACTGAACCCTAGGAAAGTTTTGCATAATGCCCGTTTTCAATATATACAGTTTAATGCAATACATAGGGCATACTTAACACAAGCTAAGATTAATAGGATATACACTACCACATCTCTGGAGTACCCTCGTTGCTGGGACCTGGTAGCGGATATGGCGCATATGTTTTGGAACTGTCCATCAGCTAGAACACAGTGGGCAGAGATCTGCACCACACTCACGTGTCACAGGTCGTGGGGACTTGAACAGTATGACAAACTGCTTGCTGAGTCTTTCCGGGCATCGTAACATGGAGGGAGCCACTACTCGCTTCATTAACCTGCCACTCTTATTACCCAAGTGGATCATCGCTATGTACTGGAAAGCCTCGGCACTCCTTGATGAGGAGTACCAGTGGAGGGTGACTGTCCAGTGGGGGATGGCAGAGGCAGTTGCATTGCGTCACAAAGAAGTACAGGGCCTACAAAGACACCCCAATGCGGCGGAATGGGATACACTGCTCACCACACTTCAGGACTCTCCTTGATTGTGCACATCATGTATCTGCTTGTCCTGTGCTTCTCTGAAATGGCACTTCCCCTTCGCCTGGCATGCCCCTTTCCCCCCGCTCACCATCCTTGCCCCCCCCCCCCCCAATAACGCCTAGAGATTGTTTACAGGCAGGACTGTATACCTCAACCCTGTTCAATTCTCAGTAGGTGTTAAGGCTCATGTTCGGTTCTTTCAGTATTAACAGCAACATATTTCGATGCCGTCATAGGATCCGACTACAATATGCAAGATTGCAAATTGCAGCGAAAAGTGTGATTTACTGATGTATACTGTCTGTACTACTGTAACTTTATCATAAAAAACGTAATAAAGATGGTTTAAAACATATATACCTTAGGTTACCCTTATGTCAAATTACCTCAAGTACAGCAGCGCCAGAATTTGGTCATGGTTGCCTCCCTGCCGTATGCCGTGGTTTTCCTCCCTTATGCCAAGAAGTATCTCAAATGAGCTAGTGCCAGCATTTTGCCATGGGAGCTCAGTATGCCAAAAATTACTCCCAACATGCCAGTACTAGTATTTGTCACAGGTGCCTGTCATGCTAACAGTTGCCTCCAGTACGCCAGCGGTAGAATGTTTCCATGGGTGCTTCTGTAAGCCAAGAATTACCTTCAGTATGTCAGGGCCAATGGCAAACTAGCGAGCATAACATCACATTCTCACTCACATTCACTTACACTGCACCGCTCATTTTCACTTGCACTCCTTTCTTCTCACTTACTATCTGGTACTCACTAACTCACTCATTCTTACTCGTACTCAATCATAGTTACTCATACTCACTTGCACTGTCATTCTCACACACTCTCACTCACTCATTCGCTCTACTTCATTCACATTCACCCGCATTCACTCTAACTCACTCACTCATACTTTCTAATTTATGTGCACTCACTCTTATTTGCACTTATTCTGACTCACTCATACTCACTGACACTCAGTCTCACTTATTCTCAGCCATTACCTGTCACTGACTCTCATTCACTACCTTTCACTGACGCTCACTCACTTTCTTCCACAAACATTCATGCTCATACATAGAGACACCCTCACAAACACACGCTCTCTTGCGCACAAACATACTCTCACCCACAAGCATGCACTCTACATACATTCAAAACCATTTGTTATCTTATATCTGCAACTGAAGGTCTTTTTGTAGCTCCTGGTGCTCCATTTTTCCATGGCACTAATAGTTAATAATAAACTATTATTAACTATTAGTGTAATAAGACAAACTGGCCGAAAAGGAAGGTGGTGCACGACTCCCATAAGGGTGAGCTGCCCTTATCTTCTTGGCACTGATTTTGCTACCTTTGAAGCCAGGGGTCGCGAAAGCAATATCAGGTATCACAAGGGGCAAGCCAGGGTTCGCAGCTGTCACCCCAGGCAACCCCGAAATGACACCCATGCCCTTGTTAGGAGAGCACTACGCTGGGTGAGAATATATGATTTCTCTTTTCTGATGTCCTTCTTCAGTATCTTGCTTGTTGTGGTGCAGGTGAACGACTGCTTTTCATCCCGCTTAGGGCCTAGACTACTCTTTTTGAATTTCTTGTCTCTTATTTATGTTACTAAAAACAAGGAGGTTTTTTTATGAGAAAAAATACTAGATAACCACCTAAACGAGATTGAAGGGAGATGTATCACGCTGAAGAGCACCCCCTCTCTATTAGAGGTGTAGGGATGTGCTCTGGAAAATGTCCGTCTTTCTCAGGTTCCAGGACATCCCCACAAACTACACCATTTTGTATGCCTGGTGGTTTCTTCACCAACCTAGACTGATTGGTCCATACCCATATGAGTGATAGGTGATGCGACTTGAATTTCTTTCTCAGTGATTTGTGTGGGAGTGTAGATGGGAATCAAAGTACCTGAATTCTGGAAGTTTTACTTGGCCTCTGTTTTGACAGTGCTAAATGACTGGGCTTTTGCCCCTCAAAAGGAACCTTCCCTGACAATGGACAGGCACTCTTCGGGGGCCAGGGATAACTGCAGGGGAATATGTGGGGGTAGGACCCTGAATACATCACTCGACCTCACTAGAGCTGTAATTTAGGACTGAAAATCTGCCGCTTGGAAATTGAGATTGAGGGTTGTGTTAACCCTTGAGATGCCGCACTCTTAGATTCTGCTTTGTTGCATGATTTGCAAGGGAGTTGTTCATTGGGTCTGGATTCAGGTTGATACAATGAAAAATCCTGCACGAGTTCTATAGTTCCTGGTATTGACTTTTTAAATTTAGCACGGCCACAAGTGACGTGTCTGAGAGGATGTGGATCCATGAGGGGTTTTCTTCAAATAATATGGGACTCCCCCCAAATAAAATTGTATGGAAACATATTCAATACTGATTTCTGTAGTGTTGGGGACTACCTTCGATCTGACTGTGAGACTGGGTTTATAAACTGAGGCCCAGATTGACCACGATTTTGCGTCAGGTTGCGTAATTTTTTTTTAAGTGGCTGCGTCGCAAAATATATTTTGGTATTTACTAATGCACACAAAGCCCGACTTCCGTGGCATTGTGAAAAAAAAAGTCACAAGGAGCATAGCGCTGCCTTGCGTCGGAGCCTCGGAGGGCATTATATGTGTGGTGCATGGGCATCTCCTTGCATACACCAAAGGATGTGAGCAAAGTGAGCAAACATGGATTTGCACCAAAATGGGACATCTACCCGAGGCCAGCGTAACGAAAAGAAATATCTTTTTTGTCCTCGTTATTCCCTCTTTGCATGTGTGCTGCTTTCTGCAGCATACATAGAAAGCGGAATAAGCCTCCAAGAATAGTTTTTGTGTATGAAAGTATGTCCCCTGCACAAAAACTATTCTGATCACAACACAGGCCCCCTTGCAGCGTGGCGCAAGGGTGCCTGTGCTGGCGCTAGGCAGCCAGAAGTGCACCAGCGCTACAAGAGAGCAGAACTGGACCATATTTTAGTACATAAGGCACATTTCTGCATTTCCCTTGGATGCAAAGC
The DNA here is from genome assembly GCA_963921515.1 of Calotriton arnoldi. Taxonomy (NCBI): domain Eukaryota; kingdom Metazoa; phylum Chordata; class Amphibia; order Caudata; family Salamandridae; genus Calotriton; species Calotriton arnoldi. The sequence goes on along the minus strand of CAWUFW010002175.1, from coordinate 657,844 downwards.
AGCACAGCAACTTCCCTTGCCGTGTTGTATTGCGTCTGCGTCAAAGTTTAGTAAATCTGGGCCTAACTATGGGGAAAAGGCCATGTCAAAATATAATACATTTTTTGCAATTTGGGCCTGGTGTTCACACGACATTATAGCACCCAGCTCTAGGGAAGCCGATTTGCTCTGAGTCTTGGCACATGGTGCAACAATAATGAAAGGTTAACGTGGCTAAAAAGATTACCTATATGTGCTGGGGATGCCACAGACATTTTTTGAAAAATTGAAGGTGTGGGGAAATGTCATGGATTTGGCTAGGCTTAAGTATTAAGCACCAGTGTCTCCATGCAGTAACTAGCATCAATGGCCCAAGGAAGTACAAGTTTACTTGACCCCTTGCAATTATGAGCATTACATGGAACACACAATACATACACCAATGGTCCCAGCCAGGAACGTGCATCAATGGAGTCAGTGGATGCCTCAAAAGTTGAAGGCAACACATAAATCCATGACCGTAGGAGTATTATGTATTAACGGACCAAGTCAGCACATGCATCAATGGCCCCTGTTATTACATGCATCGATGGTGCCAGGCAGTACATGCATTAACGGTCCCAGGGAGTAACAATCATCGGAGGCGGGTAACGAATCAATGGTTCAAGGCAGTGCGCGCACCGCTCGGTCTAGGCAGTACATGCATCAATGCTGCCAGGCAGTACTGAACATCAGTGGGCCCCAGGCAAATCATGCATGAGTGGCCTTAAAGAGTAAGTGCACTAATGGTCCCACACAGCACAATGGTCAGTGGTTACAAGGGGTACATTCATCAATAGCCCAAGGGAGTACATGCATCAGTGGCCCCAGGGGGTAAACGCATCAACAGCCACAAGCAGTGTAAAAGTCAATGATGTTATGAAATACATGCAACAATGGTCACAGTCGGGACATACATAAATGGCGGCAAGCAATACATGTGTCAGCTGGGAGTGATCATGAACTCCAGCCTATGACTTGTTGCACATGTTCATCAAGTGATCAAAAGTGCCTTCTTCACAAAGTTAAATTTAGGCCACATCTGCCTTCATCTGTGCTTGTCTATTAGGGTTCAGACCACCATCACCTTAGATGCTGTAATGCCTAGATATTGCAAAGATACTCTACCAAAGGGCGTGTTAGACCTGGTACCATTGGCGTGAGTCTCCCTCCCATTTTTTGCTGTTGTCTCCTCTGTTTTTGATGTGTTTTGCTGGTTTTAGATGCTTTGGGCACTGTGCCACTGCTATTCAGTGCCACAGTGCAAGTGATCCCTATTGTAAAGTATTGTAATGGATTAGTGACTCCATGATTGGCTTGTTTGATTTACTTGTCAGACCTTAGTATAGTGCACCATGTGTGCCCAGGGCCTGTAAATCAAATGCTGCTGGTGGGCTTGCAGCACTGGTTGTGCCACCCACAGAAGCAGCTTGTAAAGTGTGTCTCATGCCTGCCATTGCAGAGCCTGTGTGCAGTCTAGTACTGCCATGTTGACTTGGTAAGTGCACCCATTTACCAGTCCCTAAACCTTCCCTTTTCTACATATCAGACACCCCTAAGGTAGGCCTACGGGCAGGGTGCATTGTAAGTAAGAGGTAGGACATGCCCTGATGTGTGTAGCATGTCCTGATAGTGAATTACAGCCAATTTCGTTTTTCACTATTGCAAGGCTACCTGTCTCCATAGGCCAGAATGGGCAGTTTGATTATAACATCTTATAATCCTAACTGACCCAGGGAACATGGTAGAAAAACGAATTTAGTATGCCTGAACTCAGAATGATAAAATACATCTTTTAGTGAAGTTGGTTTTAACATTCTGTGTTTGAAAAATACCACTTTTAGAAAGTAGGTATTTTCTTGCCTAACCATCCAGCCTGCCTCTGCTAGGTTGTGTATTGCATGTCTGGTTTGTGAGTGACAGGAGGGCTGGGGCTCCAGCAGTCTGATGAGTCAGGGCTGGGCTGAATAGGACCTTGGCTGAATAGAGAGTGGGGGGCGGAGATTTCCTTTCACTCCCCTGAGCCCTCATAGAATAGAGAGTAGGGGGAGGAGATTTCCTTTCAGCTACCTGGGCCAGGCCTGCTTTCAACAATGCTGTCTCCACCTCCTGCCAGGAAGCTGCACAGAACTGGTTTTGGTTAGGTACAGGCACCCTCTGCCTTCAGAGAACAAAGAGAATAGTAGTATAAATATTGGGGCCCAGACCCCAAGACTTTAGATCACTTCTGGGAATCAAGACGAACCTTTGCCAAGGAGAAGAAACCAAGGAAGCTGAAGGATTTGACTGCCCCTGTGCCAGTGTGCTATTTTCTGGGGTTGGCCTGCAGTGGTTAATTAAGTGCCAAGGAAAGGGGAAAGAACTTTTATTGAACTTTCATCATCTTGAAGAAGAATCTCCAAGGGCTTGAACTGTGCTTGCCTCCTGCTGAAGTCTCAGGGATACAAGACTTCACCACCAGCTCCCCCCTGAATTCCCTTGCTGGGGATTCTGTCTGCAGAAGCCTGCGTATTGTTGGGAGCTGGAAGCGCGCCTCAACGAGAAGAAGCGTGACGCTGTCGCAGCTGTTGCCGTCGCATCATCGGAGAAGCGTGTCGCCGCCGCAGAGGTCGCCGCCGCATCCCCGGAGAAGCGTGTCTCCGTCGCAGCTGCTTGTCGTCGCATCACCGGAGAAGCGTGTCGCCACCGCAAGGGTCGTCGTCGCATCACCGGAGAAGCGTGTCGCAGGGCCTCTATAGACAGAGGTTTAGGAATTGTAAGAAATTGGAGGCAACTACCTGGGTGGAATATGTATCTTTCTTTTGCATAGCAATGGATGGTTGGGTAAAGGGTAGCAAAGGGGATACTTTTGAAGCGCTCTATGATTTGCTTGCATGGGAGCACTTGTCTGCTAATTGTTTTCCAGAGCTACGCCAGCACCTTATTGATAGCAAGCTAACAAACCCTAGGAAGCTTGCTGAGGAGGCGGACCGCTGGGTCAGTACCCGGGTCCACAAGGGTCATGTGGGAGTTCCAGAAAGGGCCCCAAAGTAATTCCCAGGGGAACCAAGGGAAGGGTTCCCAGCCTCCCCCTGAGAAGAAGCCAGAGGCCCGACAGGTAAACCTGTTCGCAGGGGCCCCCCTACATGTTTTAAGTGTGGTCAAGTGGGCCACTGTTGGTATGATCCCAGGTGTCCCAAGAGGGATCCCAATGCACCACCTAGTGCACCACCCCGTCAGATGGCAAGTGTAGCCCGGGGGGGAGGAGATGGGTGCCCAAGGTGGGTGGGGTCCCGCAGAAATGTCCCTTGTCTCTTTAGGAGATTGTGAGATGGTCCCTAGGACCCAGCTGCCTGATAGCACTAAGAAATACAGGCAGTGGGTGACCATCAATGGCCATAGGGTGGAGGCTCTGAGAGACACCGGGGCCAGTGTGACAGCTGTCAGTTGTCGGCTGGTGTCTAAAGAGCAGGTGGTCCACCATGCATTCTTCCCTGTAGTTGCCGCGGACAACTCAGAGAGCCAGTGTGAGGTGGCTCAAGTTCCCTTTGAGTGGGGGGGTCTCAGGTACCCTTCAAGTAGCTGTGAGGCCAGCCATGCCTGTTGATTGTCTGTTGGGCAATGATTTAGAGAACTCCCCTTGGGCTAAGGTGGAGAGAAGGTCTCATTTGGAGATGTTGGGTCTGCCCGAGTGGGCGTGTGTGACCACTCAGTCTATGGCAGCCAGTAAGGGTGTTTCAGAGGACCTGGAGCCTGAAAATATGGCCCAGGAACCTGCATTAAAGAGAAGAGGTAGGGGGCGCGGGAAACCGGCCCCCATAATTCCCACGGTCCAGGAGGAGGCAGACCTTGAGGGGGATGCCCTGGAACCTACAGGGGAGCAAGTGGCTGAACTGGGGGACCTGCCTGAGCTGACCCATTGGCAGCAAGAAGGAGGACCCTCCAGGGAGGAATTCTGTAAAGAGCAGAAGAAGGGCCCTTCTCTTGAGGGTTTGCGGCAACAGGCCACAAACCAGGCAGCAGGTGATCAGTCTGGATCACATTGGATCTACTGGGAGAATGGTCTTCTGTATAGCGAGCCTAAGGTTGCTGAGCCTGGGTCAGCCCATGTGCTGGTGGTACCCCAGGCGCTTCAGAGCCTTCCTACTGGGTTTGGCTCATGATGTGCCTTTGGCAGGGCATTTGGGTGCAGAACAAGACCTTTGAAAGGCTTGTTGCCCACTTTCATTGGCCTCAAATGCGCAAGAGTTCAGATACTCATTGCAGGACCTGCCAGACTTGCCAGGCAAGTGGTAAAAGTGGAAGGAAGCACAAGGCTCCTCTCCAACCTTTCCTTGTAGTCAGTGCCCCCTTTGACCGGGTGGGCATTGACATTGTGGGGCCTCTGGACCCCAAGACAGCCATGGGCAACAGGTTTATCCTGGTCTTGGTGGACCATGCTACCCGGTACCCGGAAGCCATCCCGCTCAGGACAGTGACGGCCCCCGTGGTGGGACGTGCACTGATGGGGATTTTCTCCCGTGTGGGGTTCCCCAGAGAGGTGGTGTCAGACCGTGGTACCAACTTCATATCTAAGTATATGAAGTCCCTGTGGCAGGAGTGCGGTGTAACGTACAAGTTCACCACTCCTTACCACCCCCAAGGTAATGGGCTGGTTGAGAGATTCAACCGGACCCTGAAGGGCATGATTATGGGTCTTGAGGAACCCATGAGGCATAAGTGGGACATCCACTTGCCATGCCTTCTGTTTGCTTACCGTGAGGTGCCACAGAAGTCCTTAGGGTTCAGTCCCTTTGAACTGCTGTATGGTCACCTGGTAAGAGGACCTCTGAGTCTGGTTAAGGAAGGCTGGGAGAAAGCTCCCAGGAAACCTCCCCAGGATGTATATAGCTACATGCTGGCCTTCAGGAACCAGACTAGACGATTCAGACAACTCGCTCAGGTGAATCTGGAAGCCAGCCAGGAAGAGATGAAACGGTGGTATGATCAGAATGCCACTCTGATCGAGTTTCAGCCTGGACAGAAAGTTTGGGTCATGGCCCCAGTGGAGCCCTGTGCGCTCCAGGATAAGTGGACCAGACCATTTGAGGTGGTGGAGCGCAAGAGTGATGTCACCTACTTGGTAGACTTGCGGTCTCCCAGGAACCCTTTGCAGGTCCTGCATGTTAACCGCCTGAAGCCCCACTTAGAGAGGTCCGAAGTGGGCATGCTCCTAGCGACAGATGCTGGAATGGAGGAGGAGACTGAGCCTCTTTGTTAGAAATGGGATTTTTGGTAGGCGTGGGCCAAACACAGGCAAAAACCACCACCCTAGTCAGGATAAGGGAGTTACACTCCTAAAATAACCCCTGCTCACCCCCTTGGTAGCTTGGCACGAGCAGTCAGGCTTATCTTAGAGGCAGTGTGTAAAGCATTTGCACATAACCAACAGTAATACGCACTACAAAAGGACACCACACCAGTTTAGAAAAATATCCAATATTTTTATATAATTAAAACAAGACCAAAAACGATAAAGAACCACAATACTATACTTAAAAGTTCACAATTCAAAAATACGCTGATTAAAAAGAGTTCCTTGTGTGGATAGCGCCGTCCGGGCTACCACGGCGTCGTGAACACACAAATCCAAAACAGTTCTGGCTGACCGCGGGGTTGCAGGCCAGCTACGGTGTCGGGAAGACCCGCAAACAGTACCTTTCAGAGATGCAGGGCGATGGGGCCCTCGAAGTCACACGCGTTGCAGGTCGATCTCCTCTCTCATGGAGTCAGGAGCGCTGGCGTCGGAAGGCGTCGGGTGCTGCGGTGCGAAGTGCAGCGGTGCGGCGTGCGGTGCCCTCAGGTCGCGGTGCGAGCAGCGGCTCGGTGGCGGCGTCAGATGGCGTCGTCTGTGAGACCAGGGTCGCGGTGCGAGATGAAGGCGGTGCTCGTCACGGTGCTGGCAGATCACGGTGCAAGCAGCGGCGTCGTCGTTGCTGAAGCGCTGTCGTCGGCTGACGAACTGGAGTTGATGGCGCCGGCGTCGGTAGGCCAAGGCTGCGGTGTGGGATGAGGGCGGTGCGTCGTGTAACTTACGAGCGGTGCCCCCGAACCATGGTGCAAGCAGCGGCGTCGATCTTGGCGGGAAGTGGCGGCGTCAGGAAGGCCAAGGCGTCCTCGTGAAGCCAGGCGGTGCGGAGTGCGGTGCCCACAGGTCGCGGTGCGAGCAGCGGCTCGGTGGCGGCGTCAACAGGCGTCGTCGGTGAGACCAGGGTCGCGGTGCGGCGTTGCGGCGGTGCCCTCTGCGTTGCCTTCAGGACACGGAGTCGGCAGTGGCGTCGTAGACGTCGTCGAGTTGGTGTTCTTCAGGTTGCAGCACAAAACACACAGTCCCCAGTGCTGCGGGTCGAAGAACTTGAAGTCTTTGCTGTTCCTGAGACTTCGTGAACAGGGGGCAAGCTCTACCTCAAGCCCTTGGAGAGACTCACAAATTTAGGTTGCAGAAAGTCCAGTCCAGGCCTTTCACTGCCCAAGACAAAAGCAGCCACTGCAGGTCAGCCCAGAAAAGCACCCAGCAAAGCAGTCGTTCCTTTTTGCAGCTTTTCCGGCTCTTCTTCTTGGCAGTCTTCTTGTCCAGATGAGTTCTAAAGTTCAGAGGTCTGGGACCCAGCATTTATGTCCAAAAATCCTTTGATCTCTTAGGCAGAGTGGGCCTGTGCCCGGTCAGGACCAGTTCTGCCTTCTCTGGTGTGAATTCCTGGCAGGAGGTGGAGACGGCATTTGTCAGAGGCAGAGCAGGCCCTTTGAGGTGCAAGGAAATCTCCTCCCCCTTCCCCCATCGTAACCCAGGTCTCTTCAGCCCTTTCCTGACCTACCTAGACCATCTGGCACCCCTCCTGCTCCCCCAGCCTTCTGTCATCCAAAACCCAGACAGGCAATCCACATTCCAGCAGAGGCACACGGGATGACTGAGCAAGAAAATACCTACTTTCTAAAAGTGGTATTTTCAAACACAGAATGTAAAAATCACCTTCACTAAAAGATGCATCTTTAGATTCTGAGTTCTGAATTCTATTTTCTTACCGAATTCCCTGGGCCAGTTATGTTTATAAGATGTTATAAACAAACCTCCCATTCTATCCTATGGGGAACTGGTAGCCTTTCAATAGTGAAAAACGAAATTGGCTGTAATTCACTATCAGGACATGCCACACACACCAGGGCATGTCCCACCTTTCACATACACTGCACCCTGCCCACAGGGGTACCTTGGGCCTACCTGAGGGGAGTCTGACATGTAAGAAAAGGGAAGGTTAGGGACCGGCCAGTGTGTGCACTGGCCAAGTCGACATGGCAGTTACAAACTGCGCGCAGACTTCTGCAATGGCAGGTCTGAGTTACCGTTTTCAGGGCTACTCACGGGGTGGCACAACCAGTGCTGCAGGCCCCCGAGTAGCATTTGATTCACCAGCCCTGGCACACGCAGTGCACTTTACTAGGGGCTAACAGGTAAATCAAATATCCAATCATGGAAACACCCACCCATAACACAATTTACACAGAGTGCATATGCACTTTAGCACTGATTAGCAGTGGTAAAGTGCCCAGAGTCCTAAAACCAACACACACAGGGTCAAAAACAGGAGGCCAAAAAGCAAAAAGTCTGGGGGTAAACCCGCTGAAAAAGCCAAGTCTAACACATCCCCCTCCCAGCCTAAAGCCAGGGTAGACTAATCAATCCCTTGATGGACTTCCCTGCTTGGGGCGATAGAACATAGACCTGGCCCACAACAGCGGGGGCACGTTCTGGTTCTACGCCTTTCCAAACCCAGTTGGATCCCTCTATCCATACTCTCAGGGCCCACTTAGCTGACCCATGGGGTACCCTTCTCTTCACCTGTGAACCCCATCTGTGCAGCGCCTAAACTTACTTTGCTCACAGATGTGTCCCAACAGGCCGACAGTGCCCACATGGCCAACACAGTGGTGTGGCCCAGTCCACCCCCGGGGTGTGACTCCTGTCCCCCTCCCAGGGGCAACTCTGTCCACCAGGACAGTAAGCCACAGTGGCTACTGACAGTTGTCAGTGGGGAGACCCAGGCCTTATGCCTCTCAGGGCTCTCTAACCTCTGTGGCATCAGAGAGTGGGCAGGTGCCTGGCACCCTTTATCCACTCTCCCTCTTGTCAGGCCAGGGATGACATCCTGGCACTGACCCACCAGCTTAGGGTCTGTACCCTGAGGCTGGACACAGGACTGGGGTGGCCTCTCCCACACCCTGTCCTCCTCCCTGGGGCACTGCATCCCCCCACCGGGAGCAGTCCCCCTCAACTCCAGAATTGTCAGGCCACCTGTGGCAGGCGTTCTGCACAATTCACCCACCAGTTCAGGGGTGCTATCCTGCAACTGGTACACCAGCCCAGGGTCTATACCCTGAGGCTGAACAAGGGACTGGGGTAGGCTCTCCCACACCCGGTCCTCCTCCCTGGGGCACTGCATCCCCCCACCGGGAGCAGTCCCCCTCAACTCCAGAATTGTCAGGCCACCTGTGTCAGGCGTTCTGCACAATTCACCCACCAGTTCAGGGGTGCTATCCTGAAACTGGTACACCAGCCCAGGGTCTGTGCCCTGAGGCTGAACAAGGGACTGGGGTAGGCTCTCCCACACCCGGTCCTCCTCCCTGGGGCACTGTACCCTCCCACCTGGAGCGGCACCCCCAGAAGACAAACTGGTAGTGGCACTGTTAGCAGTTGCCCCTTCCCCCAGGTCAGGGGGGACACCCTGAACCTGGTCCTCCAACCCAGGGCCTGTACCCTTAGGCTGGACCTGTGCCTGGCAACCCAGGACTTCCGGGGGAGTACACCAACCCCCCCCAAGGGAAACACACCCCTCATGAGTTGTGCCAGAATCCGCCTGGCTCAGGTCTCCAGCCTCCTGTCCACCTGACAGAGCATGAAGACCCCCCAGGCCAGAAGTGGCCTCACCAGGGTCAGTCCTGGGGTGCTCTGTCCTCAGAGCTGGCAACCCCATACCTACTGGTCCTTCCAAAATTGTCAGGGCACCTGTGGCAGGTGTCCTGCCCAACTCGCCCACCAGTTCAGGACCTCCCTCCAGCAACTGGTCTCCCAACCTAGGGTCTAAACCCTCAAGTTGAACCGGGGTCAGAGGCGAGGACTCCCTCCCTCTGCACCCCCTTCCAGAGTTCTGCACCCACCCACCTGGAGTGGTACCCCTAGAAGACAAACCGGTCAGGACACTGCTTACAGTCGTCCTTCCCTCCAGGTCAGGCAGGACCTGAACCTGGCTTCCCAACCCAGGGACTAAATCCTGCAGCTGAGCACCTGCCCGGCGCACCAGGACTTCCTTGGGAGCACGCATGCCCCCCCTGAGGGTAACACATGACTCATGTGTTGTGTGACAGTCTGCCTGGCGCAGATCTCCTGACCTCTGTCCATCTGACAGTGCGCGAAGATCCCCCAGGACAGAAGTGGTGTCACCATGGTCACTGCTAGGAGGCTCAGCCCTTCTGGCTAGCCCCTGACCCACTGGTTCTCCCACTGAGGAACACATCCCCCTCTCACCCCTCACTCTGGACTTCTGCACCCTCCACTTAGGAGCGGCACCGCCAGACACCAGAACCACTGGAGCTCCGTTTACGGATGCTCCAGGTTCTCCTGACTCTAGGAGATCCCCCTCAACGGACGGCCTATCAGTACAGCCTAGGCTCCCCACCTGGTGTTCCCTCCTGGAACCACCCAGGCTTTGGGACCGGGTTTCGGGCACCTTGGGCCGCAGCCCCTTCCCACTCCTTCTCCGCGGAGACAGGACGTGAGTCCCTACACCCTTCCCATGACACCGGGACCTAGCTGGGCTACCATGAACCTTTCCCACCACCCTTGGTGGGGAAATACCTAAGCCCTTTCCTTCCGGGTCACCCCCAGATGCTTCTCCAGACCCTCTGGAATCCACCACAAGGTCTGCCTCCAGTGCAAGCTCCCTGGGGTCAGAGAACTCACACTCCACCGGGTGTTGGCCTAGCTCTGGAAAACAGGGACTTAAAATATGCTCTCCAACAATTGAATCACACAGCCCCTCACAGGTGTTAACCAAACTACCCTTCACCCAACCATCCAGTGCCTCAGAAAAGTACCCCACATCATTCTCACAAGACTGGTGAGACAGTGTCTGACTGTTGCAGTCCCTCAACCCATACTCTTCTGGCTGGTCTCCATACTCACTTACCAGGGCATCTATCATGGGGGAACCCCTCTCCCTGCACCTCTCCTCTAGAGTCAGTAGAGTGTCCCTCCCACTACCAGGAATATGATCCCCAGTGCCAGTTCCCCAATCCACCTCAGGGACACTGCGTACCACAGGAGTAACCTCACAATCCTGAACCCCCTGGCGTATGTCAACCCCCTCCTTGAAGCAGGGCCCCAAATCTGTGTGTGCGTGTACCTCCCCCTCAGTACTAGACACTACATTTTTGCTGCCACCATCTGGGCTGGACAAAGCCCTACCGGCTTCCCAATCCAGCTCCAGCTCTCTCATTTTAAGCTCATGATCCAAGATCATCATCTTTTCCTCCATGGCTATTCTCTTGTCTTCCCTCTCACTTTCTATTCTGAGTTTTTCCAATTCAAACCTCCTTGCTTCCCGCCTGTCCTCCAGCTCCTCTGGGGACAAGCTACTGCTGCCTGGCCTGGAGGGCTCCCCTCCTTCCAAAAGCACATCCACCCTAGGAACAGGCCCCTCCACCTCTCCACTGAGATCACCAGATTGCCCACTGGCATGTCTGGCTGCTACCCAGGCCCTCAGCGCCTTTTGTAGCTCATCCTTCCTGGTGAGGCCTCTGACCTGGACTTTCAGGTTCTTGCAAATCGATTTTAACTCCTTGACATTGTAGGCTTCCAATCGATCCTCCTCAAAGGCAATTTCTACTGATGCAATTGATGATACTATAGATTCAGGCATGTTGAAGTAGCAAGTTCAAATTGGCAAGATCAAAAATAGGCCAAAAAGAAAAAGAACCTGTATGTGGTACGTAATGGTCTGCGATATGGTAGTAGTGCACACCAATCACTGTAAGTCAAGTGCAAACGCAAGTCCTATCCTCACCGCTGACAACCAATGTTAGAAATGGGATTTTTGGTAGGCTTGGGCGTGGGCCAAAGCCAGGCAAAACCACCACCCTAGTCAGGATAAGGGAGTTACACTCCTAAAATAATCCCTGCTCACCCCCTTGGTAGCTTGGCACGAGCAGTCAGGCTTATCTTAGAGGCAGTGTGTAAAGCATTTGCACATAACCAACAGTAATACAGTGTACGCACTACAAAAGGACACCACACCAGTTTAGAAAAATATCCAATATTTTTATATAATTAAAACAAGACCAAAAACGATAAAGAACCACAATACTATACTTAAAAGTTCACAATTCAAAAATACGCTGATTAAAAAGAGTTCCTTGTGTGGATAGCGCCGTCCGGGCTACCACGGCGTCGTGAACACACAAATCCAAAACAGTTCTGGCTGACCGCGGGGTTGCAGGCCAGCTACGGTGTCGGGAAGACCCGCAAACAGTACCTTTCAGAGATGCAGGGCGATGGGGCCCTCGAAGTCACACGCGTTGCAGGTCGATCTCCTCTCTGATGGAGTCAGGAGCGCTGGCGTCGGCAGGCGTCGGGTGCTGCGGTGCGAAGTGCAGCGGTGCGGCGTGCGGTGCCCTCAGGTCGCGGTGCGAGCAGCGGCTCGGTGGCGGCGTCAGATGGCATCGTCGGTGAGACCAGGGTCGCGGTGCGAGATGAAGGCGGTGCTCGTCACGGTGCTGGCAGATCACGGTGCAAGCAGCGTCGTCGTCGTTGCTGAAGCGCTGTCGTCGGCTGACGAACTGGAGTCGATGGTGCCGGCGTCGGTAGGCCAAGGCTGCGGTGTGGGATGAGGGCGGTGCGTCGTGTAACTTACTAGCGGTGCCCCCAAACCACGGTGAAAGCAGCGGCGTCGATCTCGGCGGGAAGTGGCGGCATCAGGCAGGCCAAGGCGTCCTCGTGAAGCCAGGCGGTGCGGAGTGCGGTGCCCACAGGTCGCAGTGCGAGCAGCGGCTCGGTGGGGGCATCAACAGGCATCGTCGGTGAGACCAGGGTCGCGTTGCGGCGTTGCGGCGGTACCCTCTGCGTTGCCTTCAGGACACGGAGTCGGCAGTGGCGTCGTAGACGTCGTCGAGTTGGTGTTCTTCGGGTTGCAGCACAAAACACACAGTCCCCAGTGCTGCGGGTTGAAGAACTTGAAGTCTTTGCTGTTCCTGAGACTTCGTGAACAGGGGGCAAGCTCTACCTCAAGCCCTTGGAGAGACTCACAAATTTAGGTTGCAGAAAGTCCAGTCCAGGCCTTTCACTGCCCAAGACAAAAGCAGCCACTGCAGGTCAGCCCAGCAAAGCACCCAGCAAAGCAGTCGTTCCTTTTTGCAGCTTCTCCGGCTCTTCTTCTTGGCAGTCTTCTTGTCCAGATGAGTTCTAAAGTTCAGGGGTCTGGGACCCAGCATTTATGTCCAAAAATCCTTTGATCTCTTAGGCAGAGAGGGCCTGTGCCCGGTCAGGACCAGTTCTGCCTTCTCTGGTGTGAATTCCTGGCAGGAGGTGGAGACGGCATTTGTCAGAGGCAGAGCAGGCCCTTTGAGGTGCAAGGAAATCTCCTCCCCCTTCCCCCATCGTAACCCAGGTCTCTTCAGCCCTTTCCTGACCTACCTAGACCATCTGGCGCCCTTCCTGCTCCCCCAGCCTTCTGTCATCCAAAACCCAGACAGGCAATCCACATTCCAGCAGAGGCACACGGGATGACTGAGCAAGAAAATACCTACTTTCTAAAAGTGGTATTTTCAAACACAGAATGTAAAAATCACCTTCACTAAAAGAAGCATCTTTAGATTCTGAGTTCAGGCATACTAAATTCTATTTTCTTACCGAATTCCCTGGGCCAGTTATGTTTATAAGATGTTATAAACAAACCTCCCATTCTATCCTATGGGGAACTGGTAGCCTTGCAATAGTGAAAAACGAAATTGGCTGTAATTCACTATCAGGACATGCCACACACACCAGGGCATGTCCCACCTTTCACATACACTGCACCCTGCCCACAGGGGTACGTTGGGCCTACCTGAGGGGTGTCTGACATGTAAGAAAAGGGAAGGTTAGGGACCGGCCAGTGTGTGCACTGGCCAAGTCGACATGGCAGTTACAAGCTGCGCGCAGACTTCTGCAATGGCAGGTCTGAGTTACCGTTTTCAGGGCTACTCACGGGGGTGGCACAACCAGTGCTGCAGGCCCCCGAGTAGCATTTGATTCACCAGCCCTGGCACACGCAGTGCACTTTACTAGGGGCTAACAGGTAAATCAAATATCCAATCATGGAAACACCCACCCATAACACAATTTACACAGAGAGCATATGCACTTTAGCACTGATTAGCAGTGGTAAAGTGCCCAGAGTCCTAAAACCAACACACACAGGGTCAAAAACAGGAGGCCAAAAAGCTAAAAGTCTGGGGGTAAACCCGCTGAAAAAGCCAAGTCTAACACTCTTCCTGACCTACTGTCTGCAACAGAGCAAGATGGGCCAGTGGATGGTGTAAGCCTCTCTGCCACACTGACCCCTGAGCAGCAGAATGATTGTCGCCAACTGTTGGGACAATTCTCTGATTTGTTCTTCCTGGTTCCTGGTGTCACTGAGTGGTGCGTCCATGATGTAGACACTGGGGACAGTTCTCCTGTTAAGCACAAGTGTTAGACTTGGCACCATTGGCGTGGGTCTCCCTTCCATTTTTTTGCTGTTGCCTCTTATGTTTTGCTGGTTTTAGATGCTTTTGGGCACTGTGCCACTGCTGTTCAGTGCCACAGTGCAAGTGCTCCCTACTGTAAATTGTGTTATGGATTAGTGACTCCATGATTGGATGATTGGTTTACTTGTCAGTCCCTAGTACAGTGCACTGCGTGTGCCCAGGGCTTGTAAATCCAATGCTGCTGGTGGGCTTGCAGCACTGGTTGTGCCACCCACAGAAGCAGCATGTAAATGTGTCTCAGGCCTGCCATTGCAGAGCCTGTGTGCAGTCTGTGACTGCCATGTCGACTTGGCAAGTGCACCCACTTGCCAGTCCCTAAACCTTCCCTTATCTTCATATCAGACACCCCTAAGGTAGGCCCAAGGGCAGGGTGCATTGTAAGTATAAGGTAGGACATGCCCTGGTGTGTGTGGCATGTCCTAATAGTGAATTACAGCCATTTTCGTTTTTCACTATTGCAAGGCTACCTGTTCTCCATAGGCCCGAATGGGCAGTTTGATTATTACACCTTATAATCCTAACTGACCCAGGGAACATGGTAGAAAAACGAATTTAGTATGCCTGAACTCAGAATGATAAAATACATCTTTTAGTGAAGTTGGTTTTAACATTCTGTGTTTGAAAATACCACTTTTAGAAAGTGGGTATTTTCTTGCCTAAACTTCCAAGCCTGCCTCTGCTAGGTTGTGTATTCCTTGTCTCGAGATTGAGTGACAGGGGCTGGGGTGGCTACAGGAGACAGGGTGAGTCAGCACAGGGCTGAATAGAAAGATCTGCATCCAGAGTGGAGGGAGGAGTTGCACCTGGGTCTGAATAGGGCTGTGCCTGCCTTCCACAATGCTGGCTCCACCTCCTGCCGGGCGTCTGATGGCTCTGCCCCTCACTCACAAAGGAAAGAAGGAGTCAGAAAAACAAAGTGCTCCAGGACTGACCAGAACTGGTTTTGGACTAGGCAGAGGCCTCTCTGCCTTCAGAGAACAAAGAGAAACTGTGTATAAAAGGGGACCCAGACCCCTAGGAAATTAGATCACTTCTGGGAAATCAAGAAACCTGTTGCCAAGGAGAAGAACCGGAGAAGCTGAAGGAGGAGCACTGCCCCTGTGCTGTTTTGCTGATTGGGGTTGGCCTGCAGTGGTTGCTTTCTGCCAAGGACAGGAGAAAAGACTTTGCTGTGCTTTGTCATCTTGAAGAAGAGAATCTCCAAGGGCTTGAACTAGAGCTTGCCTCCTGCCTGAAGTCTCAGGGATACAAGACTTCACCAACCAGCTCCCCCCTGCATTCCCTTGCTGGGAATTGAAGTGCCTGCTGTTGTACGGGGCCTTCTGAGAGACTGCGTGTCGCTGGGAGCTGGAAGCGCGACGCAACAACGAGAAGCATGTCGCCGCCGCAACCGCGGTCATCGCATCGCCAAGGAAGCGAGACGCCGCTGCCGCTGTCATCCTCGCATCGCCGAAGCGCGGCGCATCACCGGAGAAGCGCATCGCAGGGCCTGTCGCGGCTCCAAAGATCATCGAGTCGCCGCACGGCCGTCGGGCGTGCACGCATCACACCAACGTTGTCGCATCGCAACCAAGACGCCATTTTGTCACATCGTACCGGAGAAGAGTATCGCATCGAGGTGCCATCTTGTCGCATCGCACCGGAAAGCAGTAAGAAACCGACGCATCACCTCCCACACAGTAAGGAAGCGAGCATCAACTCCCCTGCGCAGCAGTAAGGAACCGACGCATCCACTCCCCTGAGTGTAAGGAACCGACGCATCACCTTCCCTGCGACCCTTTTGTTTTCTTTGCGTTACGCATTCAAGGTACATTGAGAGTAAAGTGTCGCATTTACAACTTGAGAGAACTGAACTATTTTATAACCTTTTAAAGTCTATTTTTGAGTACAGTATTGTGGATTTTTGCTATTGGGTCTTGTGATAAGTCTATATAAAGATTACTTATTTTTACATAACAACCTGTGTGGTGTCCATCTGTAGTGTTTTCACTGTATTACTGTATGTGTTCACAAATGCTTTACACACTGCCTCTGAGATAAGCCTGTCTGCTCGTGCCAAGCTACCAGGGGGTGAGCAGGGGTTATTTTAGGAGTGTATCCCCCTTATCCTGACTAGAAGCAAGGGTCCCTATTTGGACAAAGGTGCAAACCATTGCCAACTAGAGACCCCCAGTTCTAACATTGGTGGTCAGCGGTGAGGATTTGGACTTGCATTTGTGATTCATATACAGTGATTGGTGTACACTACTAGTGAGTGCAGACCAATACGCGACCACATACATTTTGAAAGGACTTTTTTTCCTGGGAACCTTTATTTTTGTTGAGAACTGCCAATTTTCACAATGAGCAAAGAGGATCCATTGCACCTGCAGATATTGAATTTGAAGAAGATAGGGTTGATACCTACACTGTGCCAGAGCTCAAAGCCGTTTGTAAAAAGTTTAAAATCTCTATGAGAGGCCTCACCAGGAAGGAGGAGCTTCAAAAGGCGCTGAGGGCCTGGTTGGAAGCACGGAATGCCGGTGGGCAGCCCAAGGAGCCTGTGGAGGAGGCAGAGAATTTAGATGAGCAGCTTGAGGGGCCATTAGGCTTACCCGGGAGGAGAGTGCCTTCCAGGGAGGGCAGCAGTGTTTCTCAAAGGGCCTGTCTCCAGAGGAGCTGGAGGACAGGGACAAAAGCAGGATGCATGAAATGGAAATGGCCAAACTGAAACAGGGAAGCCATGATAGCCTTGAACACAAGAAATTGGAGTTGGAAAGTAAGAGGTTGGCCATGGAAGAAAAAAAGATGCTTTTAGAGCATGAGAGAGTGGTGAGGGAGCTAGAGCTAAAGGCTAGGGGGCTTATTTACAAGGCCCTTGCGCCACTTTTGCGTCATTTTTAACATGGGAAAAGTGACGCAAAAGTGGCGCAAGGGGCTTGTAAATCTGCCCCTAGGAGCCTAGAGATCACTCCCTCTGGTGGCAGCACACCTCCAGTGCCTGTAGAAAGTAGAGTATACATCCCCAAGGAGGTTATTAAGGATTTCATGAAGGGGGAGGACATTGGGCAATGGTTTAAAGCATATGAGATCGCCATGACATCACACCGGGTCCCTGAGAAGGATTGGGGAGCGGGGTTGTGGGGCCGCTTTACAGGTGAGGGAAGGGAAACCTTGCTAGCCTTGCCCACAGAGGATCAGATGTCCTATGCCCACCTGAAGGAAGCTTTAGTGGCAAGGTATGGGTTAACTCCCAGAGCTTTATAGGCAGAAGTTTAGGAACTGCAAAAAGCTGGAGTCTAGTACCTGGGTGGAGTATGTGTCTTATTTTTGCAGAGCATTGGATGGATGGGTGAAGGGTAGCAAAGTAAATGACTTGCAGGGTTCTATGATTTAATTGCATGGGAGCACTTGTCCAGTAGTTGTTTTCCAGAGCTACGCCAGCACCTTGTTGACAGTAAGCTGACTAATCCTAGGAAGCTTGCTGAGGAGGCGGACCGCTGGGTCAGTACCCGGGTCCACAAGGGTCTTGTGGGAGACTCCGCCAAAGGTGGGCAGGGTCCCCAGCAGAAGAGTGGGGGGGACAAGGGTAAACAGAAGGAGTTCCAAAAAGGGCCCCAAAGTAAACCCCAAGGGAACCAAGGTAAGGGTTCCCAGCCTCCCACTGAGAAAAGACCATGGGTCCCAACAGATAAGTCTGTTCAGAAGGGGCCCAAAGCATGTTTTAGTTGTGGTCAGGTGGGTCACTTTGTAGGAAGTCCCAAGTGCCCCAATACCGTGACCACTGCACCCACTGGTGCACCACCCCGGCAGATGGCTAGTGTAGCCCTGGGGGAGGAGTTGGGTGCCCAAGGTGGGTGGGGTCCCGCAGAGATGACCCTGGTCTCTTTAGGAGACAGTGAGATGGTCCCTAGGACCCAGCTGCCTGATAACACTAAAAATACAGGCAGTGGGTGACCATCAATGGCCATAGGGTGGAGGCTCTCAGAGACACCGGGGCCAGTGTGACAGCTGTCAGTTGTCGGCTGGTGTCTGAGGAGCAGGTGGTCCCCAACGTATTCTACCCTGTAGTTGCCGCTGACAACTCAGAGAGCCACTGCAAGGTGGCCCAGGTTCCCTTTGAGTGGGGGGGTCTCAGGTATCCTTCAAGTAGCTGTGAGGCCAGCCATGCCTGTTGACTGTCTGCTAGGCAATGATTTGGAGAGCTCCCCTTGGGCGAAGGTGGAGCGGAGGTCTCATTTGGAGATGTTGGGTCTGCCAGAGTGGGCGTGTGTGACCACTCGGTCAATGGCAGCCGGTAAGGGTATTCAGGAGAACCTGGAGCCTGGAAGAAAGGCCCAGGTGCCTGCCTTAAAGAGAGGAGGCGGGGGCACGGGAAGCCGGCCCCCGAAGTTTCACGGTCCAGGAGGAGGCAGACCTTGAGGGGGATGCCCTGGAGCCTACAGGGGAACAAGTGGCTGAACTGGGGGACCTGCCTGAGCTGACCCATTGGCAGCAGGAAGGAGGCCCCTCCAGGGAAGAGTTCTGCGAGGAGCAGAAGAAGTGCCCTTCTCTTGAGGGCTTGCGGCAACAGGCTGCAAGCCAGGCAGCAGGTGATCAGTCTGGATCACACTGGATCTACTGGGAGAATGGTCTCCTGTATAGTGAGCCTAAGGTTGCTGAGCCTGGGTCGGCCCGTGTGCTGGTGGTACCCCAGCGCTTCAGAGCCTTCCTACTGGGTCTGGCTCATGATGTGCCTTTAGCAGGACATTTGGGGCAAGACAAGACCTTTCAAAGGCTTGTCACCCACTTTCATTGGCCCCAAAAGCGCAAGAGTTCAGATACTCATTGCAGGACCTGTCAGACTTGCCAGGCAAGTGGTAAGAGTGGGAGGAAGCACAAGGCTCCTCTCCAACCTTTCCCTGTTGTCAGCACCCCCTTTGAGAGGGTGGGTATTGACATTGTGGGGCCTCTGGATCCCAAGACAGCCATGGGCAACAGGTTCATCCTGGTCTTGGTGGACCATGCCACCCGGTACCCGGAAGCCATCCCTCTTCGGACAGTGACGGCCCCCGTGGTGGGACGTGCACTGATGGGGATCTTCTCCCGTGTGGGGTTCCCCAAGGAGGTGGTGTCCGACCGTGGTACCAACTTCATTTCCAAGTATATGAAGTCCCTGTGGCAGGAGTGTGGTGTAACCTATAAGTTCACCACTCCTTACCACCCCCAAGGTAATGGGCTGATTGAGAGATTCAACCGGACCCTGAAAGGCATGATTATGGGTCTTGAAGAACCCATGAGGCGTAAGTGGGACGTCCTCTTGCCATGCCTGCTCTTTGCTTACAGAGAGGTGCCCCAGAAGTCCTTAGGGTTCAGTCCCTTTGAACTGCTGTACGGCCATCCTGTAAGAGGACCTCTGAGTCTGGTCAAGGAAGGCTGGGAGAAAGCTCCCAGGAAAACTCCCCAGGATGTATTTAGTTACATGCTGGCCTTCAGAAACCAGACTCGGCGTTTCAGACAACTCGCTGAGGCGAATCTGGAAGCCAGCCAGGAAGAGATGAAACGTTGGCATGATCAGAATGCCACTCTGATCGAGTTTCAGCCTGGACAAAGGTTTGGGTCATGGCCCCAGTGGAGCCCTGTGCGCTCCAGGATAAGTGGACCGGACCATTTGAGGTGGTGGAGCGCAAGAGTGATGTCACCTACTTGGTGGACTTGCAGTCTCCCAGGAACCCCTTGCGGGTCCTGCATGTGAACCGCCTGAAGCCCCACTTTGAGAGGTCTGAAGTGGGCATGCTCTTAGCAACAGATGCTGGGATGGAAGAGGAGACTGAACCTCTTCCTGACCTCCTGTATGCAAAAGAGCAAGATGGGTCAGTGGATGGTGTGAACCTCTCTCCCACCCTGACCCCTGAGCAGCAGAATGACTGTCGCCAACTGTTGGGGCAGTTTTCTGATCTGTTCTCCCTGACTCCCAGTATCACTGAATGGTGCATCCATGATGTGGACACTGGGGACAGTCCTCCTGTGAAGCACAAAACTTACAGAGTGACTGACAGGGTGAGAGCTTGCATCAAGGAGGAGGTCTCCAAGATGTTTGCCTTAGGGGTGATTGAGTCCTCTAACAGCCCTTGGGCCAGCCCAGTGGTCTTGGTCCCAAAGGCTGCCGCGCCTTGGTGCCACACCCGAACTCCGGTTCTGTGTGGACTACCGAGGACTCAATTCAGTCACCAGGACTGACACGCACCCCATCCCCAGAGCTGATGAGCTCATTGATCGGTTAGGGGCTGCCCGGTACCTCAGCACGTTTGATCTAACGTCTGGATACTGGCAGATTGCCTTAACTGATGGGGCCAAAGAGAGGTCAGCATTCTCCACACCAGATGGGCACTACCAATTCCGGGTGATGCCCTTTGGGATGAAGAATGCCCCTGCCACCTTTCAGAGGTTGGTCAACCAGGTGTTCGCTGGGCTGGAGGATTTCAGTGCCGCCTACCTGGATGACATTGCAGTGTTCAGCGCCACTTGGGAGGAACATCTGCACCACCTCTGGGAAGTGTTGAAGGCGCTGCGGAGGGCAGGCCTCACGATCAAGGCGAGTAAGTGCCAGATCGGGCAGGGTTCTGTGGTGTACTTGGGACACCAGGTTGGGAGCGGCCAGGTGGCGCCCCTACAACCCAAGATAGATACCATCCTGGCTTGGGAACCCCCAAAACCCAGACAGAGGTGAGAGCCTTCTTAGGACTCACCGGGTATTACAGGAGGTTTGTCAAGGGGTATGGCAACATTGTTGCACCCTTGACTGAGCTGACTTCCAGGAAGCAGCCCAGGAAAGTGAACTGGACTGATGCCTGCCAAAAGGCTTTTGATGCCCTGAAATCTGCCATGTGCACGGCGCCCGTGCTTCAGGCGCCCAACTTCTCAAGGGAATTCATTGTGCAGACAGATGCTTCAGAGCATGGTGTTGGGGCTGTGCTTTCACAGATGAATGAGGAGGGCCTAGACCAACCTGTAGCCTTTATTAGTAGGAGGTTACTCCCACGGGAACAGAGGTGGAGTGCGATTGAACGTGAGGCATTTGCTGTGGTCTGGGCACTGAAGAAGTTGAGACCATACTTGTTTGGGACTCACTTCCGGGTTCAGACAGACCACAGGCCCCTCAGATGGTTAATGCAGATGAGGGGTGAGAACCCAAAACTGTTGAGGTGGTCCATTTCCCAACAGGGGATGGACTTCACGGTGGAACACCGCCCTGGTACAGAACACGCCAATGCTGATGGTCTGTCCAGATTTTTCCGCCTTAGTGATGAGAACTCCCAGGAGGAAGGGTAGTTCTCCCCACATTTCAGCTGGAGGGGACACGTGTTAGACTTGGCACCATTGGCGTGGGTCTCCCTTCCATTTTTTGCTGTTGCCTCTTATGTTTTGCTGGTTTTAGATGCTTTGGGCACTGTGCCACTGCTGTTCAGTGCCACAGTGCAAGTGCTCCCTACTGTAAATTGTGTTATGGATTAGTGACTCCATGATTGGATGATTGGTTTACTTGTCAGTCCCTAGTACAGTGCACTGCGTGTGCCCAGGGCTTGTAAATCCAATGCTGCTGGTGGGCTTGCAGCACTGGTTGTGCCACCCACAGAAGCAGCTTGTAAAATGTGTCTCAGGCCTGCCATTGCAGAGCCTGTGTGCAGTCTGTGACTGCCATGTCGACTTAGCAAGTGCACCCACTTGCCAGTCCCTAAACCTTCCCTTATCTTCATATCAGACACCCCTAAGGTAGGCCCAAGGGCAGGGTGCATTGTAAGTATAAGGTAGGACATGCCCTGGTGTGTGTGGCATGTCCTAATAGTGAATTACAGCCATTTTCGTTTTTCACTATTGCAAGGCTACCTGTTCTCCATAGGCCAGAATGGGCAGTTTGATTATTACACCTTATAATCCTAACTGACCCAGGGAACAGGGTAGAAAAACGAATTTAGTATGCCTGAACTCAGAATGATAAAATACATCTTTTAGTGAAGTTGGTTTTAACATTCTGTGTTTGAAAATACCACTTTTAGAAAGTGGGTATTTTCTTGCCTAAACTTCCAAGCCTGCCTCTGCTAGGTTGTGTATTCCTTGTCTGGAGATTGAGTGACAGGGGCTGGGGGTGGCTACAGGAGACAGGGTGAGTCAGCACAGGGCTGAATAGAAAGATCTGCATCCAGAGTGGAGGGAGGAGTTGCACCTGGGTCTGAATAGGGCTGTGCCTGCCTTCCACAATGCTGGCTCCACCTCCTGCCGGGCGTCTGATGGCTCTGCCCCTCACTCACAAAGGAAAGAAGGAGTCAGAAAAACAAAGTGCTCCAGGACTGACCAGAACTGGTTTTGGACTAGGCAGAGGCCTCTCTGCCTTCAGAGAACAAAGAGAAACTGTGTATAAAAGGGGACCCAGACCCCTAGGAAATTAGATCACTTCTGGGAAATCAAGAAACCTGTTGCCAAGGAGAAGAACCGGAGAAGCTGAAGGAGGAGTACTGCCCCTGTGCTGTTTTGCTGATTGGGGTTGGCCTGCAGTGGTTGCTTTCTGCCAAGGACCGGAGAAAAGACTTTGCTGTGCTTTGTCATCTTGAAGAAGAGAATCTCCAAGGGCTTGAACTAGAGCTTGCCTCCTGCCTGAAGTCTCAGGGATACAAGACTTCACCAACCAGCTCCCCCCTGCATTCCCTTGCTGGGAATTGAAGTGCCTGCTGTTGTGCGGGGCCTTCTGAGAGACTGCGTGTCGCTGGGAGCTGGAAGCGCGACGCAACAACGAGAAGCGTGTCGCCGCCGCAGCCGCGGTCATCGCATCGCCAAGGAAGCGAGACGCCGCTGCCGCTGTCATCCTCGCATCGCCGAAGCGCGGCGCATCACCGGAGAAGCGCATCGCAGGGCCTGTCGCGGCTCCAAAGATCATCGAGTCGCCGCACGGCCGTCGGGCGTGCACGCATCACACCAACGTTGTCGCATCGCAACCAAGACGCCATTTTGTCGCATCGTACCGGAGAAGAGTATCGCATCGAGGTGCCATCTTGTCGCATCGCACCGGAAAGCAGTAAGAAACCGACGCATCACCTCCCCACACAGTAAGGAAGCGAGCATCAACTCCCCTGCGCAGCAGTAAGGAACCGACGCATCCACTCCCTGAGTGTAAGGAACCGACGCATCACCTTCCCTGCGACCCTTTTGTTTTCTTTGCGTTACGCATTCAAGGTACATTGAGAGTAAAGTGTCGCATTTACAACTTGAGAGAACTGAACTATTTTATAACCTTTTAAAGTCTATTTTTGAGTACAGTATTGTGGATTTTTGCTATTGGGTCTTGTGATAAGTCTATATAAAGATTACTTATTTTTACATAACAACCTGTGTGGTGTCCATCTGTAGTGTTTTCACTGTATTACTGTATGTGTTCACAAATGCTTTACACACTGCCTCTGAGATAAGCCTGTCTGCTCGTGCCAAGCTACCAGGGGGTGAGCAGGGGTTATTTTAGGAGTGTATCCCCCTTATCCTGACTAGAAGCAAGGGTCCCTATTTGGACAAAGGTGCAAACCATTGCCAACTAGAGACCCCCAGTTCTAACAACAAGGCTTACAGAGTGACTGACAGGGTCAGAGGTTACATCAAGGAGGAGGTCTCCAAGATGTTTGCCTTAGGGGTGATTGAGTCCTCTAACAGTCCTTGGGCCAGCCCAGTGGTCTTGGTCCCAAAGGCTGCCGCACCGGGTGCCACGCCAGAACTCCGGTTTTGTGTGGACTACCGAGGGCTCAATTCAGTCACCAAGACTGACGCGCACCCCATCCTCAGAGCTGATGAGCTCATTGATCGGCTAGGTGCTGCACGGTACCTCAGTACGTTTGATTCGATGTCTGGGTACTGGCAGATCGCCTTAACTGATGGGGCCAAAGAGAGGTCAGCATTCTCCACACCAGATGGGCACTACCAATTCCGGGTTATGCCCTTTGGGATAAAAAATGCCCCATCTACCTTTCAGAGGTTGGTCAACCAGGTGTTGGTTGGACTGGAGGATTTCAGTGCCGCCTACCTGGATGACATCGCCGTGTTTAGTTCCACCTGGGATGAACATTTGCGCCACTCTGGGAAGTGTTGATGGCGCTGCGGAAAGCAGGCCTCACGATCAAGGCGTTTAAGTGCCAGATCGGGCAGGGTTCTGTGGTGTACTTGGGGCACCAGGTAGGAAGCGGCCAGGTGGCGCCCCTACAACCCAAGCTTGATACCATCCTGGCATGGGAACCCCCCAAAACCCAGACACAGGTGAGAGCCTTTTAGGACTCACGGGGTACTACAGGAGGTTTGTCAAGGGGTATGGCAACATTGTTGCACCCTTGACTGAGCTGACTTCCAGGAAGCAGCCCAAGAAAGTGAACTGGACTGACACCTGTCAGAAAGCTTTTGATGCCCTGAAGACTGCCATGTGCACAGCACCCGTGCTTCAGGCGCCCAACTTCTCAAAACCATTCATTGTTCAGACAGATGCTTCAGAGCATGGTGTGGGGGCTGTTCTTTCACAGATGAATGAGGAGGGCCTAGACCAACCTGTAGCCTTCATCAGTAGGAGGTTACTTCCACGGGAACAGAGGTGGAGTGCAATTGAGCGTGAGGCATTTGCTGTGGTCTGGGCACTGAAGAAGTTGAGACCATACTTGTTTGGGACTCACTTCCTGGTTCAGACCGACCACAGGCCCCTCAGTTGGTTGATGCAGATGAGGGGTGAGAATCCAAAGTTGCTGAGGTGGTCCATTTCCCTACAGGGGATGGACTTCATGGTGGAACACCGCCCTGGTACAGAACACGCCAATGCTGATGGTCTGTCCAGATTTTTCCGCCTTAGTGAAGAGAACTCCCAGGAGGGTGGGTAGTTCTCCCCACATTTCAGCTGGAGGGGACACGTGTTAGACCTGGTACCATTGGCGTGAGTCTCCCTCCCATTTTTTGCTGTTGTCTCCTCTGTTTTTGATATGTTTTGCTCGTTTTAGATGCTTTGGGCACAGTGCCACTGCTATTCAGTGCCACAGTGCAAGTGCTCCCTATTGTAAAGTATTGTAATGGATTAGTGACTCCATGATTGGCTTGTTTGATTTACTTGTCAGACCTTAGTATAGTGCAACATGTGTGCCCAGGGCCTGTAAATCAAATGCTGCTGGTGGGCTTGCAGCACTGGTTGTGCCACCCACAGAAGCAGCTTGTAAAGTGCGTCTCAGGCCTGCCATTGCAGAGCCTGTGTGCAGTCTAGTACTGCCATGTTGACTTGGTAAGTGCACCCACTTACCAGTCCCTAAACCTTCCCTTTTCTACATATCAGACACCCCTAAGGTAGGCCTACGGGCAGGGTGCATTGTAAGTAAGAGGTAGGACATGCCCTGATGTGTGTAGCATGTCCTGATAGTGAATTACAGCCAATATCGTTTTTCACTATTGCAAGGCTACCTGTCCCCATAGGCCAGAATGGGCAGTTTGATTATAACATCTTATAATCCTAACTGACCCAGGGAACATGGTAGAAAAACAAATTTAGTATGCCTGAACTCCGAATGATAAAATGCATCTTTTAGTGAAGTTGGTTTTAACATTCTGTGTTTGAAAATACCACTTTTAGAAAGTAGGTATTTTCTTGCCTAACCATCCAGCCTGCCTCTACTAGGTTGTGTATTGCATGTCTGGTTTGTGAGTGACAGGAGGGCTGGGGCTCCAGCAGTCTGATGAGTCAGAGCTGGGCTGAATAGGACCTTGGCTGAATAGAGAGTGGGGCGCGGAGATTTCCTTTCACTCCCCTGAGCCCTCATAGAATAGAGAGTAGGGGGAGGAGATTTCCTTTCAGCTACCTGGGCCAGGTCTGCTTTCAACAATGCTGTCTCCACCTTCTGCCAGGAAGCTGCACAGAACTGGTTTTGGCTAGGTACAGGCACCCTCTGCCTTCAGAGAACAAAGAGAATAGTAGTATAAATATTGGGGCCCAGACCCCAAGACTTTAGATCACTTCTGGGAATCAAGACGAACCTTTGCCAAGGAGAAGAAACCAAGGAAGCTGAAGGATTTGACTGCCCCTGTGCCAGTGTGCTATTTTCTGGGGTTGGCCTGCAGTGGTTAATTAAGTGCCAAGGAAAGGGGAAAGAACATTTATTGAACTTTCATCATCTTGAAGAAGAATCTCCAAGGGCTTGAACTGTGCTTGCCTCCTGCTGAAGTCTCAGGGATACAAGACTTCACCACCAGCTCCCCCTGAATTCCCTTGCTGGGGATTCTGTCTGCAGAAGCCTGCGTATTGTTGGGAGCTGGAAGCGCGACTCAACGAGAAGAAGCGTGACGCCGTCGCAGCTGTTGCCGTCGCATCATCGGAGAAGCGTGTCGCCGCCGCAGAGGTCGCTGCCGCATCACCGGAGAAGCGTGTCTCCGTCGCAGCTGCTTGTCGTCGCATCACCGGAGAAGCGTGTCGCCACCGCAAGGGTCGTCGTCGCATCACCGGAGAAGCGTGTCGCAGGGCCTGTCGCAGCTCAGAAGTTACAGAGTTCGCCGCACGGCCGTCGGGCGTGCACGCATCGCCTTCACGCCATCGCATCGCATCAAGGGCGCCATCTTCTCGCATCGCACCGGATCATCGCAACGCATCGAAGCGCCATCTTGTCGCATCGTAACCGGAACGCAGTAAGAGATCGACGCATCACCTCCTCTCCGGTAAGGAACAGACGCATCGCCTACTTTGCGCAAGCACTGAGGAACAGAAGCATCGCCTCCCCCGAAGCAAGGAACCGACACATCACCCTCCCTGCGACCCTTTTTGTTTGTTTTGCGTTACACATTTAAGGTACTTTTGTGAGAAACTTGTTGCAGTTACCATTAACTTGAACCAAGCTATTTCTACCATCTTTAAGTCTATTTTTGATTACAGTATTGTGGATTTTTTGTCTTTTGGGTCTTGTGTTAAGTCTATATAAAGAATACTTATTTTTGATAAAACCTGTGTGGTGTCCATCTGTAGTGTTTTCACTGCATTACTGTATGTGTTCACAAATGCTTTACACACTGCCTCTGAGATAAGCCTGCCTGCTCATGCCAAGCTACCAAGGGGGTGAGCAGGGGTTATTTAGGAGTGTAGCCCCCTTACCCTGACTAGAAGCAAGGGTCCCTACTTGGCCAAAGGTACCTACCTCTGCCAACTAGAGACCCCCAGTTCTAACAGGGCGCAACTCTGTCTACTTCAACAACTTCAGACAATCCAGATTGAGGCCATTAACTCCTGCAACTAAGCGTAAGTGACCACATCTCTCCAGAGCTTATCGGCCAATAAATAGAATTTAATTAAAAAATTTCTACTTTGCTGACCTAGCTATCCATGGCATTGGACCCTCCTGCTGCTAACTAAAATAATGGCTATACTTTCAAATACAGTTACCCGAGTTTCAGAAAGACCCTACAGTTACCATCTCTCACTTTAGGAAAATGTATGTTGGTGTTTTTCCTCTGCGTAGATGGACAAGACCATTGGCAAGGTAAAAGATCGTCCATGACCACCTAGAACTTGGAACGGTGTAAAGACCTGGATGTCCCCTAATAGATGTTATGACACAGTCAAACTCAATCTCTTGCTGGTCAAAATTACTCTCTCCAAGGAAGTAGCGGTTGAAGCTTCTCCCTTTAGGAACCACTGTTTTGCTTTATTACAGTCAAACTCAGGTCACCCTAAAGGAAGATGGTATGTTTATACTTACCCAATATTATTCAACCTGCGCTCCTCCTCCACAATCAAGATGCACGCCCAGTTTCACAATCAGCACATGATTTGAGCAGCTTTGCAAAATTCATGCACAACGTCCAATGCTTCCCATTTAAACCAGTCATTGGGATAGCTGGCTAAATAGCCATCTGAAAATACCTAAGTAAACACAAACAGGGCTTTCTTTCTACATTGCACTGCTTCTCTCCATGCTTAAGTGCAGCCATGTCTTTTCCATGAAACTTTGGTGTAGGACTGTATGAATATTTAACTACACAAACTGTTACTATTAAGGGAAATCCCTGCCCATGTGAACTATAAATATTAAGGTAAACAAAGGCCACCTTATAAACCATCACCATATCATCCATGCACAAAACAATGCAGCAGCCTCTTATTCTACCACTGAGAAGCATTTTGGGGCCTTGTCAGGGGTGTATGGCACTTTAAAGCAGCTTATAGATTATAAGATGGCATACAAAGGACCCAGGAAGTAAATTGCAACATTGGTCTCAAGCAGTACAAGATTCGAAGGGAACCAGTATTTCATGCAAACATGACCTCAGGCAGCCATATATCACTGGTCCCAGGATGTGCATGTATTTTGGCCAGAAGCAGGACATGCAACCATGGCAG
This sequence comes from Calotriton arnoldi, assembly GCA_963921515.1. Classification (NCBI taxonomy): domain Eukaryota; kingdom Metazoa; phylum Chordata; class Amphibia; order Caudata; family Salamandridae; genus Calotriton; species Calotriton arnoldi. The sequence goes on along the minus strand of CAWUFW010002175.1, from coordinate 629,688 downwards.
TGACCACCACCAACAAAGTCCAGACCTTCATTAACACCAGTCTGAGGAAATTCCTCCAAATCTCAGTGGCGGCTCCTCCGCAATAGCAGAGGAGTGTCGCCCCACTGCCTGGCTCAGAGCCAGCAAATGTAAAATAAAATGTTCTTGCATCTTTTTATTTTGCATTTGCTGGCTTTTAGCCAGTGCTGCAGGGAGGGGCGGGGCTGAGGCATGGGAGGGGGGAGGATGAGTGCTACGTGCACTCCACTCCCTAAGTGCTCATGTGTGTTTGGCTGGCCGTCTCAGGCCGACCAAAACACACATGCGCACTTAGGTTTTCTCCAGCCCGGCTACATCGAGCAGCCGGGCTGGAGAAACCCCACATACTCCCTGGCCTGAGCGGAGCAACTTTCTAGCCCGCTCAGGCCAATCCCCGCGCTGCTCTGCAGCACGGTGATTGGATGGGAGTCTGTCCCAGTGGCTGCTGGGACCAGGCAGGAAGAGGAGAGATGGTGCAACACATCGCTGGAGGCGGCCGACGGCTAAAGGTAAGTATTTTTAAAAAAAAATAAAGTATTTCTAACCACCCCTGCATGCAAACCCTCCCGCACTCCCTCCACCCCCCCAACCACCCTTTGTTTATGGCGGCCACCACTGCCAAATCTGTTGACCAAACACAATCAGCAGCAACAACCTATGGCAGCAGACTTCCTAACTTCCTGTCCATGAAGAAATCCTAAAAAGATACTGGGGCTGGATAGGTCACACACTCCGCAAGTTTGCGTCAAACACCACCAGGCAAGCCCTGACCTGGAACTCCCAAGGAAAAAAAAGAGAAAGGCCAAGAAACTCCTGGTGCCGAGGCCTTCAGGCCAACTGCAAGGAGATGGGCTACACATGGAGTCAGATTGAAAGAAAAGCCCACGACAGAGATGACTGCAGAGTCCTGGTTGATGGCCTTTACCCCAGGAGGGTAATTGGCATAAGTAATTAATACAATGGACTCAGGCAGAATATTGCAGCATTGGTCTCAAGCAGCACAAGATTCGATGTGCACAAATAGTTCATGCATCCATGACCCCAGGCAGCCATACATCACTGGTCCCAGGATGTACGTGTATTTTGGCCAGAAGCAGGGCATGCAACCATGGCGGTGCTCTACGCTCAACACTGTGCCAGCCATAATGCCCCATACTGACAGTCAGTGATGACAGTGCATGCTAATCAATAGGTCACCTATTATAGTTACTGCTGTGGCCTAGTTTGGTTGTAAAGTTTAGTGAGTAAAGTTTCTCTTACTTTGCATTATGTGCAGTGCCACCCAGGATTGATCTGCAACAGCCAGGACGGGCTTGGGGATGTATCTGGACCGTAGTTTACAGGAATTAGTGGACCAGGAGTGAACTGGGACCCAAGGGTTTGGACAGTGGGTAAGACTAAGCGAGTGGAGGAGGGCAGCACAGCAGATGAAGGCTCTCCGGATCCTGCTAGCGATTTGGTGTCAGAGCTTGTACCACGTATGTCTCAGCATAGTTGGAGACAGCACAAAAAGCACAAGGTTAGTTCTTGCTAGCCTTTGATATGTGTGCACACTAAGCCCAGCACTACTTTAAAGACAAGCATTGGCATAGCCAATAGGTCTCGCCTTTGGGACCTTATAAGTGTTTAGCCATGCAACGGTTGATGTTGTTGCACCAAGGATATTGTGCTGCATAACTAAATACTTATAAGGTCACAAAAGCGAGACCAATTGGCTATGCCAATGCTTGTTTTAGAGTGAGTAGCAGGCCTGTGAGTGTTGTTTCTGTGTGTAGGTGTAATACTCTGGGTAACTGTGTCCCCATGTGCCCTTTGTGTGCTTGTGTAGTGGCAGCTGCTTGGTTAAGCTGTGTCCTAGTGTGTTTTTATGAGTACGTGTTTGAGTTGTATGTATTGTAGGCCTGTGTGTGTAGCATCTGTCGGTGGGTGCCACGTCACTGCCTTCCAGTGTGTTTATTTGTGTAGTGTAACGTGCTTGGTGAATCTGTCTTTCCTGTGCGTTGTGTGGTGCGTTTATGCCAGTCGATGTGTGGGTGTGTTGCTGTTAGATGCTCTCTCTCAGTTTGTGGGTGTGTGGTTGTGTCAGAGGCCACAACAGTGGGCAGATGGCTGCTCTTAGTAGAGGGCTCGTTGGCGTGTCCCCTCCTGACTCGGTGTCGCGGGTGCATGTGCACTGCGCAGCACACACGCACATTACAAACACCTACCCAAAGCCCGCCAGTTATAAATAATTTGTATTTGTGGCTGAGTCAAACTGGTGTTATGAGGTTTCTGGCGTATGAGAGGCACAGCTTCCTATCATTGGCGCTTGTAGTCGGAGGGGCACGGGCGACGTGCAGCAGGTACAATGAGTAACACAGAGCAGCAAAACAACACGGCACAACGTGCGCACACAACGAATGCACCGCAACACACATCACGAGCCTGATTCAGGGGCAGTATGGGGGGGGGGGAGGGCTAAATCTTCCACCAATAGGTAGAGTGCAGATGCAGGGGCTCTTAGAAGGGGTGAATAAACGACTAAGCCTCAGTAACATGCGAATGGTCTTTTAAAGACCTGTAAAGTGCTCGGGTGCGGCTGTGTGTGCAGTGGCGTAGCGAGGCACTCTGCTGGGCCCCGGGGGAAGCAGAGTCGCAGACTAGTCTTCCCCCGGGGTCTTTCGCGCAGGGGAGGACCAGGCAGGGTCAAGGGGTGGAGTTAGGGGTGGGTATAAGAGCGCGGGGAGGAAGGCAACTTCCTCTTCCTGCGCTCGGCACTATCGGGAGGGAAGTTTTGAAGGATTTTGCAGGGATAGTTGGCAGTGTAGGCCGAGGACCGCGCGGAGTGGCGGACGTGTCGGGTTTCTGTCTGCGTGTGCGGGAGCCACTGGTCGGTGGTTCGGGGCTCCAGCGCGAGATCACGACGTGGAGGCCATGTCAGCTGAGGAGGTGAGAGAGGCTTTGCGGGTGCTCGGACGCGCCGGGCGGGAGGATCTCCTCCGGCCCGGTGTGCTGGGGGAAGCGTGGGTGGGGTTCGCGCGGGCCCCGAGGGCGGCGTCAGCGGGGGTGGCGGCCGCTGTATTAGCGTGCCAGGACGATCCCTTAGGGCAGGTGGGGCGCGGCCGGGAGGGGCGGGGCGGGCCAAAAAGGAGCCGGTGCGCGGAGGCCGTAGGAAGAGCCTGCCTCCGCGCCTGTCATTCCCACAACTAGACTTTGTGTCCCCAGGACCGACGGGACCCGCAGTGGGGCTGGGCCCCGCTGGGGGCTGCTCTACACTCCGGCTTGCCTGCGAGGGGAGGAGGGAGGGGGGAGGGGGGCGTGGGGCCCCAGCAAGAGCAGTCGGTTTTGGGGGAGACGCCGGAGCGAGCTGAAGGGGGGACGGGGGCGCTGCGCCTCGCCTTTGGAGCCTGGGGTGGCCACAGCAGGTATGGGGGCAAGCACGGGGCATTGGGGGGACGCTCCCATTGACCTCTCGGCAGGGGCCAGGGTAGTTCGGCCGGGTCCGGAGAGTGTGCAGGTGGCGGGGGGGCGGACGGCCCGGGGGGCAGGGGGCGTTGTGGCGGGGGCCCAGGGGTCGTCCTCTCGGCCGGCACTTTGGCAGCCGGGAGGGGGGTTTCAGGGCTACTGCCCACCCCCCTCCCTCCCCCGCTGGGAGTCACTGGCCTGGGAAGACAGGATCAGGGAGCAGCGCCTTTTGGTGCAGCTGAATGAGGCGAGATGGGCGGAGCAGCAGGTGCCGAGGTTGGAGCAGTTTGGAACACAGAGACGGAGGGGCCCCCGACCCCCACGTCGGAGGAGGAGAGGTGGGCGGAGGAAGAGGATTTGGGCAGGGCTGGGCCGGGTGGAGCTAGAGGTGGCAAGGGGCCGGCGGGCCCGGTAGGGACGGCCAGGACGGCTTTGAGGCCCGATGGTGCCGGGGCCCACCCAGGTTGTAGCGGCCTGGGGGTAGGGGGATCCAAGCCGGCGGCTGTCGGCAGAGTGCGGGGCGGCCCGGCGGGGCGCAAGATGGCCTCTGGACGCCGGCATGAAGTGGCAGGGCGGTCCGCGGCGGCCGTCCCTCCAACGCGGGAGCGGGCAGCGGCGGCGTGTATGGCAGGGGGCCGGGGTGTGGGTGCTGGTAAAAGTAAGGGTGTGAAACGTGCGGTGAGAGAGGTTTTGTGGGCGCCTGTGGAAGTGGAGCCGGAAGTGGAGTTGGATTATGCTGAGGAGAGTGATGAGCTTGAGGAAGGGGAAGTGCGGGATGACGACGACAGGACGGGGGGGTTGCAGAGCAACAGTGGATTTGGTGTTTTCCAGCCCAGAAGACGACGACGGGCAAAGCAAAGGCGGAGACTTCCAAGGCTGCCACATCCAGAGGACGGCCCGGCGAGACGCACTCGGCGCTGTCAGGTGAGGGGTCTTGGTGGTCGGCTTGGGATGGTGGGCCACAGGGCGGTAGGAAGAAAGCTTGTAGGTCGGTGGGGGTGGGGGAAGGGTCGGTGCGGGTGACCGGAGAGGTGCCGGGGGACAAGCCGTCAAGGGTGGTCAAGCAGGTGGGAGGAAAATTGGTAGCTACGGCGGGGGTTCAGACGGACAAGGCGGACGGAAAGGACGAGAAAGGGGACAAGTCTGAGGACAAACACCAGAAGAAGCTCCCCTACATGGGGCTGGCTATGCCCCTGGGGTCTCATCTGTCTGACAAGATTAAGGGACGGATATGGAAACACGAGTATGTGGACGTGTTATATTGCTGCACAGGGAGGTGCAGGCGAAGGAGGGTTCCAAAGAAGAAGAGTGGGAATTGACTAGGCGGCCTAGGGTTCCGGTGACGATGGAAAATTGGACCTCGGCGTTCCTCATCTATGCCAGTATTTATTGCGTTAAGCACCAGGATAGGGCCATAGCGTTACTGAAATACATGGACATCATTAGGAAGGCCCAGATGCAGTTTGGGGGTTCGCCTGGCTTAGTTACGATGAGGAGTTCAGGGCCAGGGTCAGCGCCAACCCGGACAAGCAATGGGGGAGGTGGATCAGGAATTATGGATGCAGTGGATGGCGTCCACGCATTCCTCGGCTTCCACGCACACGGCCAGCGGGTTGCCGGTTACTTACCGGTCTTTTCCGCCGCGTCCCGCCCAAAGCGGGGCGGGGGGGAACACCGCTGGGGCCAGTAGCGCCGGCCAGGCCACTAGCCAGGCGGGGCTAACACTGGGGCATGTTGGAGCTATAACCGGGGCTATTGTTCCCGCTACCCATGCAAGTTCAAGCATGAGTGCTCAAAGTGCGGAGGGAAGCACGCCCTTACCCAATGCTTTACACTGGTCACGCCATCGGAGCAATGGCGAAACGCGAAGGGAGGGGACAGCCTGGACCAAAGGGCGCCTACACCGGTTAAGGTGGAGGCGATGGCCCCGTGGCTCGCGGGGTACCCCGATAGGGAAGCGGCGGCGAGGATTCAGTGGGGTTTCACGGAGGGCTTTCGGGTGGGCTATCAAGGTCCCAGGGTGCGGAGATGGGCAGACAATTTGAAATCCGCCACATCCTTGCCGGGAGTGGTAGCTGCCAAGTTACAGAAAGAGGTGGAGGAGGGGAGATTAGCTGGCCCGTTCAGCGACTGGCCAGCGGATGACCTAATCATCTCTCCGCTGGGGGTGGTGCCCAAGAAAGAGGAGGGTGAGTTTCGTATGATACATCACCTCTCGTGGCCTGAAGGACAGTCTGTGAATGATTTCATCGCGGAAGAGGACTCTAGGGTGCTTTACGCATCAGTGGACGACGCGATCCGCCTTGTGAGGGTGTGTGGGCCGGGGGCGGAATTAGCAAAATGTGATGTCAAGTCTGCCTTCCGCCTGCTGCCCATACATCCCGCGGATTTCTCGCTGCTAGGGATGCAGTTCGAGGGGGCCATTTACGTGGACAAAGTTTTGCCCATGGGATGTGCTATTTCTTGTGCGCTGTTTGAACTGTTTAGCACCTTCTTACAGTGGGCGTTTACACAGATTAGCGGGCATCGGGATGTTACTCACTACCTGGACGATTTTCTCTTTCTGGGAAGAGCTCACTCCGGGGATTGTGGCAGGGCCCTGTCACGGTTCCAGGAGATGTCGCGGCACTTTGGGGTTCCCTTGGCCCCGGAAAAGACGGCAGGTCCATCCTGCACTTTGACATTCCTGGGCACTGAGCTGGATTCCCTTCAGTGGATAGCTCGACTCCCTGCTGCTAAAGTGACGGAGATTCAGGCGTGCCTATGGTGGGCGATCGGGGAGAAGAGGATCGCGTTGAGGGCGGTCCAGCAACTGTTGGGTTTCTTGAACTTTGCGTGCAGGGTGGTTCGGGCGGGACGGACGTTCTGCAGGCGGCTTGGCATGGCCATGTCGGGGGCTGTTCTTCCGCACCACAGGATCCGGATCTCTATGGGGGTTCGGGCGGACCTGAGGACATGGTTGACTTTCTTGACGGATTTCAACGGGGTGTCCCTGGACTTTGCAGACGACAGGATGGTTTGGCAATGTCAAATTTACTCGGATGCAGCTGGGGCAGCTGGCTTTGGGATCTTCTGGGATGGCAGGTGGTGTGCGGAGGACTGGCCAGCTCATTGGGTGCAGCAGGGGAGGAGCATTGCGTTTCTGGAGTTTTTCCCTTGTTGGTGGCACTGGAAGTGTGGGGTCTTGAGTTTCGGAACAGGTCTGTGTTGTTCCACGTGGATAACATGACGGTGGTCGAGCTGGTTAACAGGCAGAGGGCACGGGACCTGGAGAGTGCTGAGATTGCTGAGAAGTTTCATGTTGAAATGTTTAAGATTGAATGTGGTTTTTAGAGCCAAGCATGTCCCTGGAGCGAATAATGACATCGCGGATGCTTTGTCTCGTCTCGCAGTGGCAGCGGTTCCGGCGATTGGCACCAGGAGCGGATCAGTGCAAGACCAAGCTGCCGGACGGCATCTGGGCCTTGGGGGAGTGAGGGTGATAGGCCTGGTGGAGAATTCTATTGCTGAGACCACGCGACGTGCATATCGTCTGGCATGGGCGGAGTTTGGATCCTTTATGGGATGGAGTGGGGATTCTGCTGTTGAAGATAGCTCAGCGATGGAGCAAGGAGTGCTGCAGTTTGTATTGCGTTGCATTGATAAGGGGCTGACGGCTGCGACTATATCAGGGAAACTGGCAGGGGTAGCATTTTATTGCGGTTTGTTTTTTGGTTTTGATCCGACGAAAGATGTGATACTGAGTCGGGTACTCCGAGGTTGGGGAAGGGAGAGGAGGGGGGTGGGGTGTTGCAGAGGCGATCACGTTTGAATTGTTGGTGCAGTTGGTCGCGGTTTTGTCGCTTTGTTGTTATGATGTGTTTGAAGTGCGCGTGTTTCGTTTGGCGATGATTTGGATGTTTTTGGGGCTTTCCGGGTGTCTGAGTTGTTGGGCACGCGGTCCGTGGGTGGCAGGCGGTATGAGGAGATACGGCTGGATGGCGGGCGCCTGGGGATTTGGCTGGGGCACTCGAAAACGGATCAGTTGGGTCAGGGTAAGTGGGTTTGGTTGTGCGAGGCTGGTTGTGGGGGTGTGTGCCCGGTGGAGGAATGGAGGGTGTTTGTGCTGTCCACGCGGGTTGCGAGTGGAGAGATTTTTTGCCACAGGTCTGGGGCGAGGGTGACGTCCGGACAGTTGTTGGGGGTGCTGCGCATGGCCTTACGGCGATTGGGTTTTGATCCGGCTGGTTTTGGGACTCACTCCTTTCGTATTGGAGCGGCCACAGCGGCGGCCCGGTTGGGGTGGTCTTGGGACAGGATTCGGCAGATTGGGAGGTGGAAGTCTAGGTGTTGTGAACGGTATGTTCGCAAGTGAGGAGCGGGGGGAGCAGGAGGTGTTGCTGGGGAAGTGGTGTTATGTGTGCCCGTTTTTCTTGCTAATATGTTTTTCTTTCATAGGTTGCGTGGGTGGACCGGGGGCCAAGACGGTCACTTGGATCGTGGGGCATTCCTTCGTGCATTGGGCCTCCAAGTATGCAGAGCAACAGGTGTACGGCCGTAACCTGGGTCTCAAAGGACAACATCACGAGGTGCATTGGTGGGGTAAAGGGGGATGCGATGGGGGCACTACTGCCCTGGCTCGCGAAGATGGTCCCCCAGAAGGGTTGTCCGGATCTGCTGATCATACACCTGGGGGAGAATGATTTGGTTCGGCTGTCGGGTCTGGCGCTCTTACAGCTGATGCAGAGGGATTTGGAAGTGTTGAAACACAGGCTGGCAGGGACTTGCATTGCCTGGACGGAATTTGTCCCAAGGAAAGTTTGGAGGGTGCCATTAAGCATGGGGCTGTGGAAAAGGCACGACGAAAGCTCAACAGAGCAATGAGACTTTTTGCGGGGACAAGGACATTAAGGTTATCGCTCATGCTGGACTGAGACTGGAGGAACCGCTACTTTTCAGGGATGACGGGGTGCATCTGTCATTGATGGGGAATGCTTATTATATGATGGAGATGAGAGATGTGGTTAGTAAGCTGTGGAACGAGTCAATTTGGTGTCGTAGGAATGTGTGAATTGAGGTGGTCGACAGGTGCACTGCGTGGGCCCCGGGGGGGCAGGTAACCGCCCTAAAGGGGGTTCCCTGGTTGGCGATACTTTGGAGGGGTGGGGAGTCAATAGCGGGCGAACCCATCCCTCGGGGGGAGATTGGATGATGGGGGAGCTGAGGCAGGACTGGAATGCCAGGTGATACCGGGGAGAATGCTAGGAGATTTGGGAAAATGGTTGAGGAACGGAATGGGCATGGAGTGATTGGAGATGTGAGTCAGAGTGGGCGAAGAGAGTGGAGGGATACAAGAGTTGATGTGGGGGTTTTGTTATTAATGTTGAAGTTATTGGTTATTGTTCATTATTGTGCAGCCTGGTCCTAATAAATGGCCTTTTACGCTTAAAGACATCAGCGTGGTCTGTTTATTGCGCGATGCCGCCCGTGGCGGTCCCTGCCTTTTTGCCGCCGCCGCCGAGCGCCTAAGAGGGGGGGGGGGGGTGCTGGCGATAAATTTACCTGCCGCCCCGAAATCTCCTACGCCAGTGTGTGTGTGTGCCCGGGAAGCTGTCTCAGCCCGGGCTGACACACACGACGGGGAAGGGGGGAGGGCGGGGGGGGGGAGTTTAGGTGCGTTCAGGTTTGTTTTTCAAGGATGTGAAGCTAACACTAAAGAATACACCATGTCCGTATTTCACTGCCAGGAGGAGCAACAGTGGTGCACTTAAGGAATATACCATTTGCTGACTCTCATCCACAAGTTCACAAGAAGCACACGTCCGGCAGACGGTTTAAAAAACGTCATATTTAGCTCCTTTCTGGTATCCACTTTAAAATATATAATTTATAGATCACGCACACTTGAGGGTTATTTGTTTTTAACAGTTCGTCTGCAGCTTGTGTTGTAGATTCACATGTGACCCGCCCTGGGCAAGACAAATAGTACAACTTGCACATTGAGGTCACTCAGTTATTTTAAACATAGACCACTATTCCAATGGGGGGGAAATACATGTAGCTATTCAGGGAACGTGTTCCCGGGTCACTCAAATGCTTGTCCGAAAAGAAACAAAGATAAACCATTTGCAATATTCTGAACCCAAAACCAGGTGGCAGTAGTCTGCAATTTCGTGTATCTAATGTAACACAAGATGTAATCTGAATTTTACAGGCGAGTAAAGTTTTCCTTTAAAAACATGCGTTTGAAACTTTAAATATTGGAGTAATCTAAAACTGAGTAACTCCCGATTAAACGTTAAATCGGCATTTCTGTTCACGTGAGAGATCTCCTGAGATAAAGGGTGACTTACAGCAGGTAAAGTTGTACTGAAATGCATTAATGTTAAACAGTCTTCGCTTTGCCTCTACGTTTTTTTTTGGGGGGGGGGGAGGGGAGGGTTTACTGTGATAACTTTTTTTTAATGGATCTTGTTTCTTTTCCTCCGGATTTCACGTGGGAATCTTTCGCTAAGATTTCTACGAACATACGGATAATTGTCATATTTACAATGCGCTGTTTTACAAAAAATATTTAGCACTACTGTGTGTGGTATTAATTGCTCAATGGTTCAGGTACGTTTAGGAACTAATTTGTGCTTTTTCAAAGCAATTTTTCAATAGGAAACCCAACTTTCCTGCTGCGTCTTTTCACTTGGCTAAAGTCATCCTATGGCTTGAGCCCAACAAGTGCATAATATTGCGGGTTCCACTGTTGGATCAAACGTCTCGTTTACTCCTTGATTCCTGATGCAGATACGACTTGCGCATGCGCATCAGTAACGCTGGGCTGATTGCTCTCTGGCGCTCAAAATCCGTGTTAATTGAGCCTGCAGTTGCGTTAACTTTCACTTAAATTTACCTGCGTTTCTTTATGCACATGAAAGGAATTACTTGGCCCTTTTTCTTTTTTGCGAAGTTACATTTGGACCGGAACAGCATCATGGCTGCTGCAAGGGGGCAGGTGGCCAGGACAAACTAATCAGCAATAAACCCAAGGATTTAGAAAGGAGGATTTTTGTCGGCAATTTGCCCACATTCCAAATGACTCCCAAAGAGTTGGAAGAAATGTTTTCCAAATATGGCAAGATCGTTGGTTAGTATTTTATTTTTATGAGCAAGAAGCAATATAATTGTTCTGCTTATGGATTGATCTTGTAAAGTTTGTTTTGCGTCACTTCAAATGAGGCACTTGGGGTCACTCACACCTTTGACTTTGAATATGTAATGCATTTATCTTCCCTTTCCCTCATCTGCACTCTTACTTTAAATGCATGGGTAATGAACCACAGTCCTCAGAGCATTAAAAAATTGATTGGAAAGTCTTTTACACAGTTTTCTGGATCAGTTTACTACCACTAGCTCTGTGCGTTTTGACTTAGTCTATATTGGTGGGTGTTTTTTTTTTTTGCCAAGCAAATCTGTTTCCAGCTGGTCTCCACCTAAACGTCTCCACATACCTTTTCTTCCGTAGACACCCTGCTGTGGCCCAAATTCACTAGAGGAAATATGTTAATGACTGTTTTCTTATTCCCGTTTATTATGGATTAAAAAGGTAATTTCACATGGTGCCTCATTTGTAGCAAAGTGACTGAAAGACACCAAGAACTGGTTAAAAAAAGACGCTGGCCTCTAACATCAAAAGAATACATTTCTCTTTATTGATACAAAACAATTCTGATATTAAAACATTGTGTGCTAGAACTAGCAAATCACCTCTGTTTCTTCTATGTAGAGTTCGTTTTGCAAATTTCTCACCAGATACGTTTTAAGTATTAACACACACGCTACATACAACACACGCTACAACGCACACGCTCTCACACTCTGCATTGACCGGCTCTTTCTTCTGACCTTGGCTGTAGACCAAATCCATGGTACACCACTGTTACGTAGTGGATCAAGCAGCTGTTTAAAGTGAGCTGCTTGTATGCTCACTTTAATTCGGGACAGTTGTGATGAGCATAGTAGTTCTCTGTGGGCCACTTTAGATTGTGACATGCCGGGTGGACAGTGCTGTCCTGGAGATATAACTGTTCTTGCCCTGCTGTTACTTTTCCAGCACACAACATGCTCCGTGGCTTTGGGTTCGTGCAGTTTGAACGTCCTGAAGACGCCCAGGCTGCCGTGGAGGGTGAGAATGGTCGTCAGTTAAAAGGGCCTACATTAGGCAAGGTTAACTTGTACACCCCCCCCCCCCCGACTTGTGGCGCTGAAAAAATACAGCAGTCTGCGTACGCATGTAATACTACTGTATGGATAGTTTGTGGCCTTGTCCCACTTAGTGCAAGTTGATTGCACTTGTGCGGTGCGCTTTTAACGGTTGGCACATCTCGGTGGGATTTTCTTGTTTATTTTCCAAAAATAATTTTGGGTGGAGTTTTTGTTACTTGCAACGCTTTGCTTTTAGCATCATTTTTGCACATCTTGGGTGTTTTCTTTGCTTGATAAACAACTTACTCGTCTGCTAATGGACGTTTTTGCCCCACCTGTGTCAATTTTTTTTTTTACCCATGCTTATTGTGGTCGCGGTGTTTCTTACTTCTGTACAAGAGCGAATACGTAAAATCTAGAAAACTGTACCATCTCCCCTCTTATCAATATCACAAATTTTGTAGCCCCCCCCCCACGAACATGAAATAAATTACTAAATTATATTTTTCTACATCGCGGATACCCATATTTGCACATTTTCACAAATCATGAAATCCATACCGAATTTTTTAAAAGGAAATTCTTTTGTATACAATTGAAACTGCCACTTACAATAAATATCTTCCAGTAGGACGACTGAGGTAGTTTGTACATTACTTAATTGTGCACTCTATTTGCCGTCTGCCATTGTGTCCCTGCCAATACACCATGTAGAATTCAATGCAGGTACGCCTCCATGTCCTCTTAACTGCTACTGTCTCATGGCTGCATTGATGCTTGTTGTGGGTCCTTGGTGACCGTTTCCTTAATACCCTTTTTACAATGCCTGCAGACAGAGCAGGTCTCTAGAAAGGTACTGAAAATCCCTGCTAAAAAAAATAAAATAGGTGGTGCCCGGAGTGATACGTTTTTATCGGCTTTTTCTCGGCTGACGACTTGAGGCTTCCCTCTGTTTTCTGCTGACTTCTGTAACTAGATTCAATTCGGATCACCCCCTCCACCTTTTTATCTATTTTTCTCTACAACGCTTTTTGTCAGTTACACTCGTCGCAAGGGATGCCCAATAAAAGTTTCTGCTTTTGGGTATCATGCCTTTTGCATTCCGTGGCTTCAACGCTTAGAAGAACAGGCTCAGACAAGGAGAGGAGAAGGCAGCAGGGGGAGGGGAGAGAGGAGGGGGCCTGCGCCTGTTTCCCTTGCGGGAGCGAGCAGGAACCATATGTTTGTAATTAACACATTGTTTGAAAGCTCGCTCCCGCAAGGGAATAGCCAAACGTGCACGCGTTGCCATGCAAAGCAATGCAATGCGTGCACGTTTTTGGCAGCAAACCTGAATCGATTTCTACAGGTCTTTTCCTAAGCAACGCATGCGCTGCGTAGGCGAGACCTAAAAAAAGTACGTCCATCTGCCTCTACAGAGGCAGCGTATGTGCAGGAAACATGGGCACTGTGTGACACTAGCAGGAACGAGGCAAGCATGGCGTCTCTAGGGAAGTGGAAGCGTAACACTGAAAGAAAAGTGCATCCCTCCTCACCCGCACTCAAAAAACTCCTGTTGCAACAAAATTGCCCATTTGTCATCAATGCGCTTTATGGGATTTACAGCACCGAAGTTGGATCACGAAACATTTTTGACTGGCTGGTACTATTTTATGTCCTTGGTGGTAAGTTAAGACAGTGGTTGGTGCAACCACCTATTACCACCATATTATAAACTCAGTTTTCTGGAGCAGGTATTGAATAAGAATGTTTGTGCATATATGCTGTGTGGCATTTTGTTGTAGTGGTGATGTTCCCTGTTGTTTTTTGAGCCACTGTGTTTTTGTGCTGTATTACTGCAATGTGATGTGGCTGTTTTTTATTGTGGCTGTGGTGTTTTGTTGCATTTTGTCCCATGATGTGTTAATTGTGTTATCTCGCTTTGCATATGTTACTGCATTTTGTTCAGTTATTGACTACAGATATGTCAGTAGAAGCTGCTACATTTCCAGCCAAAAGCAGCACATGCCTTTAAACTTCCTATGAGAAGCAGCCATTTACCATTGTTTAGGGTGGTAAAAGAGCACTGATACTGCCCTTCAGGTATTTAAGACAACAGTCAGCCCATAACTGTGGCAGACATTATCCCTTGTTACAAGTTAGGTGGAGCCAAATTAACTCGCTTTTATGTTCTAATTGCGCTTTGCCTAAGTAGGAGTTGTTAGGTTTTTCCTCACACTATATGCGCCGCCACAGCATCACTCAGCGCCAAGACAATATCACTCAGCACCACCACAGCATCACTCAGCGCCAAGACAATATCACTCAGCACCACCACAGCATCACTCAGCACCACAGCAGTATCACTCAGTAACACCTGAGTATCATTCAGCATCACCTCAGCATCGTCTCCGCAACAGTCACCACCACCACCACCACTACCACCTCAGCATCACTCAGCACCACCTCAGCCTGCTCTCGGAATCTGGCATCTGTTGATTCTCCCTAGCGTCTGGCCGCTGCTAGTGTTATAATACAGGTACTAGTTCCCAACCTTCACCCTCCGATTGTTTATGCCCCCTCAAAAAAAAAGCTTTAACAAACAACCATTGCAATAGGCAGAAACAAGTTGCCAGCATTGCAAGAACAAAAGAAAACTGAGGAAATGTTTTATTGTAAATACTTTTTTAATATGGTCGTTCAGTTTTACATAATGCCTTCTTGGTCATATATAAAGTAACAAAAAATGCTTCTGACACTTTTTATTATAACTTTTCAGCATGCCGCACAGCAGCCACACTTCTCTACAGCACAGCTTGAAGACATTGGCAAAGTCAATAGCTCTGGCTAAACACTTATAAGGCCCCAAAGGCGAGACCTATTGGCTATGCCAATGCTTGTCTTTCTTTCTGTAGACATTGACACGCTTTCCCTTCCTGTTCTAGTCGCAAGTGTGGCATAAATGCACAATAGGGCTTATGAGTATGGCACTGTTAGTGCCTGGTAATTAACGTCTTACAAAGGGTCCGAGAATTCAGCATGCTCGTCAGGGGTAGTAAGCGCTATATAAATGCCAATACAATACAAAGCTAGACATGTAAATAATCTTCATTCAGCAAGAAGCCTTCTTATACGCAGACAAGTAATCTCTAGGCACCGTTATGAAGAACCATCATCTCTCGACCACAGCTTTTCACAAAGGTCAAGTTTAGACAGACACAGGAAGCAAATTAGGAACACAATTTTAATAAAGATTTTTTTTTTTTACAAAAAAAAATTCAAAGGAGAATTTTACAAGAATTAATTTGATTACAAATTAAATATTGATTAATTTACTGTACACTGCTCATGAGAGCTTTCATCTTGAATCGAGTGAGACACGTTCTTGAGCAAAGTAAGAAAAATAAACGAACATAGTTTAATAGTGTTTTATCATACAGTCTATGGTAACAGCACTTTTTTTTGCAAAGATATAAAAATACAACCTGTTGGGATTAAAATGCCCATAACTGCAAGGAAAATAGAATTACGATAAACTAATGAGGCATTTTGAAAACACATAATTATCATATGCCACTGTGCAATAAAATGCCAGCTGTTTGATGAGAGACATTCCTGAAATACGTTTCCAAGCAGTCCCCTGTATCAAAGACCCTTAAGTAGTCAATAAAACCGGTTCAGGTTGCTATCTCAAGTCAGCTTCTTCATGAGGAACAGTTTCAAATAGGCAATGCTAAGAAATATGATGGTCATACACGCCAGGGCCACGTGATTCTGCCATATGTCCCATGGAGTGTGACCAAGGCCCTGCAGGGCCAAAAACTGCTCTCCAGTGTACCTAAAGATCAACAGAGAAAAGAAACAGAGGTCAGTAACCGTCTCACTGTAGTGTGCATTGTTCTCATGATGGGTAATTATTTACAGGGATTTGCAATGCTAGCTTTACATTGTGTACATCAATAGCAAAAAAAAAAGATAGTTTTTTTGTTGTTGCAGTTTTATATAGCGCGACTCAGCCCAAGGCGCTTAACATGAGCGCCAGCTACACTACAAAATGTCTGTCTCATTCCACTTCACTGGCTGTTGCAGTATTTCAGATGCAAAAAGTCACTCCCATTGTCCTTGAAGGCTACGACCCAGACATGCCAAATATAGACCGCCACATCTACTTTATACACCTTTTGGGAAGAATGCCGCTACTGTTTAAAAAAAATATATATATTTTTTTATTGAACGCCTTTTGACACAGATTAATCACATTGGTAGCGTTACATTTGTCAAGCATATGTCCATCCGTGCAGCACTTTTATACATGTGTACATTTATGTAATAACCTCAACCGGAAAAATATCATATATGTATTAACAATCCCCCCACCCAACCTTATCCCCCCCCTAGATTACAGTGCGGTCTCCCTCCTTCCACTGGCTTTACTCCGGTGTTCTCTGGAGCACTCCCTTCTTCATGCGATCCCCCACGTACAGTTCCGTACTTATAAACTTTTGCTGTATGAAAGTTGCCACTGCCATGTATCTCCCATGCTAGTCCTGACTGTGCTGCGTCTCCTGAATGTCCCCTCACCGTGTTTCCTCCCCTCCCTCCGTGTCTTTGTTGTTCTCTCCATTATCTTTAGTCATCCTGCCCATTAACGCTACCTACTCGGTTACGTCCTCCTCCAACTTATCATCCCTACGGATCTTTTTCATATATATTTCCTCTGCTCGTGCCCATTCTAATACGTCCTCACGCCATAATTCTATGGAGAGCGTCCTCGCGCTCATCGATCCTATAGCCACCCTCCTTTTTGCCAACACCAACGCTAACTGTAGAAATTTCCAGCCTATTTTGTCCTTCCTGGGTTTCTTAACCATGCCCAAGTTGAGCAACAGGCATTCCCTCGGAAGTGTCTCCCGTATTAATCCGGTCACCTCCCTCATTTGTTCCGTCACTTCCTGCCAGTACTGTAGAACTGCCTGTCATTCCCATGCTAGGTGGAAGAACAAGGCCCCGTCCGTCCCACATCTGGGGCATACGGCCCCCCTTCCCGCATATATTCTGCTAAGTTTAATCAGTGTCATATATGTTCGGTGCAGGTAATTAAAGTGTGTCAGCCTAAAACGTGCGTTACTGGACACTGTCCGAACCAATTCGCATGTCGCACTCCATTCAGTGTCCTCGAAGGGACCTCCTAAATCCTCCTCCCATGCTCTTCTAGACGGCATTTTCCTCACCCCTCTGTCCTCCTTCAATGTTCTATATAGAAAGGTCACCATGTGTCTCATACCTCCCGTGGTCAGCAGGAGCTGCAAAGTGCCACACTCCCTCGGGGCGTTCGGGAAGTCCGTCCATATTTCCCTCGCTGTGTGCGTTATTTTAGCATATTGAAGGAACTGTCCCCTTGTCACCCCAAATGCCTCCTGTGCTTCTGCAAAAGTCAGACATGTCTCTCCCGGGTATAGGTCTCCCAATGATATACATCCCCCCCTCTCTCCATCTCACCATTGACATATCTCTGTCTATACGACGAAATGGCAGGAGCGTCCAGATATCTAAGTCCCTGGCAAATGGCGGTTTCTTAAACACTCTCTTAATCACTCGCTCCCATATCTCTGCTGTTTGTCTTATAAGCCGCTACTTTTTTTTAAAAACCAGATAACCCGGTTAAGAGTTCCATATCTCACAGGTAATCATTGGGCTCGGGATGAAAGGGCCCCCGCCCCACAAAGGTTAGGGGTTCCCGTGCGCTGCAGGGGCCTGTGTTACACCCCTACTGTGTTTTTCGAATATCAGTTCATCTGGAACAACAACAATCAGCGCTCAGAGAGAATTGAAAGGTAAAGAGCAGGTGTAAAAACCCTCTTAATATATTCATAAAAGGTGCAGAAGTGCTGAGCTGCTGCCGGAACTTGCTTAACTGGGGCCCTATCATGATGCCATTCATAACCGTGTCTATGCGTTTGTTTTCACTGAAGTTGCTCTTGTACAGCACATGTGTACACAGCGGCCCTTGTAATTGGCGTAAGATGTATTGCAGCTGATAACATCAGGTTCCACCTGATCAAAAGTTATTGGGAGCGATAAATACCTCCCAATTGAGAGTCTTTGAAGAATACCATAAGGCCGCCCCCCTCCGAATATTGGCAGGATTGACTTGCAGATATTTACCACATGACTCATAATTGCAATATGTGCGGTACCAGCAGTTACCGCACAATTCACTATTAACCTGGCCACCTCATAATAAAGTCTTTACTGTGAAAATCTCTGAAACAGTGTGTGCATGTGCTGCAAACAGCAGAGCACAGAAACTAGGGCAGTAATCACCTAAATCTGGAAGAGATTCCATCTAGCCGCAGATTCCTTACCTTAGAATAATCCCCAGGCATCAGACTAGATCCGGAAATTGTTCATGAGCAGTACCCCTGTGCCGGTAGGTGGTGTCGCTTGGCTACACGTGGCGCATTGGTGTCGTCCGCAGTGCCTATATAGGTACCACCCAGGCACGCTGACGTCAGGTACTTTTTATTGTGATTTTCCATGCCAGAAGCATGGTGCCATGAAGTACACTGACCAATGGTGTGAAAAACTAGGGCCCTGAAAGGGGAAAGCCCAGTCCCTAGAAATCAGTTCGCAGAGCGCGTCTAGATCTACGTCTAGATAAGAGTCTCTATCGTTACCATTAATGCGTTACCCAATGTAAGTAACTTGTTCATCTGATGGAGACTTCTAGCCACGGATTCCTTACTTTAGAATAGACACTCAAGAGATACCTCCACAGAGGCAGGTCTGCGGACCAATTTCACACGAGAAGTCCTGCAGGACTGAACGGGCAAAGTGCCCCTCCCAGCTGACCTGACTGTCTAGACAGCAGTGTTTGGTAAACATGTGCAGGGAAGCCCTCTCGCTGCCTGGCAGAAGTCCAGGACCGTAACTCTGCGAGCTAACGCAGTGGTTGCAGCTTTAGCTCTGGTGGAATGAGCACACAAACCCTCAGGGGGGTGCTTCTTAGCCAATGCATAGCAGATTTTGATACACAGTATGATCGATCGTGAGATGGTCCTCTTCTGTACAGCCCGTCCAATCTTCGCTTTGACATACTCCACGAAGAGTGGGTCGTCCACCAGGAACTCTTTCGTGTGGTCAAGATAGAACAACAACGCTCTTTTTGGGTCCCAATGGTGAAGTCACTCCTTTTCCTTGGAAGGATGAGGCAGAGCATAAAAAGTAGGCAGAGTGATGGTTTGGCCTACATGAAATGGAGTGACCACCTTCGGAAGAAAGGAAGCTCTCGTACGAAGCACCATTTTGTCTGGGTAGATGTTAAGATACGGAGGCTTAGATGACAAAGCCTGAAGCTCACTGACCCTCGGGGCAGATGTTATTACCACCAGGAGGCCGTCTTGATGGTAAGGAGCCTGAGAGCAGTGGCAGCTCCTCCACTACTTTGAGCAGTGTAAAGGAAAGGAAATATAAAATGATAATACCTTTTAGTTATTATTATTTTATGTTTCCTTCCTTTATGGGCAGGCGGGTGAGTGGAACTGCTCTGCTCACGCGGAGCAAGTCAGGAGAGGAGTGGTTTACCCACTCCTAAGTGCGCAATGACTGTTTGGTCTGCCCTCTTAGGCCGCCCAGACCAGTCATGCGCACTTTCCGCGTTCTCCATGCAGGCAGCATTACAGCCTGCATGGAGAACAAGCCCAGGCTCCAATTCCATGGTTGACCGTCCCACCAGGACGCATTGCAGCGTTGTGATTGGTCAGGGGAGCCTGGCTTCCTGTCCCACGATGAGAGCAGGAGCAAGGAGCAGAGACGCGGCGGCGGGACCGGCGGCAAGGTAAGTGTTGTAATTTGTTTTTGTTTTTCATTGCGCTACCCCGCAGTTCCCCCGCGCCCGCCCCACCACCCGAGAATTATGCCGGCCACCACTGCCTGAGAGGACAGTTATGTAAGGGCTCAAATGGAGTACACATCAGGAATGTCAGAACCAGATTAAGGTCCCACTTTGGCATAACGAAAGGAGTGGGAGGAAACATATGTTGCAGACTTTTCAAAAACCTATGTACAATAGTGGATTGGAAAAGGGAAGGTTGGTCAGGCAACTGGAAAAAAGTAGAGATTGCAGAAAGATATCCCTTAACAGTACCCAGAGCAGAGCCCTGCTGGGCAAAGGAAAGAACAAACAGGAGAACCTGAAAAAGTGGGGGCAGAAATGGAATCAATATATCTTTCTGGACACCATGCCACAAATTTTTCCCAAAGGCAGGCATAAACCGTCTTGGTAGACGGACGCCTGGCTGTCAAGATAATGTGACAGACTTCAGGAGGAAGGTCAAAAGCTGTCAACTATTGCCACTTAATCTCCACGCAAGAAGGCGGAGCGTTAATAGGTTCAGGTGGAGAACCATCCCCCTGCTGCTGCGATAGAAGACCCTCTGAAAGGGGCAGCCTAATCCGAGGACTGATGGCCATGCCCAACAGCTCAGCATACCAGACTCTCCGTGCCCAATCTGGAGCCACAAGGATGACTTGGGCCCGGTCGTTCCTGATCTTCTTGAGAATTCTGGACAGGAGTGGTATGGGCCGAAATGCATATAGGAGGCCTGAACTCCACCTGAGATGAAAAGCGTCTCTGAGTGAGAGCCGCCTTTGAAACTCCAGTGCGCATAATTGGACATTGCGCGCTCTTGTTGTTGGAGAACAGACCTAACCAAGGCTCTACCCCCGCTGAAAGAGACCTTACATCACCTCCGGATGGAGATGCCATTCGTGATCCATTAGGCATCTCCTGCTGAGTTAATCCGCTCAGGCGTTCAGAGAACCCGCCAGATGTTGAACCACCAGTGATATGCCCTGTTGTTCCAGCCATGTCTAGAGATGCAGGGCCTCTTAACACAGGGTCCATGACCCCACCCCAACACACCCTGCTTGTTGCAGTACCATACGGCGGTGGACGCTTGCGCTAGCCTTACCTGGATAAAAAAGGTAGAAAGGCTTTCAATGCCAGTCGGATCGGTCGGATCTCCAACCGGTTGATGTGGAGTCCGGATTCCGCTGGAGACCAGAGTCCTCTGATCTCTGCCTTGCCAAGATGGCAGGCCCATCCCAGGAGTGACGCATCTGTCACTACCATCAGATCTGGTTGGGAAAGGGGTCTGCCGCTGACTCAATCGCAGTTCGTAAGCCACCACTGCAGGTCCTTTGCAGTTGCCGCCAAGATCTGGACAATGTCGGAGAGTTTCCCCTGATGTTGCACCCACTGGAACTTCAGGTCCCACTGTAAAGCCCTCATAAGCCAACGATATTATAGCCTGAATATCCATTTGGGAGGATAGGCCCAAAACTGCACAGTGTCCAGAACAGCCCCGATGAAAAGAAGCATCTCGAGGGAGTGTGAAAGTATGCATCTCGCTTCTCCACTAAAGCTCACTCAGTAAGCTAGCAGACCTCATTCTACATCCCAGTATTGAGGGATTCACCTTGTGCCTGCTGCCCCATCTCCCCTCCAGCCCCATCAGTTTGTCCAGGGAAGGAGGTCATCACCTTGGAATTGCTGCCCCGTGTACACTCTATCCCCCTCACAGTGCTGGTAGCACTCACTCAATGCCACAGTAGGAGGGGATAATCTTTGGCCCGCAGTCCCTTTTTCCCTCCCGATTCCTTGGTGTGTCAGTTCAGTGCTGGAGGTGAAGGTGTGCACATTGGGCCTCCCGCCCCTCTTTCCACCAGCCCTCTCAGAGTGCCAGCATTGTGCACATGCAGGATGGAAGTCGGCAAATGGTGCCCGCTGTCCCTCTCCACTAGCCCCTTCAGTGTGCCAGCACCTTGCCTCTGGGTTGTACTTCCCACCTAGGATCTCCTGCCCGCACAGTGTGCCAGTTGCGTACCTCAGAGTGGAAGTTCATACCTAGGTTCTCCATCCCCCTCTACACCTGGCCCCTTAGTGTGCCAGCCCTGTGCCTCGAGGTGGAGGTGCGCATCCTGTGCCTGCTGTCCCTTTCTCCACCCACCCCTCAGTGCACCAGTCCCAGAGTCTAACCTTGGGCTTGCTGCCGCCAATGGCCCTGGGCCGGGTGGAGCCAGTCTCCTGGTAGCGGCACAGGATCAGGGCGACACAGCTGTGAGAGATGCATAAAAGAGGACTAGGGCCCCACTAACCCACTGCCTCCTCTCAATCACAGGAGATTGTAACAGCCCCAGGCAAACATTGGGAATCTGTGTTTCGCAGCTGAACCTGGAAAATGGAAGCCAGAGGAGTTCGCTGCCACCAGTAATACAGAATCACAATTCTAGTGTGAAACATGCATGAAGAAGATCGTGAGCCGGGTTTGGCTTTGTGACGTGAATGAATCTTGTTATTATTTATTTGTCTTCATTCTTATTCGTTAATTGACTTTAAAACGATTCCGAGCAACATTGGATGTTGTGTTTAGCAGTGTTGATTTGTGACCTCATCATTTGTAGTTATATTTCTGCTTCCATGAAAGTTGAAATAAACTGTGGAGATGAAACCCTTTTACACCCCCCACTGTTCTTCTGCAACTTGTAAAGATGATGAATTTTAATTTCCTTCAAATAGAAAACAAAGTTTGAGGGAATATTTAACGTTTTATTATTTTTGCAGCAATCACCTTTTGGGATCCTTATTCTACTTGCACCAATCAAGAAGCCAGGAAGCTGCACTATTGTACTTTCTTTGATGTACTGGCCTGTAGTTCTAGCTCAGTAGGTTGAGCCAAGATCTTTGTGGAATATGCACGTTACAGATTCCAATGCCGGCTGAGTGTACTCAAACTTTCATTCATCTTTGGACTGTGTTAGAAGTATGATTATTCTATCCCAGTACCATTTGTGATGTGCCTTATTTGAAAGCCAGTGGTGCAATAACTGTGCTTCTAATAGCCCACTGCAGTAACTGTGTGGTTACAGTATAGGCTACAGATCAAGATATTGCGCATTGTTGTCGTGTATTTCCTAAAAAATACATAGGATCTGCTTGCTTATTGGACAACATAAACTAAGGGATTGATGTCAAGACTGATTCCGGACACCCCCACAGGATATGTCTGCCTATAGACCAGCTAGCTCACAGTCCCACTATAAGCCCCCGAACCCTACCAAGGAGCGAATAGTTTCTGGCAGCCATTGAACATGACAACCCTTGACCCTTCAGGGATCGTGGAAACAGTACAGTACTTTTTGATCAGTCACTCGTGCTCACTTAGTCTCAGAGAGACACACAGAATAAACGTTGGGGACGTTTTCAATAAGCATTTATTGAACCAGCGTCATTCTAGTATAAAACATATGTGCTGCAACAATCAGTAGAAGCAAATGTAAGAGATTACAAGCACCAACAGAGTAAACAGTAGGTACATTTCTACCATGGTGCTAAGCAATGAATATATGCAGGCATATATGAAGTCAGAAATCTTTGCGTACTCCTACGATGCGTACCCTACCTAAGTGTACCTATATGTATCTAGCATGTATGAGGGTGTGAAGCCAAGAATCCCCTAGGAAACAGCCAACCCCATTACCTGATGGGAGAGAATGAAGGACCCAGTCTTGGTCATGAGTTGGACACCCCGCAAGGGATGTCAGACCACTGCGTGTTGAAGCTTCAGCGTGCAGGGACCTCCATGCCAGTGTCAGCGTAGAAGTGTCTCCTCTAGTTGCCTAGTGAAGGTGTGGTTCTTTTATACCAAAAAGGTAGCCTCAGGGGTTCTACCACAATCGATATGTTGTGAGTACGATTATGTAGATGAGCCTAAATCAATAATTGTAACTATGCAAAGTAGCCCTGTTGCCCAAGGATGAAGATAGCGATGACTTTGGTACAGAGTATGTTAATCCTGTTATGTACGTCATGTCCAGAGGATTAAGATATGATGCTAAGAATCCTCATGCATAATAAATTAGGCTAGTTTCAAGGAAACCAATCGTCATTTATTCAGCACATAACTGGGTAAAAGGTCATTGCTAGAACTGTTATGGAGAGCAAGGTAGGACAAATGTAGGTAAAAGGTCGCTTTGCTACTTAGGCCAAGGTTAGGAAACATAACATTGTTCTCTCCCTGTGGAGATAGTGGGATAATGCACCTGTTGTAACCATCTTTGTGAAATTAGTGTGACGCATTTTAGAATCCCCTTAAGGAGGAATTAGCGTATTTATGTTTTGGCTCCCTCTAGTGACAAGTTGGTGCATAAAATACATCCTGAAAACTGAAACTTTGATAAAGACATTTTGCTATATAATGTACAGTAGAAAAGAAATATTTCTGAACATTCTGAAATAAGAGTCTTCTCCCGGAAAATTAAGACGCAGGCGAATTCTGATATTCATTGATGTATGCCCCCTGCTTGCTTGACTCGTTACATGGAAAGGCAGACCAAAAATAGAGATGCAGGAAATATATGAGAGAACTTCAAATTACAGCACTTCAGTGGTTCCAAAACTGGTAGGCATCTGTTCGCGGCACCCCTGGCTAATTTTAATGGTGCACCAAGGTGCCACGGTGCACAGATTAGGAACTGGTGCAGTAGTTCTTAACCAGGTGGGGTGGTGCAGGGCCACTGTCGACAAAACCGCTCTGCCTAGTGAGTCGGTGGTGTCTAGTCCACACCAAATGGTGAACGCAGCTGCATCCCTCTCATCGACAAACACCAGGGAAACCACGGCACGAGCCTCCTCCGGGACCATTGGCAGCACCTGCGCAACCATATCCCACAGGGCACAGGAATGGCAGCACAAAAGGCACGCAGTGTTCACAGACTGCAGTTCCAGGCTGGCGGAACAAAACATCTTCTTCCCCAAATTGTACAGCCACTTTGATTCCATGACTGGGGGTGCAGTAGGGAATGCACCAGGATTTACATGGGACATTGAGGCGTGGCCCACCCAGCTCTCGGGGGTAGGGTGTTGGGTGAGGAAGTTTGGGTTCCCTGGAGCGGGGCGGTGGGCAATCATCCTATTTACAGGTGCCTCTGTGTTGTTCGGTTGGACCAGGTCCCAAGTAGGACGTCCTTGAAGGCTTCGTTGAATGGAAATAGCGGTTCTGAGAGGGTCACCCCGGTTGCAGCACCTCTGTCATGACATTTGTCTTGACTGCCACGGAGGGTAAACTAATGTCAAGGACCTCAGCTGCCCTCCGCACTACCATGGCAAATGACGCCCCTTCCTCCATAGCCACAGTAGGAGGAGAAAGCATGCTAGTATCTGGAGAAGTGTCCAGCCCACTGGCTTAACCCAGATTCTCACACCAGTCCATATTTCCTTCCTCATAAGGCTGGTATTCCTCAGGGTCTAGTGACCCCTCCCATTCCTCACCGAGTCCTGACCAGTAAGAATAGGGCTCACACTCCTACCTGGAAGGCATGGCTCCAGTCGATGCTCCATGTCAGAGTCGGGGATGAGGATTGGGATGACAGAGCCGCTGGCGTGAATCCAGAAGGGGCCCCTCCTGAACCCACGCGGCCCGAAGGTGCACCGGCAGGAATGGACTGCCCGAATATGAGGTGCATGGCCTCATAGAATTCTTTTAGAGTTGGGCAGGGGTCGCTCCAGCTCATGGAAACTCTGGGAGGTGCGGAGCAGGCCCAGGTGCTGGCTCAACCGCGGAGCCAGGCCCAGGGTGGCGACATTCTCTCGTCTTGTCGACCGACGCGAAGTCAAAGCACGCTTCGACTTCTTCTCGTGGAACTTCGCGTTACTCGAATTGTTCGACGACTTGGAGTGCGATGACGACCTCGGGCTCCGCAACCGCTCCTGGGACCTTGATCGTCATGGCGTCGAGCCACCAAAAGCTTTAGGGAGCGCTCCCTCAGATCTTTGGGTGCATGGTGAGGCAGTTGGGACAGGCCTTCAAGTAATGTTCCCGCTCGAGGCACCAGGGGTAAACAGGATACTGGTCTGTCATGGACATTTGTCAATGATAGGCGATGCAGGGCTTGAAGCTGGCCTTCTTAGATGAAATTTCTGCCACACCAACCTCAAAAAGACTTCGACAAAACGTTGAAAAACCCTAGTCAAAAAATGACTAAAGGGTACCTCTTCCCGGATCTGCTCTGGCTGGCGTGGAAAGCGAAGAACTAATGTCAGTGCGCCTGGGTGGTGCCTATATAGGCACCGCGGACATCACTTCTGGCACAGACATTGCCAGTGACACCACGTGGAGCCGAACAACGCTACTTACCGGCACACAGGGGCTATAGCTCTCAAAAAATTTACAGATCCAGTCTGACGCCTGGGGATAATTCTAAGGTAAGGAATCTGCAGCTGTATCAGATTCATGTTTTATTAACAATTATAAAATAGTAATATCTATTTAACATCATCAAGTAATTTTTATATTTTGAAAGGACATAGTTGTTTTCCTATCATCGTCAACCCCCTTCCTCTCATCATTTCTAAACTACATGCCCATCGCAACCCCCGTACACTGGCTTCACCTTCAGGACACCAAAATCTAAAGAGACATTTTCATTGGATACGTTCCTTGGCCACTTAGGCCCATGTATTATCTGATCCATGGGCTTCACTACACTTTCAACAAATGTAATAGTTCAGGCCTATGAGCCCTTAACTCTCACTACCCCTCCTCATCTTCATCTTCTGCTTCACTGATTGCCACAGCCAGTACTAGACACACTGTTCATGCAGCTTCATAGACACAAATGTACACCCTCCTTCGAAGGCGGAGCAAGTCTAGGATCAAAGACTCTTTTCAAATCTACATAAGTGCTATGAGGGTACTCTTCACTGAAATCTCTCACCCCAACCAACTGTTCCGCCCATCAAAATATCTACTCTCCTTCCCCTGTAATATAATTATGTTTTTTACCTAGCCTTCTAGCCTGCCTCTCCACTCTTTTTAACCACTCTCATCTCTGGCTCCTATCTGGAAGCCTTTAAATCAGTGGGAACCTATCATTGCTAACAAAAACTCCCCAAGAGTCCACCCTCTCCGATTCCTCCATCTGCTGCCCACTATCACAATTTGTTTCAAAACCTTCGATCAGCTGGAGTTTCATTGGCTCACCAGATAGCTATACTTATTTAACCAACTGTATCTACTGCAATTATGATTTTGTTAATTTTGCTCAACCAAAATCATCTTCAGTTGTTCCCACTGTTTCCACCTTTCCTCAATAGTCAAACTCCTTGAACTATTCACAGCATTCAATGACGCTAGGTATTTCCAACAAGGCATTGGACTAGATTTCCTCCTATCATTCCAACTTCTCATTCTCTGTATTCTGGTTCTCTTTTCATTCTGCATTTAAACTTTGCCAGGAAATGTTTCTTAAGACGTGTCCCTGATTATGCACCTATTTTCCCAATAAACCACTTCTCTTTGTAAACTTCTTCTATTTGTTCATCTTTACCTTTAACTTACCACATCATCATTACGTCAATATGAAAAATAAATGTTTTCTCCTTACCAGCCTTCATACCTAGCATGCAAACAAAAGTCTTTGTCTCATAGCCACATGACACAGGATGGTTCTACACTCCCTTGTGCTTAGCTCCTCAAATACAAGAATGAAATACTTTTCTGTATCTTTAGCCTCCACAATCCTCTCCTCCCCTGTTGCTTTCTCTTCAAGTACCTTGCCATCAGCTTCCTTAACCAGGAACCTTGGTGTGCAGCCTCTCTTAGCATGTGACTAGAACCATTCAGCACTACAGCAGCTGCCATGTTAGTCATCAACAACACACCTTGTGTTCCTGTGGCCAGCCTTTGCAGTACATCCTCAAACCTCAAACGGCACTGTTTGGTGATATAGCCTTTTCAGTGATAGCTGCCAGAGAGTGGGAGCACTTTCAGATTATCTTCTTTCAGTCCCATCATTACACAGCTTTTGCTTTAAGTCTTTAAAAGCAAACCCCGATGAGTATGTGCTTTATAAATGCCAAATAACATAACAAATCCCAATGTCCCATCTCCCCACATAATCCAAATATTCAACTTTGCATCGAAACATTAGCTAAATTTTCCAGTCATGCACATAATTTCCTCCACTGCTGACACTTTTGCTAATGAGCACACATAGAACACAGTGTGTGCACCAACTTACCTTGGTATTCAAAGTTATAAATGGTATCTCACACCACATGACCACTTACATGCACCACCTCACGTTCTATACTCAGCCAACCAAACCTCCTGACTGTATCAGAGACATTCTTTGACCTTGAATGTTCAGAGCCGTCACATTTCCAGGACCTTCACCCCCATCACCCCAAGGTGT
Source organism: Calotriton arnoldi (assembly GCA_963921515.1). Taxonomy (NCBI): domain Eukaryota; kingdom Metazoa; phylum Chordata; class Amphibia; order Caudata; family Salamandridae; genus Calotriton; species Calotriton arnoldi. Next base: position 601,821 of record CAWUFW010002175.1, on the reverse strand, counting down.
ACCTACTCTAGGGGCATCAGAACTCCTGAGGCCCTTTTTGATTTCTCTCAATGCCCACCTCTTTGAAATCAATAGCTCTAAAATCTACCACACTCTCTCACCAACACATTCCTTGTAATTACATTTTCATATTTTTATACTATCCCTGACATGAATATGCATCTCTATGGAAAAATATGTAAAACCTGTCTCCTATTTTGATACATATTTGCCTTCCTTTTTCTGTCTGTCTGTCTCTCACTATCTGCTGATGACACATCCATCATTTTATCAGTGATTTACCATGTAACCACTCGCAGTGCTACACACCGCACACCTTGTTTGAGGAGCTTTAAAACTGCAATTCTAACAATAAATTATTTGGATGTCTGACCTTTAATCCAGCACCAGGGTGGACTGCTGATGGATTCCTGTGATATTTTTGGTGCCGGAACAAGCAATACTTCAAAGCACCAGAGGAATCTGCTCTCAGGTGATGAACGTTACAATGTGGACATGAAGGATTCATTATAACTCAACACACTTACACACTGGAGCTGGCATTGCTATTGCTGCAATTTCCTTCAGCGAAGCTGCTGTTGCCATTGGATTGGGTCGTGTCAAATACCAGTCCTATAAATTCATTCACTTCTAGAGCCTTGCAGAGAGAATAAAACATAGAATTGATCAAAGAGAAAGTTTGGGTGAGTTATTTTCAAGCATCTGTTTTAGAGCAAAATCACAAGTCAAAGTGTCTCCATTTTCTGAATCTATGAAAAACACGAAATGTTTTTGATGTAGACCTCAACAGAGATCCTCAAAGCACAATAGAGGAAATAAAACAGTGCCCATACTAGAATAGATATAAATGTAAAAATGCAGTTAGAAGCATGCTCATTAGGATTAGACATCATTAACATAAGTGCATTTTTCGAACTTTTTATAGCATGCTTTAAAACTAAAGGATTTAAGAACATGGTACTCTGTAATCTTGAAGCACAACCGGAAGGATGAGGGAGGCAGAGAAGCTGCAGTCACAGCGATTCTGGCTGGAAAGGTATCTACGCCCCTCCCCACCTTAATGAAGGCTTTTTAGAGCACATACGTTGGTTGATTTACCAGCTCCCTGATCATTGCTACCAACCCTAATTGGGTTGTCAACCTTAAAATGGATAGACCTAACACTGGGACCTTACGCCACATGGTCCAATCCCTCTGGCAAAATTGTTGTCTGCAATGAACTTGCAAACTGTGTAGCACCGAACCTATCCACGCCCGAGTAGTTACCCTTCTACTTGGGCAACCATAAGTCATACTGAGATCTAGATTATTTCTTTATGCCCAAGCTATATCTAGGTCAGGTTTTAGGGTACAAATAATGGCTCGGGGCTCTCAGACCACGCACCCTTAAACCTGACACTAGATGGAACACATGGGGATAGTAGAAGAAGTTGCCACTTTAGTACCTGGTGGTGGACAGACAAGTCGTTCAATCTTCATATTGATAAGACGATAAAGAAATACTAGTCACTTAACGCTGGTTCTGTACACTTCGGGAGGCGTCTTTGTACATGCAGGACAGACTTATTAACTACATATCTGGTCACAACAGGTGTCAACAGGAAGTAGGTCCTTGAATTGAGGCGCTTCTCCTAGAGTTGGAAGCCACATGCATAGCCACACAACAGCCACAATCCATAGGAACATTAAACACCATCGCACTGGTTTGGCCCAGACACTGATAAGACTACCCTGTCTAGCGTCACAAAGCAGGGTCTACCACAGGGGCAACAAGTCCACCAATTCGCTGCACTGCCTGTGCCAGTGAAAAGAATCTCACACGAATGTATGTAGCATAACACCCTAGAATGTGAACACCATCCAAGATAGCCACTGTATAGTTGGTGTTTTCGACACACTTTCCACAGAATGCATTGGGGTCCACATGAACGCATTAGTAGAGTTCAGCTGAGGGCTCCCCATGAGGCAACTAAGTGCAGAAGAAAGAGCTGCTTCAGAAGTTGATATTAGTGAGGGTGAGCTGTCAGAGGTCCACTGGCAACTGCAAGGGGCGAAAGCACCAGGCTGCAATGTCTTTCTGGCTAAATTCCTTAAAATCTTTAATGTCATGTGCTGTCGTACCTCCATTCAAGACTATGCTTGATGGGGTGCAGGGGATTGGCCTGCTCCCCCAAGACCTGAGCACAGCTGTAACCTGGTACTCCACCGGATCTCTTCTGCACATCATACTGGCCCATCTCATTCAAACATTGAGGTGAAGATTTTTGCCAAGGTTCTGGCCACTAGGCTGGCGAAGGCAATCAGATCAGTCATTCATCCCGCGCAATGTGGCTTCAAGCCAGGTAGGTCGGTTGGATACAGACCCAGATTAGTCCAGCTGAAGTTTTACCTTCTAAAGTTTTGTGCCAAGAGACCCGTTCACATTGGAGATGGCGATGAGGAGCAGGGATATCGTCGCGGGAGGCGTGGTGCGACAGGCTGCAGGCACCCAATGGCTAAGGCAAGAAAAAGCCAACTTTCTAAAAGTCCACAAAAATCTTCTTGATCAGCCCTTTAGACCGATTGTCTCAGGGTGTGGGTCAATTCACGAACCACTTGGTCAAGTACGTCATACTTACAGGACACCACGCACTTACTGAAATTGTTAGCAGATATTCTCTTTACAAGCAACCAAGTCTGGCTATGCACAGTTGATGTGGTAGCACTCTATACATCTATTCCAATCAAAGAAGGCATAAAAGCAATAGAGTGGACACTCCTCAAGGAGGGGGAAATGCAAGCTAATAAAATATTTTTCTTCATGCTCAAATTCGAAACTGAACACATTTTAAGCAAAGAAAGTTGGATGCAGAAGCTCATCATGTATCGTTGATACATTGATGATATCTTCCTTATTTGGCAAGGCGAACAACAGGATTTGGAAGAGCACTTGTAGGATCTCAATCGAAAGCATTCCAGAATACAATTCACACACAGTATTAAAAAATCGAGTATCAATTATTTGGACGTGGAAATTATGCTTGTGGAGACAGGCATCCAAACCAAGGTTTTCAAAAAGCCCACTGACAGAAATAACACACTACTTTACAGTAGTTTCCATCCACCAACTCTCAAACAGCACCTACCGTTTTCTCAATTCACCAGGATTAAACGCATTACATCAGACAACGACAACTGTGCCTCAACCATACATGACTACAAGCAACAATTTTCACAACGTGGATACCCACAAGAGGTGCTAGATCAAGCTGAACTACACGTACAAAAAATAGACAGGGCACAACTATTGGAAAAGCAACCTAAAGAGACAAAGGAAAGAAGTTTTTGTTTCCACATTCTCCACGAAGTCGCCGTCCATTAAGAACATCATCCTAAAATGGTGGGAATTACTACAAACAGAACCTGATTTTAGAGAAGCATTTGCCAATCCACCTCTATTCGCTTACAAAAGGTCCAGAACTATTATCCAAGACAGAGAAGACTGATGAAGCTGTCCACAGAGATATGTTGAAATGTTATAATTGTACACACTGTAATACATGCTGGTAGGAAAGAGTATTTCCCATCCATGGACAGGCAAGCAAATTAGTCTCAAACACACAGCGGATTGCAATACGCAATGTGTAATATACGCCATCAAGTGCCCATGCGGGCTATTCTATGTGGGCAAGACGGAAAGGAAGATCAGGACAAGAATTACAGAGCATAAAAGTCGCATCAGGACCAAGACTCCGAATTCACCTTTGGCAACCCACTGGAACAAGTGTAAACCCACAATCGCACAAGTAGGCTTCACAATTTTAGAAGTAGTGGTTCAGCATCCAGATAATGACTCGAGGAGGCTTTTGGCACAGCGAGAAACTTATTGGATACGATTCTTGGATACTCTGAACCCCAAATGTCTGAATGACAAACTGGAATTTGCCTGTTTTCTTCAACATTTCTCTCCATCAGTACATATCATTCTTCACTACTCCAGTTTAGACCTGTCCACCATCATTTATAGTTCAGATTCTTTGTTCTCTGTTTTTTAAACGCACTAAGTCCTTCCACAGTTTTTTTTTCATACCCCTGTTTATTAGCTTCTCGCAACAGCTCCTACAGCATCGTTTCACTTATATTCAGACCTTGACCTGGTCACTTACTTGGTCCACAGCAATTCATTCAATGACAAAGCGAGTCATTCAACGCCACTTGCCATCACATGCCATTCAACATACTCTATTGAATTACACTGCTCTGTGTTGGAGTGGTTTTTGAATTTTTGATTGTTTGAATTTTCAGAAACCATTGTACGAAACAGGCAATCCTCATGTATCCAGTTCTCAGTATATTCATATTCTGCTTCTGTGTAAGGCATCTTGTGAATGGAAAAATATGCATAGATCTTGTTAACTAATATGTAACACATATATTGTCAACAAACATCCTGTCCAGATTGTATTGATCTGAAATGTGCCTTCAAATCAAAGGTTGTTTCCTTATGCAGTATTATCATTTTATGTTATTTATGTTGAGCAAAAACAAAAAACAAAAAGGTTATAGTATTATTGATATTACGATCTCGCTGAACACACTCTATTCCAAGGAAGGCTTTGTATATTACATTGTGTTATGTTATTCTATTATTATATAGAGTGGGAATCTGAGCAAAGCATAAAATATGTAATTCTCATGTTACTTGACCTTGGGTGATTGAGCATAGTTTCCATCATTGGATACAGTATCAGATATTATTTAGAAATAAACGTGTATTTATTGTCAGATCCCTATTTATTTACAATAAGCTACGGCTTGACCATTACAGTATAATCTCTATGGTTTTTAGGTGCAAGGTTTACCCCAGGCTCACTTTCTTACTCACTCGGTTTGTACATCCGTTTCTGAGTATTTTTGGTGTAACACTTTATTGTTCACTTTTCCGAAGGACACCAACTCCACAGCATAGGTGTCTTTTTCCTTTTCACCGCACTTTTTCTTACTTCAGCACGCAACTTGTAGTATGGTCTCCGACACATCAGCCACGACGCGGTTCACCACAGACCACGTCTCGTAGGATTAACATTTGACAGCACTCGGGTAAGATTTAACTCTGGGGCAAGCACAAATACATAACTTTTGCCATTTGTTAACGATTTCACCAGGTATATTACGTAGCAGTTTTTTATGGTACCTTTTTCTTTACTAGTTGGGGCCAGATTTTGCGAGCCCGCATTCTTCACCGATGGTCATAATCTCTGTTACAGTAGCAAGGATCGGATTTTTATAAGGTTGGTACTACTTATTCCGACGATGAGTATACCACCATTTCACTAAATTCACGGCACAATCTACGGATGCATTTTGGGAATGGTGGTTTCTTTCTCCACACTTCTTGATTGATAACTCGTAATATGTTTTTTCACAAGACTCATGATTTAACCAGGGATACCACTTTCGGTTGCTCATATTAAGATTGCAACTGCAACCGCATCAGAGAATCTTTACTTTTTACCTTTTTCTTTTCTTTTTTTGTCGTTTCACCTAAAAACCGAGTTGATCTATACAGCACTTTGTTGTACATCTGGAGGCAAATAGAGATATCACATTCACCGTTTGGAGGATTTTTTCAGTTATGACCAATCTTTGTGCAATGGTTGGTGGCAGTCTTTCTTTTGTTTTCATACACATTGGGAATTGTCCCTCACGTTATGAGGTCAAGTAAATCACACAATACATCTAGATGTTAAAAAAATCCTATATTCTTTGATTGTAGATACCCCTGACGAAGGGCTTCTGTTTCAGCCCGAAATGCATTGGGATGAATTATACAGCTTGTCTCAAGAAAATGTCAAGACTGACTTTCAGTTGGAAGACTACTGTACAAGAATCATGTCTTTGAAATAAATCGACTTGATCAAGATTTTTTGTTTCACAGTGTTCAAATGTGTAGCATTTTGTTTGCTGGATACCATTGTCAATGTAATTTTCTTGTTCACATTGTTGAAGAGCATTCACCAGAGTTATAATATACAATAATCCCATCAAGGGATACAGTAGTGCACACTGTGTCTAGACCATTGGTTCTAGGTATTTCACAACTTTCTAAAAGTGGCATTTTCAGAATTGTAATTTAAAATCTGACTTCACCATAAATTAGAATTTTAAATTGTGATTCCAGAGACATCGAACATGAAAGGGTTACCTGTTCCCATTTGGAAATTCCACTTATAAAATGTAATAAGGTAATTCCAATGCGATCCTACAGGAGAGGTAGGCCTTGCAGTAGTGAAAACGAATTTAACCATTTTTTCACTACCAGCACATGTAAAACTTAACTGTACATGTCCAACTTTTTAAATACATTGCAACCTGCCCTCTGGGATGTCCAGGGTCTACCCTAGCAGTGACTTATATGTATTAAAAAGGAAGGTTTGGGCCTGGCAAAGGTTTATTTGGCAGATCAAAACAGCAGTTTAAAACTGCACACACAGGCTCTGCAATGGCAGGCTTAAATGGGTAACACAATCAGTGCAGCAGGCCCACTAGCAGCATTTAATTTACAGGCCCTGGGCAAATGTAGCACCACTTTACTATGGACTTATAAGTAAATTAAATATGCCAGTTGTGTATAAGCCAATTCTACTATGTTTTAAGGAGAGAGCACAAGCACTTCAGCGTTGGGTAAAGGGCACAGAGTCCTAAGGCCAACAAAAATGAATTCAGCAAAAAATAAATAGGAGGTGGAAGGCAAACAAATCTGGAGATGAACCTGCAGAAAGGGCCAAGTCCAACATGAACCCTCCACCCCCCCACCCACCAGCCAAAAGCCAGGGTAGACTAATCCCTGCTTAGGCGATACAACATGGACGAAGGCCCTGTCATGCAGGAGCATTTGTCAGTTATTTGCCTCACTAAACTCAGTTGATCCCTCAGTCTATATTCTCCTGAGCCACTAAACTGATCGATGGGGAACCCTACTCCTCACTGTGGACCCTATCTGTGCAGCACCTAACCTTAACTTCCTCAGAGATGCATCCCAGTAGGCAGACAGTACCACCACGGCCAACTAGGTGATTTGGCCTATTCCAAAGTGATGTGGCCCATTCCACCCCTTGGATCAGACTGTTGGCGCAGATCTGCAAAACAAACAAAGCATAAAGCGCGATATGGTCCTCTTCGACCCCCACTAGAACTCCCGTTGCTATGCATTGCAGCAGACCCATGTTGCCACAGGCTCAATCGGGAGGTCAAAGAGAAGGGTGGACAGGGAACAGCCCTGTTTGGTACCCCTCTGAATCGGGAACACCACGAAAGGAATCGTCATCCCGAATCCTGCCCGGGGGACCAGCATATAGTGTCCGGACATAAGATATAAAGTGGGGTCCAAAGCCCATTCAAACCATTACATCCCAAAGAAAATCCCAGTCAGAGGAGTCATAAGCTTTCTCAGGTCTATAAGGAGAAAAGCATTGGACCCCGGCAGCAAATGACGGTACGTCACCACAGCCTGTACTCTACGGATACAGTAGGGTGTCCCCACATTGATTGGGGTGGGTCAGCGTGGGGAAGACCTGGATGAGACGGTTGGCCAGCACTTTGGCAGATATTTTAAGCTGGAAGTTGATAAGTGAAATCAGGCAACAGGACACAAAATTAACTGGAGACCGCCCCCTTGTGCAGGACCACTAAGGTTGCCTCGCCTAACTATGTCGAGAAATGACCATTGGTTATCGCATCATTGTAGAGTGTCAACAAGTGGGGCAATAATGCTGGCTGAAGTTTCTTGTAGTACTCTACCTGAAATCCATCAATCAGGTCCTGGTGTTTTGCCAGAGTTCATAGCAGAAAGGGTTGCAGCAACCTCTTCAAGGGTAAATGGTTCATCCAGGTCCGAGGCGTCTGCCGCAGCATGAGAACGCAGTGGCAAATTTGCAATCAGAGGGGAAGAGTACTCTTGGGCGGTGAGCATATAATACGCAGTAGAAGTTTGCAAACGCTGCCGTGATATTGTGGGTTTCGGTTACCAATCCCCGCTCAAGAGCCCGAATACTAGGAACCACCCTGTTCACTAGGCCCCAGCCAGTACAGAAGCTTGCTTAACTTATCACCCTAGCAGTAGATCCTGATCTGAGAAGCCATCCAACACTGTCTGGACTCATCCAGGTAGAGCTGTCGCATTGAGAGCCTATCCAGTGCAAGGGACTGTGCCTCTGCCCACGCTATGCGGGCTTCCAGTTCCTCAATCTACAATAACTTCTGCCGGTCCTGGTTGTGAAAGTGAACCACTGCCCGCCCGAATGCTTTTCCGGCATCCCAAAGTATCCCCGGGGAGTCTACTGAACCCATGTTTACTCCCAAGAACGCGTCTAGTTCCCATGACAGGTATTTCACTGCAGCGCAGTCCAGGAGGTGCCACGCGTTGAAGCACCTGATCGGACGTTCCCCTTGGGCCTCCCGGCCCAGGTATGCAGTAACTGGGGCATGGTCTGAAATACCCCTGGAAAGGATCTCCGATGCCTTAGTGAGGAGAAAATCAGTAGCGGGCATTAAAACATAGACGATGCAGGAACTGGTCTTATGAGCTGAGGAGGTATGAATGTAAGCTTGTGTGCGGGTGTTCCAGGTGCGCCAGCCTTTGCAAAGGTCAAGGCAAGAAGCCCAATCCGTGAGGCGGAAAGCCGCGGGTGGAAGCCCAGTCTGGGCCCTCGAACTGTCGACAATGGAGGACATCATCATATTAAAATCCCAACCCACGATAGTGACCCCTCGAGGAAGGCCTGCCAATACCTGAATCACTGCATCGAACGTAGAGCCAGGCAGCTGAGGGGGCGGGGGGGGATATAAACCCTCAACAAATTTTGGGCCTGACCATTAATTACCCCCTCAATGGTGACTACCTGCCCCTGAGGGTCTGAGGAGCTGTGGGTGATCACCATGGGGTGATGTTTGTGAATCAGATTAGCTATGCTGCAGGAGCCTTTGGTGTGGCTGGCATGGTATTCCTTGTCATACCCATAACTGGCGAGGAGGGGTCATCGGGCCCCAAGGAGGTGCGTTTCTTGTAGTAGGAGCACATCAGGGGCATGACGTTTAGCAACACCCAAGACTGCACTCCGTTTAAATGGATCATTAAGACCGTTGACATACTATGTAATTAATTGAAGAGCCATGGGGCCTCGAATGGGCACAAGGGTCTGTGTAAAACCCAGGAGGTCATCCAGTGGAGTAGAAAGACCAAGCAATCACAGCCTGCCTGAAACAAAACAAACACACGGCCTAATGGGCCGAACCACCCTGAACAAATTAATCAATCAGGATTTTTATAGCGCGGCTAATCACATGCGAAAGTATCCAGGTCCTGGAGGTTCTGCTGCTTGGGTGAAATCAGTCAAAAAGCCAGGCCTTGAGTTCCTTCCTGAATTCCTGCAGGAGGGGAGGTGTGGGGGGAGGCCATTCCAGGCTCTTGCGGCCAGGTGGGAGAAAGAACATCAATCACTCTTGCTTTGGGGGATGCGGGGGGTTTGGGAGAGGTCGGCAGAGAGCTGGTGTCTTGAGGGTAGGTGGAAGCTCAGGCAGTGTTTAATGTATGCTGGTCCCTGATTGTGCAGTGCTTTGTAGGTGTAGCCTAGCATCTTGAATTGGCATCTCTTGTGCAGGGGGGCAGTGAATTTTATGAAGGTGAGGGGTTATATGGGTCGATCCTGGGGAGTTCAAGGATGAGTCAGGCTGCTGAGTTGTGCATGGTCTGTAGTCTTTTCAGTAGGTGTGTGGTGAATTCTGCGTAGACAGTGTTGCATAGTCCAGGAAGCTGGTGACGAGGGCTTGGGCAACGATGCATCTGCTGCTGACTAGGAGCCATTTAAAGATTTTCCAAAGCATGCAAGTGTGAGGAAGCAGGTTTAGGATACTGCGTTGACCTGGTTTTTCATGGTGAGTTTGATATCCAGAATGATGTCGAGGTTCCTGGCATGGCCAGTTGGAGTGGGTGAGGGTCCTAGTTCCACAGGCCACCAGGAGTCGTTCCACGGGGAGGTGTCGTTCCTTAAAATCAGTACCTCAGTTTTGTCAGTGTTAAGTTTAAGGCAGTTATCTTGCATCCAGTGGATGACATCGGTCATGCTCAGGCTGAAATTGGCCCTCATGGCAGATGGGTCTCCGGATAGAGACAGGATAAACTGGGTGTCGTCTGCATCTGATGATGTTGAGTCCGTCGGTCCTGACGATGTTGGCCAAGGAGGTCATGTACATGTTGAATAGGGTAGGTCTGAGGGACGACCCTGGTGGATGCTGCAGATCATGTTCTTAGGAGCCAAGGTGGACTCTCTGGGTTCTTCCTGTGAGGAATGATGCAATCCATTTGAGGGTGTCCTCTTGGATCCCAATATGATGGGATCTTCTTGATCAGGGTGTGGTGGAACAGGATGTCGAAAGCCGCTGAGAGGTCGAGGAGGATAAGGGCAGCCATTTCCCCTTGGCCTAGGAGAGTCCAGATGTCTGCGGCTGTGATTAGTGCCGTTTCCGTGCTGTGGTTGGAGGTAAAGCCCAAGTGGGATGGGTCGAGAAGGTCTTTGTTCTCCAGGTAGTCCGTGAGTTGACGGTTAATGGCCTTTTCGAGGACCTTGGCGGGAAAAGGGAGCAGGGAGATGGGCCGGTAGTTTTTTAGCTCTTTGGGGTCCGCGGACTTCCACCCTCCCCAGTTGCTGGTAAGTAGAAAGCACTTTATGAGGTTTCGCTGTGTAAATACATGGACAGTTGCAGAGAAGACTTGTATAAATATATGAAATTTATTATTTTTTCTCTGGCTATTTGATCCAATCTGTGTCTCAGTGGAACCCTTTAGTATAGGATAAAAAATTCTTTTCGTCCTATTTTCTGTCTCCCTAGTTTCTTTTCCTTCTCTTGGTATCTTTTGACTATTTGGTGTTTTTCTAAAAAAGTAATTAAATCATTGTTTTTAAGTATTGCGTAATAATGATATGTTGATGTTTTTAACAATTTATATCTTTTTATTGAATGTAATAATGACATGCTGATGATTTTTAATAACTATCATATTCTCTCTTTTAAGTATTTTTGTAAGAAAAACTCTTTGGAGACATTTTATGGATACTCATAATAAATAGTGAATTTTATTTACTCGTGAACGAGTTTTTGTTGTTTGCACTGTTGACTTACTGGTTTTGACATATATGTGGTATGAGTGTATATTTGTTTAGTTTATGCTGACTGAAGGAGGGCTTTTGATTTCGACTTTGAAGTAGAAAGCATAAGCCAAATTTTCATGTAGCTTTCAAACCTTTTACTGCCATTTCACATGAAGAACCAACTGTGAATTCGAATACATGCCAGAAAAATGAAAAAAATATATACATCGTTTTGTGATAAGTACTAATGCAGTTCTTTAAGCTACATTATTTCAGAATTTAAAGAAATTACATATACATGAACATATTTTCAATAAAACAAAAGAAATCAGTGACTGCCTTAGTTTAAATAAATTTACATTTATCATGAATTAAACTATACTTTGATAAAATAACCACTACAGAGTTAAATGTAATGTAGAGTTCCGCACGCCAAACTGTGTTAGGGAACGCCAGTCCGTGAAAAGATACATTATCTATAATTTTTCATCTTTGACATTTTGACTGCAACTGGATTACAGCTGTCAGTGGAAGCGGAGTAAAACAACGCTTAAAAATAGGTGGCGTCTCTTACCCTTGTGACAAGAATTGAACCCATTTATTTGGAGACTGCCTCTGGCTGATCAATATATTTGTACATTTCCGGCGATGATGATAGATAGATGATAGATAGCTGTACCAAAGCAGATAATGGGAGAGAGGAACAGGTGGAAATTGGATCCAACACAGAACTTGGGCTGGATGCGCTGCATCTAATCACATTCACGTGTGGGATGCAGGTAGGTGCCCCTGTTTTTAATATGCAGCAAATCAGATCAGCGAGGATAATAGGCGAGAGGCACATTTACACTTGATTAAATTCAGTTTGTTGGTCTGCCATACCATAGAATAGCACTTAGTGAACATATGGCGTGCATTTTGAACACCGTTTGACATCTGAAAAACAAACATATTGAAGTAGGCTCAAATATGCAAGTATGAGTGTCCAAGGGCAGGCACAAACAAGGATCAATGGAACATGGATTTGGCTACCTAACGTAAAATGCCTACATTCACAAGGTAAGCTACAACATTTAAGCAGTGCTTTAAAAGGGATGATATGGTTGGGACAGGAATAACCTCTGTATGGTAAACAGGCATGTTCCCCTGCCCAGATTATGCAGAGGAATCTGGTGTGAGAATGTAAGACTTTTTGTCCAAGTGAACAGTGGGGTAAAAACCGCTAAGCTGAGTTGCATAGCTAAAAAGAGTTGTAAACTGACGTGATCTGTACTTGATTCCAAATAATGCCTATGGCCACATCATCCTGGGAGACAATAGACATTAGAGAAATCTTAGAAAGAGGAGATGGCACCAGTAGTGGCTGTAGCATCTCACTGAATACTGCAACAGAGGTTACAACCCTGCAATTCCTATTGAATTGAATAGTATTTTATTTTGCTGTGAAATGAAAGTACCTTTTTTATAACAAAAAAACAAGCACTGGACTGGAAAATGCATTGTTGGTTGGCTGTTGAGTTCTTGGATCTTGTTCCTCACACTAACTTTCTGAGGAGCCTTTAACTGCTCGCCACCATTACCCTGACAGTCAAGTGTGGAAAGGGTTGTACTTGGCCACTTTGCAGAGCCACAGTAGGACTTACCCAAGGACATTGAAGGCAAATTACCTCAACCACCATAGTTGTAACTCAGTAGCTTCTGTCTGCCCTGTGCCCCCTCCCCCCCCCTCACAAGCAAGATACAACAGACTCTAAAAGGGGTGTGATCTTAAAAGCATATCTAAGAAACCACCACAGGAAACGTATTGTTATTAAGGGCATGACCTAATACATGTGAAATAGAATCCTGTGCTTGACCAATTCAAATACAAATTAAAGATATAAGGTAAAGTTATCAGTAAGTTAGCCGTGGCTTCTTGCTGACACTACCCTTATTCAGTCAAGGGTACAAAGGAGGTAACTTGATAAAACAACTGAAATAAATTAGTGTCTTATGCCCTGGGACACCAGTGATAAAAACAGTACCCAGTGTCTCACTGTGTCCACCGGTCACACAGGGGACTTCAGGTGGTGATAAGCTGCAGATTTGGCTTGTGACAGGCAATCCAGTATATTTTGTTTTCTTCACATGGTAAAGGGAAGAAATAGGCTGCTCTTTAGGGTCCTGCACCAATAAGCATTTTTTGCTCTTGCTCACTTATAATATTGTAAATAGCCCAAAAAACTAGAAAAGGTTGATTTGAATTATGCAAATGATGGAGCAGGACTCACAAATGAGACTTGCTCGGATGCAATCCTCTTAAAGTATTAATGTATTAAATTGTATTGTTTATACTAACTATTGCACACACGAATACAAATAGCAAGGAAGCTTGCTTATGTGTTTTTACTAACAAGTAACGCTTGTCTATTCTAAAATGGCCGCTTTGCGCGGGAACTTTACTGCGCATGTCTCAACCATATCACGTGGTGTGACGTCTTTCTTTGCTTGGTGGGAAAATTCTTGCTTCTGCGCAGTGTGATTTAAAATGGCTGCTATATGTTCTCACATGCTACAGCTTGCTTTTATGTTTTGTTTAAACTGTAATATTCTAACGCTATTAATGCGGGGATAAGTTTATAAGTAAATGGGAATAGAATAGACAGAGTGGGTATACAGTGAAACATTTTATTTGTGATTCTAATATTTTCTTCTTTGACTTTTATTAGTTCGTAAATGTTGGGCCTGGGGTTGATGAACTGAAAACTCGAATGACGTGGGTTCTGCGCATGCTCCTTGAAAGATTGCCCAGAGCGGAAAGGATGAAGTCAACCTGGACGTCGTCCAAGGCCATGACCTGATGGCCAATATTGTCATATTCATGAATGTTCTTATAAAATTGTAACATTGTACATTAAAAAAGCACAAACTTTGTCATGAGACAGGTGGGAAATAAAGCAAATGTATTAAATTTGAGGGGCGGTATTCTAAAACAAACCGCTTTAAGAAAAAGGAATTAAATGAATATGGTGTGAGGATCAACCCCCTGTCCCTGTCCAATCCGAAGTAGTGGCCCCATAAGTTAGCAACATTAAGGGGAGGTACATGGGCGTAGAAGGGTATAATAGATATAGTAATAGCAATTAGCATTAGAGAGAGGAGAGAGAAGGCTCTGGCACCAGACATACGAGCTGATCGATTGAAGACTGAACCGCTGTCCAGAGAGGTCCTGAGGTGGGGGCGGCGAAATCCATTAGAAGGAAGAAACGGGAGAATCGAGGAGAAGCGAAGTACCAGAGAGGGGAACGACGCAGGCGTCGTGGGTAGAGAGGTCACCGGTCCTGTCCTGATCCGGGAGGAGTCTTTTTGTTCTTCATCCTTCCAGGGTCCTATCTTTCCAACTCCTTGGCCAAGGGGTTTGGTTCTCGCACTTTAGGTAAATATATGCAACCTTTAGTTGCGCTGCTGTCTCTATCTTCTCATTTCCTAAGGGACCGTCATTGATGAATAATTAATTCTTGTGCTTTACCCTTGATATGCGATCTAAGTATCATGTGGCTTTGTATTTTACTCTGCTAAATCTTTAGATAAACATTTTAGAACTTCTTGACTTTGTGATTATTTAGAAATTATGAATTGTATGGAATGTCACTCATTTTAAACTTCCCAATTATCAAAGGGTTCATCGGTAAGTCATTACTCTTCAATCAGAAGGTAATTGGTAGCAGGGATTTTGATAAAGAGTACCAACTGACCCACCAGCGGAAATTGCTAGCGTAGTATGAATGTATGGCCCCAAAGTGAGTATTTGTGTATGAATGCTTGATGCTAGTAACCCGCTGGATCAGTTGTTCTGGTAGCAGAGGACGGTTATGGTTGTGCTTTGTTAATTGGGTAATGAGAATTTTATTTTTATGAACTAACATCCGCTTTTTGTTTAAAGTTTGTTTTATGTTGTCTAGAAATCCCCGGGGAAAATTGAGAAGCGGTTGGTAAGTGGAAGCCATACTGCAGTGAGGTTATCTGTCAGGCAGAAAAAGTACTGAAAAGTTAGGTAGGGCTATCAGTACTTGTTAGGGACTCTATGTGTGTGAGTAATAGCAAGGGAATATGCTAGTGAAAGTTTGATGTTATATCACCTAGAAAGGGTAACATTGAAGGAGTAACAGGTATTTCTAAAGCTTGCGTGAAGAGTAGACGGAAAGGTTTTACTCAGAGAGTATGATTAGTAAACGGAAGAGTTTTACTAAGAAGTGAGAATCTATCTTTTCAAATTAGCGAAACTGACACGATAGCGAATGTTTTATGTTGTTACTGAATTTTAATAAGAAACGTAGAAGAAATTAAAGTTTTGCGTAAAATTTTGTAAAGGGAGGGTCAGCTGCCGGAGAGGAAGCTGACGTCACAAAACGCTGCGCTGGGATTGGCTGAAAGCGCGGGCGTAGAAGGACTCTTGTAAAGGAGGGGTCAGTAGTCAGGAGCAATACTGACGTCACAAGTGCCGCGCTATGATTGGTTGAAACAGCGAAGGACAGAAAAGCGCAGATTGTAAAGGAGGGGTCGTCAGAAAAGACGTCACTGAAAGGCCGCGCTAGGATTGGCTCAGAATAAGAAGTTAGCTGAAATCTGATTGGTAGTTACCACAGAAAGCCGAAATTTTAGTGGATAGTGGAAATTGTATGTTTAAACGCGATCCGACTTTAATAGGAACTCGTCCGGATAGGAGATTCCTAGGCTTTGCAGAATATAATTTTATACATCAAGATTTACTCAGAATGTACGGAGAAAAGAGAAAAATGTCACTTCTACAAAAGGTTAAAAATTATTTTAAAAAGGACAAAATAATAAAGACTAGGGAAAGAATTATTATTCCACCAGCTTAAACGCCCGCATCATTCATGATGATGGAGAGAGGTTATCATACTTGTGTATGTTTAGAAAATTGGATAGAATATACTAAAAATGATGGAATATTAGCATTTCCTGATAATGGTACTTTCAATGGGAGAATTCTTCAAAATTTGAGATTAAGAATGAATGACTTAGAACCCAGACCTAGACTAACTCAATACGAAGCCTTAGAAGAGTGGGAAACCGAGGCATTTGAACGAGACCGATCCAGAAGTAATGGGGGTTATCGGAGATTTTTTCCCAGATACCAAAACGAGTCAAGGGACAGTCAGATGAAACAGTGGAGAAGAGCAATGCTTACAGAGGGACTGTATCCCATAATACTGGCAGAAGAATCATTAGGGAGTAAATGCACAGAAAAGACCAAACATTTGGCTAGATTTGGAGATTCCGAAGACGAATTTATGGAAGATTTATTAAAGAATCCACCACCGTATCAAGAAGGGACAAGTGGTTGCACCCCAAGTGCACCATTGTTACGGACACCCTTGGTGCCTGAAGTATTACATGATTCACCAGTTAGTAGAGTGCTTCACGATAAAGAAAAGGAAGTGATAGATAGAAACAGAGCAGAATTAATTCAAAAAGTAACTCAATTAAGTGTTCACCCTGATTCATTGACCATACCTGTAACAATTGGACCAGTGGTTCCCTTATATGGGGACAAGACAATTTATCCTAAACCTCTAGTTGTACCTACACCTGTGAATGTTCCTAAACCCGAAGCAGTAGTAATGGTTGAGGATCACTTTAGTGATTGTGAGTCTATGATTTCATTAATGGACTTGCCCATTCGAGATTCTGTAAATAATACTCCAAGAAGAGTAACACCTAGTTGCTCCAAAGATGTAAACATAGTAACCTCATCAGGAACTAAAAGTGCCACAGTAGTTACACCTGAAGATTTAGAAAGATGGGCACAAGGATCAGACAAACAGAATTCACCCCCAAAGATCATGGACATTTATAAATTAAAAGTTGAATTAGAAGAAATTATAGCAGGAAATGTAGGAGTAGATCGCCTAAATACCTACAATGAAGAAGAATTATTGTTCGTATGCAGAAGCATCACAAGAAATGCAAAAATATTTCATGAGAAATTATCAGATTTAGCTCAACAGATGGGAATTGAAATAGGGAAGTCAAAAGTATTACAAAACCCTATAGAGCAGATTTTTCAGACAAAGATTTAGAGAATATGAATGCCTCAGGAAGGAAATTACAAGTAAAAGAATTAATGACAGTTTTGCAGAAATGGGGAGAGTTAGATAAATGGAAAGTTAGATGGACAAAGAAAAAGGAAGAAGCACGATATAGTAAAACCACTTCAGAATATTTAATGAAGGAAGCAGGGAAAGGAGATCAAATGTTCCCGATGCGAGAAGTTCCAGGAGGGGGATATGTACATGTCCCATGGAGCAGACAGGATATTTTATCATTTACGAATGATTTCCCAAAATTGAGAGAAAAGCCAATTGAATGGTACAGGCAGGTTGAGAGGTTTGTGAAGGTGTCAAAGGTGTTGTTGAAAGACTTGGATGGTTTGTTTGACATAGTGGTACCTGCAGATTTGTGGACAGATTGCAAAATCACAATTGATTGGCCTAGTGAGGAGTATCCTAGAGATCCAAAGACAGGTGCCCCATCTAACGTTGTAATGAAAAAATATCAGCAGGTGATAACATATTTGAAGGGGAAAATACCACCAAAGGAAACAGATTGGGTGAAAATAGACAGAACTACCCAGGAAGCCAGTGAATCGGTACATGTCTATTATGAGCGTTTATTGCAGGTATTTAAGCAGTATAGTGGATTTGAGGACATTGGAGATAAAAACATGAGTCAGTTTGTTTACCGATTTGTTTACGGTCTAAAGCCAGAGATTTGTCAGATGATTAGGCAGCACATGTTGTGCTGGCAGGGAAAACCTATTGACGAAATTTTGAAATATGTGAAATATTGTGGAGATGACATTGAGGATAGACACAAGAAATTGCAAGAGAAGGTGATGTGGGCTCAGGTGAAAATGGCTGAGCGACAGGGAATTAATTTGGATAATCCAAATGATAATCAAGGAAAAGATTCTGGAACGAATGGTGACACTGGGAACGGAGGAAAAGTGAGCGGACGAATGAGCAGGGAAGAGGCTAAAAAGAAGTTTCCTTGTCATGGATGCGGAAAATTAGGGCATTGGAAGGATGAATGTAAAAAGATTCGGAATAATAATGGCCCAAATCAAAATTTAAATCCACAGACGCAGAATGACTCACAGCAGGGTGTAAATCCTCAGAGTCAGTTGCCACCTGCACCTATACAGGGTAATGTAAGCAGAGCAAAGCACGGTACAGACGTCGGATATCAAGGAGGAAGTGGTAAGAATGATTATGTAACATCACAATTTCTTTTACAGGACGATTTTGATACCTATAATTTATGACGGTGCCTGGGAGAGGGGAAGAAGGAGTGCGTACTTGGTGCATCCTTACCGGTAGATCAGTCAGGTCCATATGTTGAAGGAAATGTGAAAGGTAATGATATTACTTTTCTTTTGGACACTGGTGCTACTAGGTCTACTGTGAGAACAGCAGACATCCCAGACCTTCCTCTCTCTGGAGAAGCTATCCAAGTTGTGGGAGTGGCTAATCAGAAGATTAGAACACCTCTTACCGAACCAATGGAAGTAAAAATCGGAAACTTTAGAGAAATGCATAAATTTGTAGTATGTGATTCCAGTCCAGTAAATTTATTGGGCAGGGATTTGCTCTGTAAGATGAACTGTACACTTTTCTGCACACCGGATGGTGTGGCAATTCAGACCCCAGATGAAGACCATGTATATAAGTTTATGATTGCAAAACAAGGTACAGAAGTAGATGAGATGTTTTCTTTGATAACAAAAGACGAATTACCAGAAGAACTGAAAACTACGGTGAATTCCATAGTATGGGATTTCACGGGAAAGGAAGTGGGACTTATGGCCAAAATAGATCCAGTGAAGATTACTGTAAAAGAAGGTGCGATTTTCCCAAACACCCGACCATATAAAATGAGTGCAGAAGTAAAGGCAGGAGTCATTGAAGAAATTGACAGAATGGTAAAACAAGACATATTAAAGGAAGTAATGAGTAGCCCTTGTAACTCACCAATCATGGGTCTAAAGAAACCCAGTGGAAAATATAGGATCGTTCAAGACCTGCGCAAAATAAATAAGATTGTGGAACCTTGTTGTCCTATAGTACCAAATCCTGCAGTAATCCTATACCAGATTCCTTGGAGTGCAGGATGGTTTACTGTGATCGATTTATGCCAAGCATTCTTTTCCATACCATTGCATCCAGATAGCCAGTATCTATTTTCATTTAAATTTGAGAACAAAGTATATGTATGGAATCGTGTTCCTCAGGGGTAAACGGAAAGTCCTTCCATCTTTAATCAGATATTGAAAAAATGTCTAGAAAAACTGGTGATGCCAGGAAGCTCAGTTTTAGTGCAGTACATAGACGACTTACTAGTGGCATCTAACACCAGAGAGGACTGTGTTATGGACACTATTGCACTATTAAATCATTTAGCTGAAGAAGGGCATAAAGTTTCACCTGAAAAATTGCAGTTCTGTACTACGGCAGTAAAGTACCTAGGACACCAAATTGAGAGGGGCAGAAGGAGAATAACAGAGGAAAGAATAAAATTAATAAAGAAAATGCAGATGCCTGTCTCTCAACGAGAAGTAAGAATGTTCCTTGGAATAGTAGGGTACTGTAGACAATGGATATTAGGATTTTCTCTACTAGCAAAACCATTGATTCAAATGATGAAAAAGAAGGCAAAAGATCCAGTTGAATGGGATGATGAAAGTGCAGGAGCTTTTGTAAAATTAAGAAATGCTTTGTGTGCAGCCCCTGCCCTAGGCATGCCTGATTATAAGAAAAAATGTGCATTATTCTGCCATGAAAGAGAAAATTGTGCACTTTCAGTCCTAACCCAAAGACATGGTTTGACCAGACGTCCTATAGCATATTTTTCTGCTACATTGGACCCAGTGGCAGCTGCGTTGCCTGGTTGCTTAAAAGCAGTAGCTGCTACTTGTTTGAGCATTGAACAAAGTGAGTCAATTGAAATGGGACACCCTGTCAAGGTGTTCGTCCCACATGCGGTTGTGATTTTGCTGACCAGAACCCGAACTCAGCATCTTACCCCTAGTCGACTGACTAAGTATGAAAGAATAATATTGGGTGCTGAAAATGTGACCATTGTAAGGTGTACAATAGTAAATCCAGCTACCTTACTACCAGACCCATATCATGAGGAAGTTAAAGATGACGAAGAAGAGCATGATTGTTTACAAATCACAGAATTGTGCACAAAACCGCGTCCTGATATTCAAGAACTACCTCTCAGGGAGCCAGACAGGGAGCTGTTTGTTGATGGCTCATGCCAAAGGCATGAAGATGGAAAACTAACTGCAGCATATGCAGTATGTGAACTAACTGAAATAGTCGAAGCATCCTATTTACCAGGGGTAAAATCGGCACAAATAGCTGAATTGATTGCTTTAATAAAAGCTTGCAAAATTGGGAGGAACCAAAAGGTAACTATATTCACTGATAGCCAATATGGTTACGGGGTTGTGCATGATTTTGGCCAATTATGGATGCAGAGGGATTTCATGACTTCTTCAGGATCCCCCATTAAAAATGGACAGTTCGTAAAAGAACTACTGGAAGCAATACAATCACCGAAAGAATTGGCTGTGGTGAAATGTGCCGCACATCAGTCAGGAGATGACTGGGTGGTAGTCGGCAATAGATACGCAGATCTGGTGGCTCAACATTGTGCCAAAAACAGATTAGCAGTAAACAAGAGGGTGGAAAGAATGGGAATCAGCTGCCAACTTATGCTGTTTGCACCTCCCGAAACATGGAATGATGTAAAAAGATTGCAAGATGATGCTGATGAGAGCGAAAAGAATATATGGATTAAAACAGGATGTACTCAAAAAGCAGAGGATGATGTATGGATTTGTGCTGACGGCAGACCAGTCATGCCTGATTGTCTGCTTTCACAAATGGCTAGGATGTATCATGGAGACACACATGTAGGGAGAGATGCAATGATCAGGCTCTTTAGACAAAATTGGTTCAATCCAAAGTTTAGGGCAGTTGCAGAGAGTCTTTGCCAGAGATGTCTAATTTGCCAAATGTATAACCCAGGAAGAAAAACAGTAATTGGGTTTGGGAAAATTGGAAAGGCAGAGGGTCCATTCATGAGACTGCAACTTGATTTCATTCAGTTACCACCATGTATAGGGCTGAAATATGTACTAGTCATAGTGTGTCTATTTTCCAAGTGGGTGGAGGCATACCCTACCAGAAGGAATGATAGTCTTACAGTCGCAAAGTTGTTACTACGCGAACTAGTACCTAGATTTGGTTTTCCAGTAACTTTGGAATCAGATAGAGGAAAACACTTTAACAGTGAAGTGGTTCAAATACTCTGTGAAGCATTCCATATTGAATAAAAGTTACACTGTGCATATCGCCCAGAAGCTTCTGGAGTGGTGGAACAATTGAATGGCACGATAAAATCCAGACTGGGAAAAATGTGTGCTTCAACATCATTAGATTGGCCAGATGCATTGCCTCTTGTTTTAATGGGACTCAGAAGCATTCCTGATGGAAACACCGGATTGAGTCCGCATGAGATAATAATGGGAAGAGCAATGAGACAATCACATGTACCCACGAATAAACTGCTGAATATATCAGATGATATGGTTCTGGATTATTGCAAAGGACTGGCTGACTTAGTGCGTTCTGTCTCATCAGGTTGGAGAAGACGCAGTTTCCAGGCAGCCTGAACAAGAACATGATCTGAGTCCCGGAGACTGGGTGGTAGTGAAGAATCACACCACAAAAACGTGTCTATCACCCAGGTGGGGCGAACCATGTCAGGTCATACTGATTACGAACACAGCAGTGAAGTGTGCAGGATTTCCTAATTGGATTCATGTAAGCCACACCAAAAGAGTACCAGATCCTGAAGAAGAAAATACTCAGATAATATCAATTACTGAGGAAGCTGAAGGTTGCCCAGCTGAAGAATCTCAGGTTCGAGATTCAAGGGAAGCTGACGAAGAACAACCGAGCACAAGTCAGGACTGGATACCAGTGGTGGAAATACCTGAGATCTACTACAGAATAAGAAGTCAAGTAAATCTAGAAGAAATTGAAGAAGATCAGATAGGTGAAGAAAAAGCGGCTCAGGAAGAAGAAGAAGAACAAACCCAAGAACCTGAGCAGGAACAGATAGGGAGAGGAAACTGGGCTCAAATTAAAGAAGAACGAACAGACTTTGAGCAGGGACAGTCAGGTTTAGAAGAATCCGGTCAGGCTGCAGAAGTTCAAAGTGCAATAAGCCCTGATCAGAACCAGTTAGATCAAGAAAAATACACAGAAGAAGAAGATCTTGAAAATTTGGAGAATGAAATCGTAAATCAAGAACAAGATCAGTTACTAGAAAATAACAGTGAAGCAACTGAAGAGAAAACTATAAGACCTGAAAAGGAACAAGTAAAAGATACTGAAATCGAAGAAAACCAAATTGTATCACAACTTGAAAATAAAAGAATTTCTGAAAAAGAAATAAGAAGAGAAGAAACAGTACAAGCAAAGAAAACAAGAAAAGGTGATCATTGGCCTAGTGTCATTAAAAGAGTAAATACCACATAACAACCAGAAGTGAAGACCCAGAACAAGTGAATGAAGTAACAAGCCAAACGGGACAAGAGAATAAAAGTGGAAAACGAAGAAGCAAAAGACTGAGACTTGTAAATAACAAATTTAAAGGTCCTGATTGGACTTATATTATTCTCGAAGATTACGAAAGTTCAGAATCAAGTGAAAGTGGTGACGAAGGAACCAGTGCAGAACTGACTTATGAAAAAGAAATAGAACCACCTTGAGAACGTGAAAGGACTTGAAGAAAACGATAAGAGCAATTTTCCTTGTCAAAAATGACTGACGATAGAGTTACTGGGAGACCAAAGCAGAAAGGTTGTAAAAGATGTTGTGCTATATGCATATGCAACCTGGTAGTGATGCTTATAGTGTGGTTAGTTGTGATCGTAGCAATTCCTTATCTTATGATAATAGATAGAAAGATTAACAACGAAACTAAGGAAAGAACAGATAACGTGAAAAGCAATAGAGTACAACTAAAGGCAGAAGACGAACTAGAATTACATCATGAAGTGACAGATACCGACACTAGTTTAAATGTTTTCACAAAGTTATTATTTCAATATGTAGATACTATGGAAGTTAGTAATTGTTATGTTTGTATGAAATTACCTGAATCAGTAGCAGAAGGGTTAACGTATCATCTCTTACCACTAACTTATGGCATATCATGTAGTGTACTGACTAGTTTATTCTATAGAACAGGGCGACTTCAGTATTATTATTCAAATATAGATGTGATATTTTCTGAGGTTCCGATTCGAAAGAATATGAATCCAGTGCTTAGTAGCAAAGATGCACAGTTTATGGGAGAATTTTTCTTAACAATGAAAACAATAGACATAACACATGCACATAGAAGCAATCTAACATGTTCAGTACATGAAGAAGAAAAGATATTTTTGAATTTAGTGGAGAGTAGAAGACAAGATTTCCAAAAGAAAGCTTCTGAGCATAAGGCTCATTTACCACCTTGGGCTGAGAAAGAAGGTAGTTACACACCTGGCAAGGCTCAAGCTGCTATGGCTCTAGATTTTGTAAAGACAGGGAAAATTTGTCTACATAGGTTAAAGACTGAGTATAACAATATTTTCATCAGTACCAGTGAATGTGAACACAATTTCTTAATTATTGGAGGTTGGGGACTTAAGGGAGGAACAGATTCAGTTTTCCCTGGAATCTATTATGTATGTGGGAATAAGGCTTACTTTAGGCTTCCTGCACGGTGGTATGGAAGTTGTTATTTTGGGATAGTATTTCCAAAAGTATACCACGTAAAAAGAAACACTGGCAGCAATGAAAATACTAGTGAATTAACACGTAGAAAAAGAGCTAGTTTTTCAGAAATTATAGGTGATATATTTGGTGCATTGATACCTTCAGTGGGAATAATTCTGAATTCAAGGAAAATATGTAAATTATCTACAGTGGTTGATCGTTTATCAACTGACACTGCGGGAGGATTTCTAATGATTAATGCAGAAATGGTTGCGATTAGATCTATGGTTATGCAAAATCGACTTGCTCTTGACATTATTTTGGCAAAAGAGGGCGGAGTCTGTAAATTATTGAAGACAAAGCACTGTTGCACTTACATACCTGATAAGAGTGCAGAAATTGGGACATATATACAGAATATAACAAAACTTGAGAAGGATCTAAAACCACTGGAAGTTGATAGTGTATGGGAAAGATTGACCAGTAGTATTAGGTCAATTGGTACCTGGTTTGCTAATATAGGGAAAGGACTTATAGGTAAAATATTAGTACCCTTAGCAGGGTTAGCAATAATAGTATTTTCAATAATAATATGGTGCAAATGTTGTAGGAGGAAGGAATCATATAAAATGACAGAAAAAGGAAAGAAGAGAAAGTTTGATGAGATTGAACTTGAAGATTTAAGAAGTGAATTATACAAGAAACTGAAAGGAGATGTGAAAGGTAGAAAGTGTAAAAATGAAAATGAAACTATAATATGCTAAAGGTTGGCATCTGATTGTGGGTAGTATTTTGATGGCTCAGAAACGCCATCAGAGAGGGGATTGATGGAGCAAGGACTCATAAATGAGACTTGCTCGGATGCAATCCTCTTAAAGTATTAATGTATTAAATTGTATTGTTTATACTAACTATTGCACACACGAATACAAATAGCAAGGAAGCTTGCTTATGTGTTTTTACTAACAAGTAACGCTTGTCTATTCTAAAATGGCCGCTTTTGCGCGGGAACTTTACTGCGCATGTCTCAACCATATCACGTGGTGTGACGTCTTTCTTTGCTTGGTGGGAAAATTCTTGCTTCTGCGCAGTGTGATTTAAAATGGCTGCTATATGTTCTCACATGCTACAGCTTGCTTTTATGTTTTGTTTAAACTGTAATATCCTAACGCTATTAATGCGGGGATAAGTTTATAAGTAAATGGGAATAGAATAGACAGAGTGGGTATACAGTGAAACATTTTATTTGTGATTCTAATATTTTCTTTGACTTTTATTAGTTCGTAAATGTTGGGCCTGGGGTTGGTGAACTGAAAACTCGAATGACGTGGGTTCTGCGCATGCTCCTTGAAAGATTGCCCAGAGCGGAAAGGATGAAGTCAACCTGGACGTCGTCGAAGGCCATGACCTGATGGCCAATATTGTCATATTCATGAATGTTCTTATAAAATTGTAACATTGTACATTAAAAAGGCACAAACTTTGTCATGAGACGGGTGGGAAATAAAGCAAATATATTAAATTTGAGGGGCGGTATTCTAAAACAAACAGCTTTAAGAAAAAGGAATTAAATGAATATGGTGTGAGGATCAACCCCCTGTCCCTGTCCAATCAGAAGTAGTGGCCCCATAAGTTAGCAACATTAAGGGGAGGTACATGGGCGTAGAAGGGTATAATAGATATAGTAATAGCAATTAGCATTAGAGAGAGGAGAGAGAAGGCTCTGGCACCAGACATACGAGCTGATCGATTGCAGACTGAACCGCTGTCCAGAGAGGTCCTGAGGTGGGGGCGGCGAAATCCATTTGAAGGAAGAAACGGGAGAATCGAGGAGAAGCGAAGTACCAGAGAGGGGAACGACGCAGGCGTCGTGGGTAGAGAGGTCACTGGTCCTGTCCTGATCCGGGAGGAGTCTTTTTGTTCTTCATCCTTCCAGGGTCCTATCTTTCCAACTCCTTGGCCAAGGGGTTTGGTTCTCGCACTTTAGGTAAATATATGCAACCTTTAGTTGCGCTGCTGTCTCTATCTTCTCATTTCCTAAGGGACCGTCATTGATGAATAATTAATTCTTGTGCTTTACCCTTGATATGCGATCTAAGTATCATGTGGCTTTGTATTTTACTCTGCTAAATCTTTTGATAAACATTTTAAAACTTCTT
Source organism: Calotriton arnoldi (assembly GCA_963921515.1). NCBI lineage: Eukaryota > Metazoa > Chordata > Amphibia > Caudata > Salamandridae > Calotriton > Calotriton arnoldi. The sequence continues at coordinate 575,691 of CAWUFW010002175.1, read as the reverse complement.
GACTTTGTGATTATTTAGAAATTATGAATTGTATGGAATGTCACTCATTTTAAACTTCCCAATTATCAAAGGGTTCATCGGTAAGTCATTACTCTTCAATCAGAAGGTAATTGGTAGCAGGGATTTTGATAAAGAGTACCAACTGACCCACCAGCGGAAATTGGTAGCGTAGTATGAATGTATGGGCCCAAAGTGAGTATTTGTGTATGAATGCTTGATGCTAGTAACCCGCTGGATCACAAAGATTAAGGTGTGATATCATCTGCTGCGATGCGGAATGTGATGATGACTTCAGAATGTCTTGGGTAATCTTTCAAAGTAAGGGAACGAGGCTGTGCAAACGAGAGCCAGTGACTTAGGAATTAGTTGTAGAAAAACCTCAGATGTTAAAACTCACTTATTGCACTGTTGAATTTATTATACCTATTAACATGGAGATACCCTCAGCAGGCAATGTTCTGCCTTCTTTTGGGCCTTCTGGTGTGCTTCAGAGCCAATGATGCCTCCTGGTCTTTCAACTTCTTCCCTCTAGTAGCTCTTTCTCTGGTATTTGCCAGTTTCACTGATCTTGTTGGCACTGGTTCGACCTTGAAGACTCCTGTTCTGCTGCTGGAGACCTTGTCCATTTGTTCAAGTACAGCATCTGGCATTGGCCTTGGGGATTGGGTCATTCTCAACTCCACTTCCTGTTTCCCCTGTTACTTGGTGCTAGGAGAACGTTTGACTGATACCAAACATTTGGTGATAGTTTGTGTGAATCATGAGCCACCACTAGATGTGCTGATGGTTTTCCATGACTCTGGGTGTTATTTTACCTCAGTTCCATAAGTCTGGGTGTTCTTTTACCCCTGGTGCAGGCATCAAGCTGTAGCCCATCACTGTGTCACATTGTGGCGCTTCTCATTCCTCTCACTCTGTGAAGAGGTTCGGCTTAGATTTTCATTTGACATTCAGGGTAGTGAGGGAAAGCAGGAGACTATGCAGCAGCAACGGGTAGAACAAAAATGAGCACCCCACTGGGTGGACAGTGAGTCAGAGAACAATGTCAAGTTCAAAGGAAGTGGGGCCACAGGCAGGGACTTGCCTTTTGAGTGGGAGTTGTGGCAGGTGGGCAAATTACCCTGAAGTGGATAGAGGCAAAATGATCACCAGAGGTAGGCCAGGCCACTAAGTTGTCTCCCCAGATTCACTGTGAGAGCAGGACCTGTAATAGGACCTCAAGGAACAAAAGCTCCCCTGACCTGTGCAGGACCCTGAAGACATCTAGACCCTCGCTGGATGAAGATGAGACAAGGTCAAGCAGGAAGTTTGTAAGAAGACTAGGCACATACTGGTGCCTAAAGGCCAATCACTGCCATTGAAAATCCTAGAGTACTCCGGATCTGAATTGAAGGGTGCAGAGAGAAAAAGGAACAGATTTCAGCACACTGGTTTACACCTTATTTGACTCTGTGACATCATGACTGTGAAAGGAGACAGAAGCGAGACAGAGCCAAGGTGCTACTTGCTGATGCCGAAGATCTGTTTGAACTATCTAGATCTGTTCTAGTGGTTGGGCGTATTCATGAGGTGAAAAATCTGTAGCTAGAATTATTGATCACAATGGCACTTTATACCACTCAGAAACAACAGGGATGATTGAGAGACATGATAAAATGCTGAAATAAACAATACATTGGACAAGAGCAAATGGGAAATTTTCAAGCAAAGAACTGCTGACTAAAATAGAAATGTTATTGGCCACCTCCAAATACAACAGGCAGGGTTGTTTAGACGTAGGATACCAAACTCAGTCATGAGTCCAGCTTGGGTGATTGAAAAGAGGTCAAGAGAAGGCAAAGTAATCTCCAAACGAAAAGATTGGAGAAATACAGAGAGCAAGAGAACATAAAAACTCTGAAGAAATGGTTTAATCAAAAGTGGCAAACGTTACCAAGATAGAACTGGGAGACTGTAAAAAATAAGAAACCCGGAAAGTCGGAATCGTCGGTCTGATGACGGTCTTTAAATTATTTACTAACGCGGTAAAGACTAAAGAGTTGAGGATTTAAACAGAGTAATTAAAATGAGACAAAGTAGTGAAGGAAAGGGAAGATAAAAAGAAAAGTAGGTCGGTTGAAAGACTTGTGGGTGGTCACAAGCAAAAGGGGCAAGGATAGGAGCGGAGAGAAAGAAAAGAAGAAACCAAAAAGCAAGGAACCATGTATATTAAGTCATCTTGAAATTCCTCAGAAGTATTAAACATACACATAAATATAAATAAGTATTACGTAATTATTTCTATTTATTCTCTCTGTAGTTATAATGTAAACTTGTAACTCTCCAAGTGTCCTGCTAATAGCATTTATCGTTAAAAATGATTGTGAAGGGGCAAGGTGTGTTGTAGCCCATGCTGAGAAGTAACAAGACGACTGGAACACTTTGTCAGGAATGTATCAGTAAGATGATGATGTCTTTATAATGTATTGGGGCATCTTTCGTGTACTGGGGAGAGTCAGGGAATGTGCAACCAAGACACCTGGAAGGCCAGAAAAATATTCGGCTATGGAAATAACGGCTGTGGCTGAGGCATTAATGGTAAAAAACTTGAGTTGTTGAAAACTATTTTTGCACTATTCCATTTTATATCGTTTCACATTAGTCGTTTTCAAATAACTACACAAATTCTTGTAAGATTCACCTTGTACTTGATTTCCCCCCTGTTTCCACTGCACTGGGGGACGGGGCAGGGATACCCACTTCCCCTTACTACTCACACTAGCGATCCAACTTCAGGTGGGATGGCTGAGAATAGACGCCTTGCCAGAGGCTTAGAATGGGCACCTGGGATCTCAGATAATATTGCATTATATGTGGACGAGGTCCTAATTTTTCTGTACGATCCCCCAGAGTCAGGGTCCGAGCGCTTCAGAATCTGGGGATTTTTGGGGCTTTCTCTGGGCTAGTTATCAACAAACCCAAATCAGTCATCTACCCGATGCGATATCCTCTATTGGTGCTGCACTGGATGGATGGCATCCAGGTCCTCACATGAGGGCTTCCAATACCTGAGGGTCTATGCAACAGAGGACCGTGTGCAAGCCTGGGTGTGCAATATCTTGACACACCTAGAGTAAGTGACTCGAGATGTAGGGTTCTGGACGATCCTACCTTTATTGATCCTAGGGCGCTCGGGAATATACAAAATGGTTATTCTGCCTCACGTGTTATATCAACTGCAGAGCTACCCCTTTCCACTCCCACACTCCCTGTTAAGGAGACTGAAGGCCTTGCTGCGGGACTTTTTTGTGGCAGCACTGTACCACTTGGGTAGCCCTTTCCAAGAGCTACAAATCCAATGGAGGTAACACAACACCGGACATACTCTGGTACTACAGGGCATCTCATCTCATTATTATCAACGAATGGTGGTTTGATACTGTGGTTGACCCCGCCTTTGCCACTGAAAAATGGGCAATGCAAGGGACCCTTCTTTTGCATCTGTTATACGGGGGACACCTAAGGGCGACCTCCCGATTGCAACTCAGGTGACTTTCCAGGTATGAAGGGAGACCCATAGAGTTCTTGGATGGGCAAAAAGTCTAACACACAAGGCTCCACTGTGGTATAGAGCCTGGCTGCCACAGATCATGGCTTTAGAGGGCTTTAAACCCTGGGATGTAATAGGCATCTCAAGGTTGGGGGTTGTCCTATTGAGTCTAACGGTGAAATCCTTCCAAGAACTGCAGGCGAATTATGATTGAACCAGCTCACAATTTTTTCGATACTTACAACTGCATCATGCCCTCACCCCATACATTAAGGGGCTTGTGGACCTATCAGCCCATAGCGTACTTGAGGCTAAGATACTCCTAGGTGAGCTGACCAGACACAAAATTTCACAAGTATATTGATCATCACTGGTGCGCAATACACTTGATTCCTTTGGGTGCCTACGAGAGGTGTGGATGGGAGATCTGGGGAAACTAACCGATGATGGCTGTAGAGAGGCCTGCGCCTCGCCCCGCAAAGCGACGATTGCTTCGAGATTCTGTCTAATACAATGGAAATTCCTTTGTAGGACACACTACACGCAGTAACGGTTGTGGAGAGTGGGTGCTGTTGCCTTGCCAATCTGTCTGCGATGCACTGTTGAACTTGCCAATTGCCTACTCACAATCTGGTCGTGCGTGCGTCTGACCCCATTCTGGGAGGGGGTGTTGGCATACCAGGAACGGTTGCTAGTATGGAGGCTACCCAGAGACCCCAAATGTGACCTCCTCAATGTTACAGAGGAGACTGATGCAGACAGATACCGCACAGTGTTGCTGTGGCTGGAATTGGTGGTGGCTAAGAGGGATATCACTAGGGCCTGGAAAGATAGAGATCCCCCATTCTTAGAGAGGTGGAAATCCGAGCTGGACCACTGCACGAGCCTGGAAATCCCCATTTACAAGGCAAGAGGCTGCCCGCTCAAGTATTATTCGTAGGGCTTCCAGTTTTCTGTTTTTACTGATTTTTACAGATAAATACAGACAGAAAACAATCTATTTTCATTTATGTATTTATTTTTAAATATGGAAAAATACAGAAAATTGATACGTCTGCAATGTCATCCTGGGGTTGGAGGCGGGAAGGAGGTATGATCGTTGTGGTATTTGCTACTGTTTACCCTGTACTCTTTTACGAAGGGCTTCGTTGGTCTGGCACATGTTGGTCAATACGGTTATTTGTGCATATGTCTGGTGTATTGTTTTTCAACAAAAATCAATAAAATGTGTTGAAAAAAAAAAGATTCCGTTTGTGCAACGTTCTTTATCAACCTTATATGTGATCCTCGGGGAGAAACACATAAATTAGTTTGTTTGTGATAGAAAAAAGCGTTTTATTCAAAATGTGACATATTCGCAAACTGTATTTTGTAGTATGCTTAGTAGAACAGTACTACTAAAGTACTACAAAATACTATTCACAAACCTATGAGTGAAAGAATTCTCTGTAGGGAGATCCTCACACATGTATGTTTACTACTTAGAAGTAAGTGTAGGAGGAATCAGAGAGAATGACTGGAATAAAGGAGCACATTTGATACTAAATTGGAGGGTTTAGGGAGAAGTAAAGAGGGGCTTAGATAGGGTTAGGGAGGGGTTTAGGGATAGACTTGCACCCACCCACAAAATAGTAAGCCCATTATTATTTACATACTGCAGTTCTCATGTTACTGCAGCTAAAAATGGACAGGACCCAAAACAGTAGTAAATTACTCCAGCTCAGAGCTGGAGTAAGTTCAGCACCACATGGCCAACCACTGGTACTCCAACACCGTCCCATAGAAAATCATAGATGTAGGACTTAAAATACAGAAAATATTTTTACTTTTTTTTTTTTTTTTTAACTTAAATAAGCTTTTTAGTTTTCCCTATACTTTAGCATACGGAGACTCTGGAGATGGTAAAGTATATGGAAACGTAAAAATATTTATTAAACTTGGAGAAAGTAGTAAAAATATTGTTAAAGTAAATATTTATGTACATAAAATGTACATATTATTATAAAGGTAGAGGAAAAGAAAAAAATTCTGCAGCACTTTAAAACTCTAATTAATTAAAATATATTAAATTAAAATAGTTTTTCTAAAGTTAAATTGAAAATTACATTTCTTTCCCAAAGTAAAAAAGATATATATTTCATTATGCCTTAATAATTATTAAAAATAATTTATTTGATTAATTAAGTTATATTTAAAAAAAAAAGTAATGTTACATTAATGTTTGAGTTCTAAAAGGTGTTTAAAAATAGTCCATAAATAAATAATAAAGACGTATTATTTTTAGATTTTTTTCTTAACAGTAAATTATATGTGTATATATGTTTAACTACTTAAAATAATTTGCTTTAATGTAACATTATTTCCTATGGGGTTTTATCTTAAGTTGCTATCACCAATATTGTCTAAGGGAGGGTGTTGCAGTACCAGTGGTTGGCCATTCGTGGTGCTGGATTAACTTCAACTCTGAGTCAGACTAATTTACTACTTTTCTGGGTCTCTTTTTGGCTATAGTGACTTTAAAAATACAGTTTGTGAATAGGAATGGGCTTACCCTTTTGTGGGTGGGTGCATGTCCCTCCCGAAACCCCATCCTACCATTACCATAACCCTACCTTACTTCTCCCTGAACTCCAACGACTTTGTAGTAAATACGTCCTGTTTTTCAACTACTGCAGCTGGTACCTCCCACATTGACTACTCAGTAGTAAACTTACCTTTGCAAGAATCTTCCAATAAAAAAAGATAGACGAGGTGGAGATTTACACTCGTGGGTTTGTGAATAGCATTGTAGTACTTTAGTAGTTCTATTGTTAGTACTGCTAAACATACTATAAAATGCAGTTTGTGAATAAGCCTCTTAGTCTTCAATAATTATACTTACAATAATGTACATTGATTATTTTTCGCTTCTGTGAGTTTTATTCCTAAATCCCTATTGCTTCCAAAAACACAGTCTCTAGTAGCAGCTTCAAATATTATTAAATAATGCTATTTTATTAGGAAAGTCTTAGTTCCTTCTCATTTCTGTTTGCGAACCACAAAGCGATGGGGGATATCGGCTATAGTCAATGTTCTATATTTGCCCTGTGCCTCACGTGTTCAAGTGTGGCAAGACATGCTTATACCTGGACTGGGGCAGTCAGTTTACATGGTAAGACTCGCTAGGCAGACTTGATGAACTATAACTCGCCCCTCTACCATGCACAGTGTTTTTATAACTGATGTCATTTGAGATGCCATGAGTGCTGTTGTGAAAGGTATGAATTAACATGCGATCAGTGATTAATATGAAAGCATATAAGAGGTGAATGGAGAAGGCCTGAGTTATAGTTCATTTAGTCTGCCTAGCGAGTTCACAACACAATGTACGGAGGGACACGAGTTATATTAAGTTTTTGGTGGTGTGCAAATTATAACTGTAAGATATACCTATAACTTTAGAATTTCCAATGATTGTGTAGTTTAAGTTGTTTTGTATACAAATAAATAATTACGTTTTCCTAACTATAGCCTATCCCCAACCTTTGTTTTTTTCATTAAATTTCAATTTTTTTTGTTTGGAAAAATTGTTTTCCAGTCATATAATGTTGTTTATTTTGGTATTAATTGTTTTAGAGGTATATATTTTTTTTTTACATCTGAATAGTACCGGGTACTTCCATGATTATTTCTTGGTGAGTGGCATAGAGTGGAGTGGTGTAGAGCAACGTACAGTGGGGTGGAATAAAGTGACTTGGAGTGGCGTACAGTAGAGTGGCATACAGTAGAGTGGCACAGAGTGCAGTGGCGGTGAATATGGTGGTGCAGAGTAGAGCACAGTGGCGTAGAGTGCAGTAGAGTGGCATCGAGTAGAATGGCTTAGAGTAGAGTGGTGCAAACTAGAGTACTGTGGTGTAGAGTGCAATGGTGTAGAGAAGAGTGATGCATACTGCAATAGATTGCTGTAGAGTGCAGTGGCATTGAGTAAAGCAGGGTACAGTGCAGTGGCACAGAGTACAGTGGCATAGAGTATAGTGGCCTAGAGTAGAGTAGTGGAAAGTAGAGTGGTGTAGAGTGCAATGGCGTAGAATGGTACAGAGTAGAGCTGCACAGAATGCAGTAGCACAGAGTGCAGTGGCGTAGAGTGGTGCAGAGTAGAATAGTGGCATACAGTGCAGTAGCGTACAGTTGAGTGGTGGGGAGTAGAGTTGTGCAGAATGCAGTAGCATACAGTATAATGGCTTAGAGTGAAATGGTGTACAGTGGTGTGGTGCACAGTAGAGTGGCATACAGTACAGTAGCATAAAGTAGAGTGGTCCGACTACAGTATAGTGGCGTACAGTGCAGTGGCATAGAGTGGTGTGGAGTGTCGTAGAATGGAGTAGAGTGGCATAGTGTCGAGTGATATAGAGTGGAGTGGCATAGAGAAGAGTGGCATACAGTAGAGTGGAGTGTGGTTGATTGACGAAGAGTGGCAGTATGTGGCGTGGCATGGCATAGAATGGCACACCAACAATATACTTTGGTGTTAAACTTGTTCTTCACGATAGTAGAATAACTTAACAAAAATAATAGCATAACTATTGTAAAGGGAAATGTTCCACTTACTCCTAGGCCATATCGAGGAATACTGAAGTATTTCAGCCAGTTCAGCCAACCCATAATAGATGGCAAATTAACCAGAAGGCCAGAGAAAAGCTGAGAAGAAAACAAAAAAAGGTCAACAATTTGATTCCCTTTGTTTAATGATCTAAATCCAAGCACCTTAATGGATTGTAATTTGCTTTAATTTAAACATGGCAGAAAATAACCATCAATAAAAACACTTTTCCCAGACCACCAGGGAAATAAACTACAAACAACATGTGCCACAGACAGCACCCATCAGTCACAGTTCAGTTCGAGAAATGCCTCTTTCATAGTCCTCACCGCCTATTTCTTTGCTGAGAGGCTAACTTTTAATTACAAAGTTGTGTTGTAGTTCCCCCTAAGATGACAGTAACAATTAACAATTCCTTTAACGGGGAAGGCACAGAATAAGTTGAAAAAACCTGCACAACTTTAAGGACTGGAGAATAACACTTGCTTCCATGTCCTTAATATAATTGTAATTCCCTACAAACTAGATAGGAAATTTTACATTCTCTGTCAGGACTTGAGTTCTGAATTATGCTGTTTCAATACCCACCAAGGCAAAGTCTGAGACTGGTTTAAAAAAAAACTTCTTAAATGCAGCTTCTGTTGAAACACTCTGTGGCTCTCATGATTCCTTCAAATCAGCTGAAAAACTGCTGAACGTCACTTGGATGCCAAAGATTTTGCGGCTGAATCAGATCTAAGAAGAAAGACATTTAGGAAAGTCTCCTGCTTGAACTGATGAATCCATCTTCTTAAAAGTAGGGGAAGATGCTGGGAAAAAAGGTTTCCAAAACGGAATCCACAGCAGTTTAGTCTTTCTAGGACAAATGGGTCCCATTACCTGCTCTAATATCTTCAGACAATGAACTTCACACAATTAAGGGTGCCATGGGGAAGCTAGATGCTTAGTAAGTGGAGCTTCCTTCCAGCCAAAATTCAGTGCTTGGAATTTGAATCACTCCTACAGGAAATCAGTCAGAACAAAATGGGTAACTTGGGTGACAATTCCTTCCAAGAAAGACTATGATTACTCACTAGTTCTCGAATACATGATCCACTCTATTCCTATCCTACTGCTGGGTGTATTTACACCCCGGAGGCCAGCCAATCTGAATCTATGCAAAACCTGCCTGCCATAGCATGCTCCCTAAATAGGTAAACATTGACTGGCACATAGCTGTCCAGGATGGCCTATCTAGAAGAGTTTACAATGCAGCAGGCCTTCCTGTTATTTACCAAGAATATTAAACTAAAGGCCCTAGAAGCGTTCAAAAAGGATTGACGAATAGCCCATTTGGCCTCTACCTCTAAAATCTATTGATCAACTACATTCATCTGTCCAGGGAAAAGTGACTGCATCTCAACTCTATGGGTTGTAAGAGGATCTTTATCAAATTCTATTCGGAAGGCCCAAACTATCTGTAGGACCCACACATCAATCCTTATTCCCCGGCATCTGTGAAGAAAAAACTCCTCCTCCTCGAAAAGTTCAGCTACAAATGTTCCTGTGCCCTTATGGGCTGCTTTGGCAAAACTGACCTGGCCTGACCTGATTCTCAACGGGAAGAAAAAATTAAAGCTCCTATTGGCCTACCATCCTCTGCCTCTACTAGGTGCCTTTGCTCTCTGGGGACCTAATATTTGGCTGCCGCTGAATGAGAGTCTCTTGACATGTCTCGCCCTTCCAAAAATCTTACAGGAGAAGACCGTGGGAATTGTTGACATTACCTTGAGAATGCCTGTGCGAACTTGCTTCAACCCTTGAAATAAGCATTTTCAAAGTGGCATCCTTGGGCATTAGATTGATCTTCTGGTGAGGCTATTTGAGACCTACTCACATCAGAATGAAGCCTCTTTTTTTATAAAAAATGGTGGAGTTACTTTCCCCAACAAGACCTAAGGCGCATTATGACCAGCTCAGGAGTATCTCTGAATCATTTTGTAAATCGGCTTCCTTTTCTAACTTGACAATTTCCAAACTTTTTGTGAGTAGCCCATACAAGTCCAACAATTTGACCCGGCATGCTCACCAAGTACTGCTGGTCTGTTTAATTGAATCTTTTAGAAACGTGCCCATCTATGTGAACATTTTCAGGGCAACTCCAGGATGAGGGAAACCTTGCTTCCATCGAGGATCTAGGGTATGCTGCCCTTAAAGGTTCCATGACTTCTCTGGAGACTTGTGGAGATGTCAGCACAGCACACAGAAAACCAACTTGGGTAAAGGTGAACACTCTGTGGATCGTGGAGGCCATCTGTGTCAAATAAGTCTTCCAGTTCCTGCGGTCTTCTCTCTTCCAGCAAATGGGATGAGGTGTCAAACTACTGTGGCTCTTTCTCACATCTCCACTTTCTCTTAGCTCCACCAAACAGATGTCAGCTTTGGGGCCTTTTTAATCCCCTCTGTCAAGGCTCAGGTAGAATCTTCATCTGTATTGGCCTCTTCTCTTTCGGGCTTGGAGTCAAGTTGTTAATTTAGGACGAGAACCAGGAAGACCCTCGGCCTGGTCATGGACGCCACCTAGCACAAGGTCTGATGCACTCCGTTTAGGTTTGAAATGGATTTGAATCGAATCGGTAGATTGCCCTCACTTTATTGGAACTTTGTCCTAGAGGGGCCCAAAGGGTGCTTTTTCACCTGAATAATCATTCAGAGTAAGCATTTGGGCGGGCTGGAGAAAAAAAATTCAGAAAGCTGTTTTCCAAAGTGTTTTAGAACTGCACAAACAGCCTTTCTCACCAATGGGAAGAGGTGTGGCGCAGCGGCCAGGGCGACTGACGCCGGAACATGGGGCTCACGGTTCGATCCCTGGCGGCAGGTCAGCCCAGCACCATGTGACTCTGGGCAATAGCTCGCTTAATCTTCCCGACGGCCCCCAGCGCCTTGACGCTTTTGGGTAATTGTTCGCGCTTTACAAATACTGGATTTACTGGAACCTTAGCAATGAAAGGTTGACGTCCTCGAACAGACCAGCATCCAAAGCCTGGCCTTCCTCCTCCTATGTATTCACCGTAGAGCCAAGAGGCAATGCTGCTGGAGGGTATCACGGCTCGCACCCTGCCCATCACAGGGTGAATGGCTGTTTGCACAGCCCTCATGTCTATGTGGTAAGCATGGCAAGCAGAGGAAAAGAAAGTGAAGGGCTTTGCATCAGAACAGCAGGCTGTGAGATAAAGCAGTGCCACCCCTGCTTAACGTGCACCCCATGCAGGGGAATCATCTACTTAAAAGGATCCGCGAAAGGTGACTGCACTACCCCTCAAACAGAAAGTGCTTCGAATTTCCACAGGTGTCGGGAAATCTGGAAACCACTCTATTCTCAATAATAGAGGCAAAGGAACAAATACACAAGGCAGGCCAGGTGGTGGTTTGATTCAGACACTGAGTCCTGGAGATCATTCTCCTTCACGTGAGAGGTGAGGGAATGGCCACGTAAGGGCAGAAGGAGGGATGTAATAGGGAACCATGTGACACCAACTCTGCATAGCTGACGCACTGCCCTAACTGTGATTGTGGTGGCATGAGGGGCGGGCGTGCATTTTGCAGTCCCCATTTAGCCGTTCGCACATCTAAAATGCCTGCCTCAGAACGAGGCACTAGAGGTTACAAATTATCAACCCAGCTATGAACATTCTTCTCTCACAGCCCTGTGTTTCTTGGGACCTAAGGGATCACACCAGCCCAGCTGCCCATGCTGCAAGAGAACTGTGGATAAAACCAAACAGGTTAAACTCGGGGAGTCCTTTACAGATGAACAACAGGGCCATTTCCATCCGGCAGGGAGCGCTGGCCTCTCCACCTGATTCAGATATCCCCACCTGCTTGGCAGGGATCTCTGTGCTGTGAAGGGGACCACCACAGCACTGAAGGTTTGACAAGCAGGCACAATGTTAACAACATCCACTATGCAAACTTTTTTGTTAAGAGAAAACAGTTCGCTCCAATGCACAGAAAGTTCTCGCCCTGCATGTCGGAGCCATTCTTCATTTTGCCTGCCTGTAACTGCCATGCCTTGCATGCCTCGTGGTGGACGGACCCCTGGGTAAGGATACTGTCAGCAGAGCCAGTGGGACCCCAGCTCTAACTGTGGCGAGAGAAGCGCAGGTGTAGTGGGGCAGCAGGCCAAATAAGACCCATAGTATGACCATCATGGTAATGCAGCCCCAAACACCTCTTCCACACAAACACGTACAAAGGAGAGGGTGCTTCACTGGCTGCCAAGGGGTAGAAACAGATAGCTGGAGAGGACAGCCACTGAGGACTTTCTAGGACCGAGATGTGGCTGATTGGTGGGTTTGGGTCACATGTTGTTTGTATTTCATGTCCCAGTGGGTTCTGGGAAAGGTGGTATGCTTATTGATGGCTGCAACCCGATATGTTCTTGAAGTGAAGAAAGAAAGAGCAGGATAATTTTTGCCCATGGCCTTGCCACAAAATTAATGGATGCATGGGCCAAAAGAGATGCACACAGGACCCAAAAATAGGAATATTCACTCATGAGCATACATTTATTTGTGTATTGGCGATACAGCTACTTGTGAGGTATCTTAGACTTTTCTTTGTGCCTTAGGTAGACTCTGCTGGCAGTGCACCAACGGAACAAACCATTTTATCCCCGTTTTTGCACCACCAGCGATTTAAAGGTGAGAGCAAAATGTGCCCAAAAAACTTTACTTCTATCTCATAACATTTAATATTAACCACACTTTTAGTTGCATTATAGGGTTTGTAGGTAGCAGTCTGAAACATCAACAGGGGAAATATGATATATAAGATCTGCTGAAGGTATATCTGCCCAGAACTCACCAGCATTAAGACGAAGCAGACGGTGATGAGAAGGTTAGCCACTGAGACCACGTCCTGTCCTGCAGAAATAGCAAGCGCCATGGAAGTGGCTGTGTAGGAGACCATTGTAACTGTGAACATTGTGGTAAAGAAGGCTCCAGCAGTTTTCTTTAACCCTATGAAAGAAAAGATGTTAATGGCACACGGATAATATTTTAATAGAATTGTCCGCCTAAAATACTCATATGATGAAATTAAATTGGTTAGTTTTACAGAAAACAATATTTGCCAGGTGACTCATTCCTTAGCTAGACTATCGTTTTGGTGTGAATATTAATTTGTCGGGAAAACAAACAGTTGAGAATATGTTTGTATTCTTATTTCAGGACTCTGTGCACTTTACCGCTGCTAACCAGTGCTAAAGTGCTTGTGCTCTCTCTTCCTAAAACATGGTTACATTGGCTTATACCTAATTGGCATATTTAATTTACTTATGTCATTTGTAGATTGGTATACCATATACCCAGGGCCTGTAAATTAAATGCTACCAGTGGGCCTGCAGCAGTCATTGTGCCGTGCACTTAAGTAGCACCTTACAACATGCCCCAGGACTGCCACTGCAGCCTGAATGCAGTTTTAAACTGCCATGTTGACTAGGCAATAAAATCCCCTTGCCAAGCCTCAAACTCCCCTTTTATTACAAATGAGTTGTTCCTAAAGTTGCCCTAGGTAGTCCATGGGGCAGGGTGCTATGTAATTAAAAAGTCGGACATAAGCGTTCAGGTTCTACATGTCCTAATAGTGAAAAAATCCCAAATTAGTTTTTTGTTACTGTTAGGATTGTAGTAATAGGAGGCGCGCGTCAGCGCGCGATCCAAGATGGCCGCCACCTGAAGAGCTCCGCTAATCCGAGCTCCGCTCGCCGATGAAGGGACTGCTTTAAGCAACGCTTACTAGCCGCAAATCGTGGTTTCCTGCACAGGAGCGTTCCAGCACCATTATGGCAAGTTTTTAGACCTTGAGAAGGTCTCTTTATAACGTTATCGGCCCCGATGTTTCCTGCTCGACAGCGGCCGCCATTTTGTGATTTGCTTCATGCAGCACTTCACCCGACCATCAGGGGAATGTTCTCTGGATAATTCTCCTCATTTCCGCAGCATTATCCCTATTTTTCAATGCTGACCTTGTTGTGTTTTTACACCAGAAGAGACAGACCTACATTTGAACCGACCCTTCTGTCTTTTATATCGTCAGCTCCGTCTGTCTCCGCCTGATAGTGGCCGCCATTTTGTGGCTTTACTCATGCAGCACTTCGCCCGACTGTGAGGAGGGTGTCCATCGGGCTGACCATGTTGCGCCTTACATTAAAAAGGCAATACAGCATTCAGACTGATCCTCTTGCTGCTGTGTGTGGCAGATGATGGTTCTGCTGGATATATGCCTCTTCCTTATTACAGTGGATGTCACCGGATACAGTATTCAACTCTGTGGTATCTAGTGAAGTAACAACTTTTTTTATTTTATGTGCAGACCGCCTTTCTCTGTGGACACTTAGCTGGTCAATTCTTCTTGGCTCTTCTTCAAATACAATAATAAAGCCGTCTCCTGCTTTTCAATCCTACACTGTTGGTGCCTTCTCTCTGCCGTTATGGACTCTCATCATCCACACAAACCCCAGGGGGGTGCTGCGGGTGGACGGAGGGACACTGTGGCCGGTCCTGGTAAACGTACAAAGAAGGATCCACCCTCTCCGTCAAAATCACCGCTCCCTCTTACGCTAGAAGATATAATGGAGGAACTACGCCTTATTCGTCCTTTTATGTCTGACACAGCTGCCACCCTGCAAAGGTTAGATGACAAATGGACTGGACTAGACCAGAGGCTTTCGGATGTGGAGCAAAAGTCAGTGACGCTCAAGATGTTCTCGCCAAGGTTGACTGCCTTACTAAAGAAGTCAGTTTGCTCAAGAAATCTACAGAGGACTTAGAAAATCGTAATAGGCGTAATAACCTACGCATTTATGGTATTCCGGAAGGTTCCGAAGGATCAGACATGATTATATTTCTGAAATCTCAAGTCCTTCAGATTACTGGTTGTGCAAAATCCACAGACTTCAATATCCAGAGAGCTCATCGATTGGGTCCACAGAGTGCACCCTCCTCATCTAAACCCAGAGGTATAATTGCTTACTTTCTTCTCTACTCTGATCTCATGGAAATTCTCAACGCAGCTAAGCAACACAAGCAGATGTTCTGGTCCGGCCACAGAGTTTTCTTCAGTCAGGATGTCTCCAAGCCAACTGCTAATCGGCGCAAGGAATTCCTCGACCTTAGGCCTGCTTTGAGATCTATGAACGCCAGATATGGGTTAATACATCCTTGCTTCTTCAAAGTCACCTACAAAGACAGAACTTTCAGTTTTGAAGATCCGGCCGACCTACGGAAGTTCATCCACACCCATAAAGGAGAATCCATGGAACTGAGCAAGCCTTGATTACTTTACGTTATTTCCTTGTTTGTTTTGGTTTGTCTCAGTATGTAGCTCGTAACCTCTAATCAAGCCCTTGTCTGTTATTTTTCTCATTTCCCAGGCCTCCCCAGCGTGGAACTGCTGTAGCTGTTCTCCACTCTTGTCACCCCCTTGTATGTTATCTGTGACTCATGTTGCTGCAATTTCTTCCCAGTGTTTGGTAAGTTCCCTTCCTTTCGTTCGTAAGTTTGCCTTCCTGTTTTTACACCTGCCTCCTTACCTATGTTTAGAAGGCAATTTTGACTTTTCTCGGAGTCTCTTTGCCTGTGTGGTTGTCTTGTCTCTCGCCGCCCCCCTCAACCGTCATTGCTCTTCTTCATTTTGTTCTTTATGACTAAAGCCGCTCGGCTTTTTGTCATCTTCTCTTTGTTATCTCTCCTTGGGAGACTATGTTCTCCACCCTTGCTTTCTCTATTCCCCTCTTTTCCCTCCTCGCTTGCCATCTTTTTCTTTCCATCTCTTAACTGGCGATCATGCTTTTTCTCCCTATTTTCACTCCCTTCTCTTTCTCCACTTTCTCTTTTCCTTCCTTCTAGATCTTTTCTTTGCACGGAGTCTGTGTTTTTTTTTACTCTTTTACAACAAGGTTTCTACACTTACCTTCTCGCCTACTTCCTTCACCATACCAAAAAATGTTGTATACCTTTATTTTTTCCTTTATACTACTCTATTTTATCCATTCCTTTTTCCTTGCTATACTTGTATCCTCCTGGTCTCTTACACTTTCCTTTTCATTGAATATCTATATTTTACGCATTAACTTCTTCGCACTTGTCATGTTTAGAGGTTGTTTATTCTCATATGAACCTTACTTATGAAAAGTCTCCGCATCATTTCATGGAATGTTAAAGGTATGCGTAATCCTGTTAAGAAGCAGAGAGTACTGTCCCACTTGGCTAAATTGAAATGTCATATTGCTCTATTGCAAGAATCACACCTCAGATTACAAGACTTGCCCTCACTACGTAAACATTGGGTGGGTGACATTTTTTGCTCCCCAGCTGATAATAATAAGAACGGGGTTGTTATTTTATTTCATAAGTCATTGTCTGTTCAATTACAAACTGAATCTAAAGATACCAATGGTAGATGGCTTTTTCTAGACGTTACAGTTAACAACACTCCACTCTCCCTTTGCAATCTATATGGCCCGAATGGCACTGACTCATCCTTTTGGTCTGATTTCTCCACTCTCCTCGCCTCACATTCTGCAGATAATTTGATTGTGGGTGGTGATTGCAACCAACTTATGGATCCCTTTCTGGACCGAAAATCTCAAACCAGATATATCCCCAACAAGATGCAAAAAAATTTCTATAAGGCGATTACTGCTAGAGGACTGGTTGATGCCTGGAGAACCTCACACCCGGATGCACTTGAGTTCTCCTTTTTCTCCCCTGCACACAGATCTCATTCCCGAATAGATTACATTTTCCTTACTCAACATACCCTACAATTCATGAATGAGATCGAGATTGGCTCCATTCTCATATCCGACCATGCCCCCATCATTTTAGATTTAGATTACCCCTCACCCATATCCTCAACTCGGCGCTGGCGCTTTAACAATTCTCTTCTCTTGGACTCTCAATTCGTGGAACAGTTTTCGCTTTTGCTCAAGAATTCTTTCTTCACAATCTCTCTTCTGTCTCTCAATTTCATCTGATATGGGATGCCTTTAAAGCTTCTGCCAGAGGTTATATAATAAACTTTGTGTCTAGGAAGAGGAAGAAAGCTCTCTCCGAATCTACATCTCTCCTCAAACAAATCAAAACGTTGGAACACCAGTATTTTTCAGCCAATTGCCCTGATACCTTATCCAATCTGATTAAAGCGAAAATGCAATATAACAAACAGTCTTGGGATTCGGCTTGTAACAACCTTCTCAAATTCAATGCAAAAATGTACGGCGGACGGAACAAAGCCGGCAAAGCACTAGCTAATTACCTTAAAATCAAAAAACAAAAAGCTAAAATAGCTGCTATTAAGGATCCTTCCGGAGTTTTACATCTCTCAGATGCCAAGATTCTTGAGTGTTTTACTGATTACTATACTTCTCTGTACACCCCAGAATCGTCACCTTCTATTGATCTTATTGATTCATTTTTTCAACGCATCCCTAAAAATCCCGAAAATCAGGTCGATCTTTCCTCTTTAAATATTCCCATCTCCGAACAAGAAATTATCGCTGCTATTTCCCTTTTACCTAAAGACAAGACACCGGGTCCTGATGGTTTTACTGTTCGATTCTTTCTCCAATTTAAATCACTTTTGATTCCTCATTTCCTTTCCTTAATTACTCACTTTCTTACTACTGGTGCAGCGCATGGCACTTTCTCTCAGGCTATGCTTTGTCTGATACCTAAAAAAGATAAAGATCTGTCCTTATGTAAAAACTATAGACCCATTTCTCTGATTAACACAGACTGTAAAATCTTTGCAAAATTACTCGCCATACGAATTAACAAAATTATCCCTGATCTTGTAAACATATACCAATCCGGATTTATCAAAGGTCGTTCTATTACGGATAACTCACGCACCTTTCTTAATATCATCCACTTGGCCTCTAAACTCGATTCTCCGTTAGCCGCCATAACATTAGATGCTGAAAAGGCGTTTGACAGGGTTGAATGGGAGTTTATTTTCAGTGCCCTAAAATGGCATGGATTTGGCCCTCCTGTCCTTCAATATATTCAACTACTTTATTCAGCTCCGACCACTTCAGTCTGGGTAAATGGTTGCCAGTCTCGATATTTTCCCCTTCTTAGAGGGACTAGACAGGGCTGCCCTCTTTCTCCTCTTCTTTTTATACTTGCGTTGGAACCCTTCCTAGAAACAATCAAACGGTCTCCTCACTATACAGGTCTTCAATTTAAATCACTCAATCTTAAATTTACCGCATATGCTGACGATATTCTTTTATATATTTCTAACCCATCCACTTCTCTGCCGGCTTTCTTTTCACTTCTGCAGGAGTATTCGGGTGTATCTGGTTATAAATTAAACGTGGAAAAGTCTGAAATCTTACCTCTTAACAAATTTTGCCTTCCTTCTATGTTTACAAATACTGGTTTTGAGTGGACTTCTAGACATATCAAATGCCTTGGTATCTTATATGCTAACACCATCAGGGAAACTATCAAAATAAACCTGGCTGACATCCTCAAGAAAATTTCCGCCCTGACTGAGGGTTGGTCACCGCTATTTCTTTCATGGTGGGGCAGGGTAGCCACCATCAAAATGATGCTTCTTCCTATCATAAATTTTTATTTATCCATGCTTCCCATTTCTCTTCCTAACCCCTTTTTTCGGGTTATTAACAGTTCTTTATCCAAGTTCCTCTGGAACAAGCGTAAACCTAGGATTTCATTGGCTCGCCTTCAATCCTCCAAAGAATTAGGTGGTGTCAATTTTCCTAATATTCGCCAATATCACTCTGCTTTCACTCTAAAGCAAGTATGGACTTCTCTTTCTGAGAGTTCAGACCTGCCTCCAACTGCATGGAGACTATTGGAGCAAGCTCAGTATTCTCCTTTCTCTTTTACCTCTGCTGTCTCCTTGTCCCAACCCCCGAAACGTTTCTCTTCCCCTATTTTTATTCACTCCAAAGCAATTTCCACCTCTCTGATTCATTCACACTTACCGTCTGCTGACCCCTTTTTTCGCACCCCAATTTGGTATAATAAATCCATTAAGATTAACAAACGTACTCTATTTTGGAAGGAATGGATTGACAAGGGAATTATTACACCACAACACTTAATAAAAGATGGTTCCCTTATGGAGTTTTCGGATCTTCAAGCCTTTTATAACGTTTCCGCCTCTCATGCCCCTCATTATCCCATGCTTAAGGAATCCCTCACATCTCTCTTCCTTCAGGACCCTCACACCACTATTTCTAATCAGACATTCCCTACTTCCATTGATTTCTCCACTCAATTTAGTGCTTCTTCAATATATAAAATACTATCATACCCTGCGAAAATCAGAACCAAATCCAAATTAGAACTCTCATGGGAAAAGGATCTTGCCCTAGAAATCCCCTTACGCACATGGAACTCCTTATGGAAAAAAATTCATACCGCCTCACGCTCTGCTAGCACTACACAGACTTCATATTATTTTTATAATAGACTTTTTCTCACCCCCTACGATATGTACAAATTTAAGTTATTAGACTCTCCCAAGTGTTGGTCTTGTACTAATAATAATAGTGATTTTATGCATATGTTTTTTCATTGCCCTTTGGTTAAATCTTTTTGGGCCCAGGTTTGGTTAAAATTGAATGATATTTTAATGTCTATTGTTCCTTTTGAAATTTCACATGTTTTTCTGGGAAGTTGTTCTCCTGTTTGGGTTGCTCATGGTTATGCTGGAAAATTTATTGATCTATTTCTTGCCATTACCCTCCAAATCATAACCACCAACTGGAAGGACACCTCAAAGATCTCAATCCAAGCATGGTGGAATTTATTATGCCATCACCATAGACTGGATCGTGCCTTTGCTAATTCCACTGCTCTGTTGATCAAAAAAGACTTGGTATGGTTACCTTTAACCTCCTTTCTTTCTAGGTCGAAAAATTAATGATATACATGTTACAATTTTTTATTGTAGTTTATATTATTACATATCTTATGTTTCTTCTGATATTAATCTCTCTTCCGTTCCCCTTTCTTCCTTGCCTCTCTCCCCTTTCTTTTCTTTTTGTCTCTTCTCTTCCTTTCCTCTTTTATAAGTTTAAAAAACGCATTTGACTTTGTACAGTTTTTACAACTGAGGTGTGATTCATTCCCAATTTTAATGCTAATGTTTATTCTGTATTGTTACTCCTCATCATATAATCTGTAGTGATGTTATACTTTGTTTACCACTTCAATAAAGCTTTCTAAACTCAAAAAAGGATTGTAGTAATAAACCCTCTTTAATGGGAATGTCGGATTTTTTATTACACTTTTGAAAATGGCACTTTTAGAAAGTTGGCATTTTCTTGCTCTTAGCCCTTTTGTGCCTGTAGCCTGTCTTAGTTCACAAGACTAGGCTAAACTGACAATTAGACTTTGTGAACTCCTCCCAGACAGTCACTCAATATAGGGATTAGGTGTGCCTGAATGGGCCATCTGCTGGCAGGAGGGGGGATGGAGCTGAGCACAGCCCCACTTGCAACTGAACAGGCTGTGCTCTGCCTTCAAAAACAGGGCCTAAGGACCTCAAATTATCACTACAGCCAGAATGGAGCAAGGGCAGGGGAAGCAGGAGATTCCATGCACTTCCAAACCACTGTCTAGAAGCTTCTCCCACCCTCCAGGACCAAGGCACCAGGGTATAAAAATAGGGCCCCAGACACCAACTCTTCAGTTCACCACTAGACCTGTGGAAGGACTCTCAGAGTACTGCTTGCTGCTGTTACCTGCTGTGCACTCTGCCAGACTGCTGCTGTACCTGGAAGAACTGCTTTGCTGCCTGGAGCCTGCCTTGCACTTGTTCCTTTTGCATTTGAAATCTCAAAGGTCAGCCCTGCTGCTGAGCCCTGCATCTTCACCTGCCCCCAGGACTTCCAGAAGTGACTCCAAGGGCTAGTTTGCTGGCCTCCTGTTCAGAACCACAGGGACATAAAAGGCTCCCACCATCTTGAACCCACACATGGACCCAGCCTGAGTGAGTGCTGAACCCCCAAGCGGTGTCCCACCAGTCCTGGACTGGACTGGTTGTGGTGCTAAAGGAGCCCCGGTGGCCAAAAGCCAAAACTGAGGACTTAGACAAATTTTGGACCAAAAGTGCTCTGAGAACCAGTAGGAGACCAGGACCAACCTGCTCGCCTATCCACCCAAAGTGCATTGCCGGTCGGATTGACCTTGCGGCTTCTCCTGCTACGTTCTTCTCTGCAGCAGCAAATCCTTTTTAGTGGTCCTTTGCCAAAAGGGTATACGATCTCGAGCAACTGTCTTCGATTACAGACCTGTGCTTTGTCCGGCTGGAGATTTTTGACTTCCATTTTGGCGACTAAGTCCGAAAGTAGAAATCTTCACCGCAGGTTCATCCCAAGGCAATCCAATGACAACGCTCCCTCCTCTTACACCTCCTGCAGCCTTGTCCCGCTGAACTGTACCTTCTCACTTTTTCCTAAGAATTTCTTCAAAGTTCAAAGGTAAGCGTAGACCGGGCCCGATCCACTTCTTGTATCCAAACTGCGCTCCATCGCAGTCGATCATATAATTTCGACTTTGACCCGGTCTCACGCGACTAGATGTCCGCAGTTGGCAATTTGGTCTTTTAGGAGCTAGATTTGTCCTAAAAACTTTAAAAATTCATAACTACGGTTCTACTGATTAGATTTTTGTCATTTGGGTGTCAAATATTTTAGTGAAATTCACTCTATTTTTTTAAATTGGTTTGGGATTTTTCTTGTGTTGTGTTTTCACTTTACTACCGCTTGTGTGCTGCATAAATATTTTACGCATGGCCTCTAAGTTAAGCATTTTGTGCTAAACTACCTAGGTTAAGCACGGGTTACTTTAGTGACTTTTTGTGGTTCAACCTACATGGGATTGTGGCTGTTGCTTGACCAGGGCTTACACCCCAGTGAATCAACAACCCTATTTCTCACAGTTTGTATTAATGTTTTGCAATCGAAATGCAGTCGCAAAACAGTAATATTTTACCAACATCTCATAGGAGGTAGTAACCTGTTCGCATACAGGAAATCCCTTTGTGAATGGCCCCAACATTTTTATTTTAGGAGCAGGTAGTGGTCTATGGGATCACTGCGTACTCTTAACAATAGTTTTATACACTTTTCTCTTTTTTAAACACATACCTTTTTCCTCTAAGGAAAAGGATTTAATTTTTTTAATTGCTTTATTTAAAAAGCAATCCCAGACATGGGGGCCGATTCCGATCTCGGCCGGTAGTGCTCCGAATCGGATTCGGATTTACCGGATCCGATTCGGAGCCCTGTTTCCCGACCGAATCGTACGCGGGTCCGGCCGAGCGAGTACGATGCGAGCGCACGCGAAATCGCCGACCGACTCGTACGCGGCTTCAACACGCTCCGACCGACTCGCACGGACACGACTCGCACCGCGCTATGGAGACGTTTCCCGGCCGGGTAAGTACGATGCACGCCGCAAGCAGTCTGACCGACTCGCGCCGTCCGGCTCGAAAGAGCTGTTGGAGCCGGACTTTGGGGGTCCACGTCGGACCCCCCTAAACGCGTAGGTGCGCGAGTCGCACACAGGGGGGACCCATGGGTCCCCCCTACCTGTGCATGTATGCCGCGATGCGCATGGACGCGTACCCACTGTAGGGGGCGCCCTTGTTCGCCTCGCACCCATTGAGTCAATGGGAGCCCGCGTGCGCGTCGTACGACCGGCTCCCATTGACTTCAATGGGAGTCCGACCGAATCGAGTCCGATAGCATGCGAATGCATCGTACTCGTCCGGTCGGACTGCTGGGGTCCGATTCGGTCGGAATTCTCTCCGGGTCCGGCTCGGTCGGAGAGATTTCCGGCCCGAATCGGAATCGGCCCCTTGGTGTTCTTTTGATCTTAGCAGGCCACTATGCTTGATGGCTGTCATTCACAGTGGGTCATAATTTGCAATCTACTGCATTAATATTCATGAGGTAGGTGAATTGTGACCCACTACGAATCAGGTTTTTAAGAACAGACCTGTTCGTACATAGGTCAGTTTGCAAAAACTGAATGGATTTGGTAAAAGTCGGTACTCAATTTGCGACCACTTTTACTGACTGCATTCTTAGTACATCTGGCCCTAAGAGCCATGCAGCTGGACAACAAGCTAATATATCCCACCAAATTAAACATGGATGTCCAAGCAATGTCCCATTTCTTTAATCCTTTTGAGGCCACATTGGAACTGTGTTGAGGCGCATGGTGAACGGTGACCTTGGGGCCATGTTGATAATGGAGCTCCAGATATTTCCATTGAAAAAAATGAAGAGAGTATATTTTTTGCCAATGCATCTTTGGAAAATGGGTAGAATCTCCTCTTCTCAATGCTTTAGACGTCATCACACTATTGGCTGTTCCAAAGAGCTCAAGTATTCCACCCTGTCTCTTGGACAAGTAGAGGTTACATTATAAGAAAGACAAAAGTTCGTTTTAATGGTCAGAGATAGGACAGCAGAAAAAAATATTCAAATAGCAAAAAAAGAGAAAACCCCATGTTTATTCCAGAATAGACTCAGGTCAACTTCTTGGCAACACAAGTTATTGCAAACTGCAGTATTCCACATCAGTAGTTCTTAAACTGTTGTCCGGGGATCACTGGGGGTCCACGACTGCTTAGAAAATGATATATTAACAGATTAATGAAGTGTATGTAAATAAAGAAGCAACATGTAAAACTGAAGAATTTTAGATTTTCCTAAATATGAAGAAATGTGAGGCTAAAAATTTAGTTGGTGTCCATAGATTGATTTGTGGGATCAGTGCAAATGCATCAAACCGAATATAGTATTGACAATCGGTGGCCCCATATGAATTTAGAAATGCCCCAACCTTCCCATTAAAATGAATTTTTTTATTGTTTTACATTTGTGCATTAAATAAAATATTTAATAATTTGTGTACTTGTTTGTTGAATGCTTGCTTCTGAATTTTTGTGTATTGTTTTGAGGTTCAAATCATCAAAATTGCTTAAGACAGGGGTCCCTGACACCAGTAATGATTCATTGGGCGTCCCCGGATTTTGATAGCGATTCATTGGGGGTCCGCAGACTCCAGTAAATGATTAGGTGGGGGTCCACAGAAGTGAAAAGGTTAAGAACCACTGTTCTACACATTACCAAATTATCAGCTTTGCACTTTATTGAGGTTAGGAAATTTGTGGAATTTACACAACTTTACTTGAAGGCTAAGTTCCCCGTAAAAGTATATTTTGTTTTAAAAATGATCATAACAGAGAATTTACCAGGCTTTTCTCTCGAAAAAACATCCTTTTTATATTTACTTATAAATGTTTTTTTCCAAAATGTTACTAATGACTTTCACAAAATTGATGTTATTTAAAAACCTTCACAAAGAGCGTGGAAGTGAAGTTTCCAAACTTCACACGCTCAAATTATCCAAACACAGAACAAAAAAAAGCTTTCTAAAAATTGGAGAAATCTCATATGCCAAATGTAAGCTCACTATACATAGGAAGTTTTTTTTGTTTGTTTGTTCTATACACGATGTCATACTTACCAATCATAAAATAAACAATACAGGTGAAGATGATGCTTGGAACAGTTCTCATGGGTATTAAATCAGCAAGTATCTTGGCAACAAAGTATGCAGAGAGCCGATAATATCCGCTGATGTACTCATGTCTAAATTCAAAACACAAAAATAAAAATGTTAATTTTTGATTTGATAAAAAAGTTTGGCTTGAACTGCATGAACTCTGTGACGTGTGAAGAAGGATGTGTTTGAGTGATGAGTGTTAGTGTTTATGCTGATGAAATCCATTACACAATAAAGATACTGCCTAGGTTTACAGTCATTAAGGCCTTGGGCCTCAAAAATTCCTTCCCAAAATATATTTTGCTAATTTAGGGCCTCAACAAGGGTGTGGTGAATTGGGAGGAATGTCATAAACTAGCGGTCTTCCTGCCCCATCCAACCTGCAGTTCCCCAGTTCTATCTACTGTTGGGGAACCAATTGGTTAATGTCAGTGGAGCCTCTGCGGGTTTTCGCCAAGGTAACCCGTGACCTGGTAGTCCACCTGCCACAGGGTTGCTGGGCTGCATGGAGTCCTCCCACCCTATGAATTGAAATTGCACAATAAATATCAACCTATGAACTGTTAACCTATGGCTGTCTGTTTTTATTTATTTGCATTTTTCTGGAGCGCAACTTTGCCACACTCTAGGCGCTACCGCTTTTCACAAGAACACAAATGTTATGATAGCTATTTATTTGTAATCAAACCAACAGAAGATTTTAAACAAGCGCCATAAGAGGAAACCAACTAAAAAAACAGGATCAGGAATTCACTGAAGAAAATGGTTAAGATCTGAGAATCTAGGACAAGGT
Source organism: Calotriton arnoldi (assembly GCA_963921515.1). Lineage (NCBI taxonomy): Eukaryota > Metazoa > Chordata > Amphibia > Caudata > Salamandridae > Calotriton > Calotriton arnoldi. Next base: position 550,186 of record CAWUFW010002175.1, on the reverse strand, counting down.
AGGGATACACAGGGGAAGGAAAATGGAGAAGAGAGAGGGGGCTGCTCGTGGGTGTCATGAGAAGAAATGTTAAGCGTTGACGAGGGGGAGAGTAGAGAATGGGGGCGGGGGATGTGAACAACCATGCACGTATGTCTTCGAGCCTGGATATTAATCGCACGGACAGACTTTTAGGTCTTAAATAGCAAATTCATTGCACTCCAATCTTGATGCATCTGCCTGTAGAGCTAAAGGTTTTTGCAATCTAACGTTTTAGTTAAAACAATTTGTTGACTTTGCCTCCTTCCACCGACCGTGATGTGCACATTAATTGGCCAAATTCATCGACCATAGATATTTAATCTCACTGAATGGTGCTGTGCACTGGTTGTGCACGTATGCTCTCTAATCCCAAAAGAAATACAATGAAACACATACATGTGTACTGCTTCGAGTGACTGTGTATTGGCATAAGTACAGGGCAAATTTCACCCCTCTGCCATATCCTAGTGACACGGTAAGGAAAACAAGTGGTATATTAGGTGGCACTATTATAGTCTTTGAATAGGTTATTTCGGCTTTACAGACTTTTACTTGTGTGCTGGACCAATTAGCGGCAATTTACCTTTATTGACAGCCCCCCATCATGTGGAACCCTCTGGATGAATATCCTTTTTCTCAAGCCTCAAAAACCTGATCAGTGTACACTGGAACTCCTGAACCTGGTATGAGTGAATTAGGTTTGGTTTAGGTGTTTTTCCGAAACACCCACACTACACTAATTTGTCCTATATTCCTCAAGACATGTCCTCCCATCACTGTACCAGCAAAAAAACAGGTTGACATTTCATAAGTGTCCTTGGTTTTTAACTCACAGGGATGCAACTTTCATTAAAGGTGACGGGCATTAAATATATATGTTTTTAATTCCTTGAGGACTCGACACTCACACAATCACCTGAGGTTCCTGACCTCTTTTAGGGACGTCTTTGAGTGAGGGTTTCTTAATTGTGGGCCTCAGAAAACTGTTGAAGAATAAATACATTTGGGATTACATCTCCAATATCCCACACCATAGATAGATATCTCTTTCCATGAACCTTAAACGAGCACCAGTGGTGAGAAGCCCAGTACACAGTAGGAGTCTATCTGTTGCTCCTGTGAGGTGTCGCTTCAACACCACAGTGGTTGGACCTTTAGCCATTATTAGACTTCTTGTGTATGTCTGACTGCTTTTATTTCTGAGTCTAACATTTGGTTAGACCTAGAAGAAGAAGCAGGGCAAGAGGACTTCTTTTCCCTACACCCATCTGGAGAAGATGTGACACCACTGCATTTTCCAATGTCCCTTTGCACAAGTAGAGACATCATGGGTTGTTTTCCCATCATCCATCTGCACAGGAATAGACATCACTACCAGACTTCTCCATACTTCAGTTAACTCCTCAAGGAGTTCCACCATCCAGGTGTCTCCAGCAAAGGGTGAACACAGATGCTGGCTTTGCCTGTTTGGGGCTGTTAGGGGCACAAACGGCCTTGGGCCAGAAACCCGGTTCCACTGAAACCTACATAGGCTCACCCGAAAACCCATACTGCCAATCCCAACAATTACACTTACACCAAGTTGACAGGCACTCACAGTATTCTCAGAACACATGGACACCACCTCTCATATCACACAAACTACCACACACACTCAAACTACAGAACACAAATTTCAACTAATGCTCATTACCACTCTGCAGGACTCCATGCACCAGACATCACAGACCTCATCACTTGGTACAAGCTTCACACCCTCTTCATTACAGAATCAATGGATCATCCCCACACCCCTAGACATCGCAGACATCCTTCTTTCCACAGGTTACTTCATCCATTATGTGGACTGCGCACATAACAAGGGAGCAGGCCTCCCTGTCATCCATAAGTCCTCTTTTTTACAAAGCGACATGGCCAAAGAGGAGATAAAGGTGTTTATCTATGATCAATTAATACCACCCCTGGCAGATCGTCCTGCCTGTTCTTCAACCGTCCTCTCTCTAGAATTCCCTTAGAATCCCATTACGTCACTACAGAATCCCAACAGTGACAAACAGTATGAAAACACTACAACTTATGTCCTTTACCAGAAATAAAAACATATCAACATTACAGACATATTCAGGGAACAAAAGTGACTTCACATATTAACAAGCATTTGCAATGCAATCGGTCTCACCTTTGGGACCTTATATGCATTTAGCTATACAGCACATTAGCCTGGGTGCTGAAACATCTACTGTTCTTTCACATGGAGGGAAAGTAAGCACTAAACTGCGTGACACTCCAGGTATGGGAACACATGGAGAGAAATATTGCCTTTCAGCGGGAAATGGTATAGTCCAAAGCTCTGTTTTTAATATAAAATCAGGGCCTTCGTGGTCATATCACTGAAAATACAAGATTTGAAAAAAATATTATTGACTATGGGTGCTCGTAGAAGACAATTTCTATGGACTGGAATCTAAAGAATGCTAAAGTGATTCTGGTATTTTACTGACCTCTGCTGGTCATTTTCTATCAAGAAAGTTAAATAGAGGCAGTTGCCAGAAAAAGAAAAAAAAGAAAGTCCCTAAGCAGAAAGCAATTCTGGTATTTTACTGACCTCTACTGGTAGTTTTCTATCAAGACAGTTAAATAGAGGCAGTTGAACACGCAGAAAGCAATTCTGGTATTTTACTGATCTCTACTGGTCGTTTTCTATCAAGACAGTTAAATAGAGGCAGTTGAACAGAAAAAAAAGTCCCTAAGCGGAAGCAGACCTAGGGCTGATCTCCAGAGCCCACAAAGTACATACACATATAAGTATATACTAAAGTATATACAAGAGGTCTCAAATGCTCGACCTAAAAATGGATTAGCAACATTCATCTTTACAGCATCATATGGGAAACGAACTGCATTATGTTTTGTTTGAATTTTTAACTCATTTAAAAATACAATGTGTGATTAATATCATACGAGTTCTTACTGGCTTACTGGAGCAATGCACATTTTTAACGCCAACTTGCCTTTCACTCACCATGTGGTTCTCAGAAACTTTAGAAGTCTCTTTGCACCTCCGCGCATCACATTCTAAATCACTGCACACCAACACTTTTCTCATATTCCACCACTTTCCATCTGGAAGATATACGTTACCTCTTGCCCGGCACACACTCATGGGATGTGACCATTTTGACCTGCCTTTTCACTAGGTATCAAGTCTCACTCAAACCCAATCACCTCCCTTCACACTCTTACACAACCTACAATTTTATATTGTGCCTTTGCACATAGCATGCTTGATAATCTTTAACTTTTTCTCTCACGTCACATTTGTCAAATTTAGGATGCGTTGTCCTCTCCATCCAAGATGGGACAACCGTTGTGCACGGCACCCAACCTTTTAGAAGAAAAAAAATAGTCTCACCAGTGACCAAATGTGGATAAGTATGATAACTCCATAACATTTTGTACCACTCTCCTTCAATTTAGGCCAGCACCCACGGCCAGTTGAACACTCTCTCCTCCTACCCTCATGAAGCGCTCCATCAAACCATTTTCACTGGGATGATAATCTGCAGTTCTATGATGTTTGATGCCCTCTTTTTTGAGGAAAGCTGTGAATTCCCTTGACAAAAGCTGCGGACCATTGTTTGTTACAATTTCACCAGGGCAACCTTCTTGTCTAAACACTTTTTTGCACACCAAAAGACTTGAAAGGCCTTCACTTCTCTCAAAAAAGCTAACTACGGCCATTTGGAAAAGTAGTCAATCATCACAATTCAATGTTTACTATCGTCACCCAAACAACCATAAGGGCCACTTACATCCATGGCTACTTTTTCCCACGGCCTCTGGGGAAACTCTACAGGTTCAATGGGTGTCTCCATAGATTTGTGGAACTTGTCACTACAAGTGCACGCCACACAATTCCTTACATCTCTCTCCACATCAGTATCCATGCCTGGCCACCATTAATCTACATGCCCCCTTCTTTTCGTGGCTGATATGCCACCATGCCCTTCATGCAATAAACAGAACAATCGTACACGCAAACTCATGGACACCACCAACCTCACATTTAGTCTTACAATCCCATTCATGGCATATAATTCTTCCCATTCATTTTGGAAATCTCCCAAACTCTCATCCATTTTGGCTTTAGCATTGGCATACACTGCTTAACTGTTTATTAATGTTTGTAACATTTGATATTTGAAATCCGCACTTTTCCACTGTTCTTCCATGATCGCCCCTCTACAAATCTGCCCTATATCAGCTACCAACCATCATCTTCTTCATAATCGCTCACATCAAGTGGAAGCTGTGAAAGACAATCTGCATTGCTATGTTTGACACCTGGTACATACCTGATGGAGAAACTGAAATTCTGCAAGTGATAGAGCCAATTGGCAATTCATGGAGTTGGTCTCCCTGCATCTTTTGCAGGAAACAAATCAATTAACGGTCTGTGATCAGTGCTTAACATAAAATGTGTCCCGCGAACAAAGGTTTTGAAAATGATGGACACTCCACCAACATGCTAACGCCTCCTTCTCCACCATAGAATATGTACCCTTTGTAAGAAAAGGGAAGGTTAGGGCCTGGCAAGTGGGTGCATTTGCCAAGTCGACATGGCAGTACCAGACTGCACACAGGCTCTGCAATGGCAGGCCAGTCACATTCACAGGCTGTTTGTGTGGGTGGCACGATCCAGTGCTGCAGCCCACTAACAGCATTTGATTTACAGGCCCTGGCACCCTCAGTGCACTTTACTAGGGACTGACAAGCAAATCAAATATGACAATCATGGAAACACCAATCCATAACACAGTTTACAACAGGAGCACTTGCACTTTACCACTGATAAGCAGTGAGAAAAGTGCGCAGAGACACTAAGCCAGCAAAAACAGAGTCAAAACCGGGAGGTCAGAAAGCAAAAACTCGGGGGAAACACGCCAAAAGATGCCAAGTCTAACATGTAGCCACTCACCTTGCCTGCATGCATGCACCCACCCACCACCCATTTGTCCATCCCACCAATATATGTACCTGCCAGCCGCCACTGTTCTTTACGCAAGTCATATTCTTTCTTTGGTGATCAAGCTGATGTGTATGTGTTTAACCGCAATTGAGTTGTGCTTAGGGCACATTCATTGTTTATAAGCATTCTTTCTTTCCACTTTAATTTGTATTTCTTCCATACAGACCATTTGCTGGTCAATGGGAGACTAACTGACTTCTCTTCATATTATAATAATAATAATAATAGCAGCATTTGTAAATCACGCAGCTACCTCAGGCGAGGTGTCCCGGCACTGGGGGCCGTCGGGAAGATTAAGTGAGCTATTGCCCAGAGTCACAAGGTGCTGGGCTAACCTCCCGCTGGCGATCGAACCGTGAGCCCCCGTGTTCCGGAGTTAGCTGCCCTGGCCGCTGCACCACACCTCTTCCCTCTTATGCAGGAGGTCCTCATCATTTTGTGTTATGCCACTATTTATAAACAGAGGAGGCCTGCCACCTTCTAGGAATAGCGGTACCAAAGGGGATGATGGACGGAGCGTTAGAGCAAGAGAGGGTCAAGACTGATTTGCATATGGCTGGGTTCAAACTGGAATGGCATGGTGAGCAAAAAAACGATGGATTTAGGCCCAGATCTCTGTACTGGGGTGAATGTATGACATTGTTCTGCATTCTGTCCATCAATTGTTGTTTTTGCATACCTTCTAGGAATAGGGCAGAGGCTACAGCACCCTGACTCACCTTTATTTCGTGCATTATCACCTTCCACTGCCTACTGTCACTAACACTGCACCTCTGGTCTGGTCTCGTTTCACCACGGCTCTTGCTTGTAGGTGGCTGCCATCTTCACTCTCATAGCACGTTCCTCAGAGCACACAAAAAGCTGTTGCAGAAGGAACTCAAGATATCCTTATAAACTGGTTTCACTTTAATGCGGGGCCAACCTAGAGCACTCAACATTCTGGAGCAACATAAATTAAGTCCGACAACGACTGTCAGAGTGAATGGCACTCAGAAGTACATGCGGACCCATCACTGAGTTGTACATCAACCTATTCCAGACTCTAATTTACCGCCAGAGGATGAGTTTTCCTTCTCTGTTTCCAATGGACTGGATTCAGCCCATTGCAACCTAATTTCACGAGTCTCCCACCCTCTGCTATGATCATACCCAACTTCTTTCGATTCCTTTCTGATGTTGATTCGTTGCAGCAGAGGAGCAATTCTGCTTTTGGCTCTTCTTTCGTCTGCTTGGGAACTGGACTTCATGCTCACGGTGTCCTATGTGCTGTGCTTTCCCCATTGCCTATTTGGAGGCATCACTCATACCTTGTAGGGAGGACCCCCAAGATAACATGGAGAGGAACCCAAGATTGCACCTATCCAGGACCTCATCACAATGTACTCTGCGCCTGACAATGCCACTCTTCAGATTGTCTTCACTCAAGCATGATCTTGTCAGGTGGCATATGTAATTATGCATGTGTAATACATGCGAGCCTGCTTTCTCTGTATAAAACCAGTCTCTAATTTCCTTATTACAGGTGACTTGTGATGTCTTTAGTCACCTGTAATAATGGAAGGACATGGCTGCTCAACTGTAATAAGCTATTACGGTTGAGTGGATCCAGAAGCCAAGGTGAAAGGCAGGTCACAAGGCATCATTACAACCGCTGTTTAAACTAAGCAGCAAAAACAAAAACCTGCTTTTCATTCTTGCAGGGTTTATTTCTCAAAGCAACAGTGGTGAGCAAAAGGAGGCATGCGAAGATATACATATATATATATATTTTTTTTTTTATAAGAATCGAATAGTTCTCTATTGTTTCAGCTGAAATAGCCATACTATACAAACATACATTATAATTTAAGTTCAAATAGTTGTAACAGTTGTCACAATAAAATTATATATAAGCTCCATTCAACACTGACCTCAAAGCAATTATATATGTACAATTCATAAAACATCTAGTAAGGCAATCTTAATTTAAAAACCCAAGTTCATGTTATGACCTCACGATGGATAAAACACAGTAGCGGGAAATAAATTACTCATAATTTAACTATCGCATTCATACTTTTTCCAGCGAAGCCACGGTAGGAAGACACAATTTACACCCTGCAGCAGGCAGGTAATTCTGGCTCGTCTCTGATGTGATCGTGTTACTTTCCATGCTGAGTAAATGTATGCTGCTACTGCAAGGTACATTTCCCTCGAGTCCATCCTATAGCAAAATTCGAGGGCTCCCTTGCAGCGCCATGTGTTATATTTTAAAAACAAGTGACATAAATAGCAGGAGCGGCCAGTGCAGCTAAGAACGCTGCGGCAGGGTGGGGGGGAGGGGATTCGACAGACACCACGGGAAAATTATTTATTTACTTTTCCTCAGCTGTCGTCTGTCAAATCCCGCCCCCCCCCCCCTACAAACGCTTCACCGCTCTTACCTGCACGGGCCGCTCCTGGTAAATAGTACCTTCTGTGCTGCGTTACATAAAAGCCTTAAGTGAACTATTGTCTCTAGACCTCCCAGGGCACAGATACAGGTGTCTGAAATGTTGTCCGCAGTCTGACCATTTTTAGGTCTCGCCTGGCGAAAGCAGCGCATGCGCTGCTCTCGCTATTGCGAGTACCTTTTGGAATCGATTCTGCCGAGGGCTTTCGTGCACGCGTCTGCATGGACAAACATGGCTGCTTTTGCCATTTGTCCATAGCAGACAGCATGCGCGTGTCCGTAGGGACTGTGGACAGCCCGACGCCATTTTGCATTTTGGTGTCTAGCAACGGAAATGCTGTTTCCTGCTTGTCGGAGTTTGATGAGCTTGGAACTACGCAGCTTGCCGGGAACATTCGCTGTTAAGTTCGTTTATATGTACTTTAAAATATATGGGCTTTTCGCTTTGTGCAAAATTTTACGTTTGTTTGTTTGGGGCGCATTTGGTGTGCATTTTGACGCAGCTTGCCGGGAACATTCGCCTGCTTGTCGGAGTTTGATGAGCTTGGAAGTACGCAGCTTGCCGGGAACATTCGCTTTTCGGCACATGGAGTTAAATGAAAGGTAAGCTTGTCGGAGTTTGATGAGTTTGGAAGTACGCAGCTTGCCGGGAACATTCGCTGTTAAGTTCGTTTATATGTACTTTGAAATATATGGGCTTTTCGCTTTGTGCAAAATTTTATGTTTGTTTGTTTGGGGCGCATTTGGTGTGCATTTTGACGCAGCTTGCCGGGAACATTCGCTTTTCGGGACATGGAGTTAAATGAAAGGTAAGTTAACTTTTTTTTCCATGTTCCAGAAAATTCGCTTTTCGGCACATGGAGCGAAATGGAAGGTAAGTTTACTTGTATATATATATATTTACTTTTTTATCTTGTTGGTTTATAATTGGTAATAAACAATTTTCGATGTTTAAGCTAACATTGCACTACCTGTTAATTTAATTTAAATGTACTTTAAAATGTATGGGGTTTTCTCGTTGTGTGAAATTTAACTTTTGTTGATTTATGACGCATTTGGGGTGTGTTATTTGTATTTCTCTTTACACACATACTATTTGCTCTTTTAATAACTAATTTTAGCAAGGTTTTTGTAATTATATGCTATTGTATATATATATATATGTTTTGTTAGGTTGAGGGACTTTTTTTCGGTTTATGTCTAATATGCGTTTGCTAATGTATGTTTTGTTTTTCGTGTTTCAGAACATGCGCTTTTTGTTACATGGATGTAAATAGAAGGTAAGTTTACTTTCATTTATGTACTACCTTGTTATCACGTATCATTATATTCTAGAATATATAAATCTTAATGTTTAGCTTAACATTACGTTACCTGTTAATTTAGTTTATATGTACTTTAAAATGTATAGTGTTTTCGCTTTGTGCCAAATTTTACTTTTATTTGTTTCAGGTGCATGTGGTGTGTGCTTTGGTGTGTATTATGCTTTAAAGTATGTTATCGTGAAAATCAATAATAAAACACACAACGAATGCGCATCAAGTTCAACGACGTGTGTTTTAAGAGAATGAAGACAGCATTGAACCCCGGCAAGCTGCGTACAGGAAGCGGCATTTTTATGTAATGTGCCGGTAGCTTTAAAGTATGTTACTGTGAAAATCAATAACACAAACGCACAACGAATGCGCATCAAGTTGAACGCCGTGCGTTTAAGGAGAATGAAGACAGCATTGAACCCCGGCAAGCTGCGTATAGGAAGTGTTATTTTTATGAAAGGTACAGGTAGCTTTAAAGTATGTTACTGTGAAAATCAATAAAACAAACACACAAACAATGCACACCAAGTTCCATGCCGCGCGTTTAAGGAGAATGAAGACAGCATTGAACCCCGACAAGCTGCGGATAGTAAGTGTCATAGCCAATAGGCCTCGCCTTTGGGGCCTTATAAGTATTTAGTTATGCAGCACAATATCCTTCGTGCAACAACATCAACTGTTGCATGGCTAAACACTTATAAGGTCCCAAAGGCGAGACCTATTGGCTATGCCAATGCTTGTTTAGTGAGCAACAGTACCTGTGGAGTAGCAAGTCTGAATTTGATGTATAAGGAACTTTTTTCAGCAGGAAAGGTCATATCAATGTAAGGCTCAAAACAACAGGTCTCTAGTTTATGATTTAGATGAATATTGTAAAGGGATTTGTTCCCAGCCACATCCTCTTGCTTCAAATGGTCCCAAAATTGTTTTATTTTACGGTTAATACAGCATCCCTATTCATCTGCTCAGGAGTGTGCTTAATGTGCTCAAAATCATTGTAGGGAGGCATATTTCCTGCTTCTTCGTAAGTCCTGGAAGGCTTTCCGTAACAATGTCAGAGTAGGGTTGGTCTTCACACGAATGCAGTAATGAACCCAGCTAAAGGCTAGGTGATCTGCTAGTTTAGCCATGCCCAGTTCTAGTCTCAATGCTGCCAATGGAGCTCCTAGGCCTATACGGAGCATTTGTCATAAAACTGAGTCCTCAGTAGTTTGTAAGGGCGGCATCTTTTAGGAACATATTTTTTTTCCACATTAAAGGGCATTATAGGAGAAATAGAACATCTCTGCATTTATTTACATATTGTGATGACCAGCATTTTTTATCAGACTTACATTAAACTGATTCTAATGTCTTTTTGCAACAATTTACTAACATTTTTATGTATTTAATTTCACACTAGATTGTACTTTTATTCTTCATGTCTGCACCTATACAATCTCTTTTATATAAAAGAGCAAGACATCAAGGGCCTAATTATGATGTCTATCGGAGTTTCCTCCAACCGACATCACTGCGGTCTCGGGACCGACCCACCCCCAGGTCAGTGGTCCGATACCACAATTAAGATGCGACTGCACATGGTGCGGTTGCAGGCTCCCATTTCTCTATGGAAGCTTGTGCTGCGGTCGAAAACTGGCCGCAGAACAAGCTCCCATAGAGAAATAGCAGTTTCTGTTAATCCCTGCACTGCGTGGCAGGCACCGTGCGGTGCAGGGATTAACTGGGGTGCATCATAGGTGCACCCCAACCCGAGGCTGCTGAGGGATGGGGAGCCTGCTAGGGCTCCCCAAAGTCGCTTTCCGACAGGCTTTTCATGCCGGAAAGCCCGACATGAAAAGCCTGTTGGAAACCGACATCATAATCCCCACGGGGTAAACGCCGTACATAGAGGATTATGTGAGGCCCCCGACTGGCAGACAGGCTCCTTGAGCCCGTTGGAAGCCAGTCAGTCTGATCGGCTGGTTTAAACTCCGACTGCCTACATTGTAATTAGGTGGTCGGACTTTAAACCTACGATGTAGGTCGGAAAGCCTCCGGCCTGTCGTTGGAGGCTTTCCGGCCTACATCGTAATGAGGCCCCAAGGGTTTAAGCGGTTTGAGGGAAGGGTCAGATTGGGATTATTTATTATGGGAAATAAAATACCCACTGCCAGACATTTTAAGGGTATTGCAAACCAGACTGCATTCCATGGCCTCATTAATAAACTCGTCAGTGACTGGCAATATCCTTATAATGTGTGTCATAGGGTACATTATCCCCTATATATATATATTACCTACTGGCGGTCGCCAGTAGGTAGTTATAGTTAGGACCTAGTTTCCATAGGAAAAGCGTTTTTTGATTTGCCAATATCTTTGGCGCTGTTTGACGAATCTTCGCGCAATTTTCAAAACTAGTGGGGCACTCCGGTCAGCTCCTGTCTTGAAAGTTTCGGGTGATTCGACAAGCGGGGGCCGAGAAAAAAGGGGGGTCCCAAAATGCATTTTCCCCATGTTAATTTCCATAGGAAACTTTAGACAAAGCTACAGCCCGAACTGCTGAACGGAATTACACCAAATTTGGCAAAAAGGTAGGTCTTGGTTCAGAAAGAGCCCTTTTTTTAAATGGTGTAAATCTGTTCAGTAGTTCCTGAGAAATTAGAAAAAGAAAAAGTTTCGATATCTGGGCGGAGCCTAACCACACATTTCCTCCCGAGCACGAGCTTGCCTCTGATTGGCTGCCAACACTTCAAACCAGGAAGTGTTGGCAGCCATCTTGTGCCTCGGACGAGGGAGAAATAAAAAGGTAGAAAAAAGATAAAAAAACAAGAAAAGGGGGCAGGGTAAAAACACCTTGACCCCCCAGGCCTGCTCAGGGGGTCCCACAGGGACCCTCAGGCCCAAAAAAAGCATTTTGTTTGTAAAATTTTCGGGCGGGGTCGCGCTGGGTGCAAGAATCCGTCTGAATTAAAAAAAACGAAGCGCGGTCTCCCGCGCTTCGTTTTCAAAGCCCCCGGGTGGGACAAGTCCCGGGGGCAATTTATTTATGTAGCGGGGGCCCGCCACCTCCCCGGGGCTTATGAAGTTGAATGCGGGGGGGCACACGGCCCCCCGCAGCCCCGGGGACCGCCACCTCCCCGGGGCTTGTTTAATTTGAGGTGGGGGGCTCCCAGGCCTCCCCCCAAGCCCCGGGGACCGCCACCTCCCCGGGGCTTTATTTAATTAGGTGAGGGGGGCACGTGGCAGCCCCGGGGACCGCCACCTCCCCGGGGCTAAAATTAATAGAAATACGTGTGGGGGGGCTCCTGCTCCCCCCACACTGCCCCGGGGACTTAATCCCCCAACTTACAATGCGCCAGGGGGCGCGTTTGCACAGTGGTGCAGGGAGGTGGCGGGGCCTGACATAACAAGTGTGCAAACGCGCCCCCTGGCATGTTGTAAATTGGGGGATTAAGTCCCCTTCAATCCTGAGGGTCCCTGGGGGCCAACTAGCCCACCAGGTACCTCCAGTAAGCACCACAGAGCTGCGTTGCAGAGAGGTGGTTCGAGGCCACGCCCCTTTTTACACCTCTCTGCAACACAGCTCTGTGGGGCTTACTGGAGGTACCTGGTGGGCTAGTTGGCCCCCAGGGACCCTCAAGATTCAAGGGGACTTAATCCCTCAAGTTACAACGCGCCAGGGGCGTGTTTGCAGTGGTGCAGGGAGGGGGCAGGGCCTGATATAACAAGTGTGCAAACCGCCCCCTGGCGTGTTGTATATTGGGGGACTAAGTCCCCTTCAATCCTGAGGGTCCCTGGGGGCCAACTAGCCCACCAGGTACCTCCAGAAAGCGCCACAGAGCTGCGTTGCAGAGAGGTGGTCCGAGGCCACGCCCCTTTTTACACCACTATGCAAACGCGGCTTCTGGTGCACTGCTGGTGGGGCGATGAGGTCCTCTTGTGTCCTGAGGACGTCAGGACACAAGTGGACTTCATCCTCCGAGCAGCAGTGCGCCAGAAGCCGCGTTTGCAGCGTGGTGTAAAAAGGGAGCGTGGCCTCGGACTACCTCTCTGCAATCCAGCTGTGTGGTGCTTACTGGAGGTACCTGGTGGGCTAATTGGCCCCCAGGGACCCCCCATATTCAAGGGGACTTAATCCCCCAACTTAGAACGCACCAGGGGGCGCGTTTGCAGAGTGGTGGAGAAAGGGGGCATGGCCTTTGTCCACCTCTCAGCAATCCCACTGTGTGGGGCTTACTAGAGGTAAGAGGTAGGCTAGTTGGCCCCTTAAGGACCCCCAGCAGCGAAGGGGACTTCAATCCCCATCCAAGAGCGTGCCAGGGAGCGCGTTTGTACAGTGGTGGGAAGAGGGGGCGTGGCCTGCTCTTCGAACTTAGCAATGCTGCTGTGTGGGACTTACTGGAGGTAATAGGAGGGTAGTTGGCCCCCAAGGATGTCCTTGGGGCCAACTACCCCTCTTGTTACCTCCAGTAAGTCCCGCACAGTGGGATTGCTAAGACGTCTTCGGAGGCCATGCCCCCCTTTTTCCACCATTCTGCAAACGCGCCTCCTGGCAGACTACGGGATGGGGGATGAAGTCCAATTTACTCCTGAGGGACTTTGGGGGCCAAGAAACCCTACTGGAACCTCCTGTAAGCCCTACGCACCGGAATTCCTGAGCGCTGGTCGGAGGCCCAGCACCCTTTCTCCACCACTCTGCAAATGCGACTACTAGTTAAAAAAGTGTTTGCAATGTAATAGGTTTCGCATTTGTGAGAATTAGAGCTATTGGCGTTGTAAATGCAAACGTTTTTTACTAATGTTTTTTGGAGTGAAGTGGATGTACGTTGTGTGTAGTGGAATTATGTGGTATGTTGTGTAGTGGAATTATGTGGTATGTTGTGCAATGAAATTATGTGGATAGAAAGTATGTGGTATTTAGTGTATAGGAATTATGTAGAGTGGGATTATGTGTTATGGAGAGTAATTATGTGGTATGGTGGTCTGTGTTGTGGAGTGGTAACCTCAGGTTTAGTCTTCCTCGTTTCCATAGAAGCTCAACTATGAACTCAGTGAGACAAAAAAAGATGGAATCACTGAGGAGCACTTGTGGACCTAGTTAGAGGTATGAGCAGGGCCACTGGAATTATGTGACTGTTTGGCTGCACCAACTTTCGCACAATTATACATTTTCTGCATTAGCCACATAATTCATCATCTGCACCCTAATCTGCAGATTTGAACAAAAAAAGCCTTGTTTCTAGCTGAAACGGGTCAAACGTTACCAAAAATGCAGCAACAAGTGTTACAGCGTGGTGGAAGGCCCTTTGCAAACCTAAAATGGTCACCTGTTACTGATTGCTAAATGTGGGTGTTAAATTGGTACTAATGGTGTGCAAGCCACTCTTGCTTCCCTCTGCGCCTCTCTTGCCTCTTTCTGCATTTCTGTTGCTTCTTTCTGCATGTTTCTTTCTTTTTCTGCCCCTCTCTTGACCTCATTCTGCAAATCTCTTGTACTTTCTGCACCTCTCTTCCCTCTTTCTGCACGTCTGTTGCCTCTTTCTGCACCTCATTTGCTTCTTTCTGCACTTCTCTTGCCTCTTTCTGCACCCCTGTTGCTTCATTCTGCACTTTCCATGCTTCTTTCTGCACCTGTCTTGCTTCTTTCTGAACCCCTGTTGTCTCTTTATGTACCTCTTTTGTCTCTTTCTGCACTTTACTTACCTTTTTCTGCACCTCTCTTCGCCCTTTCTGCACGTCTGTTGCCTCTTTCTGCACCTCATTTGCTTCTTTCTGCACCCTTGTTGTCTCTTTCTGCACTCGTCTTCCCTATTTCTGTACCTTTCCTGCCTGTTTTTGCATCTCACTTGCCTCTTTCTGCACTTTTCTTGCTTCTTTCTACACCTCTGTTGCTTCTTTCAGCAATTCTCTTGCCTCTTTGTGCACTTCTCTTGCCTGTTTCTGTACCTCTCTTGCCTCTTTTTGCACCTCTGTTGGCTCTTTCTGCACCTCACTTGCTCCTTTCTACACTTCTCTTGCCTCTTTCTGCACCCGTTGCTTCATTCTGCACTTCCCATGCTTCTTTCTGCACCTGTCTTGGTTCTTTCTGCACTCCTGTTGTCTCTTTATGTACCTCACTTGCCTCTTTCTGCACTTCACTTGCTTTTTTCTGCACCTCTCTTGCCTCTTTCGGCACCTCTGTTGCTTCTTTCTGCACTTCTCTTGCCTCCTTCTGCACCTCTTAGTTAGAGGTAGTTTTAATCCCCCTGCCCTATTATGTACTAGGGCCATACAGGGGAGGTCATGTCAATTACAGGGGTACCCCAACCCATAGTGTACCCTAGTGTATGTAGGTGTTTTCACTGTATTCTAAGTGTCTTTTAGCATAGCACTGTCTCTAGACCTGGTTAGTCAGAGTCAGTTACCACCAGTGCCCGTCAGCAAAAAGTTGCTTCTTTCAGCAATTCTCTTGCCTCATTGTGCACTTCTCTTGCCTGTTTCTGCACCTCTCTTGCCTCTTTTTGTACCTCTGTTGCTTCTCTCTGCACTTCTCTGGCCTCTTTCTGCACCCCTGTTGCTTCATTCTGCACCTGTCTTGCTTCTTTCTGAACCCCTGTTGTCTCTTTATGTACCTCTTTTGTCTCTTTCTGCACTTTACTTGCCTTTTTCTGCACCTCTCTTCGCCCTTTCTGCACGTCTGTTGCCTCTTTCTGCACCTCATTTGCTTCTTTCTGCACCCCTGTTGTCTCTTTCTGCACTCGTCTTCCCTCTTTCTGTACCTTTCCTGCCTGTTTTTGCATCTCACTTGCCTCTTTCTGCACTTTTCTTGCTTCTTTCACACCTCTGTTGCTTCTTTCAGCAATTCTCTTGCCTCTTTGTGAACTTCTCTTGCCTGTTTCTGCACCTCTCTTGCCTCTTTTGCACCTCTGTTGGCTCTTTCTGCACCTCACTTGCTCCTTTCTACACTTCTCTTGCCTCTTTCTGCACCCGTTGCTTCATTCTGCACTTTCCATGCTTCTTTCTGCACCTGTCTTGCTTCTTTCTGCACCCCTGTTGTCTCTTTATGTACCTCTTTTGCCTCTTTCTGCACTTTTCTTGCCTTTTTCTGCACCTCTCTTGCCTGTTTCTGCACTTCTCTTGCCTCTTTCTGCACCCCTGTTGCTTCATTCTGCACTTTCCATGCTTCTTTCTGCACCTGTCTTGCTTTTTTCTGCACCCCTCCTGCCTCTTTCTGTACCTCTCTTGCCTCTTTGTGCACCCATCCTACCTTTTTCTGCACTCCTCTTGCCTCTCTCTCCACCCCTCTTCCCTCTTTCTGCACCTCTGTTGGTTCTTTCTGCACTGCTCTTGCTTCTATCTGCACCTTACTTGCCTCTTTCTGCACTTTTCTTGCTTCTTTCTACACCTCGGTTGCTTCTTTCAGCAATTCTCTTACCTCTGTGCACTTCTCTTGCCTGTTTCTGCACTTCTCTTGCCTCTCACTTTCCATGCTTCTTTCTGCACCTGTCTTGCTTCTTTCTGCACCCCTGTTGTCTCTTTATGTACCTCTTTTGCCTCTTTCTGTACTTTTCTTGCCTTTTTCTGCAAGTCTCTTGCCTGTTTCGGCACTTCTCTTGCCTCTTTCTGCACCCCTGTTGCTTCATTCTGCACTTTCCATGCTTCTTTCTGCACCTGTCTTGCTTCTTTCTGCATCCCTCCTGCCTCCTTCTGTACCTCTCTTGCCTCTTTGTGCACCCATCCTACTTTTTCTGCACCCTCTTGCCTCTCTCTCCACCCATCTTCCCTCTTTCTGCACCTCTGTTGGTTCTTTCTGCACTGCTCTTGCTTCTATCTGCACCTTACTTGCCTCTTTCTGCACTTCTCTTGCTTCTTTCTACACCTCTGTTGCTTCTTTCAGCAATTCTCTTGCTTCTTTCTGCACTTCTCTTCCTTCTTTCTGCACCCCTCCTGCCTCTTTCTGTAGCTCTCTTGCCTCTTTGTGCACCTCTCCTACCCCTTTCTGCACCCCTTTTACACCTCTGTTGGTTCTTTCTGCACTGCTCTTGCTTCTTTCTGCACCTCACTTGCCTCTTTCTGCACTTCACTTGCTTTTTTCTGCACCTCTCTTGCCTCTTTCAGTACCTGTGTTGCTTCTTTCTCCACTTCTCTTGCCTCCTTCTGCACCTCTTAGTTAGAGGTACTTTTAATCCCCCTGCCCTATTATGTACTAGGGCCATACAGGGGAGGTCATGCCAATCACAGGGGTACCCCAACCCATAGTGTACCCTAGTGTATGTAGGTGTTTTCACTGTATTCTAAGTGTTTTTCAGCATAGCACTGGCTCCAGGCCTGGTTAGTCAGAGTCAGTTACCACCAGTACCCGTCAGCAAAAAGTTGGGGGCACAGGACGACTTTGCATTAAGGCCTCTTTCTGCTCCTCTGTTGGTTCTTTGTGCACATCTCTTGCTTCTTTCTGCACCTTTCTTTGTCTTTCTGGACTTCTGTTGCCTCTTTCTGCATTTCTCTTGCTTCTTTCTGCGCCTTTCTTCCTCTTTCTGCACATGTCCTACCTCTGTAGGCATAGTTAGAAATTAGCATTTACAAAACCTTTGAAATTCACTGAAAAAACCACAGGTTTCAGGGACGTTATAGTTAGAAATTAGCATTTAAAAAACCTTTGAAATTCACTGAAAAAAACGTAGATTTCAGGGACGTTATAGTTAGAAATTAGCATTTAAAAAACCTTAGAAATTCACTGAAAAAACCACAGGTTTCAGGGACGTTATAGTTAGTTGGACATTTCACTCGTACAAAACCAGAGAAATTCGGCCATTAATAGTTAGTTCAACTAACTATAACTCGCGCCTCTGCAATGCACTGCTGATGACGTCACATATTACATCCTTCATGACATGGTCAGTGACATCACTGATGACATCACTGATGACATCTCAAATGACATCACTGATGACATCACTGATGACATCATCACGTGATAATCTGATGCACCTCCTCATACCCTAATATAACCTTTGATACACCCACTCTAAAATACAGACTACCATTTTCGAAACCATAGACACACCAATACCAGTTAGTACATACCCACTCACTAATTCCTAGGTCTACACACACATCTGCTCATTCACCCATACAGTCACTCATACATGCAGTCAACCATCAATACGGCACTATCATATGCACTCACATATCTATACAGACACTGACACACCGCCACTCATCCATAGAGTTACTCACACACCTAGTCAGTCATGCAAAGAATCAATCACACTCCCATTTACTCACCTATACAGTTATACACACACCACCTCACTTATTCAAACATATACTAACACATACTTACACTCTCATACAATAACTAATACAAGCACACACTCATCCATACAGCCACTCTCACAATCACTCACTCTCACATAGTCATTTATATACTCCAACACTCACATATACTGCCTTTCACATATGCAGTTACTCACACATGTACCACTGAGGCATCCATTCACTCACCAACACACCCATACACACACTCACCCACCCATACAGCCCTTCACAGATGCACTCTTGAACCCATACACCCAGTGAATCACCCACTCACACATCTATGCACAGAGTCACACCCCCCACTCACCCACACAGACACTCAGGCACCCATACAGATACTCAGACAACCAATCAATAACCCATATAGACCCTCATTTAGCTATTCACCAACCCATGTAACCTCTTACACACCAACTGACAAACTAAACTGTGTGAATGTCTGTATCAGTCACTAACCCATGCATTCAGTAAGACACATTTAATCACTCACTTATACAGTCAGTCACGCACCTACTAAATCATCCATTCAGACACTTATACACCCACTCATTCTTCAATACACCTTGGCCTATATATATATATAAAACATATTTAAACTTTATAGAAACATACAGTCACTGGATGATGTCATCAGTGATGTCATTTGAGATGTCATCAGTGATGTCACTGACCATGTCATGAATGATGTAATATGTGACGTCATCAGCAGTGCATTGCGGGGCGCGAGTTATAGTTAGCTGAACTAACTATAACGGCCGAATTTCTCTGGTTTTGTACGAGTGAAATGTCCAACTAACTATAACGTCCCTGAAACCTGTGGTTTTTTCTGTGAATTTCTAAGGTTTTTTAAATGCTAATTTCTAACTATAACGTCCCTGAAACCTATGGTTTTTTCAGTGAATATATATATAGATGCATGCGATCCCTGTATAAAACCCTGTCTCTAATTTTCTTATCACTGTTGAGTTGTGAGATCTCTAGTTACCTGTAACAATGACATGGTGTAGCTGCTTAACTGTAATAAATGATTACAGCTGTGTTGTGACATCATAATGCCTGCAGCCAGAACGAGCTGCAAAGATGAAAGGCAGGTCAGAGAACATTATTACAGTTGCACTTTTAACAACAAAAAGGATAACTGCCTTCTTCTGCAGATCTGGTTTTCTTTTGTCATTTTAATGAGCATTAATCAGAATAAAGAAGATGTTTAAGGCAATGTTTATTTTTTCCTCACTGTAAGACAGTGCCAGTTGCCAATGTGAAAGGCAGGTCATGGAGCATCATTACAGCTGCAGTTCAAACAAAGCAGTGAAAATGAAAACTGCCTTTTTCTTTCTTCTATTTGTTTTCTCACATGAGCAGAAAGTGAGAGGAGAGTGTCTAGGTGACAAGGTGTTGGTGGAGGGGCACAGAGATATTGAGTAATGAGATCGGGAATGAGGAACTTGTTCTAGAGATTTATTGCATTGGATGGTCAGTCCTTTTAGTGTATTGGCGTTGATGTTATGGCCAAACTAAAATGAATCAGCCTCTGTGGGTAAGCGCCTCATACAGTTTATTGTTTTCATTTTAAGGTCTCTATTATGATGGATGCAGAATGGCCTGCATCTCCAGAAACAGATATTGAAGATGCCCTACTTTGTGTCAATCAAGGTCAATGAAGCCACGTCAGGTGCACCTATAGCTGTCACTCCTGGCACAGATGAGCAATTGGCAGTTTGTTACTTTCCAGGGTAAAATAGAAGTGGATGCTTGAATGTTCCCAGATGCACCTTGTTGGAACAATTTACTTCCAAGAAAGGGCTATACAACTCACTGTCTGTTTTTCCTACTCATCTAAATTCTATAGAGCTGTGGAGTGTCCTTTCTCTGGTATGAGAGGATTTCTGGTGGACACAGGAGGAAGCAACTCAATTTTCAAGACAGAGCAGCAATTGGCTGTTAAAGTATGTTGTATTTTCAGGTGTGAAGAAAATGATCAATCCTCCCCAAAGGCATTGATTGCTTTTTTTTTTTTCTTGGCCTAGCCCTGATGTAAGGAAGACTGATGGGTGGCACCTCAATGAGTAACAAGCATTGGCAATGCCATTAGGTCTATTTTTTAACACACAGTGACTGGATGCTTCCATCCATGCAATCACTCATCCATCCATCATCCATGCACTAAGTCAGTCATTCTTCAACTCATGTATCTACTTATCCACCCATTGACTCAGTCTTGCATTCACCTACCACAGCGACAGAAAAATAATCTCACTAATCCGTGAAGAGGCGCTTTCTGTTATTAGCTTTGCTGATAGTTGTTGAGTGGTATGAGAGTGCTTCCAGTAGTGTGTTAAGGGTGTGAGAATGCTGTCACGAGTTGGTGTTTGGTAGCCTATGAGGGGTGTGAGATTGTTGTATTTAATGCAGGACAGTTTCTCTCTGAGAGGTGCGAGACTGCTACTTTGTGACAGATGTTATTGTACTGTCTGAAGTTTGCAACTGCTAGTCTACAAGGGCAGAGCTCTCAAGTTACTCAGTTCCATGTGTGAGTACCTCTTTCAGCCAATTTGTTTCCTTTGCAGGCTGGGATTTGTAGTCTTATTTAGCCCATTATAAAACCAGGACTACAACTCCCAGAATGCAAAAGAAGTTCCTGGATGAGCTACTCATGCATGGGCCTGGGCAACCGGAGAACCTCGTAAGGGGTGTGAGAGTGCTTTCAGAAGTATGAAACTGCTGGTGTGTGAGGCGTGTAAGGGTGCTGTCAATAGTGCCAGACTGCTACTCTGTGACTGGTGTATGTGAGGTTGATAGTTTGTGATTACTAGACTGTGAGTAATATGATAGTGCCTCTGATAGTGTGTCCCTGTTACTCTGTTGAGTTTGGGAGTGCTTTTGGAAGTGCAAGATTGCTAGTATGCTTGGGGTGTAATAATCCTTCCGGTAATTTGTGACTGGTACTCTGAGAGGCATATGAGTGTTTCCAGTTGTGTGACTGCTAGTTTGTGAGGCATATGAGAGTGCTCTTTAAATATAGGGTATTTTCAAGTTCCATCCTAATGAATTTAACAGTTGCCCTCTTGTTTTCATTCAGGCCATGGTGAAAGACAACCATGAATGAATTTGACACTTTAACAAGACTGCAGAAATAGGTTCTACGAGCCGTCTTCTTCTTCCGCTTGTGAGCCATGATGATCTGCTTTCCCTAGTGAAGTTACAGAAAGATTGGGGCCGAATGGATTAATGGAC
Source organism: Calotriton arnoldi (assembly GCA_963921515.1). Classification (NCBI taxonomy): domain Eukaryota; kingdom Metazoa; phylum Chordata; class Amphibia; order Caudata; family Salamandridae; genus Calotriton; species Calotriton arnoldi. The sequence continues at coordinate 528,876 of CAWUFW010002175.1, read as the reverse complement.
AGGGATGTCCACTTATTTACTTTTGAGAAGCTTTTCCCAGTGATCCTCTCACATCATCAATATTCCCTCCACACCAATCAAAGACTGCCACATCATGTATTCAATCGGTTATACTTACTGGCATCAGCCAGCTTCGGTTACACCAATAAACAATGGTGAAGCCCCTCACCCTCAACCCCCTTATTTCTTATAGGTACTCCCCCTCTGCTAAGTACTCTGATGTAAACTCACCTAAATAACTACTCAGCAGTTTCCAGCAGCTGTTCTCCTTGGCTGATGCCGGTCCTAGTGCACTAACCCCTCCTCTCCAGATCCCTGCAGGTGTGCACACGTTGGGACACATTTACAAACCCTTTTGCGTTGCTCTTGCACCACGTTACGTGGTGCAAGAGCGACGTAAATTAAAAATGAGATTTATGAAGCCACGCATGGCCACCTTGCGTGACCCTGAGTGGATTCCTAAATCTTGAGTAATGCAAAGCAGCGCAAATCCCTGCCCTGCATTACTCTGCACCAGGGAGGCGTTTCCATGGGCGTTTTACGGGTGTTCCCACGCAACATCCATGGATTTTGACGCTGTCGCAGATTTACCAGAACTGGTACAAAATCTATGACTACCCAGGTGAGGTGTAACTAGAAGAAATATGTTTATTTCTACTCATTGTTTCCTCTTTCTATGTGTGCTGCATTCTGCAGCCCACATAGAAAGAGGAAAAGGCCTCAGGAGATTATTTTTGAGCAGGAAAGTGCACCTTCCTGCACAAAAACAATCCTGCTTATAATGCAGGCACCCTTGCACTATAGTGCCTGCCTTGGCTCTAGGCAGACAAAAGGGCACCAGCACAGGGGAAAAGGAAGGAATCCGCCTTACTGACTTAAATACAGCGCATTTCTGCCCTTTCCCTGTCACGCAGCACAGCAAGTACTGCGTGGTTTGGCTATAAATATGGCCCCTAGTGTGCATGTGCAGCAAAGTATCTTTCACATGCAGGTTGCATCTGAAATACAGCGGGCTTGATGGGAGGAACTGGTTTGACACTAGGCGGGATAATTATATTGCAAAAGTGCAGAAAAGCAAGTACCTGCTTATGCATGAAAGAGTACCGTTCTTATGCTCTATATAAACCAGCAACGGGAAGCAGACTCCACCCATTCCTGTCACTGTCCACTAAAATGGAGATGCGAAGGCTCTGGGAGAAGACCTGCAGCAGTTAAAATAATCCATAATGCAATCACCTAGCAGGAGAGGCAGGAAGCACACCACAGTGGCTCAGCACTTACTTTACTGCAACACCTTGTGAACCAACTAACTCCACATACTGCTGATTTTGGAGTTAATGTGACAGAGAATGCAAAGACAGGCATGCATAAATGTATTTCCATGAGATATCACCCTATAGTCAAACCTACTATTATGGACAATCAGTGACCACAGTTGAATTTAGAAAAGCCCCAATTTTTGTATTAAAATGATTTTTTTGTATATATTTGTTTGTTAATTAAAAAAAAGATTTAATCATTTGTCTATTGGTTTTTGTTTGAGGAATGCTTGTTTTTCTATTTTTGTGAATTGTTTTGAAGTTCAAATCATCTAAATTGCTCAAGCCGCGGTCACCAGCTTCCAGTAGTGCATCAGTGGGGGTCCCAGATTTCAATAATTATTCAGTGGGGTCCCCGGATACCAGTACTAGTTACATGGGTGTCCACAGAAGTCAAAAGGTTAAGAACCAATGTTTTAGAGAACTCAAGGACACATGAAGCATGACGTCCAGCCCCTCCAGTGATAGTGTTGATTATGTGACTATTGATTTTAATATTCACTTGCCCTAATGTCTGTCATTTGACTAATTACCTTGCTATTTTTCAACCAAAACTAGTGATGTATTAAAAGGAATATGTAACTTACCCTGTAAGCATCTATTCGCAGCTTGTAGTGCCATAGATTCATATGCTTAGCCTTATCCTGCCATCAAGTGTTTGCTCTCGGACGATTACAAGTTTATTTTCTTCAAAGAAGTCTTCAAGTCACGAGATATAGTGACTCCTCCTACGGTGTGTATTGTGCATGTTGCTTGGCTCCTTTGTTAGATTGTTTTTGGCCCATCGGGTGAGCGTTAGAAAAGAGCAGCAATAATGTGACAGAATAAAGAAACATGACTATAATTTTGAATGTGTAAATTAGGTTTCTAAATATTATGAGGTAATGCAACCAAAAGCTTCCGGGGAGAAAGGTGGGTGCATATGAATCTACGGCACTACACGCTACGAATAGATGCTTATAGGGCAAGTAACATATTCCATTCGTAGCATGTGTTGGCCATAGATACATATGCTTAGCATCAAATGTAAAACGGTGCTCCCCTTTGCGGTGGCTAGCAATTGGTTGAAGTAATTGTTTGAAATAATGTCTTAAGCACTGTTTGACCCTTGCCTGTTGGTATGTGAATACATCTACACAGTAGTGTTTGGTAAATGTATGTGGGTTATTACATATTGCTGCCTTACATATATCCTCTATAGGGATATTTCCAACAAAAGCCATAGTGGCTCCTTGTTTACGTATTGAATGAGCCTGTGGTGGTACTATGGGTACTCTTCTGGCTTTCGAAAACATTTTTAAATGCATCTAACTATCCATTGAGCAATTCCCTCTTTGGATATAGGTTCCCCTGGTGAGGTTTGTTAAACGCAACTGTGTCTTTCCCCCCCAATTTTTTTTTATCAATGTAGAACATGATAGCTCTTTTAACATCTAATGATGTGAGTAGGGCTCGGTTTGCTACTGTGTCTGGGTTAGGAAAAGAACGCTGGTAGCTCTATGGTCTGACTTGAATAAAAATTTAAGACCAACTCAGTCAGAAATTTTTGGAATAGTCCTTAGAACTAATTTCTTTGGGAAAATCTTAAAGAAAGGTTCTTGCGGAGTAAGTGCCTTTAATTCGCTTATCCTTCTGAGAAAAGTGATTACCACTAGAAAAGACACGTTCCATGTTAGAAATTGTTCAAGTGGTGCACCCATAAGCCTGGAAAGGACAATGTTTAGGTTCCAGGCTGGGGCTGGTTGAGTCGAAGGTGGGATAGCTCATTTGAGTCCTTCCATGAATGCTTTGATTACTGGTATTTTTTTTAAAGAGATATATATTGCCTGTTTTGCATGCAAGCAGCTAGTGCAGCTAAGTGTAATTTGATAGATGTGTAAGCAAGCCTCGTTGTAGATGGAAGAGGTACCCTATAATGTCTTGTACTGTAGGTGCTAAAGGCTAAATCTGCTTATTTTGTACAGTAATGTACAAACCTTTTACATTTTGAAGCGTAAAAGGCTCTAGAAGTAGGCCTGCAAGCTTGTTTAAGGATGTCCATACATTCTTGTGGAAATTTCAAATGCCCAAACTCTAGAACTTCAGGAGCCAAATCGCTAGATTTAGCTGCTTGGGATTGGGATGATTTACTCTCATTTGATTCTGAGTTAGTAAATGTGGCCAAAGAGGTAGTTTCTTGTGTGGCTCTAAAGATAGTTGCAGTAGGGTTGTGAACCATGCCTGTCGTGCCCATGTTGGGTCTATTAATATTAGTGACGTTTGTGTTAACTTCTGAACCATATATGGAATCAGTAGGAGAGGAGGAAAAGCGTAGGCAAATACTCCTGACCAATTCATCCATACTTCCACAGCGGAACTCTTGGCGCCTCCATTTAACGAATACCCTACATAATTTCTGTATTCATGTAACATTAACTGCTTGGGTATCTCGAATATGTAAAGAATTTTAACTCCACTTACCTTTTGTTGCGCCCACCACCATCGCTGTATATACCACGTCACGTGTCACTTGCGCCGTCACAAAAAAAACTTCCTGAGCACTTGTGCACAGTATTTTATTGGTTACATGTCATTTAATGTAACGCAGTGCTACCGCCTCATGTGCTTGTACATATGAAGTTTAATATGGCCAACATGTTGTTCGATTGAAATACAATTTAACTTCACATGAAAAATGTCTCCCTGGCTTTCTCCCTCTTTGGATCTAATCCATTGCAATTAATTGTGCTACTTGAACTTGTACGCAAAATAATACCCTTGTTTGAGACACTGTTGTTTGTTACAATTCATCCATAGGGCATTGCCCTTGGATTGAGGGTGGGGGACCCTGGAGCCGAAGCTTTGGCATTGAGGTGAGGTGAGTGGCAAACAACACTATGTCCAATGTTCCCCATCTTTTGAAATAAGAGTGGAGTAGTGGTAAGTTGATCTCCCCCTCCTGTACCTGCTGATGTGTCCTGCTGAGCATATCTGCGAAGTTGTTGTCCACCCCAGGTAGGTATTCTGCTAAGAGGTGGATTTTGTGATAGATTGCCCAGTGCAAGATGTGCTCCAATAGGAGGGATAGCTGCGATGAGTGTGTTCCAACCTGTTTTTGAATATAATGCATTACAGTCAAACACTCATCAGTGCCCTAGTTATGTCAAGAGTTGACTACTGTAACGGCCTCTTAATCAACGCTCAAGAAAATGTTTTGAACAAGCTGCAACGGATACAGAATACAGCCGCCAGGATATTGTCTGGGACTCCGAAGTTTAAGTCAATTTCCAATGTAAGGCGCCAGTTACATTGGCTGCCCATAAAAAGTAGAACTAAATTTAAAGCGCTATGCATTGCTTATAAGGCAGTTCATGGTTTAGGACCCGAATACCTGAAAAAAGCTTTTCAGGCATATGCACCCAGCAGAGCCCTACGCTCCGCAGAAGCTAACCTTCTTATCGTTCCCAGAACAAATAAAGTTAACTGGGGCGACAGAAGATTTGTAGTGGCAACGGCTAAACTTTGGAATCTGCTCCCCCTACAAATTAAGTCCAGCCCAACGTTACTATCCTTTAGGAAACAAGTAAAAACCTGGCTATTTGAGCAATAAGGGGCCTCCGCTTTTCTTTACAGTCCATAGCGCCGAGACACCCATGGGTATTTGTGCGCTCTAGAAATTGTTAACATAACATAACATATTGTCTATGCGTATTAGTACTACTTTGTGGTGTAGGTGATTGCGAAAAGCTTTGAGAACTAGTTTAACTGCTGGAAGCTCTAGATGATTGATGTGTAGATGTCTTTGAGATCCTGTCCATAGACCGTGAACTGTGAGATCTTGCATATGTGCTCCCCATTCCTGAAGGGATGCATCTGTAGTAATGGTGACTTGCGGAATTGGGGCTTTGAAGCCGGCCTTGCAACAAGTTGTTGCTGTTCCACCACTGTAGAGAGCGATGAGTTGCTTGCCATACCAAAACTAGATCATGGAGATGCCCCTCCGCTTGAGACCATTGAGACAGCAGGGTGCGCTGAAAGGGACGCATATTCAAACAAACATATGGTACTATGGCTATGCAGGAAGACATCATGCATAAAAGCCCCATCACTACCTTTACTGTGAGTGGAGCTTGTGGCTAAAAAAAGAGGTAATGTTTCTGTGAACCTTTGCACTCTTTCTGGACTGGGATATGCTTTGGCTGTAACTGAATTGAGAGCTGCACATAGGAAAGGGCGAATTTGTAATGGGTGCAGGTGATACTTTTGAATATTGAGGGTAATCCCCAGTTTGTGTAGCAGATTGATAATTTGCTGAGTATCTTGAAGACACAGTTGGTATCTTGAGCTTTTGATAAGCCAATCGTCTAGATAGCAGAAAATAGTTATTCCTTCCCTTCTGAGATGGGTTGCCACTACTGCAACGCGCTTGGTGAAAACCCTTGGAGCCGGGGTACAACCTCTTGCAGTGTGACCATGTGACCATGTGAAAGTGTTCTGATGAGATGTACATGTTGAGTGGCCTGAGATCTAGGACAGGCCTTAAGGTTTTGTCCTTTTTGGGAATGAGAAAATAAAGGGCGTATACTCCATTTCCCTAATGTTGTAAGGGTACAATTTCTATTGCCCCTTTTTGAAGAAGAGATAGAACCTCTTCTTATAAAAGGGTAAGATGTTTCTGTGGCAGGTTTTGTGTTCTTGGTGGAATTGTGGGTGGTGTTTGAGTTCTAAACAATACCAGTCTTTGATTATGGATTGTACCTATTGGTCCGTGGTGATGTCCTGCCAGTGTGGATAAAAACGTTTTAACCTTCCCCCTACTGGTGTTATATGTGGTTGGGGGAGGTGTAGGCAGTCACTGTTTTGGGGGGTGGGAGTTTTAGTAGTGGTTGCACAGTCTCTACCTCTATTTCTAAAATTTGTTTTATAGAAAGATCCTCTGGTCAATTTACTCTGATAAGAGCCCTGTTGTTTATGACCAGTGCCGGAGTCAGTGGAGGAACCCACTCTGGCTGCACCCCTGTATTGACCCCTATGAAAGGAACCATGGTGTTGAAAAGTTTGTAGGGCCCCCATTGCTTTAGCAGTTTGTGTCATTTTTTTTTTTTTTTTTTTAGCTTTTCTCGCATTCCATTCACCAGTGGCCCAAAAAGATTTTGCCCATCAAATGGTAAATTGAGCAGGTGATTGTTGTACATCCGGTTTAAAAACTGGATACTCAGAGCCATGTGTGGCGTCTGATAAGGACACTGATGTTAACCTCGTGGGTGCTTGTGTCTGCAGAGTCTACGGCACATTGTATAGTGGCATTAGATATGACCCTGCCTTCTTCCACCAATTGTGTAGCACGTTGTTGGTGTTGATCAGGGAGATGTTGCACAAATTCTTGCATTTCATCCCATGCGGCACGATTATATCTGGAGAATAGCCCCACAGAATTTGCAATACGCATGTGGTTGGCTGCTCATGCTGTAACGCACTTAGCAGCGACATAGATTTTCCTACTTTCTTTATCTGTAGGAGGCGCATCCCATGTGCCTTGTGAATTGGCTGTTTTTCTGGCTGCAGGTACCACTAATGAATCTGGTGTGTTTTGGCCCATAATATAGTCAGGGTCCAATGGACATGCTTTATATATTTTTTCCAATTCTAGGGGTAATTACCCTGGATTTAACTGGCTACTTAAATATGTCTTGTGTGGAAGACAGAATACCTTTAAGCATAGGGTGCGACTCTGCTGTTTTTTTGTTATCTATTAAGCATCTCAACTAGAAAATCATCTTCTTGTGGTATAGCTTGATATGCAGCAGCCCTACCAATAAGATCATAGTATGATGTTGTATCATCTGGTGGAGAGGGTTTGGATGGGTAGATGTTAAGATCTGTATCATCCAGTGGATCTGTATCATAAAGATCCCATGGGTCAGGGGCAGCATTGTGGTCTCCCTGTGGATCTGTGAAATAAGGGATATTGAATTCCTCACGTTGATCATCACCAGTAGGTGACTGATTTGGTGAAATATGTGGTCGCTCAGAAGGCAAAAGTTTTGGAGAGGGTGTCTGCACTGGCCTTGCTGGTAGAAGGTAGAATAAGTGAAGATGGAATAGAAAGTGAAGGATTAGGAGAAGGAGCAGGAGGAGAAGGAGGGAAACAAAAAGAGCTGTGCCTCTGTCCTTTTTTTTGTTGATGGGCTGGTTCAGACCTAGCAATATCCTCCTGAAATGTGTTCTTCCTTTTGGGAAGCATTTGGGAAAGAGGTGGTGGTGGTTTAGTGCCTAGTTTACCAATGTCCAGGAGTAGAAAAAGAGTTTTTTGCCCCTTGTCTCGTTTGTCTTGCAAGAGCTCAAGAATGGGCTGCAATTGTTCTTGCCGTGGCTCTGTGCCACTTTTTGTGTTTTTTGGCATGGAAGACATTGAAGAGGTTTTTGTGCTGGGTGCCGACATTTGGGTATATGCTTTCGATGCTGAAGTCTTTGAAGAAGACCCATTTTTTGGGTTCCAAGGCTTTTTTCAGATCTGATGTGCGCTACTTCGGCTCAGAGTCTTAACCTGATGAGTGTGCGGATGTGTTGTGTTTCGGTGCTGGCGCCGAAACAAACTTTAATGCTTTATATTTTTCAACGTTAGTCGAAAGCTTTTCAGGTGGAGTGGACTTGTGTTTGTGCGCCTGTTGGTGGAAATCTCCATGGCCCGAGGGCAGTGGGGCTCTGATAGCCAGTTTGGGTGGTTTAGTAGGTGTTTGGGCGACTTTCGCCGAGGTACTCATGTGCCCCTGTGTGGAATCGGGGTCGGAGTCCGAGCTGTTCCCACTGCTAGCTAGCAGTATCTGCACATCTAATGGCGCTGTTTGTGCCTCTGTGTCCTCTATTTCTTGTTCAGGGTCTGGCGACTGCTCCCCAACGATGTATGGTGTGTCTTCTGTGTGTCGCTGCATGGTGGTGTGGGTCCAACTACAGTCCCTTCGCTGCCGAAGTGTTTTTTCGAAGGGAACACCACGCAGGCATCACAGGAAGCCTCGTTGTGTTCCGGTGCCAAACATAGATTGCACACGTTGGTGATCTTGCCTAAGTACTTTGCGTGGCAATTGGGGCAAAAGCTAAAGGGCTTGTTTTCCATCCCTTGTAGACGGTGTCCAGTAAAATGGAGGCGAAGATGTTTTGGAAGGTCGGGCCCGAGCAGGTGCTGATAAATGACCTATAATCCCAGCTGGAGTTGTTTGGATAGGAATCCTTTAGATTTGGGAGAAAAAAAAGAGTGCCTGAAAGGCTTCAGTAAGGAATTAAGCTTCGGTACCGGAGCTGCAATATCGATATCCAAACACGATGGCGAAAAAACCAATCTAACAACAAAGCCGCGCAGCAGGCGGAAAACACACTGGAGGAGGAGTGACTCAAAGACTTCTTCGCAGAAAAACAACTTGTAATCATCTGAGCCCAACACTAGATGGTGGGATAATGCTAAGCATATGCATCTACAGCCAACATATGCTTCAAATCAAGCATAGTATTAGCAATTTTGGTGGTGGTGTGGTATTGGTGGTTGATTGGTATTGCTGGTGGTGATGTAGGTGGTACTAATAGTGGTAGTATTGGTGCTGATATTAGTGGTGGTATTGGTGGTACTGACGGTACTGACAATGTAATCTAATGACAGTTGGATCTGTAGGGCGCTGCTGATCACCCATGAGGTTATCCAGGCGCTGGTATCAATTATCATTCTGGTTTTGTTTTTTGGTTGTACTGTTGGTCGTGGTATTGTTTTCAGTGGCATTAATGCTTGTGGTATTGAAGTGCTGGTATTATTGGTAGTGAACTGGTAGTCGTGGTGTGGTGTTGGTGATATGGATGGCTGTAGTATCTTCGGTGAGGTATTAGCTGAGGTCCTTTTGGTCGAACTGTGTTAGTGGTATTGGTAGCGGTGGTAGAATTGGTGATGGTGGTGGTATTGGTTGTTATCATATTGATGGTGATGGTACTGGTGAGAGTAGTGGTGTTAATATTGGCGGTGATGTGGTACTGGTAGTGGTGTGTTTAATTTGAGCCAGTGGCTGCAGGTGGAGCCGACCAGCACTCCTTTTTTGGGGACCAGCACTTACTTTTTGTCTTTCGACTTTGATGCGGTGCAAGAGAGAGAAAAAACATATAAGGAGGAATGGAGAAGGAAGAGAAACTTGGAAAAACAGTGACAAAGGGAGAAAAGTGTAATGAAAAAGAACATGCAAGAATACAATAAAGGGGCAGGGTGTGTATGGTAATGAAAGAAAGAGGCATGAGGTTGAATCAAGACTACACAGACAGAGGGGCCGATTCCGATCTCGGCCGGTAGTGCTCCGAATCGGATTCGGATTTACCGGATCCGATTCGGAGCCCTGTTTCCCGACCGAATCGTACGCGGGTCCGGCCGAGCGAGTACGATGCAAGCTCCCGCGAAATCGCCGACCGACTTGTAAGCGGCTTCAACACGCTCCGACCAACTCGCACGGACACGACTCGCACCGCGCTATGGAGACGTTTCCCGGCCGGGTAAGTACGATGCGCGCCGCGAGCAGTCCGACCGACTCGCGCCGTCCGGCTCGAAAGAGCTGTCGGAGCCGGACTTTGGGGTCCGCGTCGGACCCCCTGTACGCGTAGGCGCGCGAGTCGCACACAGGGGGAACCATGGGTCCCCCTACCTGTGCATGTACGCCACGATGCGCATGGACGCGTACCCGCTGTAGGGGGCGCCCTCGTTCGCCTCGCACCCATTGAGTCAATGGGAGCCCACGTACGCGTTGTACGACCGGCTCCCATTGACTTCAATGGGAGTCCGACCGAATCGAGTCCGATAGCATGCGAATGCATCGTACTCGTCCGGTCGGACTGCTAGGGTCCGATTCGGTCGGAATTCTCTCCGGGTCCGGCTCGGTCGGAGAGATTTCCGGCCGGAATCGGAATCGGCCCCTAAGTGTCCGACAATCCCAACATTCGTCAATGTCGGCTGTGAGCTTCTGAGAAAAACTTTGGGCACCAGGTTTTATTATTTCACAAATTAAGCACTGGAGACTGGTGTAATTAGTGGTGGGGTGCTATTTTTAGCCGCACTGATGGCGACCTTGATGGAGGTATTGTGGTGCTGATAGTAATATTAATGGCGATATTGTATGTGGGCTTGGTGGTGATGGTTTTGGCATTAGTGGTGCTTGCTATCTGTTAAACCTACACAAAAACACAGTAAAATCAAACACATCAGTTTATAAATATATCAAGATCCAGCGAAAACCAATAATAAAATACTGATATTAGTGATGTGGTATTGATTGTGTCTGGATTTGTTGGTGGAGTCTGGTATTGGTGATGGTGTTGGTTGTAGTGGTATTGCATTAGGAGATAAAGAACTGAGCGTAACGAAAAGTATAATGGTTGAGTGTTTTTTTTCGATGCCAAATAGTCCGTTATGCATCGCAATGGAAGCACTATAGAAGAGATGGACCGATACATCAAACATTCAATAGCATGACATAAGAGAGAAATATTCCTCTGGTTGGAGCCAAAGCCCAATATATATCCATTTTAAAGAATTGGTTATAAAAGGTCTGGCAGACAGTCTGTATCCAGACCTAAAAACGATTTGAAAAAGTAAGATCCAAGCCTGAGGTGTATCGTATGGTAGAGTGCATGTAAAAAAGTTTAAAGAGTAGACACTTAGATTTTTAGAATGACCACAAACATATCTTTCTTCTTACAACATCAACTTACATAAATATCTTCTTTTCCACAACAAAGAGCTCGATAGCCGATATACTGCTGAAACAATGATTGACAGAAAAGAAAAACAATGCACCCGCTCTGTGGGAAATAAAAGAAAAACAGGCTGCTTTAATACAGTACTTCTCACTTGGAGGGATCTTTATAGTTACTAAATATAAGAGCTTTGACTTTATAAATGGTAAAATATGCATTTAGACACATCAATATGACCTATGAAAGGCTAAATGGAAAATGTCAGCTCACGTTTCAGTGACGAGTTAGTGATTGCCATAAGCTTGCACTGAAATATAATGGCTTGTAGATCGGCTCAGTGGTTTCCCCCTTTCGACCCCTGTCTAAGTATTGGTGGTAACAGCTCGGCCTAGGATGCATGCCTTATTGCGCACCATCAACAATCATCATCATCATTCATTTTCTTTATTTCGATCATTGACCATAAAAGCAATATTCATGATAATACAGTACGAATAAGTTACTTCAAATCATGTCTAAAAGCAGTACATTAAGGGAGCATAAGAACAAGCATAACAATAATAAAAACACTAGTCAAATCCATGAAATCACACAGCACAATTCTAGAAGTACAGATAAATGTCCTCAGCTGATGCGCTGGGCGGCAGTGTGAGGTAAAACGATGTTAAAACTTTACACCGAATAGGCCAGATGCACTCTAAGAATTTGGCAATTGAAAAAACTATAACTGCTGACTTAGAACTGGTGCGGACCAGGCGAATCTGACTGTTTAATTAAAACAAAGCATTGTGAAGGCCCAAGGCGGGTGCTGACGTGATGTGATCTCTGCCCAGTGCTCTAAATGCCATCAAACAATCAAAGTTCCTTACCACACATGAACATTTCTACATGCCCATGGCCTTTGTCATACAGTTTTCAAGTGTAATTCATGTCTCACAGTTCAATACTGCAAAGTCCAAAGCCCCCATCACATTACGTGGGCAGTGGGAGTACTAATTTAACACCTGTTTCCACCACATCTTTGGACTGACTGGTGTTTTAAATAGTTGAAGAGCTGGATAAGCTGTACTTTACCACATTAGACAGTGTATATGGCTGTTTGTCACTGGAACATCAAAAGAAATCACAGTTTGTGGCTGGAATTTCAGAGGCATTTGTTGACATCTCTAAAGTAATAAGTAAGCACAACACAGCAACATAAAACAAAGGAAAATAACAACACAACAAAATAGTCAAAATACAGCACAACAACCACAGTCCAATGCAACAATAACACAAAGAATTAATACAGCACAATAGCACAAAACAACACAACACATTACTATCACCACAACATGCAAAACAAAAAATATGAATCAAGTTATCTGTTACTCAGTTCTCCAGCTATGCTATCTTTCATGTATTCATGTTTGGATCATTCCCTGGCTCGAGGTTGGAGACCCACAATAACCTTCAAATAGCATATATCACTTAATAATTTCTTTAAAGGCATGACCTTTTTGTCACTTTAGCACTCAAACAATCTCAGAGGGAAAGACCCAAACTTTAGCCAATGAAGACTGCTCCCTTCCCCCAGAGGCCACAAAACTCAGATTTTGTAGCACAAGAATATTTTTAAAAAAATAGATAGGGGAGGATTGTGGGCCGCAAGTGAAACTTTAAAAGACACTAACACTGAAGAACTGCAGTAACAGGTGAGTAAATTGTTTCTTCACCAGCACTGAATTGTTGCAAGCTTAAATCAAAATAGTGGGCAGTCTAGAAGAACTAAGAGAACAGTATAACAATTCTCGAAATCCACACGAAGAATGCATATATCAACATTTTTCATCAAATTATAGCGGAAAACACTCAATTGATATCACCTACTGAAACAGATTGAGGAGAATGACTTGTCCACCCACAGACTCTCTGGACACTTCCACTTTCAGGCATTAATGTACCATGAAGGTATTTCCATGTCACAACCCTACATATATCAGATAAAAGGAACTCTGGCATACAGAGCTGCAGCCATTCCAGCTCTCTTATTGGGTGCACTGTTTCAGTACCATTGATCACATGGATAGCTTTACTTTGATAAATGGTAATCGTTGCTGCTCTCCATCTGACAATTCTATGTTTTGATAAGGGTTGGACGCTTCGAGGATGACCAAAAGAAACAAAAAGCCGATCAGTTCTTCTGAAAGTGTTTGCTCTGTCAATGTCGAATTTGAGACACCTTTGTATGTCGAGCAAATGTAAGGACTTTCCTGCAATAATTGTTGGGTTCTGAAAGAATGTCCTTATTACTACTGCTTCACTGAGATGGAAGTCTGACATCTTCGGTATAAACTTTGGATTGATGCTTAGCACTACTCGGACCATGTAAAAATTCACGACAGGTTAAAACTAGCTGAGTAGCTACTTTCCAAGAGAGAAATTTAATGTCTTCCCTGTAAATAGGCTCTGACAGACTTTTCACTATATTTCTTAAAACGTTACTGAGTTCCTATTTGGTTGCCACTGTTATAACAGGCAAGAATGTCCTAAATAGCCCACTGAGAAGCTTTCAGATGATCCGTTCTAGAAAACAAGGCAGTATCCTCAGTCCTTCAGAATCATGAAACGGCTTAATAGTGTACCCTAATGGAGCTGAATTTGAGCCCCGACTAAGCAAGGTGCAGGAAATAATGAAAAACATTGGTGTGGTTTTTGATGCTATTGGATGGAGACTTTAAGTTAAACACCACAAACAGAACCTCTTAAATCCAGCTTGGCAAGTCTCGCTTCTTGAAGCTGTTCTTGCTTGGGACAACATAAAATGACATTCAGTGAAATATCTAGGCTAGATAATCCCGGGTTTTCAGGAGCCTTGCTGATAACTTGAGCTTATATTGGATGATAATGGAAGATTTTCCTTGAACTCTCGGCCAAACGAACTGGTTGATTGCCTAGAAAACTGCTCATGGAGTCCAATACATAAAGAAGGTCTGTGAATCATTACTGGTGAGAGCCAGCTGGCATATAAGAATCAGCTTACAGGCCAAGGTTGCCCCCTATCTCCAATTATTTTCATGCTCACAATGAAGCCACTGGGTTGCGCACTCCGACAACACGCCATGAGTTGAGTGTTACAGGCAGACAATCATTGGCATATAATATATATGTACGCAGACAACACTCTGGTGTATCTATGTGAGGATGCCACTGTACCTCCGAGTCTTATGGAGCTACTGGGGCAGTTTGTGGACCCCTTCTGGATTAAAGGTGAATTGGGATAAATCTCCAACTATTCCCACTGACATTCCTTTTCCCAGCACAACAACGGGCACTCTCGAACACCATACTCTCTTGGGACTGTGACACGCTCAAATATTTGGGAATCCGGGTCTATCATTTGGACAGGGATCTGCTGGATGGTAACATAGGAAAGGCCATCACTAGTGCAAGAACTTCCCTTCCATTCTGGACCACATTGCCGCTCTCCCCTCTGAGTCGCACAGCTATCTCAAAAACGCTACTTCTGCCAAATTGCTATACTTTTTTTTGGCCCTTCCCATTGCTTTACCCCAAAAATGTTTTAAAGACTTGCAAACACTACTGATTGCACTAATATGGGGTAATGGTAGGAAGCGAGTGATGATTAATAAATTATATGCCCCTCTATCAGAGGGTGGCTTGGGTGCCCCAAACTATGAATATTACTATGCACCCGCTCAGTTAAAATGGCCCACTCATTGATTGGCCAAAATATTTCGGAACTGGGCTGCTGGTCAAATAAGATGCACCCACCTGCTGTACCGGAATAATTGCTGGGTTCAGAGCGAGTGGTCTTCAGAGGGGCTGGAAATATTCTTATGCACACAGTCCGCACGTGCTGGAATACGTATCTGCTTAAGAAGTGCCCTCCCCCCGATACGCCTCTGAACTATCTCTCCTGGTAATGCCGAGCTGCATGGAATAGGGCTCCAGACTGGAGGCCACCGCATGGATAAATTTTGTGTCTCACAACATGGGGAGACCGCTTCACTGACAAAATCCTCTGCATATTTGAGAATCTAGTGGATGACTACGGTATACCGCCAGGTTCTTTCCTCCTTTACGCATCGCTAACCCATCACTTACATACTGTTTGGCATAGAACGCATGACGAACCAGACACATCCATACTCCTCCAGGTAGTGCTTACACACGAGGTTGGCAGCCGCGCTGTTACACTACTATACAATTCCCTACGAGTGGAGAGAGGAACGTCCCTCACTGCTCTCCATTCCTACTGGGACAAGTCACTATCCGCTACACTAACACGCAAACGTTGGACACAATGTTTAGGGGTCCCAAAGAGAATCTCCATGAATGCAAAACTCAAATATACTCAGTTTAACTATCTTCATCATACTTACCTTACTCCCCACCGACTGGCGCGTATCTATCAAGGGGCTTTGGACTCCTGACCATGCTGCCAAGACAGTGCAGCCAATTTTATCCACATGGTATGGACATGTCCCCAATTGATTCCCTACTGGGATATGACAACTGAAGTACTTTTCCGAGGCCCTCGACATCACTCCACACAGATGGTCTTCATTATCTCTTAGGGGTAACCTCCAGCATGACTCCACGTAAAGCCACAAACAAATTTCTTGACCTGGCACTGGTCTTGGCCAAGCGAAGAATAGCAATGTGCTGGAAATATGCAGTGTCCCCTCTAATCCGATTGTGTCTCTCTGATCTGCATGCTGGAATTAAGGCAGAACAGGAAGTGCCCACATTGTAGGGACAGGCTGACAGACCTCATCTCACCCCCCAGAATGGCAGAGATATCTCGAGGTAGTGGAGACTAAATCTGTGGGTGCCCCACCCTGAAAGGGTTTGGGATACTTGTCTGACCCAGGGACCAGCGGTATGACCATCTCAGCCCCCCCACACACCAGGTAACCCCCTTACATACAATGGCAAAGTACACTAATCAGAGACCCTGATAAATCAACATCCTCCCCTCGTTCTTGTCCCATCCGAACACCATAACACCGTTACCAGCTGTCACACGATTATTTATCCACATATTGAACTGTTCTTATCATGTTTAGTTATGTGTTTTATAATAAGCAATTGTTTTTGTTATCGCTATGACCTGAGCACATACATATTGCAGAATCATATTCGACCTATGTGCAATGCACGCATTGAAACCCCTTCCACAGATGTAGATAACTTTTCAGTAACATTGCTTAGATACATGAGTGTACTCCTTGTTGTCAAATATGTTGTTGCTTACAGTATCAATAAAAAAATATTCTTAAAAAAAAGAAATCTGCTCACAGAGCTTTCTCTTGATTTTGCTGCTCACCCGTGGGTCAAGAGGAACTGGTGAGAAAGCAAAGGTCTTCCAAAATGACTTTGAAAGGCATTCCCCCTCGTGGTCTTAGTCCCTGTTGAGAAAGTACCAGTATTTTCTATTGCTCAATGTCATAAATAGATCCAGATTTTGTTGGCCCCCAGCAATGGAAGATCTTGGTTTAACTCTCTTTCAGGACTCGCTCACAGATCTCGGCTGAGAGAGTTTGCCCATGTGTTGTGAACCCCACGCAGGTATTCCACCCTTTACAAGATGCCCTGGTCAATGGCCCAGTTGCACAGGTTTTGAGCTTTGATAAGAATTGGAATGTTGGACACCTTGCTTGTTAATGTAAAACTTCATGGTTGTATTGTCAGTTTTTATCAAACCTAGTGTGTGTGTGTGTGTGTGCTCTTCTTGTAATTCAGCGCCAAGATGCCCACGGGTAAACGTGCACTTTACAAATACACGTTAGGATTGAAGACCTCTTTTGATCACTTTGAGTTTGAAAACACTGATATGGGGTGGATAAACAATGTCGCAAACAGTATAGCTTCTTGATGGAACAAAATACCTACTGTTGGGTTGAGCTTCAAATGCCACCATATCACAGTATCCTTTACTACTAGTGTGATATATATACTGTTGCTGAATGGTCTGGTGACTTGCAACCAATGTGCATCCAACACCTCGTAAGAAGGATGCATGTCAGTGCTTAATTTGAGCCGGTGGTTTCTGGTGCTCAGCACTGGCACTTAATTATCAACACCGGCACTTTTCATGAGCACGAGTTAAGGACATTTATGGTAGGCACGGAGCGATTACGTGATCCAGAATCACAGGATGTTGAGCTAACGCAGAGACTTGAACCAGGTTCCCCAGCTACACAGCCGGCAGCTCTAGCCATTATAACACATTCTCTCCCCACTTCCATGGTTAGTAGTTGGTTCTGTTAGGGTGGAGCTAACGAGAGAAATGGGATGGTGCAAGCTGCCTCCTGACGAGAGCCCTGGCACTTATTTTGTTTTTTACAAATTAATCACCGATGCATGCATAGACGGCAAAAGGATGTCAGTGGAATGCTTCCACACTGGAATTGAAAGTGTCTCAGTCTGCACACTCTTTGTTGTGAAGGGAGAGCTTTCCCCAAGTTGGTATCCAGGATTGCTCCCAGGAATTGCATGTTTGAAAACAGAATGAGGATACATTTTGTGAGGTTCAGGGACAAGCCTAAATTGTGGAAAAGAGGTAAGTGTCTTTGTTTTCTCAGTTTGTGAAGAATGTTATGAAGCTCTTTTGATGAGATAGCCATGTAAGTAAGGGAACACTTGAAGATCCTGACAATGGAAGAAAGCTGCCACTACGGCCATGCAAGTGGTAAGGGAGGACTCTAAATTGGGAATTGTATCCAGCTACCTCAAACTGCAGGAATTTGCAATGCTTAGGGGTGAAATGGAATGTGAAAATAAATATCTTGTAGATCTATCTAACGCCACCATAAATATTCCTTCTTGAAGCAGCTGTAGCACCTCATGTTGTGTGACCATCTTCAATGACTCCTGCCTGAGGAAGTTGTTTTAATGATGAAGATCTACAATTGGACACCATTCCCTGTTCTTCTCCACTGCCAGAAAACCCCTAAAGTAGAGTCCCCTTTTCCCCTGGCTTTTGTTAAAGGTTCTAGGGCCACTTTTTGAAATATGGTAAGGATTTCAGACTACACTAAAGATAGAGATGTACCATTTTTTGGGTTGCCAATGAAGTGAACCTTGGATAAATTCTAGCACATGGTGAAAACAAATCACTGCTAGTAGCCTTCTGTCCGATGTTATGGAATCCCAACAAGGGCAGGAGCGGGATACCCTTCTCTCGACCCAGCCCTACAGGGAAGGATTGCAGTTCATGGTAATCGACACTGGATTGATGCCAATGATGGCATGTGTCCTGTTGTCTGGACTGTGAGTTACCTTTCCTTTTTGCTCGTTGTTTGTACTAAAAGGACCATGAGATGGTTCTGGGTGGAACATAATACTGAGGTCTGTAAAATAATGATGGTGTTTCTTTTGTGACTGATATAGTTGAACAAAGTTGCATTCTTGAAAGAATAAGAGACCCTTGCCTCTGGTTCTACGAAAGAATGTTGACTGATGATATTGTAAAAAACCCAGAGAGCTTGCTGTTTCTGTATCTGCTTTAATTGATTAAAAAGCCTCTTCCTTCTCCATCAAAAGGCATGTCTAGTATAAGATTCTGAACTTCAGGCCAAAATGAAGCACTCTATAACCAGCCTTGACTGCTGCTCACTCTCACTCTGTTAGGGAAGATTTCAGCTCTTCTTTGTCTCCCAGAATCATCCCCAGAAAAGGGGCACTACATTAACGCCCCACAATGGCCAATGTGCCCATTGCCTTAATCGATTTTGCAGCCACTGTGGAAACCCTGTGACGGAAGCTTTTTTATTACCCTCATGAGCAGGAGGGACAGTACAAGGTGATGTGGGGTTTCTGGGCCTCTGCATTGCAGCTTGCATCATCAGAGTCAGCCTTAGGATGCCCTGTAAGGCAAGCAAGGTTGTTCTCAGGATCACATTATTTTTTTGTCCATATGTGGCACTACTGGAGAAAGGGAGGGAGGCTGGAGTATGCATGATTTTAAGCCCTTCCCACAAAATATGGACAATGAATGGAAATGATTTGACTGACTTTCTTGAGGGCCCTTGAAATTGTATCATAAACAGTCAGTTACAGTAACGGAGTTCAAAACGTTTGGAAAGTCTTTCCACTAGGGAGTGAATTTTGTAATTTTAACTGCAAGTACCTTTCAAATGGCCACTGAGATGGGTTGAACAAGGCATTTAGCATAACTGTATTGTAATGGGTGCAGTGGTTGATCTTCAGTCATTTGGGTCCAAAGATTTCAGATGTGAAGACTTTGCAGGGGAATGGTATGCACGGAAAAGGTTTCGCTTGATGATTCCTAATACCTACTAAGGCAATTTTGTTTTCTATTTTCGTACAAATCTGTTGTTTTTATGAACTGTGGCTAGTATGGTTTGTACATTTCACAGAAATTACACGCCCACAAAGAAGCCAACAGCACAACATAGGCAACGCTAGTAACTAAGCCTTTTTATGCACAGAATGTATACACAGAAAGACATAAGCTTTTTTTTTTTTTTTAACACTTTATTTTTATTCGTTTAAGACAAAAAAACAATGGTTACATACCAATTCTTAGTAGAATTCGTCAGACATATTGGAGTGCAATAAAAGCATTGACTACACATAGGTAAATACATAGTATGTAATATGGTTAGGTAAAATGTAGAGTCAGTACAACGTGCGGGCGCGTTTACTGCGCTCCATATATTTAGTAGAGGCACTTGCAAGAAAGTGAAAACATACCATACTAGGCTGGTTACAAAAGCATACAAGGTTCTTCGATATCTCACCAGAAAGTGTCTACATCACTAAAGGAAGCACACATCATAGATCTACAGTGTCTCCGGCATGTCAGTCTGGGATGCCGTTGAGCATGCGAGAAGGTATCCTTGCAGAGGGCTCCAGATATCCCTTGGCCTCGATGCAAGGGGCAGCGTTTCAGCATAAAGAGTCAATTGTTCCTGGCAGTATATTAAATCATTAAGCCATTCCTTGAACTTCGGCACCCGTCCCCTACCCCAACTGCAGGCCACCCGTCGCTTAGCTAGTAGCAGTGCAATGGCAAGAAATTTGCAACATGACTTAGGGATGAGTTTGGTGTATCCGAGCAATGCTAGTAAAGGTGTTTGCTCTAAAGCAATGGACGTCATCTGTTCCAGTGCATTGAAAACTAGATTCCAGTATTCTCCCACTTGCGCACAGTCCCAAGACAAATGCAGGAAGTCAGCCCCTGGGCTGCCACACCTCTCACAGCTATCTGTATTTTTTAAATTAAAGCGGAACATTTTAACGGGTGTATAATATAGGCGTTGCAGAAATTTGTAGTGTGTGACCCGTAATCTACCACTGGCGGATATCTGTTCTGTTTGCAGGCAGCAAAATGTCCACTGATTGTCCGTCAGTTC
Source organism: Calotriton arnoldi (assembly GCA_963921515.1). Classification (NCBI taxonomy): domain Eukaryota; kingdom Metazoa; phylum Chordata; class Amphibia; order Caudata; family Salamandridae; genus Calotriton; species Calotriton arnoldi. The sequence goes on along the minus strand of CAWUFW010002175.1, from coordinate 508,475 downwards.
ATACCCCAGCTCCAGATTCCACTTTGCCCGGAAAGAGCTTGGAGGCCCTGTCTGTTGAGTGCGTATAGTGTGGTACAGCGAGGAGACCAGATGCCCCGGCGACGCGTTATGCAGCATCATATGTAAGGGGGCAAGTGTGGGAGGTTCCTGAGGGAACTCTGGAGAGAGAGATCGTAGACCCTGGCGTAAGCGGACATAAAGAAATATGGCCAGCGAAGATGGCTGCAACCCATGGAAGAGGTGCTCAGATGACCTAAATGTCCCATTTTGATAGAGATCTCCCCATGTGGTAATTTTGGTGCGCTCACAGAGTCTAAGAAACCCTGTTTCCTGTAACAGTGGCATACGGGGATGATAGGAGAGAGGAAGAAGCGGTGAGTACAACAATGGGCATTGCAAAAGAGTCTGAATGCGGTGCCATGCCTCTACTGTACATGTGATCGTGGTGGGAGCAGTATCGCGTGTGCGGGGGAGAGCGTGCAACATCCCACTCAGGGGGACAGGGTCCGCCAACCAGTGCTCCGCTGCGATCTGTGGCATGTACCTGGGGGGATGGAACCAATAGGAGGCATAGTGGGCCTGAGCACATGTATAATATAGTTCGAAATCCAGAACATCAAGACCACCCCGGGCATATGGTTGTATAAGTACCTTCCATTGTAGGCGTGGTTGTTTGCCTCCCCATATCAGCCTTATCATTTCTGACCAGAGTATCCTAAAGAATTGTCGACCGGGGTAATAAGGGATGTTTAAGAATAAGTATAATATTCGCGGAAGGACCACCATCTTTATCAATGCTGCCCTCCCCGCCAGGGAGAGAGGCAGCGATATCCATCGAGTGACCTGTTCCGTAACTCGATCCATGGCGGTGCCGTAATTGAGGCGCATCAGTTCCTCCTGATCCCTAGCTATTCTAACCCCAAGATAGCGTAGGTCAGAGGTGCACCATTCCAATAGGAAATCCAGGGGGAACTGAGAAGCCGCAGGTGTCAGGGGAAATATTTGCGATTTCCCCCACTTGATATGAACCCCCGATAGCTTTCCGAAGACTAGAAACTCTCGCAATAATGGGTTCAGGTTATACTGCGGGTCTCGCACATAAAGGGTAATATCATCCGCATATAAGGATATGAGGATCTGTCGAAGGTTACACCGCAGAGCTTTGTCTTGGTGATGCTGCCGCAGCCTGGACGCCAAAGGCTCTATTGCGAGTGCAAACAGCAGGGGTGAGAGTGGGCACCCCTGTCGTGTGCCTCTAGACCCGGGAAATGCGTCAGAGAGATGCCCATTAATTAAAACTTTTGCTTTCGGGAGCTGATACAACAACCTTATCCAGGATAGGAAGGCAGGAGGAAACCCCATGCGTTGCAACACCCCGAATAGATAGTCCCACTCGACCGTGTCGAACGCCTTAGTAGCGTCCAAAAAAACAGCCGCCAGCGGCAGTTCTGGTGCAACGTTGTGTAGGATAGAGAATAGCGTACGAAGATTGTGGGTGGTGGCTCTGCCCGGAACAAAACCCGCCTGATCAGGGAGAACTAACTCACCCATCAGTAGGGCTAGCCGATTAGCGATAACCTTTGATAAAATGTTCGTATCGCAATTGATGAGGGATAGCGGCCTATAGGAGTCGCAATGAAGAGGCGACTTTCCAGGCTTGAGCAGAGATGTAATTAGTGCTTCTCTCATACACGGGGGGAGCGTTCCACCCTCAAGCGATTCCTCATATACCTCCTTAAGGATCGGGGCCATCAGATCCACATAGGTTTTATAGAATTCAACAGGCAGCCCGTCCAGGCCAGGAGCCTTTCCGGACTTTATTTGCATGATAGCCTCTCTAATTTCATCAAGTTCAAAGGGGGCGCTGAGAAACTCCCTCTGGGAATCACTCAACCAACCAAGTGCTACGTCCCCAAGGAAGCCATCAAGCTCGAAACGCTCCCTCCGCTGCGAGGTGTATAATGCTGAGTAGTGAGTGGTGAAAGTAGAAAGGATGTCTGCCGTGTCGCGTTGCAGTATCGCTCCCGGACCTGAAATCTCCAGGACATAATTGGAGAAGCGCGGTCTCCGTATGGTTTCAGCTAGGGCCTTCCCAGGTCTTTCCCCCTCACCATACCGTCTGGCCACCCAATATTTCCCTTTGAATTTTGTTTCACGATCAGCAGTTGCAGTATATTCGGATAATTTTTCCCGGAATGCATGTTGAATGTCGCTGCCGCCCCCCATATTGAGTTGTGTCTCCAGGGTCTTAAGTTCTGCGTCCAGACGTCGGAGCGTACCTTGTATGTCTCGGAGTACTCCGAAGCTTTTGGAAATGCAAAACCCCCTGATCGTCACTTTAAAGGCTTCCCAGATAGTTTCCACATCATCCACAGAACCTCTGTTTCTTTGGAAGAAATCTTGAATTTCGTCGCCTAATTCGCTATGGAACACCGTGTCCAGCAGCGCGGAGGGTTGCAGCCTCCAATTACTACGTGGTTTGTTATATCCGGGTGGGGCAAGGGTAAGTTGGACCGGGCAGTGGTCAGAATATGTCCTGTCCAGGTGCGTGACATCTTTTAATGAAGGACCTAATCCACGAGTCAATAGGCAATAGTCCAGACGTGCCCAAGAGGCGGCATGCGCTGTAAAGTGTGTGCCTTCCCGAGCCTGAGGATGAAGATAACGCCAGGCGTCTAACAGCCCTGCGTCTGTCCTAATTCCCTGCAATGCGTGATACGATTTATTATAATGGTGTGGTGAGGGGTTAGATCTATCTTCCGCTGGGCTAAGGGCAACATTAAAGTCACCGCCCCATATGGTATGGGTAGATCCTATTTCCACTATCTTCCCCCACAGTGTAGTGAAGAATTCTTGAGTGTCTACCTTCGGGCCATAACAGCTCACCAGGGTGACCGAGTCAGTGCCCAATCGCCCCCAAGCGATAGCATATCTCCCATTGTGATCAATCAATGTACCCGCTAAAGCAAAAGGGGTCTGTTTTTTTATAGGTATCGCCGTGCCCCTGGCATAGGAGGAATGTGATGAGAATATTCTATGGTCTGCCCATTTAGTGGCAAAGGCAGTGGAATGCAGTGGATTAATATGTGTCTCCTGAAGTAATGCTATGTGGATCTGGTGTCTATCCAAGTACGCCAGTAGCTGGCGACACTTTCGTGGGTCCCCCAATCCCCGCACATTCCAAGTGAGAACTCTTACGTCCTGTTGAGCCTTCGAGTCAGCCATAGGTGTTGATGATGTGTAGTAAATGGCAATGTACCCCCTGTGTCCTGTGTGTAGTAAACCAGGTAATTCCATACATCTGATTATTTGGTGGCATCAAATAGAGAACAAGGAACATTAAAACGAAACCCCTTCCCCTTCCCTCCCGACCCGCCCACAACAGCACCCCAATTGTGCTGGAATTGCATTTCCCACCCTGAACCCGCAAATACCCAAACGTGTCAGGCCAGATCAAACAGGACCCATTTAGAAGAGAGTTTTGTGGGGGATCACCCATATACGGGGGATCGCCGGTGGGTCACAGGTACCTCCCTTCACCCAGTGCCAACACGCAGCTGTCTTAGCAGCACGAAGACATAGGGCGAAACAGTGGGAAGGTGCTCGGCACTATTCAGAGGAGAGTAAGGACAAGTGACATAATTTTATAGTTAGCCTATTATATAACAAGTAGTTGCACCAAGGGTGCTGGATTCACTTAGCTGACATCGCCAGGTGACATGCTGTTCAAACCTTCAATGGAAACGAGGTTGTGTCCTACCACACATGAGGTGAGGAACATAGGATATCAAGGGAGGCATTATGCATACTAAGGAACTCGAAGTCCCAGGAAGGTCCGGTGTTTTCCAATTCTACTAAGGGTCGTCCATCTCAGGGGAGCGAGGAGCAGAGCTGTGTCCATCAGAATTCCGTTGAGGTGAGTGTCTCTTAATACGCTTGAGGAACTCTTCAACTTGTTGTGGAGTCACAAATACGCTCTGCTGGCCCTGGTAAGTGACCCGTAGGCGCTCTGGGTACATTAGTGCAAAGTCAATTTGCGCCTTCTGGAGCTTTTGTTTCACTGTAAGAAACTTACGGCGGGCGTCCTGTACCGCTGCTGTGAAGTCAGGGTAGATGGTAAATTCCATGCCCTCATACGTCAATTTCTTCTTCTCGCGTGCCATCCGGAGAGCAGTGTCGCGGTCGCGATAATTAAGGAGCCGAGCCACAATGGGATGAGGGACACCGCCTGGAGGAGGCCAGGGGCAGAGAGACCGGTGAGCCCGTTCCACAGTCAGATGGGGAGAGAAGGCTTCCATGCCGAAAGTGTCACGTAGGAGGCGCTCAATAAAGTCTTCCATGCGACAAGTGTTCGTGCTTTCCGAAATTCCTATGACTCGTATGTTATTCCGGCGGCTGCGAGCTTCAAGGTCTTCATTTTTTGCCGCAATGACTTTCAAAAGTTTGTCCATTTGCGTCATTTGCTGGGTCATCTGGGAAGTGGTATCCTCCGTGTCCGAAATCCTGCGCTCCGCCTCCTTGATTTGCTCGTCATGTTTGTCCACCTTCAGCACCAGGAAGTCTAGTCGATTATTCATTGTGTCCATCTTGCTGGACAGAGATGTGAGACTCTGCTGCATTGCCAGCAGCAGTGTTTTAATCTCATCATCTGGGGTGGATGATTGTGCTGGGGGCTGATCCTCCGCATTTTGTGCCGGTTCCTCCGTGCATGACCGTGTGGCGACCTTCTTAGCGTCGAAGACCAGCTTGGACTGCCGGCCCTCCGGTTTCCCCATGATGGCTATGTGAGGTCTTCTGCGCTCTGCCCACGTTACGTCGTCAGCTCCTCAGCCAGGCCAGTTGTCTCTGCGAGCTATGGAGAAGGTCCCAGTCAAGGATCCGTACAGTCCCTTTCTTCGAACTTTGTGGAAGTCGTGAATGGCAAGCTACAGTTAGCACACTGTGCCAGAGCCCTAGGGGTCAGAGGTCCTCCGATGCTTCACAGTATTGGTGGGCGCAGATCTCACCCGTCAGGTAAGGTGGTCAGCGTCGGGCACGGTCCGTCACCCCCGGAAATTTCCGGCAATCCGCCGCAGCATCGCTTCAATGGCGCCAATGCAGGGAAGTTGTTTTGTGGCTTGCAGAACGTGTGCGCACATGAAGCAGTGCGAGCCCCCTACGCGACCTCCGCTGCCCAGGGCGACAGATAATACGTCCCGCTGCATGCACCACCACAGGTCCAGGAGGGAATCAAGAGAGGCGGCACAATCAGCTGGCAGCGTATCTCCTCCTCAGACCGCCACAGGGATTGAAGGCTACACTGTGCGGCGGTACACCAACATCCCCTGGAATCGCCCAGTAGAGATCAGCCCGTAATGTATTGGTGAGCAGCGAGCCGATACCTCACCCAGCAGGGAGCGGGAAGCACCGGAAGTTCAAGACCGCGGCCGGGTCAGCACAAGCAGATGCGGGCGTTTCATTCACCCACCGTAATGTCCGGGCCGACTTCAACGAATTTCAGTCCCCGTCTCCTTCGCCTCCGTGCTGCTGAAGCTGACAGAGCCGCCGGCAGTTGCTCACCGCCCCAGCCGCAGAATCCGCGGGAACGCGTGGGCCGAGCCTTGTCAGCGCGCCAGTTCCTGAGCGCAGTCCAGCGATGTGGCCCAGCGCCTCGTGTGCAACCTGGAGCTTTCGTGGCGGCGACGGCTGCAGATGTCACTAGACTGCTCCGCGCTTACCTCCCGCTGCTGCGAGGCAGCCACCCGGGAGTGTGTTCCGGAGGTCCGTTGAGGCTGTAATTTACTCCAGAGCAGGAGGGCACCTCACTCTGCACTCGCCAGGTTCTTTAGGCTATTTTCTCCCGACATAAAGCGGATTATTTCAGGATGATGAGGCCGAGCTACCGGAGCCTCACAGAGGAGCAGCCATTACGGTCGTGCGCCACCTAGCGCCCCCAGAAAGACATAAGCTTTTCTAGGCCACCAGTAGTTCATGCAGTGGAGATCAGGGGTGCTGTGGTCCAGGGAACCCTGGGGGTCCATGTAGCCTACTTAGGGCACCCGCGACGGATTAGAAAATGAAATAATAGTAACAGATTAATAAAGTGTATATGAGTAAAGAAACAACATGTAAAATTTTACATTTTAAAACGTTCGGTAAATGTGAAGTAATTTGAAATTGGGGACTAAATATTAAGTTGTATCCTCAGATTGATTCATGGGAGCAGTGCAAGCGCATCAAACGTATAGTATGGGCAATGGGGAGCCTCAATTGAACTTAGAAAAGGTCCAACCTTACCATTAAAATTAAAATTTTGATTTTTTATATATTTGTTGTGAGCTAAAAAAAAATCATACTTTGTGTGTATTTGATGAATCTTTGTTTCTGTATGCTTGCGCATTGTTTTGCGATTCAAATCATCGAAACTATTTAGGCTAGGGTTCCTGGTTACCAGTAATGACTCAGTGGGGGTCCGGGGTCCCGGATCCCAATAAGGATTTAGTTGGGTCCCTGGATTCCAGTCATGATTAAGTGGGGGTCCAAGGAAGTCAAAAGGTTAAGAACCACTGATGTAGATTGTATATGATAGGGAAAAAACATATGGAAAGATTTATAAACATTTTGCTCCGGGATTGCGTGTCAAAAGTGAGACAAATTGGCACAAAATGTTTATTTTTAACTTACGTTTCAAGGTAAAATGCAATTTGGGGTGGAAAGTTGCCTGAAAGTAAAACAAAGCAGTGTGTTGTGCCGCTTTGTTTTACTTTGTGATAAGAGGGACGTTCCATGGGTGGTAGTTTACATGGGTGCCCCATGAAACCACGCATGGTTTTGATGCAAAACGCTATATATTGACAACATTAGACAGAGTTTTGAACAAAAAAATAATGCCTCCGAGTAAACTTTTCTGATTTGACATATCTGCTGCACTGTAGAGTACACATCCAAAGTGGGAAAAGGGTTCAAGTTTGTCTAGCGATAGTATTTTCTAGCACTTTACTAATCAATAACTTGGATCTGGCTCCCTGGTCATAATCAACGCTTGCAATTAAACGCAATCTGGATCTTGAACAATATCAACCCACATAACCAAGCGAAACAATACTTAATACACATGCGATAAGACAACTCAACATGTAATAGCTGTAACGTTTGTAGTCCCGTCAAGAACTTGATATTCACATGTTTGCACTATTTTGTCGCACCCTATCTATGGCTCGTCCTTTTTATTAACTGCCTCCCTTACTCAGGAAGTGTTTCTTTTAATGCACCGAATACATTCATTATAATTTTACAAATTTCAAGCTGTTTTATACTTTGATGGACTTAATTGCCTATATAAAGTATTGTTAAACTTGAACTTGAAACTGTAAGGGCACCCTCTCAGTACAAAACCTATGCAAGACTCATGCACACACCCTCGCACTATGGTGCAAAGGAGTGTGCGTGGTGCTCAGCACCGTGATTGCGCCCCAGTGATAGGGAGAAAGCAGGAAAGTGGCATATCTTAATAATGTACTCGTGACCTGTACAAATAGCTGATCTCACACTAAAATAAAAACATATTTATTAACCCTTATTCAACAGTTAAGGTCGAAACAAGTTTTACAATATTACCAGTTAACTCAAAATGAAGTTTCAAACACTTGGTGCTCCCTGTGACCAGGACCAGGCATCACAAACATATGATTTTATTCACGCACCTGTTCTGCCTTCCAGATTCATCTGACTTCACTCCAAAGAATATGGCACCAACAATTAATGAAAGAATGATAGTGACGATGATCTAAAAAGATGAAAGTATTTTAATATTTGATTTGAAACTACAGTAATTTTAACTATTGTCCTACACAATGAAGTTGTGTTTAAATATTCTCCCCCCAAATTATGCAAAACGCCGACTATCCCCTGTTTAAGGAAAACAAGAAGACACGACTCAGTACATTTTGCAGTTTATCATGTAAAACAGTTTACCAGTCATACCTTTCTCTATGTAAACGTGTGCACTAGTAAGAGATAGCCAGGTCAAGGCATCATTTCCAGATCTAAACCACGGCCTCCCCTTGAGCAGAGATGGCTACCAACCCCCACAACATGGAGTCCTGAGAACTGGCTAACCAACCACTGAAAAAGTTCAGCTTCTGTCAAGCGATGAACTGCTTTAACGAAAATGTCAATCTGAGATCAAATCATTTTCAGTAACATTGTAACACATTTCTATAGGGCTTTCCTACTTTTTAAGGGCCTCAGTGCGCTTTCTGATAGGTCGAGTATGCAGATACTCCTTTTGTTGTGCAAGGTCGCAGGAAAGTGTTGCAGAGGGATCCCCTATGAAGAGAGTGTTTCGGTGTCATGTGTGATGTCTGGAGGTTGTCCTCCAGACTTCTGCATGCTTGCATAGCTGGGCCGCGTGTATGGCGCAGAATGTGAAAGGAGTGTGAGGGAAAGCGTAGCAGCGTACACAAAAGAGTATTACGTGTAGTCAGGAATTTAGCCCTAATTGTGCAAGCAGCCACATTTTTACTGCTCTTCTAAAGTCACAGTAGTTGCGGATGATCCCTTTTTTTTTCAAAGCTTGCTCCAAGGCTTTCGCGTCTGGACAAGAGAGGAACTTCCGCCAGGTTGGGTTTATTAGGAGATAACTGTAGAGTGGTAGCAGTCTAACCCACGCAGGCACTGTTAAGCCACCAGTAATACATAGAGTCCACCTAGAAGCAACATATCCCAATCCCTGGGGGTGCTGTTAACCCACCAGTACTACTGTGTAAGCTGCATGCTAGGAGAAACAGAAGGCTAACTCTTAGCGGCACTGTTCAGCCATCAGAAATGTAATGTATGGAATCCACACAGGAGCAACAAAAAGCCCAAACACTGGAGATGCTGTTAAGCCACCGGTCCTGCAGATGCTCTTCAGTCAACATTAATGTAGAAAATGCCCACCCAGAAGAGACAGAAGCCTAATTCCTAGGGGCGCTATTAAGCCAGCAGTAAAATAGTGACCTAGGTTAGAGGATAATGCTATTGTCAAAGTTTTTTGCTGTCTACCCAGCAGCAGAAAACTCACTATGACCACAGAAGTGGGTCGATGCAGTCCATCCCGAAGTTGAGTAGCAGCAACCTAGGAGACAGCAGACACCAAAGTAGTAGCGCTATATGTATTTGTCCACTCAAAAGCTGAAAAGGGGAGCCATTGGTTTGGGTGTTGTTTAAGTATACGTATTGGGTAGAAAGGGTTAGAAGATAAAAGAGTATTTGGAAGAATAGAAGATCTAAGGATAAGAGATGATGGGGATAGATAAGGGCGATAAGAGAGTAGACAGCAAAGGTTCTGGCAAAAGGCCCTTTCAGGCTAACACTGGAGAACGCCACTGGAGCACGCCGTTAACCTTCCAGCCTTTACCTGGCTACCTGGGCTAGGCACACGGAGAGAAGGAAAATCAGAGAGGTGGTGTAAGAGGGCGGAAGGGCCCATAAGGGAAGCATACCATCAGGCAAATAGTGAGACTCTGGCCATGATCCTGCAAGACTGGAGGGCCATAGGAAAAGGGGTAGCCCTATAGCACCAGGCGCGGCCGGCACAGGTAACCGCGCTGAGGCGGGCGGGGGTGATGGGGAAGTCAACAGGCGATGGAATAGGATTGATTTATTTATTTAATTTTCCCTATTAAGTCGTCTGTCGACTCCCCCCTCCACCCCTGCCTCATCCTGCCTCACCTGTAGAGGGAGTGGAAGGAGAGGAAAGAGTGACAAAAACAACTTCAATGTACTCTTGTTAAATATAGTGACTCCAAAAATGCAGGTAATCAACTTAAAAAAATACAACATTTGCCTTATGCACAATACCAATTAAAAATGAAGGCCTATAGAGGTCCCCAGGAATGGTCAGTACACTTTTCATCAGGCACTTTACTTTGTTATAATAAGCACAGCGTGCATACCATTAGGGCCACCAAAGCCTCCAGAAAGACAGAGGAGCTGAATGTTTCATGACCATGCCACCTGCTATGGAAGAAGAAGGCACATACAGTCAAGAGGAATTCAAGCCTAGGATACATGGAAGGACTGGACGAGGAAGTTTGTGATGCAGGATAGGAAGGGAGCCAAAAAGTCTTGGCCATGCCCAAGAAACCTTGAGTCTTAACATTAACTATACATACATCTTCTATGTTCTAGTCCTTATTCTTCAGGCATACTAAAACAAGAACACAATCTTGAGGCCAGGTCCAGATAATGCACAAAGCCAGGACCTGCCACTGTGTGTCTTCATGTAACAAGAAAACAACTATCTTGTCCCAACCTCGAGAAACCTTAATTTCCTCACTGCTAGAAGAAATACTTGATAAAGATTCAAGGCAAATCCTATTGTAGACAGCCACTGAAGCCTTCTAAGAGAAGTACTGGAATCAACGATTACTGGAGACCTAATCAGTCTAGAGAGTGCAGCTCTACGTAAAGTGACAGATTACCAGGGCAACAGTGATTAGCATGTTTGCATACAGAGACAGTGTAACACGCATCCAGGCAATGCAGTTTAGCCTGCTTCGTAGAAGGCAAAGAAGAAAATGAAGTAAGGTATCACCACTTCCTAGGTTTATGAAGGATGAGAAACCCCTGCCTGAACCAGGTCAGATTTAAAAACAGGAAATGTGAGAGTACAATCATTAAAAGTGCTTGTACAAAAAGGAATCCAAGTCACTGCCATTAAGGCAGACTGCAGAATTAGTATCTGTCATTCACATATCACAGATTCTTGAAATGCAGAACCCACAACAGTCACAAAGCTAAAGAAAGCATCCATGCCAGAATCCGGGATCTAGACAAAGAAAGACAATAGAAACTTCAAAGCAACCGGGCCCCGGCAGATCCTCATCAACCTAGACCTCCCAGGGATTTTTCTGATTAACGGACGAGCTGGCTGCTGTCTGCAGAAACCGAGTCAGACAGCCACATGGCCATCTACTTTTACTCCTTCTTGCTTGTTGTAAAGGCTGTCAACTCCTGCCACAGAGCAACTTTCTATTGGAATCTTTTAGAAGGGCGTTACCTCAATTTTGTGGGTGGTGATGAAATTACATTTAATCTTATTATAGGATCTACCGACTGAAAATAGATACCAGCCTGCCTTGATTCTTAGCACCTGCAGAGACGGTCTCATGACTGTAATTCTGAGAGACCTACTGCTTAGTCATGCTTTCTACGAAATACCCTGATGAGCAGGAGCACAACCAGTCACCTGAAGTGAAGGTAAAGCCAACTTACGCTGCCAACAGCCTGTATTACTGCGGAGGCTGACAGATTCAAAGCTAGCTTCCTTAGATGCTGCCGAACTGACCCCAAAATCTTTACACCCTAAAAACAGAATCCTCATCGCCCAAAAGAGTCTGTGCAAACCAGATACTAGGGTCGATGACAAATCACTAGAGGAATTCACCTCTATATCTATATTCAAATCATACAGTGTGCTTACAGGCCTCTTTAAACAGACTGAAACAGTGTATATAAATCCAACAGCGAAGACTTGAAGGTGATGGATGTTCATCCACTAGCCTTCAGTCTCGGAAGCGAAACCCGCAGAAGATTGGGCTGAGAAGATTCTGTCCACCCGATTGCCCTCAGGTGAAACTGTATCAATATGAACTGTGTGAAAGATCAATGAGTATTGAATCCACTTGGACAGGGTAAAGACATGTACCCCTTTTCCCCAGATAGGACAAAAGAGAAGCAGAGTTATTTTTTGATACTGTCACATTAGGGAGCTTCAGGCGCTCACCTACGAAGACTGAGAAAAGGACATAAAGAAGCAAACAAGACCACAAAGCAATTGAATCCCTCAGCCTTCTTATTCACAGACAGAAATGATATTTTAACACAGTGTTCATTGGGAAATATTGTCATTAAAACTTTAACATAGTACACAAATATAACATAAAAAGGAGGTCACTACATTCTTTGCACATTTCAACTACAGTTTTAAAAATCTTCCTCAACGTTATAGCCACCCTAGGACTTGACATCTGATACAATGCGGCAATGCCATGTGTAACATTCATTTCCCTTTAAGCAGATTTTTAAGATGTAGACACTGCTGCATTAAAGCAATGGGCAAATGAAAACATAATGAATCTTTAGACATGCAAATTCCATACCACAGTCACAAGTATAACTTCCACCTGCTTTGTTCTTCCACATTCATTTCTTACATGCCAATTGTCCTAACCTGAACTTCAAAAGATGGGATGTCAGGTCAGATGCAGGTACCATCAGTAAATATAAAATAAATGCCAGACTTGGTATTTACCCCCACTAATGTTCTCAGTAAGCTCTTCAGCCTGATATAGGACTGACCTTCTTGCATGACTATGTTTGATATCCTGAGCCCACTAATGCAGACTCCATCTGTCCAATCTGGCCACAAGACCCCTTACTTTTCTTACTGCGCCTAGTAGGCCTTACTGTAGTCAGTAAGGGAAGCTTAGGAATTTAATACTGCCTCATGACTGGCTCAGAAAAACCAAGTTTCTTGATAATGACGAATTCAAATGCACTCCAACATATGCTAGCACGTGGGATGGAAAGTCCTTCTGCACACATTTAGCCCAGTATTTGAGGAGATCTCTCCACAGCGCTCCCTTTCTCCAGGGAAGCAAAAATGTGTTTGAGAAGATTCCAAAGGTTAATTCCACATGCTTATTACCCAGGATGCAGGATGAACCTCCTAGGCCATCTTGCATAAGACACATTCATTCAAAATGGTGAAAGTCTTTCTTTGGACCTTGATATGTCCTCTCTTACTGTTTTTGTCTCCTGGAAATCTGTTCCTGTGACAGCTTTAAAATCATACTGTAGGAATGTGCCCTTTTTTGTATGGTCACTGTCACACTTTTTTCTCCAATGCTGACGATTTTGCCTCTGAAAGTGCACTGGAGCCTGCTAACCAGGTGCCCGTGCAAGTGCTCTCTCCTCAGAATATGATGTATGTGAATCGGTAACCCCAATTGGCAAGGACTTTAACCTCCTTATAAGTCCCTGGTATGTGGTACCAGTGGTATGGGAGTTAGAGCGGTCACCAGGGCCTGCAGAACAAATTATGCTAACCTGAGTGACCCAGGTAAAGAGATGACAGCAGGTCTACCATTGCAAACTGCAGGAACAGTGCCAACTGCTCCAACTCGACTTCACCTTCACTTTTGAAAAGTGGCATATTATGGGTAGAAAAGGTGCTACCTTCCTCAGGATGTGGTCACCCCATGGGCAGATTAGCCGCTGGTGCTAGTAGCCCATTGCCTACCAGCAGCCACACCCCAACACCCTAAAACTAGGATTCAAGGGGCTCCCCTGGCACTAGAACCTCAGGTCTGCTTGAATTGCCACCAAGGACAAAGAAGAGACCTGTGACTGCCACTTCAGGACCTGCACAAAGCAAAGGCTTGATCCTCTGCAACTGTGGCAACAACCCTGCAACTGCACAACCACAACTTGTCCTGGGCCAGAGATCAACTCCAAAGGAAATAGAAACCTCCCTGCAAGCCAAAGGCAACTCCAGAACTCCCTTGGACTAGACGTAATGGTCCCCTGCAGCCCGCAGGCAAATCTCACTCCCGGAGCCAGAGAATCACTGGCCATCGGGCCCACCAAGAAATCACCCAAAAGTAAATGGTCTAGTGCATTGTGGGAAATGTAGTCCGGCAAGTTTCAGGTGGCTAATGTTTTCCCCCGGACTCCAGGACATCAAAGTAACCTAAAACTGTGTTTGCTACTACCAAGGTGTGTTGGTGACCAGCCCCGCTAACCCTACCTTTCCTCGAAGCTGTACCTTGACGGAAATCCGCAACATCTTCAACCCAACTCTCCAGTGGCCCCGTTGTCAAGCTTTTGTACCCCTTTCCTCACCAGGGTTGCCCAAGCAGCAAAACCAACATCCACGGCTCCCGCGGTCAGCACCACTCTGTGATCAGGCCCAACGAGCCAGGAAAAATTCAACTGACTGTTGAAACCTGGTCCTAGGACCTGCATTAGCTTATCCCCCAGTTGTTTCACCTGGATTCAACCTGCAGGTGACCGAGTGTCACTAGTGCATTTTCTCATTGACCGCAACATTATCATTTTGCAAGAGTTAAATACACTGATTAATTTTTCCTTTTAAAATCCATAACACTGGTTATACATTTTCGATTGTCTTCGTTTTGGTGTCTAAATTCATATAAGAATCCGCTTTATTTGTGTAAATTAGTGTTGTATTTCTTTTGAGTCCTGTCAATTACTTATCGTCCATGTTGGTACTCTGAAATGCTTAACACGTTCCTCAAGCCTGACTGCTCTGTGCCCCTCTACCAGAACTGAGCTAAGGATTTATTGGTGCAAATCCAAAAGACTTATTTTGAATAACGTGAAGATATTGCATAGTGAAGTCTAACCAGTCTCACTACATAATACCCCACTTCCCTCCACATACTATTGGAATGTTTGTCAATTCTCCATAGTATAAATCTGCACCAGTTCGAAGGAATTCAATATGGCTGCATATTTTTCTGCTTTTCTTTGTGAATCGTGCCCAATGTGCACACCGTTATCACAGATGAGTCCATTTTGCTGTTGATCATGCAACTGCACCACACCTGGTGCAAGAAGTTAGAAGAGTCAGAAGGTGCCGCACAGAATGCATAGCGCAGCAGAACCAGCATGCATGCATGCACCAAACCTCGAGCAGCAAGCAGGTGTAACAAGAATATCACCCACTGCCTGGCTAACGTCTGCCAGCAATCGCCACAGAGACAAACTGTTGACTAATAAACAGTGAGCCTCCCTTCACAACTCCAGTTCAACCAGGCTAGCATGAAAACTGCTTGGAAAGCTGCCCAGAAGCTCAGTAACAGTCACTCTAAACCACACCCTTTCCTCTTTGTGAAAATAGTGTCCTTCGATCAACCCTCCTAGGGCACATTCTCAGCATTAGGGTGACAGGTGCTAATAAGTACCGCTCCCTTAAATCACTTTCCTCAAGCGGGAGGTGGGTCAACTAGGGGCAGAGCAAGGTTAAGGACCAGCAGTGACCCACCAGCACCAAGTCAACTATCTTCCAGGATACAGGAAAAATCTGAATTGAGATTGAAGTAAAGCCCTAGCCTCCTCTTGCCCGTAGCCTTGATGTCTACTGCAGATGAAGGGGGTGGGGGATAGGCCTTGTACCTGGAATGCTCCAGGCGCTTGGGTTTCATCCAGTCGCTTATATGGCAGTGACAGATCTACACACTCCTGGTCATCATTTAAGACTCTATGTACATCTGTACGTCCTACAGGTAATGGAAAAGGTCACATTCAGGGCATGAAAGGTACAATAACATTTCCACAAACAATTGTATGTCATGTTGCCCACCAAGCATTTCCTGCCTCCATTTTCCTATTATCTGTCATAGTCAGTCTTAAGTAATAGATCCTTCCCCAGCATTCCCTCAGCATAGGAAAAGTACTGTCCCTTTAAAAGATGGGAAATCAGTGCCCTGCTTTCCTATCATGCCTTTGGCTTTTTCCATGTATCCTAGAAGACACTGTGCTCTCCGGATCCTAAACAAACAATTTTTGATGACTGCTGAAATAGTGTTAGTTCAGATGTATCTAATTAATGAGGACATGGCCCTATTTATGGTCTAAATGGAAACAAAATGTATCGAGTACCTCTATTTCAAAATGTAACCAGATTTCTTAGAAATCACTCAAGTGCTAATTTTTAAATGCAATAAATGACAAGGTTACAGTTAGACACTGGATTACTTGGTTAGCCTACTTGGTGCAGGAACTCATGGAACACATGACTAGGTATGAACAGGACCTTATATAAACCTAGAGGAAAGAGGAGTGTGTCAGGAAGTTCAGTGAGATATTCGCTGAAATCTTTAGCAATGCCAGGCCTGGGGTGGGTGTTAATTTTCAGTTCACTGTCCAGAATATCAGCGTAGTGGTGGACAAGATTCATATCAGGGCCCTTTGGAAAAGGCAGCGACCAGATGCTGTTTAATTAAATGTGCGCCACTTATGGAAATTAAGGATATAATCATGATATCATAGGATAGTCCTACTGCTTTCCTAGCACCATGGTGGTTCACAACTTTGTCTCTTTCGCTTACCTGCAATACAGTGGCGTAGCTAGAGATTTTGCCGCCCGGGGCAATCCATGTGTTTGCCGCCCGGTGCAGGTAAGGTGTGGGGTGGAGACAACAGACGACGATGCGCGGGGGGAGGAGGCGAGAGACGACGAGCGGGGAGGAGACAGACGATGACGAGCGGGGGAGGCGACATACGACTAGGGAATATCAAATTTAAAAAAAAGAAAACTTTCCTTGCGCTCACCGCCGCCCCCAAAAAAGTTTCACCTTGGGCAGACTGCTTCCCGCCTAGCTACGCCACTGCTGCAACAGTGGGACATTGGAATGGATGAACAGCCCAGCTCAGACACAGTGAGCAGTGACTGGCTCTGTTTCCAAACTCTGGTGTCATACATTAAATCAGAGAAATTTCGAGTTAAAACTTATAATATGCACTTTTGATAGTATAATGATATAACAACAGGAGCACAGATGTGCTCTGCACAAACCTTCTTGAAATGACGACTAATCAAGTATCTTTCATGGAGTAACCATGATCTCTCTGCCTCACTCCTATGAAGAGCAGTCTAATTCGACCCTGCTCTGGTAAATGGTGAAAGGCTTCGTTACTTGAACTTTTTTCTACAACTGAGGCTGATCTAGACCAGGAAGAGACTTTAGGTACACATCCAAGCCTTGTGCTGGAGATGCAGCACTCGGGAAAGTTTTTGAACGTAACACCCTTGCACCCTCTACCACCACCAGCGCTGGCAGATCCACACTGCCAAGCTTCAGATCGTCCTACGGACACAGCAACAGAAACATTCTCATTATCTCGGTCTATGCCTGCACCAGTAGAAGCTACAGTGCTGGTAGAAGTCATTGATGTTAATTAGGGGTCGCCAGGGTTCACAACTGCGACCCTAAGCAACCCACTGCGACTCCTGCCACCTTGCTTGTGACCCCTGGGGTGGCGCTGCTACGCCACAGCAGTGACAGCATCATCAAGTCTGGTGTTCCATCGGTCAGAGCTCCCCATCTGTAAGTTTGTGCCCTATTGTCTAGTGTGCGCATGCGTACAATTCTACGCACGTCTACTATGTATTTTGTCACCCAACATGTATTTCAAATCTCCCCGCGCGGCATCAATGTATTTTGATTAGTCAAAGGGCCGTCAATCTGCAGTGACACGAAGCGCTTCCAATGACAGTGATAGAGCGCAGTGGCGCGAAGCACTACCAATGACAGCCTTGGAAGCTCCAGTGGCGCGAAGCACTACCAATGACAGCCCTCTAATCAAAAATGATTGCTATGGCACTGCGCTACCTGCCCACATTCTGGAAGCCTTTGCAGCCAGCAGTCCTGCCCCTGCAGACATCGTGCCAATTGTTTTAAGTAAATCATATTTAAAATATAAAGCACGTGTTCCAGTATTTCCACAGTGAGTTTCCATCCACATTTGTTTATGTTGGGGTATTCTATGCAAATGTAGAGCTGTTGTTTGGTATCTCGTTGCCATCATTTCTTTAGCATAATGAGTGGTGCCCTCTGCCCTCCCAACTGAGCTATATCGAGGTTTGACAGACACCTAACACACAGTGCCGAAAGATAGAGCAATTTCGATTGTAGATTTTTACCATGAATCATATGTTATTCATGGAAATTCATGCCTTGCCTGATAGATTTCTACATGGTTCCTGCTGAGAAGCTCACGCAATGTTGTTTGCATTTATTTTTTCAATCGTTTCAGTTGTTTCAGTCGCGCACTGACACCCTGCGCACTACAGAAAATGTGCGGTGCATGCATGGTTTGCAGTGCCTCAGTATGTATTGTTTGCCTTACTGTCTTTTGAAATAAGTGAAGTTTGAAGAGGGTGTGGAGTAACTGCCAGAGTTGCCAACCTTGGAGCTGAAGAACCAGGTACGAGTTTTGGCGTTGGCTCAACATCCTGTGATTCTCAGCAAGTAATACAATCTCCCCGTGCCTACCAAAAATTAACGTGTCTTAGTGTAATGTAAGTGGTGCTTTTATAAAGCGCTCCAATACCTTCTGGTCGAGTTCGCACTATATAAAATGGCAAGAAATAAATACTGGTAATGGGAAAACACCCCGTGCCATTAAGAACGTGACCCGCTCCAGGTGTCTCTGGTGGCACTGGGCACCATGCAGCAATAAGAGCCCGGGCAAACCGTCAGGTGCCTGTAGCGACACCATACAGCTCCGCAGAATACCATACAATGATTCTCATTTCTGCTTGGGATGCAGCAAAGGGCTGGGATTATTGGGCAAGACCGGTGTGGGCGTGCAAACATGTCTCGTTTATTTGTCTTGTGCTTTGCATTAATAATAGAAGCACACACTACTCGTGCTAAAGTCCACAACAGTCAAATATCTTCTATTGCACTTTACTGCACTTCTTATTTCACCATTTGTATTCAGAGTAAGGCTGGCCTGTAGGGCAATTAGCCAATGCCCGAAGGGCTGCTCTTCAGATTAGTAAATCGGACTGGCTAGACTGGTGGTAACGGGCCCAGCTGGGGTCAAATAACCGAGGTAGAGAAGGGTGTAAGATGAGCAATCGTGCACCTACATGTGTTTGATCTGAATGTAATTAAACATGGACCACTGCTAACACCTCTTTCGCAGAGGCCCTGGGCACGGGCGTTTGACCCTCCCTAGAAGCCCAGCCAGAGAATAACCAAGGTACTATGTTTAATCTGATATGTTTAGTCAGAGTGCTATTTTATTCAAGTAGAGTGCTTTACCAAGCACTCTTAACCAAATCTTAAAAAGAAATTGTACATCATTATGTATTTCCAGTGATTGTGGAAGCAGTTCTGCCAAATGTTAATAAGAGAAAAAGAAGAGGAAGGAAGTTAATCCTTGCAATAGTGTAAAAGTGAAAAATATAAAAAGTACTCAATAGAGGCTAGAGGCATATTAAAATCGGACCACCTATGGGCCAGGTGTTGTGGAGCAAGGCAAACCAGCGGAATGTGTGTTCTACTAATTTCCTCGTCTCAAAGAACACAGGGTCCCTGGGGTGTTGTAGCTCACGTTATCCCGTCAGATGTATTGGTGGTTTACAATAGGAACCAAATATCACTTGAGTGCCCATGTGGGTAAAAGGTACTTTCCAGTTCCGGCTGTAGGTCTCGTAGCCTCGTTAAATCTAATACAACCAGTTTTTTACAGCCATGACACAGTAATATGTGACAGGCAGAGTAAATCATAACCGCCAGCTTATTGCCTGATAACTCTCATACCTCTTCCAGCCTACTGCTACCCCCTCGGGTCACCCGTGCAATGGTTTCCACGTCGAATCAGATATAACATTCAGCCAGCCATCAATGTTTATTGAGGTGCCTAGTCAATAGCTGTTTTTAGATGTACCACTTTCTAAATTTCCACAAGCTGAGGCTCGCTTCCTCGTGCATATTTTGTATGTTTCATAGAGTAAAGTGTTCAGCCAGTATTTGTTTACATTTCACTGTAGAGGTTCTTAGCCATGAAAGCACAGTTTGCTTGAGAAGAGATTTAGCAAGCACTGTTTTGACTTTTTTGGATACCAATATGGTCTGGAGTCACGTGTGCAGAAGAGCAGACTAGCATGGGACCGAGAGGCCAGGAAACTTTTGCATACTGTTTTACTTTAAACAACGCTCCCTGCATATGGTGTTCAGCTATGGAAGCAGATTTGTTTCGACAAATCTGTGTTTGTGAAATAAGAGAAGTTGCTTTAAATGTGTTGCCGCCTATGGTTCATTTTGGTTTAAAAAAGTTATGCAAGTTCATTGCACGCCTCATGCAAAAAAGGAAAAATAATTTGGACTAGGCTATGTCCTGAAACACGTATGTATGTATATCTGAGCTCCCCATACGGCAGCAGTGTACTCTGATTGGTCAAAGGGTTGTCAATCTGTAGTGGCGCGAAGCGATACTAATAACAGCCCTGGAACAAAATCTAATCAGGGGCAAGACGACAGCATCTATCACGCTGCCATGCAGTATCGGCCTTCTCCTGATGGGCAGGCAAACAACAGCTACTCCTCAATCAGTCTCTATTCCCTTTGAGGCCTATGTCACCTGAAGAAATCTGCCAGTGATCAGAAGCCAATAGCCAATGCAGGAGCACAAAGACAGCAGCTGCCATGCAGCCATGCAGATTTGGCCTTCTCTTGATGGCCAGGCAAACAACAGTTACCTCTCAATCAGTCTCTATTCCCCTCGAAGCCTATGGCACCTATGAAGGGTAAAGACAGAAGCTATCACGCTGCCAAACAGTATCGGCCTTCTCCAGATGGCTAGGCAAGCAACAGCTATTTCCCAGTCAGTCTCAGTCTCTTCTCACCTTAAGGAATATGCCGGCTGACTATATCAGCCAGTTATCGCAGAAGTCAGTAACCTATGCATGCGCACACAGACATCAGTTACCGTGCTGCCAAGCATATCCTCCTCCTCCTCCTCAATGTGGCCAGGCAAGCAACTACTGCTCACCAGTCAATCTGTTTTCATTCGGAACCATTTGCTGTCCAAAAACATCAGCCAGTGATCACAGAAGAAAGTATCCTCAGCAGGGGCAAGAAGACAGCATCTACCACATTGCCATGCAGTATCGGCCTTCTCCTAATGGCCAGGCAAACAACAGTTACTCCTCAATCAGTCTCTATTCCCCTTGAGGCCTGTGCCACCTGAAGATATCTTCCAGTGATCGCAGAAGTCAGTAAAGCACAAACTTGCTGTCCATTTAGTTTTTTTCGTTCACAGTGGATATGCAGCCCCATCACATCAGCTTGTCAGGTGTAGAAATATGGAAAAAGTATTACAAAGCACCGTTAGCCACCGTTATTTCCTGCAGCCAAGCACTTGCTGTCCACCTATGTGTTCTCTCATTAAGACTGGCAATTATCAGTACATCAACTATTCTTTGTACTAGCCAGCATTCTATTCAGAGATCTGTATACCATATCTGTGGCACTGTCAGCCTATTCTGCATTTCATATCAGCTGAGCATTAACATACCCTCAAGTCAGTCTCTACATAGGAGGATGCCCCAAGCATCACTAGAACCAGCTGCTGCTCATACCAGCAGATACAATTCTAGATGGGGACGAGTGAGCTGTTGGCCTCTTTCTATCCGCCCAGTCAGTGCCTTCTTCTTTTTAAGAAAGCTGAGCAGCAGCATCTCTTCTTATCAGTAATGCAGTATCAACATGACAGCCAGTATCTTTGGCCATGTGAGTAAAATCTGCCCAAATTTTCTTAACACTCTTTAAATTGCTAATGCAGATATTAATCAACACATATTCTGTACCAGTGATGCACACGTTCTCTGTAGAAGAAAGTAATAATAGTAAACAGGGAAAGGTTCAATGGTTCCACAGGTTTAGAAGTATGTATACTATGTCACGGAAAGGAAGGTTGCTGGGAGAACTACACCTGCATTAAATAGCACTGTTATCTATGTTCCAAGAGACTTAGATTTAATTACATGGTATTCTTAGTTTCTAAAACAAATGATAAAGTGAACTTGTTTTGAACATTATAGGGCCTTCAGCCTTCCCATTTTATAAAATATTTGATATTGATAATGGCTGATTTCAACATGACTAGTGTATTCTCCATTGTTGTACACTATTTGATAGGTTCTTAATCAATGCTGCATCATCTTAATTATATATCTGAAGATACTACCTGAAACAATGTATGCAGCTGCATTTTCAATAGGATTTGAAGTATTTCTGTTTATAGGGTACTTCTTTTGTATCTGTAGAGATTTTCTAGCCTCTGTGTGTGTTGTAAGTAACCAAAGGTTAGATGCATCACTTCCTGTGATAGCACCAAGTCAAAGGTCACGCAATGTTGCTTCCTTTGATTTCATGGGGGTCCAAAGGGCAGGTGATGTCACTTTCTGTGATGTCACCAGGTCAATGTTCGTGTTATGTCACTTCCTGTGACATCATCAGGATGGGTCAAAGGCAATGTGATGTCACTTCCGCTACCCATGAAATTCTGAAGAATCGGCGTCCATGGTAGAAGTCAGATGGCTAGGAAGCTGTAATGGCCTATGGAGGATGCTTTCACTTGCCCACACTACAGTTTGTATGTACCACAATTCCAGGAGTTGATTTGGGTCCCAAGTGCTTTTCTACCAGAGCCTCAAAGTACTAGAAAACATTTCTGGGGCAATGTGGTAGGATGTTTTAGGGCTCTGTAAGATGGACACACTATTGTTAAGGGCAGTAATACGTTTAATATTACTTCAGTTTCTTCTACTGCAGGATTAGCATCAATAACCAGCATACAAAAATGTTTATAGCAACAATATATTTTCTTTGATGTTTTCGACAACAGTGCAGGTAGGTTAAACGTTTATGCAAAACAGAGAGAATAAATTTTGTTTTCAATGTAGACATTTACCTAAACTGTCCACACCACAGCCCCTTTCAATGTAGTGAGCAAAGGAGAGAAACACGCGTGTACAACAAAAATTGATCATCAAGCTCTTCAAAACATGTCTGAAAAATTTGCCTAGCTACACATCCCACAGGAAAATGCGCTAGTGAGACAGTTCCACTCTGTCTTAAAAAGGTGAAACAAATTGTAATGTGAAGTGAGACATGCATGGTGGGCACAGGCTCTGGCACATGGGAAGGCAACAGATGTCTCAGTGGGCTAAAAATATGTAGCTTTTTTGCTTGCTCTTCCTATAGGCAAAAAGTGGTGGTACAGCAGTCCCGTAATCCCAACTTCTGGGCATCTTGTGTTAATAATTTCCTCAGCATTATAGCCCACTTTAATTGTCAAGCACTATCCATCCTGGTTGTCCATGCCGCCATCTTGTAGCTGTGGTGTTGTACCAGAATATAGTTATCAGAATATCGCCTGACATAAAAATTGTGTCCTAAATATTGTTTACTGAAATACTGCCCCTCTCTACAACCAATAGGACAATGTTTTTGTAAACAATATTTGGGCTGCAATATTTATGTCCGACGCTATTTCCGTTTATCATATTCTGGCATACACTGTAGCCTTAATGCACATGGGATGTCTATAATATAGACGGAGTAATGTGCTGTAAGGCTAAAAGAAACATCATGGCATTATATCAACCATTACATTACCCCCCTCGGAGAGGGTCATTATAAAATATGCATGACTTTAAGGGCTGATAAAGACCTGCAGTGGGCTGTAAGCCTAATAGAACATTCCGCCAGTCTATTTCAGTCCATCTTAATTAAATCCAAAATAACTAAATGGAATCCGCATGGGGACGGCCTCATAGGTCAAGCAGGGTACTTCTTCTGCAGCTCCAGGTGAACGAATGGCAGTTTGTGGTGGGCCCCAGTTTGTCAGTATGCAGGTTCTCACAGTAACTGCTAGTT
Organism: Calotriton arnoldi; assembly: GCA_963921515.1. Classification (NCBI taxonomy): domain Eukaryota; kingdom Metazoa; phylum Chordata; class Amphibia; order Caudata; family Salamandridae; genus Calotriton; species Calotriton arnoldi. The sequence continues at coordinate 485,028 of CAWUFW010002175.1, read as the reverse complement.
AACTACAGCAGGAGTTATGAAAGCCAACAGAGCTTCTGTCTTTCCCTGTGTTCTACCAAACTGCTTCTTTCCTGCAATTTAGGAAAAGTAAATGGAGAGGCAGGGGCTTCAGGGGCCTACGTCGTCTTCTTCTTTTCCGTTGCTGCATGGGACTTGCAGCAAGAGGTGTGGGAGAATGAATGCAGAAGTCCCCTTTCTTTTTCTATGACCAGTGCCACTGCCCCTCCCACTCCAGCACAAAATCTCTACAGATCTTGTGGAGAGGCAGAGGAAAAGCAGAGGCTGCAAATTAATGTAAACCGTGACATACCTATGCTACTGCTTAGAGCTCGCTGCGTTCCCAGGGGTTACAATGCTTTAATTTTTACTGTTTATCTCAGTTTTCCTCTGTTTCTAAGGCTGCTTCAGAGGACATCCTATATACCATATATAAAGACTTGACTATTTTCTTGTAGTCTAGTTATATGTATTCAACTGTTGTTCTGAAGAAACAAGCTCAGCTTTAGTAAGGTTGAATCAATTTAAATCATAATTTACAAAAAAAAGAGCCAGTAAATTTACCTGAGCCACTGAAGCTTGTGGGTTGCCCAACAAATTTTTGACTGTCCGTTTAGACACCCACTTCAGCTGGTGAAAGAATGATGTGGTGTATGTTATCTGTCTGGTAAATATATTTGTCTTCACTTTTTTTCCCACGGTCATTTTCTGTAATTCAAATTTGACTTCATGGTAAAGGTTAGTGTTCTGATAACACTCTGCTAATTTCTCGACAACCGTCTTGTCACCACCTTCCTTCTTTTCAATGGGATCTTTGAGTGAAAGAAAAAAGAAACATTTTTAATTTTAACCTGGTATACCATTCACAGAATAGCCTGTACACCAAATAGTGCATTAAAATGGTCAGCAATATTTCAAACTTTGAGAAACATATTACAAAGTTTCCCCTTGGTGTATAGTACTGTTGAAATCTAACATATTGCACGCCAAAATTGGTGATAAAACTGTTTTGAAAAGGATAGCACCCAGATTTTTGGACTGTGTATAATCTTAGGGTCATTGGTATGTGGCTTGTCATTCACCTTTGGTGGAATTGTAGGACGTAAAGCATGCCAAGCTTTGCAGCACAACCTTCAGTCTATCACTCTCTAAATTTATCTGATATGCAGGCAAATTAAGAGTAAGCATTAGTCCTTGAATAGTCATTGGCTTCTGACACCGGCATTTTTCAAATCTGTGTCCAGAAAGCATCTCCTAAGAATACAATGGTTTACTGTTCTAGCAACTTAAATTGATGGCTGTTGTAGTGGTGGGTGTGTCCTACAAGTTGAACGAGGAGCTGATGCTTCTCTCCCATTTGTGCACCCAAGATTACAATAAAGTAGTGCCTTTTTGGCAGGATTGCCAGCCGAATAAAGGTGAATTTGATTGATTAAGTTCCTTTTTAAGAATTAAATGACAACCAATTTTACACCCCCATTTTCACACTCTTAACTATGAGTTACTTTGAGTAGTTTGGACAATTTTGGGACATGCACCAAAAACTGGCTGTTGTCCCTCCTGCCCTATATAAAGAGTATACATAGTTAGACACGAAGGGGCCGATTACGATCTCGGTCGGTGACTCAGTTTCGGAATGGTTTCCAACCGACTCGGATTCGGGGAGTCCGACCAACCGATTACGATGTGTCCGAACACCGTTCAGTTGGACTCCCATTGACTTCAATGGGAGACTGTGTTCCGACCGACAACACAGGCTCCTATTGAAAAAAGGGGTTGTCCTGGAAAACTTTGCACCCTGTGGCAGGCACCCCATGGTGCCTGCCACACTGTACATGGTTGTAAAGAGGAGCCCCATGGGTACCCCCAAGGGGCCCATTCGGAGGCCTCCTGCTGAAGGGGGGGGCCGCTACAGGCCCCCAAAGTCAGTCTCCGACAGCCTTTTCGTGTCAGACAGACCGAGTCGGAAAGGCTGTCCGAATCAGACATCGTAATCACTCGGTCGGAAACGTGGTCCATAGACCTGTATGATTCGGCTTGGTTCCAAACGGCATTTGGAGACACCGAGTCGGAGCTGAGTCGGACAGTCCGAACGTTTTCCAACCATCGTAATCGGTCGGTCCGAAATGTTTCCGAGTCGGTCGGAAACAAGGCTTCCGGCACGGATTCAGACTAACCGAATGCCGTTCGGAGCCTTTTTGACCGACATAATCGGCCCCTAAGTAGGGCTGAAGGGATAACAGATAATTTCTAGCATATGTCCGACATCTGCCAAAATCTAAATAAACCCCTTAATCATTATTTAACCTGGAATTTAAGTATTTAGACAATTGAACCTGCTGATTTTTCCAAACAGTCTGCCAGAGGGAAATATGGTGTCCACTGACTGCTAATGAAACACCACCAGTGTGTTTAACATTAAATGAGAAGTTGTTCCACTGTCAGGTACTAAAATTCAAGCACCTTGTTGTGAGCTTTGGCCATTGGATGAGTGAAAAGACTCAGACTGGCTGCTCAAAAGAAAGTTGCCATTGTCTCGGATTGTTTGTATCTAACATTAGATGAATGCCACTGCTGATTCCCTTCATTATAAATCCTCTCGGCAACGGAGCAGTGTGACACTGTCAACTATTATTATTGAAGTCTTCCCTGATTCTGGAACTGTTTTATCTTTGAATTAAATTTTGGCACAACTGGATCAAGAGGCCCAACTATGTTTTTCGTGTGAGGGTAAAACAGCTATATATCTCAGTCTGTGCCTAAAGTGAGGAAGTGCTTTCTGAAGGCTTAGAAAATCTTAATCGGAGAATGTGTTCAAGTGTTGTTAACGAGGGAATTTAGCAGTTTTTAGAGATGATCGTTAGGAGGTGACGTTTCTTGAAGATTTTATATTTACCTTTAGCATCTCCACTGGTAAATAATAATACTGGGGCAATTCACAAAGGCATTCAGGAGTACATGAAGTACTACTACATAGTACTGATTCCTGTACTCATAAAAGGCAAAAAGGCATTTATGAGTACAGGAATTAGCAGTCTTGTAGTAGTGTTTCACATACTTGTGAATGCTTTTGTGAACTAGCCTAAAAGTATTATTTATCAGGGGAGGAACTAAAGGAGAATAAAAAATACTTCCTGGGAGTCAGAAGTACTCCTGTGCTACTACTTCACATACTCTTGAATGCCTTTGTGAATATGCCTCACAGTGTGGAATACAGACATGTGTGAAAAATGTTTTTCATGCCTGCCAGAAGAGTGACCATTGGGAAAGGAAGCCAACAAAACCCAAAAAATTACTTTATGGTTAGATGAAAGATTAAAAGACCATTTCACAAAGGCATTTATAAGCATTAAGGCAGCACTACTTCATGGATTACAAACGCCTTTGTGACTTGGCCCCACTGTTGCCAGTTATTAGAGCAGTTGTCTTGAATTTTGCTTTTGAAAACAGCTGCCACTGATACAAATGTGATGCCATCTAATAATGATTAACAATTCACCTTAGGCATTTTATCTGAACTCAAAGGTCAACTGTTTTTACTCATGGCATATGAGGCCTGAAGTAGAAAGGAAGCACAATTGAACTACAGGCCTAGGAGGTCTCTTGACATCAAATTGGAGAGACATTCAGATTATTTTCGTTGATCCATTCTAAAGAATAATTACTTGCATATAAAAAAGAATGAACAGTAAAAGAGTAAGGCTCCCTGAAAAAGAAACTGGTGATGGAAGTAAACATGGCATTAGAAAGGGCATCGTCCAGCGTCATCGGTAGGTTATTCCTGCAGGTGCATCTTTTGTAGTCCCACATAAGGATGGGATTATTTTAAGTGAAAAAAGACATATCTGAGGCCTAAGGTTTTTAGTTATTGGACTACCGTATTCCCTGCTGCCTCTATAGGTTGGTTTACATTTAGTTCAGTCATCTTTGACTCAGGATTCTAGTCCATTCTGCTGGGCTTACAGGACTAGCATTGCTGGAAGAGTGTAATAGATGATGTGAAGGTTTTTCCCAGAAAAGCAACAATAATCAAGATTTGAATCTCATCACACCTTCCTTTGGCTTTTCTATGTCCCAATCTACCGCTTTCTCGTGGTTAGCCCATAAGAGCATACAATTCGGAATTCATTTGTTAAGAATGATTGTGTTATTGTTACCTTTATGGATGAAATTGATGACATTTTGTTGTGCAGGTATATCAATACATCTATCTATCTATAGCTATATATATATATATAAATATTAATCAGGATTCCAAGCTTATAAACAGGGAACAATATACAGACAGTCAGCATTAGGGTGGTTTCCCCCAAACCTTTTGCCTACCTACCTCCAATTTTTGCGGGATTTCTGTTTTGTTGGCCTTAGGATTCTGTGCACTTTACCACTGCTTACCAGTGCTAAAGTGCTTGTGCTCATTCCTCTAAACATGGCTTGATTGGAATATACCTAATTGGCATATTTAATTTACTTATAAGTCATTGTAGAATGGTATACCATATACCCAGGGCCTGTAAAATAAATGCTACTAGTGGGCCTGCAACACTTATTGTTTACGTGCCCCTCTAAAACAGGTTCCAGGCCTGCCATTGCAGCCTGAATGGAGTGTTACACTGCCATGTCAATATGGCACTTAAACCCTCTTGCCAAGCCTTAAACTCACCCTTTATTCCATATAAGTCACTTAGAATACAGTGAAAACACCTACATACACTAGGGAACACTATGCGTTGGGGTACCCCTGTGATTAGCATGACCTCCTCTGTAAGTCCCTAGTACATAATAGGGCAGGGGGATTAAAACTACCTCTTAAAACGCGCTACGGGGCGCGTTTGCACAGTGGTGAAGGGAAGGGGGGCCTGAGGTGACGTGTGCAAACGCGCCCCGTGGCGCGTTTTAAGTTGCGGGATTAAGTCCCTTGAATCCTGAGGGTCCCTGGGGCCCAACTAGCCCCCAGGTACCTACAGTTAGGACCACAGAGCTGAGTTGCAGAGAGGCGTTCCGAGGCCACGCACCTTTTTCACCTCTCTGCAACGCAACTCTGTTGTGCTTACTGAAGGTACCTGGTGGGTTAGTTGGCCCCCAGGGTCCCTCAGGATTCAAGGGGAATTAATTCCCCAACTTAAAACGCACCACAGGGCGTGTTTGCGCACATGTCACCTGAGGTCCCGCCCCCTCCCTTCACCACTATGCAAACGCGCCCTGTGGCGCGTTTTAAGTTGGGGGATTAGGTCACCTTGAATCCTGAGGGTCCCTGGGGCCCAACTAGGCCACCAGGTACTTCCAGTAAGCACCTCAGGCCTGCGTTGCAACGCCTGTAACAAATTGTGCAGTTGTGTTTAGGTAGTGAAGGGGGTCGTGCTGGGGGTAGTGTTTTAGGGTTTAGGGTAGTGCAGTGGTGTTTGTGTAGTGTAGGGGGTCATGCTGGGGTAGGTTTAGGGTAGTGCAGTGGTGTTTGGGTAGTGTAGGGAGTCGTGCTGGGGGAGTGTTTTAGGGTTTAGGGTAGTGAAGTGGTGTTTGGGTAGTGTAGGGGGTCGTGCTGGGGGTAGTGTTTTAGGGTTTAGGGTAGTGCAGTGGTGTTTGGGTAGTGTAGGGGTCGTGCTGGGGATAGTGGTTTAGGGTTTAGGGTAGTGCAGTGGTGTTTGGGTAGTGTAGGGGTACTGCTGGGGGTAGTGTTTTAGGGTAGTGCAGTGGTGTTTGGGTAGTGTAGGGGTTCGTGCTGGGGTAGTTTTTTAGGGTTTAGGGTAGTGCAGTGGTGTTTGTGTAGTGTAGGGGGTAGTGTTTTAGGGTTTAGGGTAGTGCAGTGGTGTTTGTGTAGTGTAGGGGGTCGTGCTGGGGTAGGGTTTAGGGTAGTGCAGTGGTGTTTGTGTAGTGTAGGAGGTCGTGTTTTAGGGTTTAGGGTAGTGCAGTGGTCTTTGGGTAGTGCAGGGAGTCGTGCAGGGGGTAGTGTTTTAGGGTTTAGGGTAGTGCAGTGGTGTTTGGGTAGTGTAGGGGGTCGTGCTGGGGGAGTGTTTTAGGGTTTAGGGCAGTGCAGTGGTGTTTGGGTAGTGTAGGGGGTAGTGCTGGGGGAGTGTTTTAGGGTTTAGGGCAGTGCAGTGGTGTTCGGGTAGTGTAGGCGGTCGTGCTGGGGGAGTGTTTGAGGGTTTAGGGCAGTCAGTCGTGTTCGGGTAGTGTAGGGGGTCGTGCTGGGGGAGTATTTTAGGGTTTAGGGTAGTGCAGTGGTGTTCGGGTAGTGTAGGGGGTCGTGCTGGGGGTAGTGTTTTAGGTTTTAGGGCAGTGCAGTGGTGTTCAGGCAGTGTAGGGGGTTGTGCTGGGGGTGGTGTTTTAGGGTTTAGGGCAGTGCAGTGGTGTTCGGGCAGTGTAGGGGGTCGTGCTGGGGGTGGTGTTTCAGGGTTTAGGGCAGTGCAGTGGTGTTCGGGCAGTGTAGGGGGTCGTGCAGGGGTGGTGTTTCAGGGTTTAGGGCAGTGCAGTGGTGTTCGGGCAGTGTAGGGAATCGTGCAGGGGGTGGTGTTTCAGGGTTTAGGGCAGTGGTGTTCGGGCAGTGTAGGGGGTCGTGCTGGGGGTGGTGTTTCAGGGTTTGGGGCAGTGCAGTGGTGTTCGGGCAGTAAAGGGGGTCGTGCTGGGGTGGTGTTTCAGGGTTTTGGGCAGTGCAGTGGTGTTCGGGCAGTGTAGGGGGTCGTGCGGGGTGGTGTTTCAGGGTTTAGGGCAGTGCAGTGGTGTTCGGGCAGTGTAGGGGTCGTGCAGGGTTGTGGTGTTTCAGGGTTTAGGGCAGTGCAGTGGTGTTCTGGCAGTGTAGGGGGTCGTGCTGGGGGTGGTGTTTCACGGTTTAGGGCAGTGCAGTGGTGTTCAGGCAGTGTAGAGGGTGGTGCAAGGGGTGGTGTTTCAGGGTTTAGGGCAGTGCAGTGGTGTTCGGGCAGTGTAGGGGGTCGTGCTGGGGCTAGTGTTTCAGGGTTTAGGGCAGTGCAGTGGTGTTCAGGCAGTGTAGGGGGTTGTGCTGGAGGTGGTGTTTCAGGGTTTAGGGCAGTGCAGTGATGTTCGGGCAGTGTAGGGGGTCTTACTGGGGGTGGTGTTTCATGGTTTAGGGCAGTGGTGTTCAGGCAGTGTAGGGGGTCTTGCTGGGGGTGATGTTTCAGGGTTTAGGGCAGTGCAGTGGTGTTCGGGCAGTGTAGGGGGTCTTGCTGGGGGTAGTGTTTCAGGGTTTAGGGCAGTGCAGTGGTGTTCGGGCAGTGTAGGGGGTCGTGCTGGGGCTGGTGTTTCAGGGTTTAGGGCAGTGCAGTGGTGTTCGGGCAGTGTAGGGGGTCGTGCTGGGGGTGGTGTTTCAGGGTTTAGGGCAGTGCAGTGGTGTTCCGGCAGTGTAGGGGGTCGTGCAGGGGGTGGTGTTTCAGGGTTTAGGGCAGTGCAGTGGTGTTCGGGCAGTGTAGGGGGTCGTGCTGGGGGTGGTGTTTCAGGGTTTAGGGCAGTGCAGTGGTGTTCGGGCAGTGTAGGGTGTCGTGCCTGGGGGTGGTGTTTCAGGGTTTAGGGCAGTGCAGTGGTGTTCGGGCAGTGTAGGGGGTCGTGCAGGGGGTGGTGTTTCAGGGTTTAGGGCAGTGCAGTGGTGTTTGGGCAGTGTAGGGGGTCGTGCAGGGGTGGTGTTTCAGGGTTTAGGGCAGTGCAGTGGTGTTTGGGCAGTGTAGGGGTCGTGCAGGGGGTGGTGTTTCAGGGTTTAGGGCAGTGCAGTGGTGTTTGGGCAGTGTAGGGGGTCGTGCAGGGGGTGGTTTTCAGGATTTATGGCAGTGCAGTGGTGTTCGGCTAGTGTAGGTGGTCTTGCTGGGGGTGGTGTTTCAGGGTTTAGTGCAGTGGTGTTCGGGCAGTGTAGGGGGTCTTGCTGGGGGTGGTGTTTCAGGGTTTAGGGCAGTGCAGTGGTGATCGGGCAGTGTAGGGGTCTTGCTGGGGCTGGTGTTTCAGGGTTTAGGGTAGTGCAGTGGTGTTCGGGCAGTGTAGGGGGTCGTGCTGGGGCTGGTGTTTGAGGGTTTAGGGCAGTGCAGTGGTGTTCGGGCAGTGTAGGGGGTTGTGCTGGGGCTGGTGTTTCAGGGTTTAGGGCAGTGCAGTGGTTTTCGGGCAGTGTAGGCGGTCATGCTGGGGCTGGTGTTTCAGGGTTTAGGGCAGTGCAGTGGTGTTCGGGCAGTGTACGGGGTCGTGCTGGGGCTGGTGTTTCAGGGTTTAGGGCAGTGCAGTGGTGTTCGGGCAGTGTAGGGGGTCATGCTGGGGTGGTGTTTCACGGTTTAGTGCAGTGGTGTTCGGGAAGGGAGGGGGTCTTGCTGGGGGTGGTGTTTCAGGGTTTAGGGTAGTGCAGTGGTGTTCGGGCAGTGTAGGGGGTCGTGCTGGGGCTGGTGTTTGAGGGTTTAGGGCAGTGCAGTGGTGTTCGGGCAGTGTAGGGGGTTGTGCTGGGGCTGGTGTTTCAGGGTTTAGGGCAGTGCAGTGGTGATCGGGCAGTGTAGGGGGTCTTGCTGGGGCTGGTGTTTCAGGGTTTAGGGTAGTGCAGTGGTGTTCGGGCAGTGTAGGGGGTCGTGCTGGGGCTGGTGTTTCAGGGTTTAGGGCAGTGCAGTGGTGTTCGGGCAGTGTAGTGATGTCATCTGTGATGTCACTGACTGTAGGAGAGTAGGATCTGCTTCACATGGGTACCCCCACTTTTTGCTGACGCTTCACTGGTTTTCGACATTAGTCTGGCTGGGGCCCTGCTATTCAGAACCCCAGCCTAGCTGTTTCCTCTTTTAAAGGGTCTCCATGTGCCTTAGGCACATCACTGATTGGGACCTGGAGTGCCCTTGTAAGTCCCTAGTATATGGTATACTATGTACCAAGGGCATAGGTACCTCAGAGGCCTGCCAGGGGCTGCAGCATGTATTATGCCACCCCTGGTAGGCCATCCAAACTGACACCACAGGTCTGCTACTGCAGCCTGGGTAAGGTGGTGCATGCACCCCTTGCTGTGGTATAGGTTCCCTATATCACTAAAATGCATACACACATATAAACCTATAAGTCACTCCTAAGGCAGGCCTTATCAATCCTAAAGGCAGAGTGCATGGTTCCTATGTGAGAGGGTGCCCCTGCATGAGCAGGGCCCCTCTGCAGCGTTCGGAGACCATCTCTGATGCTGTTTGTAGTGCAGCCTGACCATATACTCTTAAACGCATTATATCCTCGCGGTAAAATGCTAACTATGGAATGGCTGCACCTAAACATGTCGTGTTTGATGTCAAACATCTTGGAATACTACCCCCGCCAATCCTGGCGGCGGGGTAGCATTCCACCCTTCTAGAGGGAAAGGCATGTTAACTCTGACGAGTCCGGTAACTTCTTTCCAGAGCCCTGGCATCACAAAATGGATGCTGCTGCCACAGACACGAGTCTGGCCTCCTGCTGCTGGACGAAACTCCGGCAGGGGAGGCCTGGACAATAGGTTTCCTGTCCCAGGGAGGTGTGACCACCTCCCCAGACAGGACAATGTGTATTGGGGCTGGGCGGGAGCACTTTCGGGTGCTTTGAAGTCCTGCACTGGGGGCACATTTGGTGTCCCTGTGCATACCCCAGTTCAAACCGGATCAGGGGCTTGCAGCCCCTGCTTTGGCGCGAACTGGACAAAGGGAAAGGGGTGTAGCCACCCCTCTGCCCTGACCCACCCATAGGTGGGGCCACAGAGTAGTCCATCCCCTATTTTTAGAATAAAGGTAGGAACCCAGTCCTTAGGACTTTAGATTATACCTGGACGAAACTCTGAAACAGAATCCTGGACCTTCGACGTTCTACTCACGATTAGAGGACTGAAGAATCTCCCTTGGGGTCAAGGAGTGACTCCCTGCTTGGCAGGCACCAAAGAAGCATCTGTCCGGTTCGCATCACTGAAGCTCCCGTCGGACGCCGAAGTCAGCGCATCACCAGAGGTGGATTCTCAGACTTCCCGAGGCTACCCTGAGTCCCCAGCAAAGCTGAGGCCCGTGGCTATCGTGGGTGACTTGAGACCGTGACCCCTGGACACCGAGCACATTTGCAAGTGCACCATCTTCTAGGTCTCCCAAGAAGTCGTGCTTTGGGCTCCGAGTAGCCCTAGCCTCCAGCACCACCTGCACCGAAGATCACTGGCCCCCACTCCACGAGTGTCCTGTAAGCCAGCTCCACGTGCGGCGTCACGAGGCTCTTTCGCGGTCGCTAGCCCGTTGGCTAGTAGCCCTTAACGAAGGCCAATCTTTTCTTTACTTGGCAGTCTGGTTGCTCCAGGCCTGCCCTCACTTACCCTCGCTGGGTGAGTTCCCCAGACCTTGCTGGTCTGCATCATCGACGATCTACATCTTACTCGAGACTTGCCGTTGCCAAAGCTTGTTGGGTCCAATCTGGTCGCCGACACCTCTGCACTCGACAGACATCGAGCAACAGCCCGAATCCTGCTCCTGGTTGCCGACAACGCCTCCCGGACCTCGTGGCTGAAGAGTCCAGACGACCGTCATCGAACCTGAAGCACTCGACATCGGTGGGCATCTGTCCATCGCCTCCCTGGTCACTGGCTAGTGACCCAGACTCTGTCCCCTCTGCTTTCAGGTTCTTCAGAACTCCGATCCACTCTTGGATCCACCCGGACACTTTTCTCCTGGTCGCCAGCAGCACTTTGCAGCAGATCGCCATAAGAACCGACGACGAAACCCGACCCCGAAAGGCACCTATAAACCCGGCTTCCCTGGGTGAGGTAACACGAGTACTCCGGTGCTCCCGTGGGTAGAGACTCTTCAAAGTCCTAGATCTCAAAGGGTTTTGTCCTAGTCCTCTTTTAAGTGTCCCTTTCCTCTATTTTCCCGATCCCGACTTTCTCCATAGAAGTTAACGGCGTATCGCGGTTGTGTATTTACACTGCACGCGTCTCCCGTGGGTCCCCTGTGTCACTACCTTGGGTGGTTCCTTGTGGTCCAAGCACTTCTAGAGGCTCTAGGCCTAGTGTCTAGTTCAGTCGTGGTTCGCATACCACTTTATTGGTATATGGTTTGGTACGCCCCTAGGGCCCAAACGTGTATTTGTGCTATTACTGTGATTTAAGATCTTATAACCTATGTACTTCGAACTCTAGCCTCATAAAGAGACTAGAGGGGTGTGTTTAGTAATAAATACATATATTTTGAATATATACCTGGTGTGGTGCTCTTTCATTTGGTCACTCAAGAGATTATAGACTGGTAAAACAAGCTGCTTTACATTCCTTCAAGACTTAGCCTGAAGGCTGCTCTCCATAGCTACCACTAGGATAGCTTTCAATAAGGTTGTCTTTAACCTACCTACCATAAGAGTCGATTTGGACTGGTGCACGGTGCCCACTATAATTAGTGGACAGCATATACCAGGCCAACTTCTCACACTGACCATGTCATGAGTGATGTAATATGTGACGTCATCAGCAGTGCATTGCGGGGGCGCGAGTTATAGTTAGCTGAACTAACTATAACGGGGGAATTTCTATGGTTTTGTACGAGTGAAATGTCCAACTAACTATAACTGTCCCTAAAACCTATGGTTTTTTCAGCAATTTCAAATGTTTTTTAAATGCTAATTTCTAACTATAACGTGTCTGAAACCTATGGTTTTTTCAGTGAATTTCAAAGGTTTTTTAAATGCTAATTTCTAACTATAACGTGCCTGAAACCTATGATTTTTTAAGTAAATTTCAAAGGTTTTTTAAATGCTAGTTTCTAACTATGCCTACAGAGGTAGGACGTGTGAAGAAAGAAGAAAAAACGCACAGAAAGAAGCAAAAGAAATGCAGAAAGAAGCAACAGAAGTCCACAAAGACGAAGAAAAGTGCAGGAAGAAGCAAAAGATGTGCAGAAAGAACCAACAGAGGAGCAGAAAGAGGCCTTGTTGCAAAATCATCCTGTGCCCACAACTTTTTCAGACGGGTACTGGTGGTAACTGACTGACTAGCCAGTGCTATGCTAAAAGACACTTAGAATACAGTGAAAACACCTACATACACTAGGGAACACTATGCGTTGGGGTACCCCTGTGATTAGCATGACCTCCTCTGTAAGTCCCTAGTACATAATAGGGCAGGGGGATTAAAACTACCTCTTAAAACGCGCTACGGGGCGCGTTTGCACAGTGGTGAAGGGAAGGGGGCCTGAGGTGACATGTGTGCAAACGCGCCCCGTGGCGCGTTTTAAGTTGCGGGATTAAGTCCCCTTGAATCCTGAGGGTCCCTGGGGCCCAACTAGCCCCCAGGTACCTACAGTTAGGACCACAGAGCTGAGTTGCAGAGAGGCGTTCCGAGGCCACGCACCTTTTTCACCTCTCTGCAACGCAACTCTGTTGTGCTTACTGAAGGTACCTGGTGGGCTAGTTGGCCCCCAGGGTCCTCAGAATTCAAGGGGAATTAATTCCCCAACTTAAAACGCACCACAGGGCGTGTTTGCGCACATGTCACCTGAGGCCCCGCCCCTCCCTTCACCACTGTGCAAACGCGCCCTGTGGCGCGTTTTAAGTTGGGGGATTAGGTCACCTTGAATCCTGAGGGTCCCTGGGGCCCAACTAGCCCACCAGGTACTTCCAGTAAGCACCACAGGCCTGCGTTGCAACGCCTGTAACAAATTGTGCAGTTGTGTTTAGGTAGTGAAGGGGTCGTGCTGGTTGTAGTGTTTTAGGGTTTAGGGTAGTGCAGTGGTGTTTGTGTAGTGTAGGGGGTCATGCTGGGGGTAGGTTTAGGGTAGTGCAGTGGTGTTTGGGTAGTGTAGGGAGTCGTGCTGGGGGAGTGTTTTAGGGTTTAGGGTAGTGCAGTGGTGTTTGGGTAGTGTAGGGGGTCGTGCTGGGGATAGTGGTTTAGGGTTTAGGGTAGTGCAGTGGTGTTTGGGTAGTGTAGGGGGTACTGCTGGGGGTAGTGTTTTAGGGTAGTGCAGTGGTGTTTGGGTAGTGTAGGGGTTCGTGCTGGGGGTAGTTTTTTAGGGTTTAGGGTAGTGCAGTGGTGTTTGTGTAGTGTAGGGGGTAGTGTTTTAGGGTTTAGGGTAGTGCAGTGGTGTTTGTGTAGTGTAGGGGGTCGTGCTGGGGGTAGGGTTTAGGGTAGTGCAGTGGTGTTTGTGTAGTGTAGGAGGTCGTGTTTTAGGGTTTAGGGTAGTGCAGTGGTCTTTGGGTAGTGCAGGGAGTCGTGCAGGGGGTAGTGTTTTAGGGTTTAGGGTAGTGCAGTGGTGTTTGGGTAGTGTAGGGGGTCGTGCTGGGGGAGTGTTTTAGGGTTTAGGGCAGTGCAGTGGTGTTTGGGTAGTGTAGGGGGTAGTGCTGGGGGGAGTGTTTTAGGGTTTAGGGCAGTGCAGTGGTGTTCGGGTAGTGTAGGCGGTCGTGCTGGGGGGAGTGTTTGAGGGTTTAGGGCAGTCAGTCGTGTTCGGGTATTGTAGGGGGTCGTGCTGGGGGGAGTATTTTAGGGTTTAGGGTAGTGCAGTGGTGTTCGGGTAGTGTAGGGGGTCGTGCTGGGGGTAGTGTTTTAGGTTTTATGGCAGTGCAGTGGTGTTCAGGCAGTGTAGGGGGTTGTGCTGGGGGTGGTGTTTTAGGGTTTAGGGCAGTGCAGTGGTGTTCGGGCAGTGTAGGGGGTCGTGCTGGGGGTGGTGTTTCAGGGTTTAGGGCAGTGCAGTGGTGTTCGGGCAGTGTAGGGGGTCGTGCAGGGGGTGGTGTTTCAGGGTTTAGGGCAGTGCAGTGGTGTTCGGGCAGTGTAGGGAATCGTGCAGGGGGTGGTGTTTCAGGGTTTAGGGCAGTGGTGTTCGGGCAGTGTAGGGGGTCGTGCTGGGGGTGGTGTTTCAGGGTTTGGGGCAGTGCAGTGGTGTTCGGGCAGTAAAGGGGTCGTGCTGGGGTGGTGTTTCAGGGTTTTGGGCAGTGCAGTGGTGTTCGGGCAGTGTAGGGGGTCGTGCTGGGGTGGTGGTTCAGGGTTTAGGGCAGTGCGGTGGTGTTCGGGCAGTGTAGGGGGTCGTGCAGGGTTGTGGTGTTTCAGGGTTTAGGGCAGTGCAGTGGTGTTCTGGCAGTGTAGGGGGTCGTGCTGGGGGTGGTGTTTCAGGGTTTAGGGCAGTGCAGTGGTGTTTGGGCAGTGTAGGGGGTGGTGTTTCAGGGTTTAGGGCAGTGCAGTGGTGTTCAGGCAGTGTAGAGGGTGGTGCAAGGGGTGGTGTTTCAGGGTTTAGGGCAGTGCAGTGGTGTTCGGGCAGTGTAGGGGGTCGTGCTGGGGCTAGTGTTTCAGGGTTTAGGGCAGTGCAGTGGTGTTCAGGCAGTGTAGGGGGTTGTGCTGGAGGTGGTGTTTCAGGGTTTAGGGCAGTGCAGTGATGTTCGGGCAGTGTAGGGGGTCTTACTGGGGGTGGTGTTTCATGGTTTAGGGCAGTGGTGTTCAGGCAGTGTAGGGGGTCTTGCTGGGGGTGATGTTTCAGGGTTTAGGGCAGTGCAGTGGTGTTCGGGCAGTGTAGGGGGTCTTGCTGGGGGTAGTGTTTCAGGGTTTAGGGCAGTGCAGTGGTGTTCGGGCAGTGTAGGGGGTCGTGCTGGGGCTGGTGTTTCAGGGTTTAGGGCAGTGCAGTGGTGTTCGGGCAGTGTAGGGGGTCGTGCTGGGGGTGGTGTTTCAGGGTTTAGGGCAGTGCAGTGGTGTTCCGGCAGTGTAGGGGGTCGTGCAGGGGGTGGTGTTTCAGGGTTTAGGGCAGTGCAGTGGTGTTCGGGCAGTGTAGGGGGTCGTGCTGGGGGTGGTGTTTCAGGGTTTAGGGCAGTGCAGTGGTGTTCGGGCAGTGTAGGGTGTCGTGCCTGGGGGTGGTGTTTCAGGGTTTAGGGCAGTGCAGTGGTGTTCGGGCAGTGTAGGGGGTCGTGCAGGGGGTGGTGTTTCAGGGTTTAGGGCAGTGCAGTGGTGTTTGGGCAGTGTAGGGGGTCGTGCAGGGGGTGGTGTTTCAGGGTTTAGGGCAGTGCAGTGGTGTTTGGGCAGTGTAGGGGTCGTGCAGGGGGTGGTGTTTCAGGGTTTAGGGCAGTGCAGTGGTGTTTGGGCAGTGTAGGGGGTCGTGCAGGGGTGGTGTTTCAGGGTTTAGGGCAGTGCAGTGGTGTTTGGGCAGTGTAGGGGGTCGTGCAGGGGTGGTGTTTCAGGGTTTAGGGCAGTGGTGTTCGGGCAGTGTAGGGGGTCGTGCTGGGGGTGGTGTTTCAGGGTTTGGGGCAGTGCAGTGGTGTTCGGGCAGTAAAGGGGTCGTGCTGGGGTGGTGTTTCAGGGTTTAGGGCAGTGCAGTGGTGTTTGGGCAGTGTAGGGGGTCGTGCAGGGGGTGGTGTTTCAGGGTTTAGGGCAGTGCAGTGGTGTTTGGGCAGTGTAGGGGGTCGTGCAGGGGGTGGTTTTCAGGGTTTAGGGCAGTGCAGTGGTGTTCGGCTAGTGTAGGTGGTCTTGCTGGGGGTGGTGTTTCAGGGTTTAGTGCAGTGGTGTTCGGGCAGTGTAGGGGGTCTTGCTGGGGGTGGTGTTTCAGGGTTTAGGGCAGTGCAGTGGTGATCGGGCAGTGTAGGGGGTCTTGCTGGGGCTGGTGTTTCAGGGTTTAGGGTAGTGCAGTGGTGTTCGGGCAGTGTAGGGGGTCGTGCTGGGGCTGGTATTTGAGGGTTTAGGGCAGTGCAGTGGTGTTCGGGCAGTGTAGGGGGTTGTGCTGGGGCTGGTGTTTCAGGGTTTAGGGCAGTGCAGTGGTTTTCGGGCAGTGTAGGCGGTCATGCTGGGGCTGGTGTTTCAGGGTTTAGGGCAGTGCAGTGGTGTTCGGGCAGTGTAGGGGGTCATGCTGGGGTGGTGTTTCACGGTTCAGGGCAGTGCAGTGGTATTCGGGCAGTGTAGGGGGTCGCGCTGGGGCTGGTGTTTCAGGGTTTAGGGCAGTGCAGTGGTGTTCGGGCAGTGTAGGGGGTCGTGCTGGGGCTAGTGTTTCAGGGTTTTGGGCAGAGCAGTGGTGTTCGGGCAGTGTAGGGGTTCGTGCTGGGGTGGTGTTTCAGGGTTTAGGGCAGTGCAGTGGTGTTCCGGCAGTGTAGGGGGTCGTGCAGGGGGTGGTGTTTCTGGGTTTAGGGCAGTGCAGTGGTGTTCGGGCAGTGTAGGGGGTCTTGCTGGGGGTAGTGTTTTAGGGTTTAGTGTAGTGCAGTGGTGTTTGTGTAGTGTAGGGGGTCATGTTTTAGGGTAGTGCAGTGGTGTTTGGGTAGTGTAGGGGGTCGTGCTGGGACCGCCAGTAGATAATACACACACACACACACACACACATATATATATTTTAAAAGTAGAAGGAAATAAAAAATGCTACAGCACCATTACCGTATTTTAATTTAAAATGTCATTATTTTTAATATATTAAATTACAATTATTTTTTCGAAGATTACATTTACAAAAAAATCCAGACCTAAAGAAAAACATTTATAGTATTTATCGAAAAATATTTAAAGTGATGTATGGAATTAAACAAACAAATTATATTTTAATAAAAAAGTAATGTTACATTAATTTGTACATTCAAAAACGGTTATTAAAATATTTAAAAAAAATAAGTATTATTTTTAGATTTTTCTAACAATTAAATATATTTATATTTTTAACTAGATTAAATAATTTAATGTAAGTTAACATTATTTCCTTTGGAGTTTTAATTTAAGTCCCTACCTCCAATATTTTCTGTGGAAGGATGTTGCAGTACCAGATGTTAGCCATATGTGGTGCTGGACTTACTCCCACTCCGAACTGGAGCACATTAGGTATTGGTTCGGGTACTTTTTGGCTGGATTACCATTAAAAGTGTAATTTGTGAAAATTAATGGTCTTACTCTTTTCAAGCCCCTCCCTATCCCTTCCTAAATCCCTCCTTAATTGTCCCAAAACCGCTCCCATTTAGTAGTAAGGACGCACCTTTTTCCAGCCACTCCCCCCAGGTTCCTCCCACATTGACTATTAAGTAATACATGTGTGAGGATCTCTCCACAGAATAGATAGGAGAGGTGGTGGTGATTTACACTCGTAGGTTTGTGAATTGTTTTTTATAGGAAGTAAGTAGTACTGCTGCAATACTACTATATATACTACATACAAAAAGCAGTTTGTGAATTGGGCCCTTAGGGTAGAACAGTAATGGGTAAGTGCTCTCTCCTTTAGGTTCCTTTTCAAATTTACCTCTAAGAAATTAGCATTATTCTTAGATCATATTGAGCATTTTCTCCTCAGAGGTAACCACCTAATTGTACTTCATAAACTGCAATTCCTTCAGTTTTCTGAATAAACAAGGGGGGGGACATATAGCTGATACATTTTGACAGAGGAAAAGACATCATATGATATAAAAGGGAGAGAAAGAAATTCTTCTCTGTATCTCTATGAAGGCCATGAAGTAAGTGTGTGTGTACTGTTGACAGGAAAGTCTCCTGCCATAATACAGAGTTTTGGGAAATGATCTGTTTTAGAAACTGACTGGCCCTGATTAGCTTGAACATTAAAGGTAGTCATTGGAACTTAACTAAGGTATTAGTGGGCAAAAGATATCTTGAAATTATTTGGGCTCTTTGGGCATTTTGGTAACTGGGACTAGATAGTTTTAATAAATAAGGGCATACTTTATGCACAGAAGAAACTTGACAATGTCACAGTCAACTGCCAGAATTTAGATTTCAGAATGAACTATGCTTTTTATGGACATCCTCAAATTCAAATAACTCAGTGAACGTTTGAAACCGCATAATACTTTACACAGCACCCATCAGGCTTTCTAAAATATCATTATGTAATTTTAGCGCAGTTTTAAAGGTGGCATTCTAGTCTGGCCGTGGCTGTTTTAACAGTTTCGGTTCTTTTTGTTTATGGTAGGTCATGTTTACATGTGGGGTTATCTTTATAACCCAAACACAGAGGTCGGAAAAACGTCCACTGGCCCCAACCTCATCTGACATTGAAAATGGGCACAGTCAAGCAAAGCACCCTGGAGTGCATGAAAGGGCAGGTGGATAACCTAATGGGTGTCTATATGATGGCACACAATATCCAACAAGAGGAAAGTAACTGTAAGTAGCCTGTGGAAAGCGTTGATAGACTACTGACAAAATATGCAATTTACGGAAACTCCTCGGTGAATACCAGCTAGGATAATAGATCCTCTGGTGGTTCCTCTCGTCCAAATCCTGAAGGGAAACGTGCAGTGTATTTGCAAGACAGACTGCTTTGACCACACAATGCATTCTTCATTTTCATCTCAACATTTTGTGGTCTTTTATTCTCTGAGTGCTTAGAGTGGAGAGTGCTGGCTGAGTGTGTGGAAATCCTTGTAGTTAAAATGATGTGTAGAACATAGGAGTAGTGTTTTAGGGAAAGCAGAAATAATCTATTTGCTTTTTTGCCAAAATACAATTTGGATACAACAAACATTTAAAAAAAAATTTAAACATCAAATTAAATTTCTACATTATTTGTGAAGGTATGAAAGCAATGTTTTCATGTATTTAAAATCAGGCAAACAAACTATATTCCTTCTATGATACTAACTGAAGGCAAAATTGATCTATGCGATGCCACAGTGTGACTAAGAGTACCATATTTTTGGAAATATGCTTAAAAAACAAAAATTCACACACCGAAATCATCGCGATCCACATTATTAAATGCCACGGCCGTTGAGTCCCCATTGATGATATCCAGAAAAAAGTCTGCTGGATTGTTGTATGGCTCACATTCATACCCTGCAAAAAGAAAATGTTGTTTGCACAATGTATAATTTGTTGTTCAAAGAAAACAAACATATGCAATGTCTGAAACTAATTATCTGGGTTTATGTCAATACTTGTTATTACAATTAATAATCATACAAATTAAATTTGGCAAGAAGCCTTGGACAATAATTTTGGACATATATCGGGCATCATTCAATGTCCCACAGTACTTGGAGTGGTATAGCTATAGAAGGAAAGCTCTAAATACTGTTGTGTGTAACATTTTCTTGGTTCAGTATTTCCTCCCCATTCAGGGTCCATGTTATGTTAACGTTATGTTAAAATGCTTCTATAGCGCAAACAGCTACCCACTCGGGGTTTCATGGCGCTTTTAGCAACAGATAAAGTTTATCCAGGCAATGGTGGTTCAAAACCGCCACGTCTTAATTAGTCTGCAACAAGTGGGCAGTGATGTGCAGGATCTCAGGCGTTCTAGCAGAGCGTTCCAGAGCTTAGGGAGGAGGAACGAAAAAGAGCGACCCACCATGTGAGTGAGTAACATCTCATGGAGGCTTTATCCGCCTGAAGTAGAGGATGTCACCGTAGTCCAGGCGAGATAGGATGAGAGCTTGGATGACAGTTCTTTGGGCAGATATGGGGAGGATCCAGATGAATTTCCGTAGCAATTTCAGGGTAGCAAAGCAAGTTCCGGAGATCTTTTTTACCTGTGGCTTCATGGAGAGCTTATTGTCTACCAAGAAACCTAAGTTCTTAACTTTGGAAGGGGGAATAGGGATATCACCCAGTGCCGCTGGCCAATGCTGGTTTTTGCCATGGATCATCACCTAGTAATGGTGGATTAAGTATTAATACTGCATGCTTTCCTCAGTTCAGAGCTGCAGTACCCAAAAGCAACTATGGACCAGATGTACGACCCTTTCATTTAGCGCCTCGCAATTTGCGACACATTGCGAGTCGCAAATTGCGAGGAGCTAAATGAAATGTACAACAGTGTGTTTACACTGTTTTGCGATTCCCAATGGGGTCGCAAATTGTGAGGCTCATTAATATTAATGAGCCTCTCGCAATATGCGAGCCCATTGTGAATGCCAGCCCTCCCAGGGATGGTGGCCTGCTGGGCTCAGCAGACCACCATGTCTGGGACTGCTTTTTTTTTTTTTTTACTTTCCTCAAATCTTTTTTTTTTTTTTGCTTTTCAATAAAGCAGCTTTTTTTTTTCCAATGCAGCCCGTTTTCCTTAAAGGAAAACGGGATGCATGTTAAAAAAAAAAAATGAAACGTTTTCGTTTCATTTTTTAAGGGCAGGCAGTGGTCCCTGGGACCACTGCGTGCCCTTAAAAAATTATTTTGCATGCATTTGCAAAGGGGAAGGGTTCCCCTGGGTACCCCTTCCCATTTGCAAATGCATTACCACCTACTTGAAGTAGGTGGTAATTGCGAGTGTTTTGCGACCGCAATTGCGGTTGCAAAACATTAGTACATTGTTTTGAGACTCGCTATTTGGAAGGGAACGCCCCTTCCAAATAGCGAGTCGCAAAACCTATTTAGCGAGTCGCAAAAAAATTGCGACTCGCTAAATAGACTATGTACATGGCCCAATATATTTTTGCATGCGCAAACGGGTTCGCAAACCTGTTTGCGCAAGCAAAAACGGGTCGTACATCTGGCCCTATAGCTTTTGTGCACAAATGGTGCAAAGTCCCAACTCTTCCTGAATCGAGAATATTGGCACACTCATAATGAGGGCCACAACCACCAGACTGTTGTCAAAGGGATTGGGTATAAGTAACTTTTGACTAATAAAATTGTATTATAAAGAGACTTTCCATTCAAGAGAGGTTTCGCTTTTTAATCCTTTCAAATACAAGCAATTAGTTTTCAGTCAAGTGCCTGAGTAACAAAGATATTTCAGATTAAGGACCAGAGAAAGTGAAAGATAGGTTATTAGGACAAAATCAGTTGTAGGAAAAATTGTGCATTTTGCATCTTGAAAGTATATTTGTCTGGGTTAATAGTCTTCAAAAAGAAATTGTGTTATGTCATATTATAGGTTATTGGAAATAGCCCTTTCTGCAGAGTCACCACCAAACCTTTTGCCTTTCTCCCCCTCTTTTTGCTGAATTCGTTTTTCTTGGCTTTAGGACTCTGAGCACTTTACTGCTGCTAACCAGTGTTAAAGTGCTTGCACTCTCTCCCTAAAATATGGTATAATTGGTTTACACCTGTTTGGCATATTTAATTTGCTTGTAAGTCCCTTGTAGAGTGATATATTATACACACAGGGCCGGTAAAATAAATGCTACCAGTGGGCCTGCCTTTATGGATTAAATTGATGCCATTCTGTGGTGCAGGTCTATCTATCTATCTATCTATCTATCTATCTATCTATCTATCTATCTATAGCAAGATATATAAATATTAATAATGGTATCCTTAGTTCAGGATTCCAAGCTTTTAAACAGGGAACGATATACAGGCAGTCAGCCTTAGGGTGGTCTTCCCCCAAACCTTTTGCCTACTTACCTCCAAGTTTTGTTGGATTTCGGTTTTGTTGGCCTTAGGATTCTGTGCACTTTACCACTGCTTACCAGTGCTAAAGTGCTTGTGCTCATTCCTCTAAACATGGCTTGATTGGAATATACCTAAATGGCTTATTTAATTTACTTATAAGTCCCTTGTAGAATGGTATACCATATACCCAGGGCCTGTAAAATAAATGCTACCAGTGGGCCTGCAGCACTTATTGTGCCACCTACCTAAGTAGCACTCTAAAACATGTCCCAGGCCTGCCATTGCAGCCTGAATGCAGTGTTACACTGCTATGTCAACTTGGCATTTAAAACCCTTTGCCAAGCCTTAAACTCCCCTTTTATTACATATATGTCACTCCTACGGTATGCCTATGTAGCCCATAGGACAGGGTGCTGTGTACGTAAATGGTAGGACATGCACTTTTAAGTTTTACATGTCCTGGTAGTGAAAAACACCTAAATTTGTTTTTCGCTATTGTGAAGCCTATCCCTCTCATAGGATAACATTGGGGGTTGCTTATTACATTTAATAAGCTGTAATTCCTAATTGAGAGGAGATAGAGCTGTCATGTTTAGTACCTATGGAATTGTAATGATAAATCTTTAATGCCAAAGTTGGATTTATTGTTTCAATTTTGAAAATGCCACTTTTACAAAGTTGGCAATGTCCTGCTCTTAAACATGTGTGCCTGCAGACTGTTTCTGATTGCATGTCTGGGCTGGGTCACAGCTGGGCTTTGTGTATTCCCCCTAGACATCCACACACAATGGGAGCTTAGGTTAACTTGATGGGCCATCCTGGGATGATGGGAGGGAGGAGCTGGGCACAGCCTCACACTTATACCTGAATAGTCTGTGTCCTGTCCACACAAAAAGGCTGCATAAACCCCTGTAGTGAGTTAGGGCAGGAGGAGAGGACCTCTGTGCACTTCAAAGACTCTTCTTTGAAGTCTCCCCCACTCCAAAGGCACCACTGGGTATAAGAACTGGACCTCAGGCCCTACAACTTCAGTACACTTCTGGACCTGTGGGTACTCTGCCAGGAAGAAGGACTGCTGCGTTGCTGAAGGACTGCCACTCTGCTGGACTGCTGCTTTGGAAGAACTGCTTTCTTGCTGTGCGGACAAGCTGCCCTTCTGGTCTGGGTGAGAAGGACTGGACCTGCATCACTTGACCCCCAGAACCCAGGGTGACTCCAAGGACTAGTTGGCTGGTCTCCTGATCTAAAGTCTCAGTTGACATAAAAGACCTGCAACTGGACTCTTGCATCAGTGAGTCTGCCCTGTCAAGTGGTGCCATCCCAGTCCTGGACCCTTGGAAGTGGGCCTAAGGTGCTTGCTTCAGCCAAACCCACACATCTGTTCTCGAAACGGCGCATCAGCGCAGTTGCGTGGATAGGAACCAGTGCATCGCACCTGTTGCATGACCAAAACCACCACATTGGCAAGGATCGATGCAGCACCTTCAGAACCAGCACTGCGTGACGCTCACCCTGACTCGAGGTCTTCACATCTCCGATGACGAGAACTCCACATAGCAGCCCCTGCGCTCATCGGAGCAGACGCATTGCAGCTGCTGCACGGATCAGGACCAGCGCACTGCGAGGATCGACACAGACGCATCGTTTTGGCTACATCCCGCATCCTTTCCATCGACAGGGTCCTCGACACAACTCGGACTAAGGTGCTTTTGTCCAGTGGGCCAATCCTGGTCCCTGTAGCCAGCCGACGTGCCATTGTGGTCATCCTGAACGTTTGACTTTGTCGCAGTCAAGTGCGACTAGATGTCCCTTGTTGTCGCTTAGCCCTTTTTGGGGCGATTTTCACTTATTTCTTTAAAATTCAATATCCGGTTTTACTCACTGGATTTTTGTCATTGTGGTCTTGTTTTATTTAATAAATTAAGAGCTATTTTTCAAACTTGGTGTGGAATCTTTTCATTTGGTGTTTTCACTGTTTTACAGTTTGAAGTGTTGCACAAATACTTTACACATTGCGTCTTAAGTTAAGACTGACTGCTCCGTGCCAAGCTACCAGAGGGTGAGCACAGGTTAAATTAGGGTGTGTTTGCAACTTACCCTGACTAGGATTGTGGTTACTGCTTGACCAGGGCTTTATCCCAGTCAACCAGGAACCCAATTTTTAACAAATGTTATATGTTAAGTTACCAAATTTGTAAAGGTCGGCAAATACGTTGAAAGGTGTACTGGCTCCCTGTAAACACAAAAAAGAAAATTTCCGAATCAACGTACAGAGACAGACCTATCAACCAACTGGGGATCAGCTTGACTGGTCCTAATTATTGAAAAGCCAGGTCTTCAAAGCCTTCCTGAACCTTAGTAAGAAGGGGCAAGAAATAAGTGACCTGGTAGCTCATTCCGGAGCTTTGCTGCCTCGCCAAAAAGGCTTTGCCACCTGAGCAAGACCTCTAAATCTGGGCACAACCAACAGATGCACTCTATAGAAACGCAGACAGCATGATAGTGTACAATTGCACAATCTTTGTAACAAGTACTCAGAGCCACTGTCATGAACTGCTTTAAATACAAGGCAAAGAGATTTAAAGATAACCCGCTTTTTCATAATGCAAGGATTTTAGGGCCTCAGAGGTTAGAGAAAAACTAGGGAGCCCAAAGGCCAATCTGGCCACTGCAGTTTGTATTCCTTAGAGTTTCTTAAGAAGACCTTCATCCAGCCCCATGAATAAACAACTGCAGGATTCGAGGTGACCTAATATAGTCGCCTGGATCACCACTCGGTGAGCTGATTTAGGAAGAAAGGGTAAGACCTTCCTAAGCAGGGTAAGGAGGAAAAAACATGTTGCTGCAACATGTTTTATTTGGCTCGCTAGGGAAAGTTCTGATAGAAAAACTGCCTGGAACCTATTGGTCAGGTAGGATCTGCACCACTCCAATGCCTTTCCTCCAGTGCCGAATCCCTGTAGCCCATGGATGTCGATTGACCAAAATGCCTGGGATAGTGGAAGTGACATCACATGCCCTTTGACCCCTCCCAATGATGTCACAAGAAATTACATCACAAGACCTTTGACCTGACGACATCACAGGAAAAGATATTGTTACATTCGGGCCCTATGTCATCACAGGAAGTGACGTGACACAGCCTTTTGATCCAGTGCCTTCTGACGCATGATCTTTGTTTGGCTGCGCCACACAAAGAGACTGGAAAATCTCTAGCAAGAAAAAATGAAATACACTATACACAAATATACTTTATTTGAAACTTTTTGAAATGGCTTCCATATACATCTCCTCAAGCAGGGAGTATGTGTCTTGTCCCCAGGTAGATCTTCCGCGGCGACAGGTTATGGAACCTCCCGCGGGTGGCACGACCAGCGTTGTCCGCTCAGTCAGAGAGAGTCTCCCCCCTGTGGCCTACCTCATGACTGCCGGGCCGCTTCAGATCCCCCAGGCTTCGGCCGCATCTTGACGCCTCAACTGCGGACCAGGGAAGGTAGGTGAGGGCACCCTCGATGTCCAGCGGGTGCCTCCAGAGGTGCGGTGCGAGGGGCCCCCGTTCACTCCTTGGGAAGGTCGGCCCCCGCCGTTGATGCAGAGATTGCCCTGCTGTGGCGGGGAAGGGGAGTCCTCAGCTGCGGTTTGATCCGTGCGGCCCGCGTGGCCCGGGGCCTCATGCTGACGAAGCTGCTGTCCTCCCTGTCCCAGGTTAGCCCATACAACTATTAAGGTTTTGGAAAGAAGCCAGCACAATGCATAATACTTTAATGAAGTCAGTAAACTTATTAGCATCACGATAAAAGTATATTGGAACAAACAGTCGCAAACAAGACACCAGGGGTCACACTGAGTTGCCTTATGGTCGCAGTTGTGATCCCTGGCGACCCCTAATTGATGTCCATGCCGTAGCCTGGTCAGAAGGATGGAATGAGATACCGTGCTGAATGCAGCGGACAGATCTTATTATACCAAGGCCAAACACTCTGCCTTTTCTGAAAGCCTTCGGCTAACAGGGCCGTCTCTGTGCTATGTAGTGAGCGAATTCCTAACTGAACTGAGTCAAGTATTTGTCCACTAGCCAGACACTTAAACGAGAGTTGATTGACGTGTTTCTCCACTATCTTCCCAGCAAATGGCAACAGAGAGATCAGTCAATAATTTGTAAGAATGTCAGGATTTGCGTACCCCTTCTTTAATAGCAGCACTGCCAATGCTTTTTTCAATTCCCCTGGAACACAACCATTCAGCAGCGAGTTATTGCAAATCTCAGGAAGTTCAGACAAGGGCTTCAGCTGCCACTTTCCAGTGACAGGCAGACAGAGGATCCAGCGGAGACCCTGATTTTAGGGCAGCCGTGATTTAAGTGAAGTTGTCAGGCATTAATGGCTCCCATTCTTATAGACAGAATATAGCTGTGAAATCTGTAAGGGTCAACAACATATCAAATTTGGAGACTTGCATGACAGAATTGTGGGAGGATATTTCAGAAGAAAACTGGAAGAAAGTAGAACCCAACGCCTCTAAGCGAGCTAATGACCAGAACACATGACTCAACACAATAATGAACACAGAAATCATTACACTCCAGTAAAAGTGGTACCTATTTGGTTTACGAAACAATGATGTATGCAGGTCTAGTAACAGTGGTCAAGGCACTAATGGCCATAATTGTAGTGGAGTGATAACATTTTGGACAAAAACATTTGAAAGAGATAATTTTGTCATTATGGGGGATCTTCTATAGCCCAACTCTATAGCAATTTTACACCTTCTCCCTTGAGTTTCTGAAGCACATAAGAGAGTTTGGGATCAAGGCATCGATGGCGGCCAAAGTAATAATCCTGAGACAGTGGTAATTGAAGCACACATCAGTTGTCAACTAGTGATCTGTGAATATGACTAAGTGAATGACACATGTCTTAAAAAAACAAAAATTGTTTAGTCATAACAACATTTTTGATGCCTTCAAAAAATTATATTATACAAAGTGAGAAGATAGAGGAAGCATGTTTGCAATGGACTATCACATAGTGAGTCAGGTCTGTTTTGTTCTTCTTCCTGTTTTTCCTCACTGCACTCAGTAGAAGTGAAATTCCGGTTAGGTTTTATAGATTTTTTTTGTCTACTAGGTAATAAAAATTAATAAATGTCTTAGATGCACAAGAACGTGGGAGATGCTCTCAAATGCATAAATTAAATTTGTATGCTTATATTTTGCCTGAGTTTACACTTAATAGCAGTAGTGTATGTGCTGAAACAAGTGTAATGAAAAAAAATCCTCATTCTGAGATTCAGCACGAATCATTTATGAATGTCAATGCATTTTTGTTCACTTAAGTAACTATTAGTTTTCGAATCAGATGCGGTGTGTTATTTCTGATATTCCATTCAATACCATTCAGAAACTCCTGAGATAAATCATTAAATTGTACATACCGATAGAGCTAAAATATGATAAAGCTTCCTTAGACGGGCCATGGTACATCATTTTCCCGCTAGCCAGCAATGTCAGCTTATCAAACAATTTGAAGATGGAATAACGTGGCTGGTGAATAGAGAAGATGATATTCTTTCCTTGCCGAGACATCCTAAAAGTAAACAAAGAACTAAAACACCAACAACTAGACATGGTTCAACATTTTTCATTTGACTTCATAGAATGATAAACATTAATGTCACTTTTCATGGATGCCCTGTTCCCTCGCATCTATGTTGGATCAGTCACAGAAAGTGGGTTCTTTTAAATTCACACTTTTCAAAGACAACTCAAGGTGGTATAGGTTCGCCAGCTACGACTCAGGAAACAGTCTGCTTGGATTTAAAATCAATCTGCTGTTTCTAGGATTTGTTACAGCTGTCCTCTAGACTTTTTCTACTAGAGGCTGTCCGGAATCCCAAACTGAGTAATGTAGAAGTGTTTGTTGATGTTGAGATTTCCATGAGGTTCTTTAATGGTAATGCTGGTCATATAGGGGCAGAAATAATTGATCCTTTGCCAGCCTCAGGCTGTTTCGTACATTGATGTTAACACTTTTTTTGTTATAATTGTGAGAGCTAGATTTTAGAGCGCCTTCTCTATAATTAGCTTTCCCAAGGTCTACTTTGTTTACTACCTTTTTTCCTAAATTATGGTAAACAATTTCACAAATATATTTGAAGTGGAATGTAACTACAGAGAAAATGGAAGTCCAGGATAAGTCCTCTCTCACACAGAGTTGTGAAAACGTCCCTGATTTCTTTGTTTCTTCAGTGGGCCTCATTATAGTTATGGTCTGATTATCCAAAGGGGAGCAACGCCAGAGCATCCATCCATACAGCTTCCCATGTGGTCTCACCGGACTTTATGAATATATGTGATTTACCAACACTATCAGCGATTTCAGAAGTTACTTGAATGTGAAAGTGCTCATTCAAAGGTGAAATGATATATTCCTTGTTACTAACAGCAACCATGTTTATACATATAGTTAATTCCTGTTGTGGAAATGCAGTAATTAATTTGATTTTCTTTGTAAAGACTCTTCATGTCATCTTTGGCCTGACCTCAAGCACTCTTAAAATCAGAGTATTGCACAGAGACAAGGTACCAGAAAACCCAGTCAGAAACAGTAGTCCACAAGTCAAAACAATGTTATATGATTTAAAACATTCATCCTTTCCTGGTTTGATGAAACAATTAAAATGACTTTGTGAGGCCTATTGCTATTCCCAAGGACAAGAAAAGATACAGCAAATACAGACCTTTATATTTATGATGCAATTTTGCCTCACATTTTCTGTTTTGATCAATAATTCCAGTCTACTTGACTATCAGGATAACTGATATTATATTAATGTGTTCTGAGATGGAGTGTTATTCATATTTTAGCCCAGTGTCATGTGCAGAGTATTAGCAAGGTAGGTTCTGTTCCATGTGGAAAAGGTAATTTGCCCAAATCTATCTGAGCAGTCTCAATCTCAGTTCTATTTACCAAAATATACCTCTTGCTTATCCATTATCAAGGCTCACTACCGTTGACTCTTTAGAAGTATGTTTCCAAAGATCTTGTTCTTTCGTCAAAACTTTTTTTACCATTTCATCTTTAAAAGGAAAGGGGTCCCATAAGGGGTATCTGAGCTATCAGAGACCATACAAAATAGACAATGTCTCCCTTTTTGTTTTAGAGATATGTATCCACCAACACCTCACCCTTTCTTTTAGCAATATAAACAGATGCACATATAGAATTACAATTTGAAACCAGACAGCAGTTAGTGGGTTCTCCCATGGACTAAGCTGAGTGATTATTGAAGCAATAAACACAAAAATGTATTTTTCTAAACAATCTTTTAAGAAAATGTCACAGGCAATATATAAGTTTTCCAGCGCAAGTGAAAAATGATTTATTTTATTATACAAAACAGGCATAACAGAAGATATTGTGTTGCAGACCCACTGATTATGTTTGTAAGCAGACTTCTTCCATAAAACTAATAAAATAAAATAAAGGTTGTTGTTAATATTTGATCAGTGCATTCAAATCTCCTAGAATTAGCTTTAATTGTTGGTACATCATACCATGCTAATCTCTGCTTTTAAAAACAACCTCCTAAATAATTATGAGCAATGCTTTCATTTTTTCATTAATTCCTGACCCAATAAAGAAAATGTTCTCATTCATTTATTTGTTTTAATGTTTCACTGGGAGGCTCCATAAAGCACTACAAATTACAAATTGTCATCTCAACGAACTTTGCTTTTATATTAGAAACCAATTTATTGGGCTTCTACAAATGAAGATGGTGTATGATGTGTCACAGAGGTGTGTCAAAGGCAGCTGCAACCTGAGTGGCTCCAATAATGTGAAGACTTTTCAAGTTAAAAAACAGGATACAGCCTTCGGTGCATGATGGCAGCAATACGTAGGAAGTAGATTGAGGTATTCCATTCAGAACCAGGGGGTTATGGGTTTAGATCCGCTATACGTATGTGGAGGCCAAACTGCATACCGAGCAGAAGAGGTAAGTTATCAGGGCACTTTTGAACATTAGGGGACTTATTTAGAGTTTGGAGGTAGGGATGGTCAATCATAAATATAAAGGATTTCCCATTCGTCTTTTTACAAGTGCCATAGGATATAATGCACATGTAATAATGCGAACAAGATATCTGTCACATTTAAGTAACCGGTCTGCCAAACTCAAATTAGGCTCTCGGTTTTTTTGTAGTGTCAGGAGGAGCTCATGTATGCTTCAAAGGATGGTGCCCTGATAGTGGAGAAATATATTTAACTTTGGAGATCGAATGGCCAAGTTTGCAGCAATTGGTTGAAGGGATTGTTTTGTCTTTCTTCATAATAAACGCATTATAAACTGAGCTTGCGCTGACCTAGGCGGTGTTTACATTGTCCTCCATCTTGCATAAACATGCTGTTCTTGATCTAAATAACGAATTGTGAGATTTACACTAATAAACAGAGATTGTTCCCAGATACTTTCTCTCACTATACCTAACCAAGGAAATTTCAACTGTCCCCAGGCTATTGTTATACAATGTATCAATTGAATTGTTCGAGTAAACTGTGAGAATGACTAAAATCCAATGTATTATTACCATAAGAGAATCTGTAAATGTATTCTGTAGAAAAATGTTTCTTCTTTCTCGTTCCCTATTGGTGCATATGCTGCGAACCATGCACTCGTGTAGAATGTATGAATGTCTTTATCTAGAGTCCTATATAAGGGCATGTGGATTTCTGTATTCAGGAGTCCCTTTCCCTCAGCCCTATAGGAGGACATGTGGATTTTTGTATTCAGGAAACCCCTCCTTAGAAGGCGAATCTATGCCGGATTTCACATAGATTTGTATGCTTTGCTACTAAGCTTACTTATGGCATGTCCTATGTAATCTGCCTAATAATTCTTTATATAAAGCTTTGAAACAACAACTCTTGACCGTCATTCTTACAAGAATGTTTCAGCATCCGCTATTGAACTTAATCTAATAGAAATAGCGACAGCTCCAGTTGGGGAGCACCAAAGTCTGTATTGGGACTGCTCCGCTCCCGGTCCTAGCCGTTGGTGTGCCCTATGAGTTGGACTTTGGTGCTCCCCGCCTGGAGCCGTCACTAAAGTCTGTATTGGGACTACTCCGCTCCCGGTCCTAGTCGTTGGTGTGCCCCATGAGTTGGACTTTAGGGTAAGTTTGAGCACCAACAGATCTGGTTGCAGAGGTGGTGGTTCGGATTGGAGCAGAACCAAAATTGACAAACTAATTGGTTATAGAACCTAGTATTGCACCTTCATGGTCAAGACAGTTTCCCCCGAGGCCTAAATTGACCCAGTCCCAGCCAGATACCGGTTCCGGAGAGACAAGGTGGCTGAAGAACAACGACGTATCAATAGAGATTGCATGCAAAACGCAAAAGTGAAGTAGTTGTGGAGCAGTGCATGTTGGGAGTTGTAGTAGGTGCACTGTGGCGGAATGAAGTAGATGGATTTTGACAGTAATTATTATGTGGCTTTGATTGCGGGATTTGTGGGAGCAATAATTATTGTAATTATGATGATATTCTTGGACGTTTGAGAGGGACAAATGTCTGGGTTGTCACACATATGTTTTGAGTTAAAGAGAGGTACCTCAAGTTAGAATACTAAACTGTGAGGCGCTTTCAGTTACACCAAGAGAGACACATTTTTCTTGCACAAATGTGCTACCTGAGCTCGGTGGCGGTTCGTTCGTTAATGCACGGGAATGGACACACTGAGCCTGTGAATTTCTCAGGTCGAGGGCTCAATGTAGGTAGTATTCTTATTGCTATAGAAACTTTTGTGTAGTTGAAGCCGGCAAATGGTGAAACAGTTGTAAAGTGGTTCAGAAGTGGTCTGGTGGTAGTAGAGCATTGCGTCATCAAAGTGCCAAGCAGGTACTGGCTGGCAGCAGCGCTGTGATAGGGTGACCTTTGACAGAGACAAGCTGGTATTGGCAGATGGATTGTGAGCTTGTTGGTGCGAAATAAGTGACAAAGTGAAACAGGGAGTGACTGAGACCTTGCTAAAATGGGGAATCCCTTGTCAAAGAAGGAGAAGGACGTAAATAAGGAGGAGACGTTTCCTATCCAAAGGGTTTCCAGCTAGGGAAATGGTGGCAAGAAGGGGTTACACACACGTGGATGTGGCTTAGCCAATGGCACGAATATACATTCAAAGATGGGGAACTTAGATTCCTATAGAGTGGGACTTTCCACATCCCTCAGATAAAGAATTTGAGGAGGAGAACATACAATTTAAAACCACAGCCTAGGCCCACACAATTTGAAGCCTTAAACCTTTGGAAACAAATGGCAAGTGAAAAGAAAGAAATTTGAATTAGAAATACGCAGGAGAGCTCATTCATGGAGAAGTAAGCAGGATGAGGAGACGCAGAGAAAGTGGCGAGAGAAGTCATTGAGTTTGTTAGAGCTTATCCCTTGATAAAAAGAGAAGAGAAGGAAAAGAAGAAACCAAAGAGTGAGACAGAAACAGATAGTGAGGAGGAAGACACCTTCATAGATGAGCTTCTTAGCACAAGACCACCCCATATAATGCCACAGCTGCTGCACCAAGTGCTACCGCCCCAGTAAAGAACAGAGACAGAACAGTTGCCGAATCCTCTACAGGAGTCAACACCCCCCCCCAAGTTATAAAGAAACTGCCATCCCATCTTTTGCTCAGTCCCTGCG
Source organism: Calotriton arnoldi (assembly GCA_963921515.1). NCBI lineage: Eukaryota > Metazoa > Chordata > Amphibia > Caudata > Salamandridae > Calotriton > Calotriton arnoldi. The sequence goes on along the minus strand of CAWUFW010002175.1, from coordinate 453,153 downwards.
CCCGTAGCAGTAAGCACCTGGTTCACTAGATTTTATTCCTCTACTGGGGCGAGACGGCATCTCATTATTACATTTTAAAAAGGGCACGATATCTGGGAACTGTTTCAGCTCTGGCGAGCAGTTTTCTTTTACGCACCATGCACTTTGATTAGTACTGCGTTTGTGGTCCGCCGCAGCAATTGTTTGCCGATTGAGCGGAGAAACGCTGTCCCACCCACTGAGGCTACACCAACTTCTGGCAATTTCAGGCAGATTGCCGCGCTAGTGGTTGGCTTCCTTTACAGTATTTAAGCCATATGCTGCACCGGACGGCGCCAAAGGCAAGCCCGTCTGCGCCCATCCGCGTCCGGAACGCGGCCAGAGCCATAAATGCTGCCGGTACTAGCCCAGAACTTCGGTATACCAGGAATGAACTACTGGCGCTTAACACAAATGCCAGCAATTGTGAAGTCCTTCTCCATACGGAGAACATCAATGGCCCATTAACCTGCCTTAAATGCAGACATACTTTTTGCAACCACAGTACCGTGCCTGGCCATGTCCCCATTTCTGACTACAATAACTACCGCAAACAGCTGCCCTGCGGTCTTGTTAATGCAAGATCCTTAGCCAAAAATGCGCTACATATTCAGGACATGTTAGTGAATCTGAATTTAGACTGTCTCTTCATTACTGAAACATGGCTGAAGGAGTGTTCTAATCCTGATGTTGTGCAAACCCTCCCTCAAGGATATACTATTGCCAGACAAGACAGAAATGGGCAAAGAGGGGGGCGTCTAGCAATAATTTACAAGATTTATCTGAAATGCTCATCATTTAGCATTACAGAATTAAAAGAAGCCGAAAGCTTTTGCTTCTGCTTCCAACTAGCCAGCTGTATGACGTTCGCTGGGGCTCTGATTTATAGACCCCCTGGGTCTACACTCAAATTTTTAGACACTCTGGGGGAAAGTATAAGATCCCTAGTGGTTAGATATTCCAATTTTACCATCCTAGGAGACTTTAACATACATCTAGAAGCAATTGATATTCCTAACACTAAAAACTTTATGGAAATTATAAACACTCTGGGTCTAAAACAACAGATGGAGGGGCCCACACATTGCGCTGGGCACACCTTAGATGGTATATGCACCAACACCGTCTGCCTAATTACTGACCCCCCCAGTTACTATAACTTGGTCAGATCATAAGCTTATTCCATTCAGGATCGGCTATAATACTGCTCAATCAGCAAAAAATCCCAGGCAATCCGGACTCACATTGAGACGCAAATGAAATAACATGCTTACTAACCCCGAGTTACAGGCCACGGCAGAAGCGGGTAAACCTACCCTTACGGGTAACTCCTCGACTGACAACGACCTTTTTAATGATTGGATGACTTTTTTAGCTAATACTCTGGCTCCATTCGCCCCTCCTAGGAAAAGTACCACAAAAACAAATTCTGCTCCCTGGTTCACCTCTCGTCTAAAAGACTTACAAGGCCAATGCAAACTATTGGAAAGAATATGGAGAAAGAACTACAAATCAGAAGAACTTCTACCTTTTAAAGCAGGTCTTAGACTATACCACCAGCAAATCAAAATAGAAAAGAAGGTATACTATTTTAATCTAATCAATCAGGCAGCAACAAATCAGAAAACCATTTTTAATATCGTGAAATCTTACACGGATCCAAAATTTTAGAACAAGAAATTCCGCCATCACAGGGATTATGTGACCAAATTGCTGAATTCTTTGAAAATAAAATTGTAAACCTAAAGAAAGACTTCACGGAAAAAATCCCCTTGTTTAATGAAGCACAAACCTCAGGAACTAGAATGGAACTCACCTGCTTCAAGGCGATCAGTCTTGAACAGTCCAGGCAAGCTATTCTCTCTTGCAAGTCAGGTTCACCCTTCGATCTCTGCCCCCCTAAAATCTTGCATGCACTAGTGGACATTATAAACCCGACCATCAATCAAATAATTATCTCCTCCTTTAAGCTATCGAGAGTACCGGACAACTGGAAGATGGCGGCTGTAAAACCCCTACAAAAAAAGAAAATTCCTGACCCCACCACTCTCTCCAATCTCAGACCTATATCGTTGCTACCATGTCTGAGTAAAATAGCAGAGAAAGTGTCTAATACACAACTTAATGACTTCTTGCAGGAAGCAAATATCTTACACCCTAAACAATCGGGTTTTAGACCTGGCCACTCAACAGAATCAGTGCTGCTCCATACAACTGAAACTCTAAAGTTTGCCCTAGATCAGGGCAAGGATGCAGTACTGATTCTGTTGGACCTATCGGCCGCATTTGACACGGTCTCGCATGATATTCTGAGAGATTGGCTTGCAAATAGTGGCATCACCAAAAAGGCGCTGGCCTGGCTATCATCTTTTTTGGAAAACAGGCGTAATATAGTAACACTTGGTAGCTACAAATCCACAGAAAAACAGCTGTCATCAGGAGTCCCACAGGGCTCGTCCCTGAGCCCAACTTTATTCAATCTGTATATGACACCACTGCTTACTTTGATGGACACCTTCGACATTGAATCCATTTCATACGCGGATGATACACAGTTAATTCTTACCCTCGATAAAAATTCCACAGCAGCTGAAGAAAATTTCATCATTGTCTAACTGCAGTTATGGACTGGATGAAACTCAACCATCTGAAATGTAACAGCCAAAAAACTGAAATTATGCTGTTTGGAAAATCTAATCTCTTCATGCCGAAACAGTGGTGGCCGCCAAATATGGCTCCACCTCTGAACACAGTAGATACTGTGAGGAATTTAGGGATCAAGTTCGATCCCACACTGTCTTTCCACAAGCAAGCTCTTGCTGTGGCAGGTTTGTGTTTCCACACGATAAAGATCCTGAGAAAATTCCTCGATCTACTTCCTGTGAGCGCTAGGAAAGCAGTCGCCGTAGCATTGATCCTGTCCCGTCTGGATTACTGCAACAGCCTGTATGCAGGAGCTAAAAAGACTGTTCTGAAAAGATTACAGGTAGTCCAGAATGCGGAGGCTAGGTTAGTACTCAAGCTACCTAAGGGTTCTTCTTCAGCAGCAGCACTTAGAACCCTGCACTGGCTACCCATTCATAAAAGGATTCTTTTAAAAATTCTAATAATCATCTACAGGGCCACCAGGGCAATGGGACCAGAATACCTGAGATCCAGAATCAGTCCATATACCACCCTACGCCTCTTGCGGTCATCCTCTGGAAACTTTTTTATCATCCCCTACCTTCCATTTGAAATCTAGAGGGGGGAAGGCAATGGCTGTCCTGGGAACAAAAGCCTGGAATACCTTGCCCTCCCAGTTGAGACTTGCACAATCTGAACCTATGTTTAAAAAACTGCTAAAAACCTGGATCTTTGCTGCCCCAGACCACACGGTGCTATCTCTCATTTGACACATTTTTCATGTGCTAACTTAATCTCTCCCTACCACAGATCTTCTAGGTCATTTCCGCTAGCGCCAGGATGCTCCTTGGAGTGAACGCCGCGCTTTACAAATAAACTCATTCATTCATTCACCTTGCCTGTGTCAAGCGACGCAATCATTTCACCGACTGAAGCACTTGTTAGTACCATCCCGAGCCAACTTATCCCAAGTATACCTCAGGACTCAGCACCGAGGCCTGGAGGGATGGCATTGATACCCGTATAAGGAGAGAACTCAGTCAATGGCAGGATAGGAGGTCAGATAACTAGTACAGACATGCCAGTTAACTTGCTAAGCGTAGGACAGATCCCACAACACATCAACCTCGCCCAACTGAAAACAGCATTTGAGGAAGTTAAAGGAAATGGGGGATGGTTTCTCTAGGCGTTATGGAGAGAATGAGATGCTCTACATGAGCAAGGAGGCAGGGAGACTGGCAAAAGAGGTGCATGCAAGGATGGAAAAGGCTCCAGATGAATGCAGAATTGATAAAACCCAGCGACCGAAGGTGAAAAAGAATGCTAATATGGTAATGGGTGAGAAGGAGCTGTGAATGTTAAAACTGAGGGGGTTGAGAACAAACATGAGAGAATTGAAAACATTAAGGAATGGAGTGGTACTGAAAAGTTCAGAGAGTTGTGGTCCAAGAAGGAGAAGGTCAAGGTGTAGCAGAAGTGAGAGGGATCATGGGAAGGTGAGGAAGGAGTCTTTTGAGATGAGCGCCGGGAAGTGCAGGGAGGAGCATATGTACATGTACCATGGTCGAGATCAGACTTTTTCCATCTTACAAACACCCTTCCAAAGCTCAGAGAGTACCCCGATAAATGTTACCCCCAGATGGAACAGATTGTGACCATCTCCAAAGATTTGTGGGAAGACTTGGATGTGTTATTTGTGGTGGCAGTCCCAAAGGACCTGTGGGCAGAGTGTAAGAGAGCAGTCAATTGGCCAACACAAGAATCGCCACAGATGGTAGGGACAAATGCCCCTTTACCCAAAGTTAAAACCAAATACGACACGGTCATAAAACACCTAAAGACGAAGGTTCCCCAAAAGAAGATGAATTGGCCCAAGACTTTCAAAACCTCTCAAGAGCCAAAAGAGTCGATGCATGCCTACTTTGAGGGGTTGATGCGGGTGTATAGAGAGCACAGTGAGATGAATGACCTGCTAGGAGATAATATGGGAGGATTTCTTGCATCCTTTGTGTATGGACTGAGGCCAGAGATTAGCAACCAAAGCACCCAAGGTGTCCTTTGATGGCAGAGCAAACCTGTTGGCGAGACCTTAGATTATGCGAAATATTGTAGCGACATGTTGCAAGCAAAGTGAAAGGGGCTTAATGGAAGTACATGATAGCCCAAACAGAGTTGGCACAGAATGGAGGGGTTAAGGGACTTAAAGTTTAGTTTCAAGGACCCTAGTTAGACCCCAGTGTCGGAATGGCAGTGCAAGGAATCTCCTGAACTACAGTGGGATTGTTCCAGGAATGGGGAGAGGTCGAGATGATATGTCAGAGACCGGTAAAAGTGCCCTAAAGAAAGTTATCCCATGTAACATTTGTAACAGGATGGGGCATTGGAAGTGGGAGTGTTGTTATAACCCAGACAAAGTCATGGCAGATTCCCAAGGTGTGTGTCCAGCAGGCCAAGGAGAACTTCCCTCAATACCTAGACCCCTTATGGCTGCCCCAAGAGTTCCTAAATCCGGGGTATTGTCAAATTCCTTCAACCCAACCCAGATGCAGGGAGGTATTCCACATCCCAAACCAGGCCACAGAGTATCCCAAAATCTGATGGTGTCACAAGGATGTGCAGTCCCCATGATGTTCAAGACTTCCATAGATTTCAACCTGGACCAATGACAGTGCCTGAGAGGGGAGGAGGAGTGCGTACTTGGTGCAGTCCTGGAAGTGGATCAGAATGGACCATATGTAGACAGAGAGGTTAACCGACATCCTGCATCTTTCCTCATAGACACAGGAGCCACTTATTCAATGGTTAGAAAAGGTGAGGTCCCTAACCTACCCCTCTCAGGAAAAGAAGTCCAAGTCATAGGCATTACAAATCAACAGCATGCCAACCAAATTACTGTCCCTGTACCAGTAAAAATAGTAGATATCGGAGCCCAACATCAATTTGTGATTCTAGCCCCATAAACCTGCTAAGTTGTGAGCTTCTCTGCAAACTCAACTGCATCATCTATTGCACACAGGATGGGGTTGGAATTGAAACGCAAGCAGCTGATGCTGAATTTAAATTGCAGTCTCTGGAATCTGTTGTCAGGTTATACCCAGGCATCACAGTGGAGGACTTGTCAGTGGATTTGAGAGAGACGGTTAAGGAGGAGGTCTGGGATTTCACAGGAAGAGAGATTAAAGATGCTAAGCCCCTAAAGATTACCCTTTGACCCAATGCTGTCTTTCCACAGACTTGCCCATATAAAATGACCCCACAAGCTATCGCAGGGATCATTCATGTAATTGAGAGCATGATAGCAAAAGGCACCTTGAAGGAAGTTATCAGGAGTCCATGAAACTCCCCAATCATGGCCCTACAGAAAGGAACAAAAAAGGGAAGGATCGTTCAAGACCTCCGAAAGATTAACCAAATTGCCGTTCCTTGCTGTCCTGAGGTACCAAACACTGCTGTGATTCTGTTCCAAATTCCCCCAGAGTGTGAGTGGTTCATGGTCAATGACCTTTGTCAAGCCTTCTTCTCAGTTCCATTATATGAAGAAAGCTAGTTTCTCTTTGATTCCGGTTGCAAGAGGACCCTCGTTTGATGCTGTGCTCAACAAAGCTATACAGACAGCCCATTCTACTTCAATCAGATACTTAAAAGAGCCTCGAGTTTCTGCAATTAGTGTGCAGTTTGACATCAATACAATGCATGGACAATTTTGTGATCGCCTCGATGACTAAGTAATCTTGCAAACAAGACACAATTGCTTTGCTCAATCAGTTAGCTGAGAAGGGGCATAAGGTCTCACCTGAGAAATTATAATACTGTCAGGGGGAAGTCATGTACTTCAGGCATCAGATAGGCGAGTGTTCCATGAGCACATAGAGACAGTCCTTAAAATTAAGTTCCTAACTAGTCTGAGAAGTGAGAATGTTTTGGACATGGTTGGCTACTTCAGACTATGGATCCCGAACTTTTCCTTTGTAGCAAAGGCTGGCACACACGGATGTCAATGACCCGGTTCTAAAGTATGACGAAAGCATGGAAGCCTTCCAGGAGCTCAAAAATGTACTTTGCAGTGCACCCGCTCTTGGAATGCCAGACTATACAAACTAATTTGTGCTCTATTGTCACGAAAGATATGGGTGTGCTCTGTCTGTACTAACAAAAGCCCATGAGGAGACTAAGTGCCCAATAGGATACTTCTCAGCTACTCTTGATCTGGTGGCAGCAGCGCTGCCTGATTGTCTCAAAGCGGTTGCAGCAGTGAACCTTCGCATACGGCAGACTGAAGGGATTGTAATGGACTACCCCTTAATAGTAATGGTACCCGACTTCATTGAGATCCCATGACCCGTACCAGAACTCAACGCTTGACAAATAGTCATCTAACCCGCTATGAGAGAATCATTTTGGCAACGGAAAATGTTTCCATTCGGAGGTATAACACACTAAACCCTGCTTCCCTATTGCCAACTCCAGAGGGAGATGATGAGGGCGAATTCAACCACGATTGTGTTTGTATTACTGAGTGTGCACAAAACCGAGACCTGACATACTGGATGTGCCCCTTCCTGAATTTGACCATACCCTTTTTAGGTCTCGCTGAGCCAGCGCATGCGCTGCTCTACGAGACATTTAGTGTGTGGGCTTTTAAAAGTCCTACCACACGCTTTTGGCTGGCATAGAGCGTGCGGTTAGGCGCACAATGACGAGCAGAGGCGCCATATGGCTTTCCTCTCTCGTCATGGAGCGCGCACACCACTCGCCAGCCTGCGTGTTTTTTTTTATGTCCTTTTTGCGCGCGCACACAACTCCCGGTCGCGGCCGCACGTCTTGCTCGCGATCACTTTCGCGCGCACCATTTGCTTGTTTGTTTGTGCTATACTTCCTACTGACTTTGTTAAAAAAAATCATACTTCGAAACATTTTCAGATGATTCTGGATTAAATTAAGTTGTAACAAAAAATGTACATTTTAATTGTTTTTATACAATCAATTTACTGTGCATTCGAGGAACTGCAGTCATCTACGCATAAAACAGCCCTGAAAGGTTATCACGAGAGCCGCCACTGCTTATTACATCATTTCTCTTTTTCAAAATCTCCATTGGCTGCCGGACACTGCCATCTAGTGGCCAAGCAATGAATGTTGAAACACTGCAAAAGTTGAAACAAGCACTAGCAAAGCCAATAGGCATCGGGCTCTCAATACTGAGTTATTGGCTTTGCTAGTGCTTTTCGCTGTTGTCTAACTGCGCAGGCATAAAGACGTGCGCTCGCAGGGCAGCCAATCTTAGCAAGGTTATCTTTAATAGAACGATTGCCGCCGATGCTGATTAATGTGTTGTGACACTTGCAAGCGCCCTGCTACGTGCATGATTTGAGACGCTGTAGATACTAAAAATCAAACTACACTGTTCGTAGGTTCACGGGGCGCGTCTACGGGCAACAAAAAAAAATCTAAAGCAGCTCCACCCACCCCGTGTAGCTGACAGCTCATTTACGCTCCGCCAATAACTGGATCCGCTTTGCGAGAAAATTGTTTTTAAACTAACACTGATTTGCCAGAGTCCTACCACTCCAAACTCTTATGCATTCATTGCTCTTTCTACAAAATGTTACTAACACGGACTAGTCTAGTCCTACTACTTGGCTTCCCGGTGTAGACTCGTCCTCTTTCAATGTCCATACCTCTCCCACAGAGCCTGGGTTTCACGCTGCAGCTCCTCTTCCTCGTCCACAGGACCTGGTTGCTGTTCCACCTGCAGGGATGGCTCATTCCCCTTCCCCCGAACCTCTGCCCCCTCCTCCTCGAGGGTCCTCAGCTTCGCTTCGTCAGAGGATTCCTCTACACCTGCACTTTCCATGCCTGTTCTAAACATGACGGAACATTTACTTTTCAGTGTTCCGCGTACGTCACTTCCTGTACACTACATACCCTAATTACGCATAAGTGATGGGCTCCTATTGCCCTTAAATCTCTACCCGTGTCCATAACCTGTCCGGAAGTGTCAGTGTCGCACAGCTCTCTTTTGTGACTGGACTCGTACATAGTGCGACCGCTAAGGGTTGCGCAAAGAAACTCGAGAAGAGTTCACGTGAATTATATGATTTTGAGACCAGGGATGCTGCTGAAAGTAATTAGTGTGCATCTGACTCATAGATAATACTCAGGGGTTTAAGTGGGATGAAAAAACGGGGGGGGCGGTCTGTCAAAGACAAAGGGGCGTGGTCGATGTACTTAAGGGCATTGCTCAAAAACATGTAAGCTAAAAACCTGCGCTTAGCATATATGGTTTGCCGCCCGACTAGTATTTTGCTGCTTCTGTCATTGCATCCAGATATATAATACAACGCATACAATTACAGCTACACTCAGGGCCACCACAGCATCACTCAGCACCGCCACAGCATCACTCAGGGCCAGCACAGCATCACTCAGGGCCAGCACAGCATCACTCTGGGCCAGCACAGCATCACTCAGCGCCTCCACAGCATCACTCAGCACCACCACAGCTTCACTCAGCGCCACCACAGCATCACTCAGCGCCACCACAGCATCACTCAGGGCCACCACAGCATCACTCAGGGCCACCACAGTATCACTCAGGGCCACCACAGCATCACTCAGGGCCACCACAGCATCACTCAGCGTCTCCACAGCATCACTCAGCACCACCACAGCATCACTCAGCGCCACCACAGCATCACTCAGCGCCACCACAGCATCACTCAGCACCACCACAGCATCACTCAGGGCCACCACAGCATCACTCAGCGCCACCACAGCATCACTCAGCGCCACCACAGCATCACTCAGCGTCTCCACAGCATCACTCAGCGTCTCCACAGCATCACTAAGCGCCACCACAGCATCACTCAGGGCCACCACAGCATCACTCAGCACCGCCACAGCATCACTCCGGGCCACCACAGCATCACTCAGGGCCTCCACAGCATCACTCAGCGTCTCCACAGCATCACTCAGCGCCACCACAGCATCACTCAGCGCCACCACAGCATCACTCAGCACCACCACAGCATCACTCAGGGCCTCCACAGCATCACTCAGCATCTCCACAGCATCACTCAGCATCTCCACAGCATCACTCAGCCTCTCCACAGCATCACTCAGCGTCTCCACAGCATCACTCAGCGCCACCACAGCATCACTCAGGGCCACCACAGCATCACTCAGCACCGCCACAGCATCACTCAGGGCCAGCACAGCATCACTCAGGGCCAGCACAGCATCACTCAGCGCCTCCACAGCATCACTCAGCGCCACCACAGCATCACTCAGCGCCACCACAGCATCACTCAGCGCCACCACAGCATCACTCAGCGCCACCACAGCATCACTCAGGGCCACCACAGCATCACTCAGGGCCACCACAGCATCACTCAGGGCCACCACAGCATCACTCAGGGCCACCACAGCATCACTCAGGGCCACCACAGCATCACTCAGCGTCTCCACAGCATCACTCAGCGCCACCACAGCATCACTCAGCGCCACCACAGCATCACTCAGCGCCACCACAGCATCACTCAGGGCCACCACAGCATCACTCAGCGCCACCACAGCATCACTCAGCGCCACCACAGCATCACTCAGCGTCTCCACAGCCTCACTCAGCGCCACCACAGCATCACTCAGCGCCACCACAGCATCACTCAGGGCCACCACAGCATCACTCAGGGCCACCACAGCATCACTCAGGGCCACCACAGCATCACTCAGGGCCACCACAGCATCACTCAGGGCCACCACAGCATCACTCAGCGTCTCCACAGCATCACTCAGCGCCACCACAGCATCACTCAGCGCCACCACAGCATCACTCAGCGCCACCACAGCATCACTCAGGGCTACCACAGCATCACTCAGCGCCACCACAGCATCACTCAGCGCCACCACAGCATCACTCAGCGTCTCCACAGCCTCACTCAGCGTCTCCACAGCATCACTCAGCGCCACCACAGCATCACTCAGGGCCACCACAGCATCACTCAGGGCCACCACAGCATCACTCAGGGCCACCACAGCATCACTCAGGGCTACCACAGCATCACTCAGGGCCACCACAGCATCACTCCGGGCCACCACAGCATCACTCAGTGTCTCCACAGCATCACTCAGCGCCTCCACAGCATCACTCAGCGCCACCACAGCATCACTCAGCGCCACCACAGCATCACTCAGCACCACCACAGCATCACTCAGGGCCACCACAGCATCACTCAGGGCCACCACAGCATCACTCAGGGCCACCACAGCATCACTCAGGGCCACCACAGCATCACTCAGGGCCACCACAGCATCACTCAGGGCCACCACAGCATCACTCAGCGTCTCCACAGCATCACTCAGCGCCACCACAGCATCACTCAGCGCCACCACAGCATCACTCAGTGTCTCCACAGCATCACTCAGCGCCGCCACAGCATCACTCAGCGCTGCCACAGCATCACTCAGCGCCACCACAGCATCACTCAGCATCTCCACAGCATCACTCAGCGCCACCACAGCATCACTCAGCGCCACCACAGCATCACTCAGCATCACTCAGGGCCACCACAGCATCACTCAGGGCCACCACAGCATCACTCAGCGTCTCCACAGCATCACTCAGCATCTCCACAGCATCACTCAGCGTCTCCACAGCATCACTCAGCGCCACCACAGCATCACTCAGCGCCGCCACAGCATCACTCAGGGCCACCACAGCATCACTCAGGGCCATTCACAGCATCACTCAGCACCACCACAGCATCACTCAGCACCACCACAGCATCACTCAGGGCCACCACAGCATCACTCAGCGCCACCACAGCATCACTCAGCGCCACAACAATATCACTCAGCGCCACCACAGCATCACTCAGCACCACCACAGCATCACTCAGCACCACCACAGCATCACTCAGCGCCACCACAGCATCACTCAGCACCACATCAGTATCACTCAGCATCGCCTTTGCACTAGTACACCACCACATCATCACTCAGCAAGACCTGAGTATCATTCAGCATCACCTCAGCATCGTCTCCGCACCAGTCACCACCACCACCACCACCACTACCACCTCAGCATCACTCAGCACCACCTCAGACTGCTCTCGGAATCTGGCATCTGTTGATTCTCCCCTAGCGTCTGGCCGCTGCTAGTGTTATAATACAGGTACTAGTTCCCAACCTTCACCCTCCGATTGTTTATGCCCCCTCAAAAAAGCTTTAACAAACAACCATTGGAATAGGCAGAAACAAGTTGCCAGCATTGCAAGAACAAAAGAAAACTGAGGACATTTTTTATTGTAAACACTTTTTTAATATGGTCGTTCAGTTGTACATAATGCCTTCTTGGTCATATATAAGGTAACTAAAACGATTCTGACACTTTTTTATTAAAACTTTTCAGCATGCTGCACAGCAGCCACACTTCTCTACAGCACAGCTTAAAGACATTGGCAAAGTCAATAGCTCTGGCTAAACACTTATAAGGCCCCAAAGGCGAGACCTATTGGCTATGCCAATGCTTGTTGATGGGTCTTGCTTGAGTGACTGACGCAGTATTTTGAGAACCGTTTACGCTGTATGTTCGCTGAGCAGAGCTAGGGAAGCGTCTTACTTGTGCCATGTAACGTCTGCTAAAGTAGCTGAACTGACTGCCCTTACCATAGCCTGCTGCAGCTCAGAAGGCTCACGAATCACTACTTACACTGACAGCCACTATGGTTTTGGAGTTGTGCACGACTTCGGCCAGCTATGGTCACAGCGAGGATTTCTGACCTCAGCTGGTACCCCTATCCGGAAGGGGCTGTATGTTTTAAATTTGTTAGATGCTATGCAAAAGCTAAAGGAAAGTGCTGTTGTGAAATGTGCTACACATAAGAGTGGCAGTGATTTTGTGGCCAGAGGCAACCGATATGCGGACAAAATTGCCTGATACTGTGCTTTTGAGTCCAGCACCTTCCATTTCGATGAACCATGCAATGCAGAAGGAGAAACTGTATTCAACATGCTCCTGAATACTATATATAACTTCAGTGAGTTGAGAGAACTGCAACATACTACCCCAGAGCTAGAGAAAGACAAATGGGAAAAGATGGGATGTGTGAGGGATGTCCAGCAAGGGAAAACTAGTTCTTCCTGTTTCCCTCCTGCCTGCGATGGTGAGACACATGCTTGGTCCAACTAATGTGGGCAGAGACGGAATGGTGTCTAACTTCCACTTATATTGGTATAACCCTCATTTTAGAACAATGGCAGAAAGTTTGTGCCAGTGCTGTGTTACCTGCCAAAAACAAAATGTGGGCAAAAGAGTTGCAGTGACAATGACCCACATCAGGAAATCGGATTGTTCCTTCAACCGTCTCCAAATTGACTTTGTGGAGATGCCCCGATGTAAGCAACTAAGGTATATCCTTGTCATTGTGTGTCTGCTCTCACAATGTGTTGAGGCATATCCCACCTGTAGATGTGGCAGCCTAACAGTTGCCATTCTATTGCTGTAAGAGTTGATACCGCGATTCGGGATGCCAGTTCATCTTCAATCGGATCAAGGAACTCACTTCAAGAGTGAAGTGATGCTCTTACGGTGTACAGCTTTAGAGATTGACCAGATATTCCACTCTATCTACAGGTCTGTGGCATCCGGCGTTATAGAGAGAATGAACGGGACAACCAAATCTAAACTGGCTAAAGCCTTTGCCTCCATGTCGCTCAAATGACCATATGCTCTTCCTTTAGTGCTAATGACTATCCAAAATATCCCCTTGTAAAAGAACTGGATTCCTCCACATGAGGTGGTGATTTGGAAAGCTATGCAAACCCCTTCCGTGCCAGCTGCCACCCTTGTGATTATCACAGATGACCTGGTCCTCGAGTACTGCAAAGGATTGCCCACTGTGGTGCTACTCCAGCTGTCTGAGAGTCGCCAGGACATGACCTGAACCGTGGTGATTGGGTTCACATCAAGAAGTACATCTGCAAGTCTTGCTTGGAGCAGCGCTGGAGCGAGCCTTACCGGGTGATCCTGGTCATCAACAATGCTGTCAAGTTTGCTGGTCTGCCGAATTGGATATACGCCCCTCATACTAAGAGGCCAAGGCACAAAGAGGAAGAAGTGGGGCCAACATCCAATAATTCCTCTAATCGCCCCAGGTTTGAGGTGTCTGAGACCCGACACAGGGTTCAGAGTCTCCATCCGATGCACCTCATCCAGAGTGAGAGAGGACAATGAAAGTGCTGTGATTCTGGCGACCAAAGTGATACCGACTGCTGAATTGAGACTACGCATTCACCAGGACAGCGAAATTCATAGTAGGCCAAAATTAATCTGCCGCAGCAAATCCTGCAAGGAGTAGAGGGTGGGGTGGGGCAAGGAAGCTCCACCTTGGAGAGCGAATCAGCTTCATCAGAGCCGGAGATCTCAAGCACTTCCAAGTATCGAGGTCCAGCTGAAGAAGGTTGCCTGAAAACTACAACCAACCGAAAAAGACTGTTTACACCTAAAAAGAAACCAGAGATGATTAAGGAAGACAGTAAGTTAGAAGAACAAGAACAGGTTGACCACATTGACATTGTGGATGAGAGCCTAGACTTGATCAGTAACAAACGACCCAAAAGAGAGAAAGATCAAATAGAAGTATTCAGGCCCAGACTGGACATATCTCGCAAAAATCAAGTTTGACTCTGACAACTGCTTAACTGACATCGACGAGCCTGCCTGAGACCAAGACATGCCACAACGACAGCCTGTTCACGTTGACTACTGATAAATGTTGAAAAACGGTTGAAAAGTTAAGGTAACGGTCAAAGGACGGTAGTTCCTTTAGGCCTTCATTTGACCCAGAATAAAAATACTGGTAGCTTTCGAGATAGGGTAGAGACGAGAGGATAGTGCCTAGAGGACTAACCCTTTTATTTGAGATTTCCTTGATCTGATTTAAGTTAAAAAGGTGCAGCAATGCTGACAAATTTTGTGTACGAGGTTGTCAGCTGCCATTGTTGCTTCCATTTTTGGGTGGCATGTTTAGATAAATTTCACAATTGGTTCAGCGGACAATTCTCCCCTATCTGAGAATAAAGTCTCACATGTTCCACAACATGAGAGTGTGTATAGTTATAATGTGTATTATCAAATGCCAGCTGAGTAACGGTTATGAAAGTAGAGTAAAGCTTTGTTTGCTCTTATGTTCCAGTTTCTGCAGTCAAAGGTGCAGCATGTTTTCACCTACCCCTGTCCTACTCTTTCTCTTATTCCGTTTTCTTAAATCTTTTCTATCAGCAAGCTACCATCAAATTGTTCTATTCAGACTTTAATGATGCCTTAGCGAATGTGCCTGTTGTCAATGGGGAAAATCTTTATATATGTGCTATTAAACTTTTTCTAGCTTTTACAAAGGGTCTAAATCAAGGGATCAGCAAGAATATAGGATGACATTTTTTACCCCTGTGATGAGCATGACCATTACTAATCAGAGAATGCATGATGTAACCTGCAAAATTAACAACGATGAGAGGGTGTTTGTAGATGAACTGAACAAAAGGATAAGGATAGATGAAGAAAGGAAGACAAGTGCAGAACACATCACTGGCAAAGAAACTTTAAAGGAACCACACCCAAGACCAAGCATTGATTTCACCAAGAAGGGATTTTTATGTATAATAAGGCAGCCAGAGGGAAATGAGTCAGTTGAGAAATTGTGATGGAGTGAGCATGAGCATATATATTTAGTTCAAGGAAAAACTCTTTCAAATTTAGAGGGGAGTATAATGGGTATCTATTATGTGTGAGGTAAGGCAGCTTACTTGCAACTACCACGCAACTGGACAGGTAGTTGTTATGCAGCTTTAGTTTTCCCTAAGATCTATCACACTAATGAGCTAGATTATTTTCTTGAACAAAATATAAGGCGGATTAAATATAGCTTTAAACAGATTCTTAGTGATATCTTTGGAGCACTTATACTGTCTATACAAGTAGCTTTAAATGATGTAAAGATCAGAAAGTTGTCCACCTTAGTTGATCAGCTTGCTACTAACAATGCAAGTGCTTTAACATTGATACAAAAAGAATTGCTTGCAAGGAGACTTATGATTATGCAAAATTGCCTTGCTTTGGATTTACTCCTCGCGAAGGAAGGAGTATGCAAAGTCTTTCACACTCAGGAATGTTGTCCTTACATACCTCGCATAGATAAACAGATTAGTGGCTATAATACTAACATTATGAAATAACGCATTGATTAACTGAGGGGGAAGAGTCAGGTGCTTTGGAAGGGTTAGGATCTATATTCTAATCCTTTAGAAAGGAATTTACCAAGGAGAATGGCTTGGTAGTGTAGGTGGAGGAATCCTGAAATTGCTTTAAGCCTCTTATTTGTTTATATCATTCAGCATTGCTTGTGTGCTAATTTCCTTGAGGTTTAGCAAAGGAATTTGATCACGGCATGGGATGGATTGTGGGTATAAAAAGCTGTCAGAAACAAGAGGAAGCGAAGGAAAAAGGCTTGACGTAAAGGTTGAAGAAATGCAAAGTGAACTCTCCGACACTTTACAGGACCTGGTGGAATCCAAAAAGAACTCTAAGTTAATAGATGATGTCTAATAATATAGCAATTAAGTGATGATTTAAAAAATAATCGGGGGGGTTGTGGAAGTGGTTATTCTTCTTTCATATAAAATGCATTATAAACTGAGCTTACGTTAACCTAGATGGTGTTTACATTGTCCTCCATCTTCCATCGACATGCTGTTCTTACTGATCTAAGTAAGGAATTGTGAGATTTAAACTAATGAACAGAGAGTGTTCACAAAGACCTTGCGTAACTGTACCTAACCAAGGATATTTCAACTGTTCCAGGCTACTGTTATACAATGTATCAATTGAATTGCTTGAGTAAACTGTGAGAGTGACTAAAATCCAATGTATTATTACCATGAGAGAATCTTCAAATGTATTCTGTAGAAAAAGGTTTCTTCATGCTCGTTCCATATTGGTGCATATCCTGAGAACCATGCATTTGTGTGGAAAGTATGAATGTCTTTATCTAAAGTCCTATATAAGGACATGTGGATTTCTGTATTCAGTAATCCCTTATCCCCAACCTTTAAAAGGTGAATCTATGCCGATTTGCACATAGAACTACACTGAGTTCTGGCATGTTCTATGTAATCTGCCTATTAATTCTTTATATGAAGCTTTGAAACGACATCCCTTGTCTGTCATTCTTACAGAAATGTTTCAGCATCTGCTACTGAACTTATTTAATAGGAGTAGTGATGGCTCCAGTCGGGGAGCACCAAAGGCCGTATCGGGACTACTCCGCTCCCGGTCCTAGCCGTTGATGTGCCCCATGAGTTGGACTTTAGGAAAAATTTGCCCATCAACACGATCTAAGGTGCCCTGATGTATGGCAGGACTGTGAATGTAGTTAAATGCCCTGAAACTCCGCTATTAAGAAACAATGCAATTTCTGTGTAACCAACAGCTCAATGGACCGATCTTAGAGCATGTGTGATGCGGTGATTGCGCTTTAAACTGCTAATGAGCTGAGCTGCATAATTTTGAAATGTTTGCAGCCTGAAAGTGTAGTACTGAAAGTTGAGTCGAGATTCTTGAAAACGTCTATAAAACAGCTAAAAAATATTGCATCAAAAAAGACAAATTGTACAATTCAGAAAAGGCAGGAAAAAGTCCCCGGATCTTCCCTGGAGAGTAGGTTAGACCAGTGTCAGTGCGACAACCAAAATAGTCCTTGTACTGTGAGAAAGTTATAATTTGTTCATAGTCCTGACCATAGAATCATACTCGCTCTTTACCCTGCATAGACCTTGCATATCAATCCAATATGATAAACCTCAGCTTTGGTAACAAGATTTTTGATTATGCTAGTTCTGCCAGAAATGTTAAAGGTAACATGTACAAGAAAGTCAGACTTCTTTTTACATTTAAAATGTGAAGGGTATAAATGGTCAATATGTTTCACAGATTTTTGCCAACGCTACCCTCTCTTAAATCAGGCGTGAGCATTCTATGATTGTCATAGGCAACAGCCTCCTTACCATCCGTGTGTGTTCCGCCCAATTTTCGTATTAGCATTGTCTCTGTATAGCATCATAGAATCAGAGAATGAAGAATTGTGACATACCATGGTGCTAAGTGGAAATTAATGGCATGTTCATAGAATCACAGATATGAATAAAAAAATTCACTGGGGAGAGGATGATCACAGGCATGCTTTCTGGCTGGGAGAGGGGGCAATGCTGATCTTCTGGAGCCCATCCGGGGAGTTGACAGTAACTGGGTTATGTTGCATTATCCCACAACCTGGTAGTAGCCCAGAAGTAACACAATGGAGACTATGAGTTCCAGGAGCCCTTGTTCCTCCATTGCAACCAGGGAACGAGATCTTGTAAAGCAACAGGAGGGCATTGGAAGTGCTTAAATTCTAACAGGGACTTGCGTAGCATGGGCTTGGCACAGGAAAAGACTGGGCAAATGGTGAACCTATCTATCCGCCCTATATCCATGAAGAGGCTGGGCCAGGCCATCTCTCTTCCCTGGACCATAAGGTGAACATCAATGCATGCATGCTCATAAAACAGTGCCCTCACATCTCTAGCTATGGTACTGTGTTGTTTTCTGAAGGCCTTTTTTATCTAATTTATTTTAATTGATTTCATTTTTCCACTTAACTCTTGCCAGCTTCTACTTATAGGCAGCGGTACCCTTACAGCCTTTTTGAGTGGAGTATTTTAAGTCTGAGATTTCTTATAACGCTGGCCCTTAAAGTTATGTCCTTTTGTGTAGTAATGGCAGTGAGCTTCTCATTTTGCCATCTGTCTTCTGAATAAATATCAACATTGTGGAGAGATCCCAGTGTCGCAAGACACTTTGATGAAACCCTGAAGTTGTTGAATGATTTCATTATTGCATGTATTAGATTTACTTTTTTTTTTTAGCAAAACCACTTAGTGGGACTTAGGCCAAAATTTCTCTGAAGTTTACAAAGCTTTCCCTGAACAAAATGCAAGAAGTTTAAGAAGGCTACAATTTTGGATACTCCATTTAAGGGAACTGAAGTATTATAGATGGCTACCTGTGATTTACGGGGATGTTTTTCACTGAGGGGTTCTGAGTGATATCAGGTCGGACAACAAGAAAACTCAATTCCTCTCAGAACTGTGAGGTGAAAAACCTCTCTGTAATTCCATATTATCCATTTACAATTTTATGTGATGTATGGCCCACTACCTCCCACCCCAATATTCTTCTGTATGTATCCTCCCTATCTGCCAAAACTGAAAAAATACCTGTATACTGCCACTCTTGCACACCACCCTCTTTTAAACTCTGCTCACCTTTGTCCAAATATATAAGAAAATACTTAGCCACCTGCCTTTATTTCTTCTTTTTCTAACAGGGGGTGCCCCACTTGTCCCCTCTCTACAGGCATTTCGTCACCTCCAACTGCAGTGATGTTGAATTATGACCTGCAGTGCAGGGGGTGCAATGTCTGTAGGCAAAACAAATGCAGCACAAAGTTTGCATGCTAGCGTGGAGTGCTGGGGGCAGTGTGTTGCCACAATCCAGATGCTAATGTAAGAGGGCTTAAACTGCAGTTTGGATGTTGCTTTATAAGAGGAATGGTTTCATTTTGTTCAGCAGATAAAGCTTGAAACAGGTTGTGTTGGTTTTCTTTGTCGTATATTCCTGGAGCTGGAAGCCAATCTGAAGGGAAAATATGGAAGACTTGGCATTGGTGAAAGTGGTGGTTTGAATTTATCCAGTTTCATATCATTGAGCCAGTTGTGGACCAGTTGATGCTTGTTGTACTTAGCCAATTTTAGGAACTCTAGTTTTGGTGGGATTGAGCCTTAGGAATGCTCTGGCCATCCGGGTTTGGAAGAAGGTTAATCCGCACTTGAGATACTGGATTTCTGTAATAGAGGATATTTTTAAGTAGGGTTGTGTGCCTTTGGCATCTTGATTAATTTTGATGTGGTTATAGATGAGTAGAGTCCTAAGGAGCTCCAAGTGGAAGTTGAAGAAAATATCTCAAAAGATGGAACTCTGGGAGACTCTGCAGGTGTCAGGGATCTTCTGGGACCTGGAGGTGCACATGTAAATACAACAGTGTCAGTTGCATAGCTAGGAAGAGAACCAGTAAAGGGGATTGACAGTGAATCCTTTTCAAGACTTCAGCAAGTGGCTGAGAGTGAGATGATCAACGGTGTGAAAAGCTACGTAGAGGTCCAGCTACATGAGGAAGCAAGGTTAGGGGTCTATCGTTAGACCTTCTAAAGTTAGATCTTCTAATCATTTCATGGACCCAATTCTGGGTGGGTATTGTTTAGGACCTGGGTTTCTAGCGTATTAGCGAATCTCACTCTTGCACAAGAAGAGTTCCTTAACTTCCTCAAAATTGGTCATGTCAGTCCCCTACTGAAAAATCTTTGAAGGACTTGGGGGGATCTCAACAAATTTCATCTTGGTAAAGTTATTTAAATCTGTGTGGCGCCAGAATTTACACAACAAACCGCTGATAGTGATCAATTTGAGGAGATTCAATCGGATTTCCGACAGAACAGAACTGACCTGCTTCAGTCAGTCGATGCACTTCACATTCTAGACTTCTTGTCATTCTTGACTTATCTCGTAAAACCATCTGTATCTCAATAGAATTCTTAAGAATGCATGGGGATTGATGGTGTAGTCAAACTCTACAAATGGTTGAAGATTGGATTAGTTACACCAGTCCCTTAAAAACTGTGTTTTTCTTATCATCACATTTGATTTTGACTCTGCATTCGGTTGAGTGGTGTCTTGATTGTAAACCTGCCATCTCTGACATTACAAAATCCATGGGTGTCATTCTTGGTAAAAGACACAACCTTCAAGCACAAACTAATGTAATGGCTAGGAGATCACTTTTTATAACTACAATTTCTTTGGGGGATTTGTCTGCTTCTCTAAAAACATGACCTAAAAACTCTGATTCATTCTCTTGTGTTGTCATGGATTGACTATGCCAACTATGACCAGGCTTTCTAAAGTACACCTTGTCCACTTGATGGCAGTGTTAAATGCAGCGCCACGCTTTGTCACTGGAACTAAATAACTAAAAAAATCCATTCTTGCAATTACTGCTCCAATGGCTCCTCTTGAAAACCAAGGCACTCTGCAAGATGGCCTGTTTCACCCACAATCTTTTACCTACCTCCACCCACTGAAGCATTAGATTTGAAGCTGAAAGTGTTTGGTGGGCTCAGATCAGTAAGTAATTCTAAAACTCTTCTCTAAGAACCCTCACTTTTAAAAGACAAACTCGCAATGGCAGAATCCTTTTTCGAGAATGTGACTAGAATTTAGAATTCTCTTTCCCCAGGGTCACATCCCTTTTTTCTGGGCCTTCAGGAATGAGTTAAAACATGTTCCCTTCCAAAGACACTTCCTGTCTTGCTCCTTCTAATTTTTGTATTTGCCTGCCTTCCTTTTCTGATTCTTTCTTCAATTTACTCCCCACTCATCTCTGTATTGGAGCCTCTCTGTATTGTAGCCCTTTGCCTCCTTCCTCCTCTCCCATTCCTTCCACGTGTTCTTTTGTGTTCTCCTGCTTCCTTCCACACTACTACCCATTTCGCTGTACTACTCCTACCATTCCCACAACTGTTATCTTTACTAACTCATGCCTAACTTGGTCTCCTTTTTGTGCATGTGCCATCATAAACCAGTTCCAATGTTTTATTTGATTTTTGCCTTGGAAATATGTAATTATATATATATATATAAATATTTACTGAAAAAACCACAGGTTTCAGGGACGTTATAGTTAGAAATTAGCATTTAAAAACCTTAGAAATTCACTGAAAAAAGCCACAGGTTTCAGGGACGTTATAGTTAGTTGGACATTTCACTCGTACAAAACCAGAGAAATTCAGCCGTTATAGTTAGTTAAGCTAACTATAACTCGTGCCCCGCAATGCACTGCTGATGACATCACATATTACATCATTCATGACATGGTCAGTGACATCACTGATGACATCTCAAATGACATCACTGATGACATCATCCAGTGACTGTGTGTTTCTGTAAATTTTAAATATGTTTTATATATATTATCTACTGGCGGTCGCCAGTAGATAGTTATAGTTAGGACCTAGTTTCCATAGGAAACTCGTTTTTTGTTTTCTCAATATCTTTGGCGCCGGTTCACAAATCTTCGCGAAATTTTCAGAAATCGTAGCCCGCTCCGGTCAGCTCCTGTCTTGAAAGTTTCGGAGTGATTTGGCAAGCGGGGGCCGAGAAAAAAGGGGGGTCCCAAAACGTTTTTTCTCCATGTTAATTCCCATAGGAAACTTTAGACAAAGCTACAGCCCGAACTGCTGAACAGAATTACACCAAACTTGGCAAAAAGGTAGCCCTTGGTTCAGAAAGAGACCTTTTTGTTAAATGGTGTAAATCCGTTCAGTAGTTCCTGAGAAATTCAAAAAATAGAGGTCGAAAAATGCATTTCCCATAGGAGCCCCGGGGACCACCACCTCCCCAGGGCTGTGCAAGTGAAGGAAGGGGGGCTGTGCGGCCCCCCTCCTGGAGCCTGTGATGGCCCTGGGGACCGCCACCCCCCAGGGCCGGCTCCTGCAGTGTCCCGGGGTGCCCACCCCCGGGACACTGCTGTTTGCTATGGCCGGACGGGAGCCTCGCGGCTCCCGTCCTGTCATAGCAAACTTGCTTTGGATTTTGGAAGAGAGAGCAGGAAACCTGCTCGCTCTTCCAAAATCCAAAGCAAATTGCTTTTCCACAAGGGGAGCTGCATGTTAGCAGCTCCCCATGTGGAAAAGCAATGCCGGCTCCTGCAGGACGCGGGGAGCCGGCGGGACAGTGTGGGCATTGGGGCTCCCCCCACGGTCCCCAACGGATAGGGCCTGCCCCGGGGGATGGGGTCCCCGGGGCTAGTAGTGGCCCTGGAGGGGGGCCACGGGGGGCCACGCGGCCCCCTTCCCCAATTTTTAAAAAAAAATAACAACAAAAAAAGGCTGGCCTTGGGGGATGGGGTCCCCGGGGCAATAGAGGCCTCAGGAGGGGGGCCACGCAGCCCCCCTCAATTTTTTTTTAAAATGTGGCCATGCCCCGGGGGATGGGGTCCCCGGGGCCGGAATTGGCCACGGGAGGGGGGCCACGCGGCCCCCTTCCCGTTCAGTTTTGATTTTATTTTTATAAAAAAAGGGGTCAGGCCCTGGGGGATGGGGTCCCCAGGGCCCAAAAAAGAAGGGGGGCCACACAGCCCCCTTTTAAAAAATCAAAACAAAAAAAAGACGCGATTGTGCCTCAGGCCCCGCCCCCTCCCTTCACCACCCTGCAAACGCGCCCTGAGGCGCGTTTTAAATTGGGGCATTAATTCCCCTTGAATACTGGGGGTCCCTGGGGGCCAACTAGCCCACCAGGTACCTCCAGTGCGCGCCACAGGGCTGCGTTGCAGAGATGTGGTGCAGGCCACGCCCCTTTTTACACCTCTGTGCAACGCAGCTCTGTGGTGCTTACTGGAGGTACCTGGTGGGCTAGTTGGACCCCAGGGACCCTAAGGATTCAAGGGGACTTTATCCCACAACTTAAAACACGCCACGGGTGCGTTTGCACAGTGGTGAAGGGAGGGGGCGGGGCCTGAGGTGACATGTGTGCAAACACACCCTGTGGCGTGTTTTAAGTTGGGGGATTAAGTCCCCTTGAATCCTGAGGGTCCCTGGGGTCCCTGGGGTCCAACTAGCCCACCAGGTACCTCCAGTAAGCGCCACAGAGCTGCGTTGCAGAGAGGTGTAAAAAGGGGCGTGGCCTCGGACCACCTCTCTGCAACACAGGCCTGTGTGTGGTGTATTGTCTGTATGGATGATTTAGTAGGTGCGTGACTGACTGTATTAGTGAGTGATTAATCGTGTCTTACTGAATGCATGGGTTAGTGACTAAACTGTGTGAATGTCTGTATTAGTCTGTCAGTTGGTGTGTAAGCGGCTGCATGGGTTGGTGAGTAGCTACATGAGTGTCTATATGGGTTATTGATTGGTTCTCTGAGTATCTGAATGGGTGCCTGAGTGTCTGTGTGGGTGGGTGGGGGGTGTGTGACTCTGCATAGATGTGTGAGTAGGTGATTCACTGGGTGTATGGGTTCAAGAGTGCATCTGTGAAGGGCTGTATGGGTGGGTGAGTGTGTGTATGGGTGTGTTGGTGAGTGAATGGAGGTCTCAGTGGCACATGTGTGAGTAACTACATATATGAAAGGCAGTATATGTGAGTGTTGGAGTATATAAATGACTATATGTTAGAGTGAGTGATTGTGAGAGTGCCTGTATGGATGAGTGTGTGCTTGTATCAGTGATTGTATAAGAGAGTAAGTATGTGTTACTATCTGTATGAATAAGTGAGGCGGTGTGTGTATAACTGTATAGGTGAGTAAATGGGAGTCTGATTAATTCTTTGCATGACTGACTAGGTGTGTGAGTAACTCTGTGGGAGAGTGGCAGTGTGTGAGTGTCTGTATAGGTGTATGAGTGCATATGATAGTGCTGTATTGATGAGTGACTGCATGTATGAGTGACTGTATGGGTGAATGAGTGGTTTTGAAAATGGTAGTCTGTATTTTAGAGTGGATGTATCAAAGGTTATATTAGGGTATGAGGAGGTGCATCAGATTATCACGTGGATGATGTCATCAGTGATGTCATCAGTGATGTCATTTGAGATGTCATCAGTGATGTCACTGACCATGTCATGAGTGATGTAATATGTGACATCATCAGCAGTGCATTGCGGGGGCGCGAGTCATAGTTAGCTTAACTAACTATAACGGCCGAATTTCTCTGGTTTTGTACGAGTGAAATGTCCAACTAACTATAACGTCCCTGAAACCTGTGGTTTTTTCAGTGAATTTCTAAGGTTTTTTAAATGCTAATTTCTAACTATAACGTCCCTGAAACCTGTGGTTTTTTCAGTGAATTTCAAAGGTTTTTTGAAATGCTAATTTCTAACTATAACATCCCTGAAACCTGTTGTTTTTTCAGTGAATTTCAAAGGTTTTTTAAATGCTAATTTCTAACTATAACGTCCCTATTAAGTCCCCTTGAATCCTGAGGGTCCCTGGGGGCCAACTAGCCCACCAGGTACCTCCAGTAAGCGTTGCAGAGAGGTGTTCCGAGGCCACGCCCCTTTTTACACCACTCTGCAAACGCGGCTTCTGGCGCACTGCTGCTCGGAGGATGAAGTCCACTTGTGTCCTGAGGTCCTGGTTACTGGAGGTACCAGGTGGGCTAGTTGGCCCCCAGGGACCCTCAGTATTCAAGGGGACTTAATGCCCCAACTTACAACGCGCCAGGGGGCGCGTTTGCAGAGTGGTGCTCGTAGGGGGCGGGGCCTCCGGCGAGATGCCGGCTTTTTTTGTTTTTTGTTAGAAGGGGGCTGTGTGGCCCCCCTTCTTTTAATCAATTTTTGGGCCCTGGGGACCCCATCCCCCAGCGCCTGCCACATTTAAAAAAAAAAAAATTAAATGTGAAGGGGGCCGCGCGGCCCCCCTCCTGAGGCCGATTTTGGCCCCGGGGACCCCATCCCCCGGGGCATGGCCTTGCTTTTTTAAAATGTATTGTTATATGGGAGGGGGGCCGCGTGGCCCCCCTTCCCTGGGCCACATTTGGCCCTGGGGACCCCATTCCCCTGGGCCTGGCCATCCGTTTTTTTAATTACGGGAGGGGGCCGCGTGGCCCCCCTTCCCTAGGCCACTTCTGGCCCCGGGGACCCCATCCCCTGGGGCCTGGCCACCCTTTATTTTTAATTTTAGAGGGGGGCCGCGCGGCCCCCCTTCTCAGGCCACTTCTGGCCCCGGGGACCCCATCCCCCGTGGCCGGCCATTTGTGTTGGGGACCGTAGGGGGAGCCCCAATGCCCCCACGGTCCCGCCGGCTCCCCACCTCCTGCGGGAGCCGGCATTGCTTTTGAGCAAGGGGAGCTGCTGACATGCAGCTCCCCTTGCTCAAAAGCAATTCTGCTTTGTTTCATTGAAGCGAGAGTAGGTTTTCCTGCTGTCGCTTCAATGAAGCAAAGCAGTGTTTGCTATGGCAGGGCGGGAGCCGTGCTCCCGCCCTGCCATAGCAAATGGCAATGTCTCAGGGGTGGGCACCCCGGGACATTGCAGGAGCCGGCCCTGGGGGGTGGCGGTCCCCAAGCCATCAAGGGCTCCAGGAGGGGGGCCGCGCGGCCCCCCTCCCTTTGTCAAAATAGCCCCAGGGAGGTGGTGGTCCCCGGGGCTGGGGGTCCGCTACGGACCCCCAAATTTAAATAAGTATGTGTCCCGGGGAGGTGGTGGTCCCCGGGGTGTGTGGGGGGGCTCTTGCCCCCCCCCCCACACATCTATTTTTTTTTTAAAACAAGAGCCCCGGGGAGCTGGCCGTCCCCGGGGCTGCGCGGGGGGGTTGGGACCCCCCACGCATTCATTTAGCAGGAAGCCCCTAAGGAGGTGGCGGTACCCGGGCCTGCGGGGGCCCCATGGGCCCCCGCTATTTCATACTGGCTTTGCCCCTGGGACCTGGCCCACCCGGGGGCCTCATTAAAATGAAGCGCGTGAGCCCGGGCTTCATTTTTTTTTTTTCCGGCAGGATTCGCGCACCCAGCGCGAATTCTGCCGTTTTAAAAAAAAAGAAATGCTTTTTTGGGCCCCGGGGGGTCCCTGTGGGACCCCCTGAGCAGGCCTTGGAGGTCAGGGTGTTTCTCCCCTGCCCCCTTTTCTTGTTTTTCAACCTTTTTTCCCCTTTTTCTTGTGACTCGGTTACCGAGTCACAAGATGGCTGCCAACACTTCCTGGTTTGGAATGTTGGCAGCCAATCAGAATTGACCTCGTGCTCGGGAGGGTCCGCGAACCCTCCTCGGTGCTCAGATATAGATATTTTTTCTTTTTTAAATTTCTCAGGAACTACTGAACGGATTTTCACCATTGAACAAACATGTCTCTTTCTGAACCAAGGGCTACCTTTTTGCCAAATTTGGTGTAATTCTGTTCAGCAGTTCGGTCTGTAGCCTGTTCCAATTTTTCCTATGGAAATTAACATGGGGAAAATGCGTTTTGGGACCCCCCTTTTCTCTCGGCCCCCGCTTGACGAATCGCCCCGAAACTTTCAAGAAAGGAGCTGACCGGAGCGCCCCACTAGTTTTGAAAATTTCGCGAAGATTCGGCAAACAGCGCCAAAGATATTGGCAAAAGAAAAAACGCTATTTGAATAGAAACGAGGTCCTAACTATAACTACCTACTGGCGACCGCCAGTAGGTAATATATATATATATATACACACACACACACACACACTGTGTGACTCCCTTCTACTGTGTAATTGGTTTCTTTGTACATGCAGTTTTAAATGTCACTGTGGGCAGTTTTTAAAGTTACTATGGTCATGCCACTTTGTATTGTACCTTTGTACTTTCTACAGTAAAGCAGTCCAACACCTTTGGGTCAGGTCCACACAATATAAAACTACACAAATAAGGAAATAACTAAAGCTCAACCCAGTCTCACCTACATCATAAATTACCAACATGAAATGGGAATATGACTTCTCATAGGTTTTCCCCTTAGGACACTCCAAGGAAGGAAATCCCAAATAAATTAAACAGCAAAATTACTCACTATTTGAGAGAGATTCAAGAAGACAAATCTATTATCAAGGAATATTTTACAGGTCACCCTTCATTCTTACGAGTGCACAAATGTTGATGTTTTGGAAATCTGTTTAATAATTGGTCATTTTTCTAACAGTTTGCTGGATTTAGAGATGCATTCCTCCTTTCCACTTTTATCGGCATCTGCAGCAAGATTTATTAATATAAAGAAACTATCCCCTAGGGGAGCTGACAAGTAGAAAGGCGGAGGGACATCTTGTTTTAGTGTGCGCTTGAAACGAATAAGGCTATGTGCAATGAAGATGAACCGCTGATTTTGTCAGAGACCATCCTTGAGCTCTGCATTAGGGCAAGGACAGCGCCGTCTTAACAGCATTATAGGGCCCTGGGCAAAGCCGTGCACTGGGCCCTGCCTACACAACCACTCACAGGAATAAAAATGTTTAATGGAAAATGTGTATTAAATTCTGGTCTGCATGGGCCCCCTATGCTCGTGGGGCCCCCTGGCAACTGCCCAGAGTGCCCATGAGTTAAGACAGCACTGGGGTAGGATGGGGCCCAGAGTGTATGAGTGCAATCAGCTGGATGGGTAATGTCTGAGTGTCAGCCATTTATCAACAGGGCCTCAGTCATGGGAAATGTCCCCCTTCAACAAGGGTAGGTTTGTCGCCGGACAGCTGCTCTGATCCTCTATAGGTAGTAGGTATATTTAATGCACCAGATTTTAAAGTTTGAATGCAGAACTAACACAAGCACTAACACTTTGCCCTCAATTTTCTCCAATATTATTTCAGCATACAGAACCTCAATATTTTCAGGTGGTTTAGACTGAGAAAGGAACATATATCAATAATTTCGGGATGCGTGTCAGAATACTGTTAGCAAAAGTATAATTTAACAGAAATATTATGTCCTAAATATCTTTTATAAAAATATCGTCCCCTTTAGGTGTATAGTGTCTATTAGTAGCTGCAATGGGGCGATAGTTTTTAAACAATGTTTAGGACACAATATTTTTGTCTGATGATAATCTGGTTATTATATTCTGGTAACATATTGGTATTTCTGCCAAATATCAGCAGTACTATAGAGGTCTATATAACAACTACCTCCCAGGAATGGATAGAGTGGAATCGGATGAGCCTGCCTGTAGTAATTTGGGTTAAAATGACATAATTCATCATACTGTCCTAATCTGACCTCTTGATATTTAACTTCAGAACTATACTAATTTACAGATTGTGGTTTCTAATTGCATCATTTGAACTCTTTCATCTTTAACAGAATTAGATAGTGATTGTGTTGACTTGCTATGGTCGAAGTCTATAGAAACAACTTGCCTCGAAATTCGGTAGTGCATAGAAACTGGAAACAGTGAACACTGGGATTTTGAAATTTCTGCCTGCCACCACGAGTCTAGAGTACATCTTGGTGGACGGAAACCTTCAATGCGTTGTGAATGTAAGATATTTTAGTGGAACGTTTAGTAAACACTTGCCCACATTTTGGTTAATAACAAAATGGCCCTGTCCACTAAAAAATAATGTATGGGACAACCCAAAGAAGTTCCTAAACGAAAGATTAGTACTAGGAAAATCGTGATGAGATGTTAAGATTTTTTTTTTTTAGAGAGAATCCTGGCCCGAATATTCTTAATCCATCTAGACAGAATTTTTTTTGAAGCAGTGTTTAGTTTCATGATCAATTTAACAGGCTTTACATCACAGATACCAATAACGACTGATTAAAAAATATCTCTGGTGGGTAGCTGAGAGGCACAAGAAAATGTGTGCGCTCTGCTTAGGTCAATGAAACATTTTGCATCATACAAGGCAGTAACAGCTCGATTTTACTGTCTTGGAAGACACTGCTCCATTGCTCTCATAATGCCGCGCTGATTAATATCATTAGTGAGCCAGTGTTGTTCTATATTCCAGTTACCTTTTCAGTAGCAAGAGGACGGCGTTGGCGGTGCTGGCATCCAATCCAGTGGTTGGCTCATCCAAGAACAAGATGGAGGGATCTGTAATGAGCTCCATACCAATGTTGGTCCGTTTTCTCTCTCCACCAGACACGCCTCGGATGAACTCGGTGCCAACCTATCGTAAAGGAACCAGAGAAGCACATTTCACAAACAGAACCTCTGATCAGCATGCTTTATCTCCACTCTGAGGAGTTTTGGGCCTGACACACAAGATACCGCTTTGACCCAATTAATGATAAAGGGATGTCATTCAAAGAAAATTTACATAGCTGCCAAGTTTTCAGATTGCTTATGTGTGACATTTCTGCAGTTTCAGTGTGCAGATGAGTGACATTCTGCAGTTAAATGTGTGGCACTGACTGACACTTTCTCACAAGTAAATCAAAGCAGTAATTATTATTTGAGTGCCTCTCTGTGAGTTTTCCATTATAGCATCTAGATATTAACATACCAGTTGAAGCAAAGCCTTCTAGATTCACAAAAATGCAATGAAAACAAAGCATGATCAGTGTTACCGGTTAGAGGCCATGGAAAACTATGCCCAGGCCAGTGTATAATGTAGGCAGAGGTGCAACAGCAGCCCCGAAACTACCTCCGGCATACCTCAGAATAAGTAATCAAGTTTGCAGCCTGCAACAAAACGTCACAATCACCGAAATTAAGTGTATACACAGCAATGCGCCCGTCCGCGCCTGGACGTCGCCAGTCGCCAGACATGCTGGCGGTTCCAATTCTGGGGTGCCAAGTTATACCAGGGAATTTCTGATGTCCATTGGTCAGCGGTCAAACCTCTGCGGCTTGCACCTAGGGATTGCAGTGGAAGGGCCTTTTTGCTGTCGTAAGTGCGGCTACAACTCCTACCCCTCACTGCCCTCACCGCCCCCTGCCCCAGCCAAAATCCACATGAAAATTTTACACCTTAATGTGCGCTCCTTAGTTAAACACTATATGGAGATTTATGACCTTATAGAGGATGAATCTCCTGATGTGTTTTTCATAACTGAAACTTGGCTAACTGATGCCACAGTGGCTGAACCAGGCCTTGCACTCCCCCCGGGGTTCAGCATTCGGACTCTTAACAGGGAGACTAGAGGCGGGGGGATAGCTGTTCTTTTTAAATCCCACCTTCACTGCACATTTGTTAAGGAAGACGTAGCAGGGTGCGAATGCGCCCGTTTTGTCATCTCCTTTAGTGCACACTCCTCTATCACCGGCCTATTAGTCTACCGCCCCCTGGACCTATCTCAGAATTCAGATCAACCATTATTGAGGCTGTGAACTCCCTGGCACTGAGAGCCGCGAACTTTAGCCTCATTGGCGACCTAAATATTCATTTTGATCATCCCTCCGATCCGGAAATTAGCAGCTTACTTGTGGACTTTGCTGCCTGTCAATTAAGACAGCTGGTGGAGGGACCTACCCACACTGCTGGGCACTTACTTGACCCTGTTTTTTCCAACATCTCCCCCGTCACGGTCAATACCCCTAGCCCAGTGTGCTGGTCCGATCACCACCTAATCTCCATCTCCCTCCCCTTTTCCGAGGGAGTGACTAGAGCTGACCTCAAGGCCACCTTCAGACGCTGCTGGCATAAACTTAAACCAGAGGACCTTCTTGCCTACCTGGCGTCCTGCCCCCCTACCCTAGACACTGACCCAGAGCAATCGTATAAAGCTCTCTGCGACTGGATACTACGGGCATTAGACACTCTCATTCCTGCTAAATGGTCCAAAGGCCGCTGTTCTAGCTCCAATCCTTGGTACAATGACTCTCTGGCCGCCTTGCGTACCACATGCAAACAGCTAGAACGGGCCTGGAGAAAGGATTACGACCTTGCAGATAAAAAGCTGTATCAGGATGCTATCAAACGATATCACAAGGCCATACACCTGGCACGAGCGGCCTACCTTACTAACGAGATTAAGTCCAGCAAAAACCCTGTGAAGAGCATTTTCAAAATTCTCAATGACTTCAAAAGTAGGAAGGATCCCCCTACCTTGACGATTGCGTCTGGGCAGCAATGTGAGGTTCTGGCCACCTTCTTTGTCCAGAAGGTAGAAGCCATCTATAAATCCTTCCCCACTTGCCCCACGGACCTTGTGGCCCCATTAGCGTCTCGGCCTACCGCTACCTTGGCAGTAATACCCCCTATATCTCAGGACGAGCTTCTCACATTGAGTACGAAGGTCAAATCTGGTTCCCCTCTGGACCCCATGAGGCCTGCCCAATTTAGAGACTGCCTACCAATACTTCTCACGCCCTTATGTCAGACGATCAACTCTTCTTTTATCACGGCGGTGGTCCCCTCGGCATGGAAGCAGGCAAGGGTGATCCCCCTGCTGAAAAAACCCTCACTGGACCCCACCAAGCCGGAAAATTTCCGACCTATTTCTCTCCTGCCTTTGGTTGCTAAAATCGCGGAGGCCCACACTAATAAAGTTCTTTCGGACTTCCTGAACAACAGCGGTATCTTAGACCGCTCCCAGATTGGTTTCCGCCCCGGTCATGGCACTGAGAAGGCGCTATTTGCAGTGAGTGAACACCTACGGACCATTCTGGATGAGGGTCAAACGGCGGCTCTGATACTGCTCGACCTCAGCGCCGTGTTTGCACGGTCTCCCATCAGATCCTCCTGCGTCGTTTAGAGGAAGCAGGGGTACTCGGCTTGGCACTGGAGTGGTTCCGGTCCTTTCTGTCCGACAGATCTTTTCAGGTCTTCGCCCCCCCCCCCTTCCTCTCTCACGCCCATTCCATCAAGCAGGGGGTCCCCCAGGGCTCGGCGCTAAGCCCTGTTCTTTTTAATCTCTATGTCCAACCCCTGGCTGGAGTGGCGCGGGACCATGGCTTGACCATGGTCTCCTATGCTGATGACACTCAGCTGGTGGTAGCCCTCGTCGATGACCAGTCTCGGGACGCCACACAGTTCCGGAACGGACTAGAGGCGGTCGCACGCTGGATGACCACGAACTGCCTTCAGCTTAACGCCAACAAGTCTGAAGTGCTGTTGGTGGGGAACGACAAGGGGCTTTGGAGTACGCAGTGGTGGCCGGCATCCTTGGGCTGCGCCCCAACCCCTAAGTTGGTGGTAAAGAATCTAGGGATCTGGCTCGACTCCACTCTTGGATTTCAGGATCACACCAAGAAGATCGCCGGCACCTGCTTTGGTCTCCTACGGGGTCTGAGGCCTATATTGGGGTTCTTCGACCCAGCCACACGTCAGCTGATAGTTCAGGCGACTATTTTGTCGAGACTTGATTATGCCAACTCTCTATTGTTAGGTGCCAATAAGGCAGAAGTGAATCGTCTTCAACGAGTCCAGAACGCAGCCGCTCGAGTTCTGCTCAGGCTCCCTAGAACATGTTCTACGTCGGGCGCTTTGCGCCGCCTCCACTGGCTTCCCATCTCCAAGAGGATCGAATTTAAGACATTGTGTCTGGCCTTCAAAATTCTAAAACGTTCTTCCCCTGAGATTTTATCCAATTTGCTGGTCCCCTATGTCCCCGCTCGCCAGCTACGTTCCGCAGAGCAATTTCTGGCCACTGTCCCCCGAGTGAAACGCATCAGGGCGGGGGGCAGGTCCTTCCGCTGTCTGGCCGCTAAGCTGTGGAACTCCCTCCCTGTGCAGACTCGCCGCATAGACTGCCTGTTATCCTTCCGTAAGGCCATCAAAACCTACCTGTTTCCTACAGTCTAGCCCTCGCCCTCTTTGACACTGCTATCAGCGCCGGGACGCCCCTTCGCTGGGGCAGCCGTGCGCTATATAAGATTACTTAACATAACATAACA
The DNA here is from genome assembly GCA_963921515.1 of Calotriton arnoldi. Lineage (NCBI taxonomy): Eukaryota > Metazoa > Chordata > Amphibia > Caudata > Salamandridae > Calotriton > Calotriton arnoldi. The sequence goes on along the minus strand of CAWUFW010002175.1, from coordinate 420,085 downwards.
TAACAATGGGATTCCTCCTAGCAGCTGCTGGAAAGTAAGACTGTATGAATACCCATATAAATAGATGCAACATAAACTGCTGCGGTGAGCAAAGTTAACACTGGAATCAGACAGGCTTTGAACAGTGGCAGAAAGAAAACATTCATGGGCAGTAGAAACAGGTGTAACTGTACCAGACCCCCACCAAAATGCAAAGCCATGGTTAACCTTAGGGGCAACCTGTTCTTTGCAAGAATTGCTACCGCCAGTGCATCACCTGCGGAGGCCATCTTGGTGCACAGCATCAGGTGAAGTACATCGTGGTCGGATGGGCTCCGACATGCAACTTCAGCCCAGGTGTAAGTCCAATGGCGGCCAGCATGGCTCCCGGGTGACGGGGCGGGCGCGGGGAAGAGGGGCACATGGGGGGGGGGGCTTGTGGTTAATGTAAAAAAAAAAAACACTTACCTTGCCACCGGGTCCCGCACCTCTGCTCCTGCTCTCCTCATCTTGACTCGAGGAGCAGGAAGCACAGCCAGGCTCCCCTAACTAATCACAACGCTGCAATGCTGCGTTGTGATTGGCTTTGAGCGTCGTGGTTTGATGCTCAACCAGGGAATGGGAGCCTGGGCATGTTCTCTACGCAAGCTGTAATGCAGCCTGCATGGAGAACGGGGAAAGGGCGCATGACTGGTTTAGGAGGCACGAATGGTTTGGGCAGCCCGAGAGGGCTGACCAAACAGTCATTCTGCACTTGGGAGTGGGCAAACCACCCCTCCCCTGCTCCGAGAGCAGAGCAGCCCCTGCCACCAGCCCGCCCGCAAACTAAGCCGCACAGCAACATAAAATAATAATAACTTCCTCCGCCATAGCGGAGGAGCCGCCACTGTGTAAGTCCAGAGTAGAAGGAAAGGGCCCGAAGTAGCTCCAAGAGGTTGAACATAGTGCCAAGAGGCTGAATGCTGCTGCGCATCTGTAAACCTACAAAGGTATTGTGCCAAGTAGAGCAAAACAATAGTCATGCCAGCAACCCAGCATGGTAGAGGAGCAGCAAGCTCGCCATCTTATCAGTAAGGCTAGATGCTGCTTAAATTCAAAAGCGCACAAGTGCGGTGGGAGCAGCAAGGAGCAAAAATATGAGGGTAATGGTGGCCTAATGTGTTTTTTTCTGTAGAAAGGGGCAAAATACAGTACAGCAGACTTAGGCTTGCTACCTTTCCAAAAGAAAAATACCGGCCATTTGTTCAGGGTTTGAGAGTCGGCAAGGCCAAGACGTGAAACTAGAACTTCATATAAAATTATCCCTATTAATTTTTAACATGGCTTTACAGTCTTGGTGTACTTTAACTATCAGTGATGGATTATCATCGAGGCAGCTGTAGAGCACGTTTTAAAGTGCTTTCTAACATTTTAGGTTTGAAGTATGTACTGATAAGAGGTGGAAATGCCGGCTTCCTGTGATTTTTATACTTGTTATACTGGCTGGGACATTAAAATGCCAGTTATGCCATCCAGGTGGCAACCCTTAGCGCAGTAAGGCCGTGCAACATAAATGAAAGAAACCAAAAACGACCCGAAGAAAGATGAGACTAAACAAGTTACAGAGCCGCTCGCTTGTGGGGCAGTAAATCACCTAACACAATCACACTAGTTTGTGGCAACAATGCTCTTCTTACCTTCCATTTCTGTCTTTTCTCCTCCGTCTATTCTGCAACTTTCCGCTCCTCCTTTCACCAGTAGCTGGAGGTACCGCTTTCCCCACTGGTTCTACCTGGGCCCACCACGTACGTCCTTGACTGCTGCTGGAGCGAGGGGGGGGGGCTCTCCCCATTGCTCTTCCGTGGTGCACTGCAAACACATCCTGCGCCCGCTCGACCACCTCTCCACAGTACACTGTGAGGCGTCGTGCCACTTTGTTTAGACGGCTGCGGGCAGGGCAGAAACAGACGACACGAGAGAGCTGTAGAGAGCCATCCGGCTTTTTCTATACAATGTATCCCCCGCACCACCCCTCGTGACCGGCTCGGTCCGAGGGTATAAATAAACGGGCCCCAGGTCGCACGTGTCCTTCGGCCGAGACCGTAACCCAGTGTGTGCATACCTTCTCATAACACGCTGCAAAGGCCTGTCTCCTCACCTAGCCCCGCGCGCTACAAGAGCCATTGTGGCATGTGTCTGGAAAATACGGAAAGGCGCTGGATTCACGTGAGGCTGGGTGGGCACATGTGTTGCAATCGCCAGAACCACGTGGCCCAGAGAGGCCTTACTGTAGGTTCGCAATTGTTTTTTTAAGTAACATAAGCTGCACAGGGCACATGCATAACAGCAGCTTGGTAAAAGAACCCTGGAATTAAATATGTCATAATAATTATTGACTTACGTAGCAGGTCCTGGATCTCACAACTCGTGTATAGACCAATAGTGTAAAGGCTATGGCGGCAAGCATTTCCCACATTGGACCCAGGTCTGTCTGGGCAGGGCTCCAGCTGAACGCCCCTGAACAAGGCCCAGTCCTTCCATATTTTATGATGCTTCTGTGGACACCCCCTCGGTAAATCTGGAACTCCAACCCCATGCAGTAATCCATGCCCTTAGCCCATGTATCTACAGGGGGAGCCACAGTATCCTTCCAGGCTCTCGCAATGTCCCTCTTGGCAACAATCAATCCTAGCCAAAGTAACGCCTTCTGATATTGATTACTCCCTAAGTAGTCAGTGATATGTAGGAACATGAGTTTGTGTTCCCTGGGGATAGGCCAGCCCAGCATATCTTCCTATTGGCCCAGAACCCTGTTCCAAAAGTGAGAGACCATGGGGCAGTGCCAATATGTATGGGATTCATCTCCTTGTGTGTCATCACACCTCTGGCAATTCCCCGCAGCTATCAGGCCCATGCGGTGCAGCTGTGCTCTAGTAAGGCAAACGCGATGAAGCAACTTCAGCTGCATCAGTCTAAATTGGGAGGCTATTAACACCTCTCTAGGTGCATCCAATGCCTCCTGCGAATCATTGCCATCTAATGAACCTAGGCCCCCTCCCATCCCTTCTTCACCCTCTCCATGGGGTACGGCACGTTGCTCAAAAGCATTTAATAAATCTTAGACAGTTTGTGCGCCTTCATGCCTGTAAGCAGAAGTTTTGCCTCCATGTGGGAGAATTCGGGGATAGATTCCTCCAACTGTATATATGGGAGGAGTGCGTGGCGCATCTGTAGTAGCGAAAGAACTTTGTGCGGTAACAGAACTGTTTTTAATGACAATGTAGTCTTAACATCACCACAAATGTTTTTTCTCTTTCTGTCTAGTCTATCAGACATGGGGAGAGATATCATGCTAAAACTGCAAGATGCAAGAAGAGGCAGGGGTTGAATACCCTCTTTCCCCTTGGGTAGAAGGATACCAAATACAAAGATCTTGCCCTGGGCAACAAGAGACAAAAATAAAATCAACCTCCCGCCTTTGGGCAAAGCAGGAATGGTAAGTTATGAAAATGCCAACACATTCTTGAGCAAAGCAGGGGAAACGCACAAAACTCCAGGCCTCAACCAAGGTGTGTGTGGAGAAAACATTCAACCTCCCCTGCCCATATTAAGGCAGGTGCAGGGTTAATGACAGAAATGGGGCCCTACACTGTGCAAGGGTGGATGTTGCAAATGTGTTCTGCCCATTTAGTACGCCAGGATTTTTTCTTTCTGAACACCCGTTTTTGGACCTATACTGTGGGTGAGGCTCACTATCTGAGTCTCTCTCACTGTAATATTACGGTAAATTGGACTGCACATGTTTACCGCCAGTGTCCGCCTTACAAGATAAGGCCGCTGTGATGCAGCTAGGGTAAGGGGCACTGGGCTGGTTACACGTGAACACGTGTGCACATGTGCAGACTGCGCATGAGAGACTACAGTCATGCGTAGCAGCACACAGGTAACCTGCCTGTGGCAGTTATAAACTGCAAATTTGACCTGTCAAAATACCCCTTTTGACAGGCCTAAACCTCTCTTTTAAATATTAATGTCACCCAAATGTAGGCCTTATTGCCCATAAAGAGAGTGGGCTTATAGTTAAACAATTTTCACTGTAGCAAGGCTGGCAGCTGCCATTGGGCTATGTTGTTATATTTATTAAATGCAAAATTCAGATTGGTAGCAGCTAGAAAAATACTTATTCCACTCATTTTAATTGCAATGTTCATGCTTTATTCAGAATGCCGATCGATGGCGGCCAAACGGACTGTTAAAAATCTCGAGCATTGTCATAAATACGACTTATCGATACAGATAAGCGTATTGCTTCATCAATAACAATACTGGAGGATAATTCACTTCATCCAGTCAAAACTGAGTTCGTCAATTTGAGCCATATATGTAGGGGCTCATAATTATTCATACTCTAAGGGTCTTCAGTTTACACATGTACTTTTGGTCCTGAAGATGGTCTTCCTGATTGTTACAAGATAAGACCGGAACGTCGACAACTATAGCCCACTTTCTCTATAATTGTTATATAGGAGTTGATCATATGTTCAATGACAATTTCTTCAAATCTATGAAAGGGGTTTTTACGAAAATGACAATGAGATGAGAATATTTTAAAGACTAATTTTCTCATTCATTTTTCTATAAGTGAATTGTCTTTTGTACCCTCAAGTTATTTATTTATATAAATTTGTTTAGAAAAAGAATACACCCCTTGTCATATTTTGTTTTCTTTTACTTTAATGTGTTAGTCAATTTTTTTTCGATTTTGTCTTTTCGATTTTTTTCGAATTAAGTTCAGCAATTCATTTGATTGAGGCCACTGGTTTGGTTTCTCAGAACTATTTTGTTAGAAATCAAACAAAGTTGTATGTAAAAAAAATCCCTTGTGGGCACCTGCACCTGACATTAAGTCTTACCCAAGCCCTCAAGGGTAGATTGGGTTACCCAATTTCTGAGAAGATTTTTCGAAAGTAGGCCTATCACTCCCTTAGGTTTCTGGGGCCTTTTTGTGAGTGGCCAGCTGCCTGTGCTGGTTCTAGCTCTCCCACTGGGATATGTGTATTGGAGACAGACAGGAGATAAAGAGGCCTGGGTGTAGAGGGAAATGGGTGTTCCTGACATGATGTCTGGGGAGGAACCGTGCCCTGACCTGATTACACTTCAAATGACCCTTCCTCCAACATACAAGGAATACAACCTAGGAGAGAGGAAGAAAACTGACCAGAACCAGTTTTGGAGTTAGACAGAGGGGTGTCCTCCACCCACAGGCTGGCACTGAGCATAAAAATGGCATCCACAAAAACCTAAAAGAGAGCAAGACCCTAAACCTGGATGGTGGCAAAACCATGGAAAGATAGAAGTACAAAGCCTCTGATGGACTAAGAACTCTGTCTACAGCTAACCCGCAGGACAAGATGGGTCTCTTCAAAGTCAGAGACTCTGGCCCCCTTACAGCCCCTGAGGACTGGTTGGAGATAGACCTGGAATCCACTGCTACCCTGGTGCTCTGCAAGAACTCTAGGAGGCTATGGGGCCGGGGGAATGCAGGCAGAGGAGAAGGCTGGCACAGGGAGCTAGTAAAACCAGTTCCTCGGAAGGTGTGCCCCTTTAGATACCATGATGCAAACTGAAAATGCTTCTGGCAGCATTAATCTCCCTAACAGGAGTAAAATAAACCCAACATCATTAAAAAGACATTTAAAGATTTTCACTTTTGACCCCTCCTCCTAGACGCCTCTGGGAATTAGCTTGCGCTTAATAAATATTTTTCATTCATTCCTCGAAGCCAGAGCACATGGGGCTCTGATGCCTTTTTTATAAGTACCCCTGGGGTGGGCCAGTGCCTGGGTTTTGTCGCAGGTTTCACCAATTATTTATGTCCAGCGAAGGGGTTGTGCATTAGGCTACCTCCCCAGAGTCCTACAAGGCTTGGGGACCCCATCCCAGGGGCCGGACGACCAAGACCAAGACCGCGTCCTGGGACACTATTCCTGGGACCCAAGAGAGCTAAGGCAGCTCCTGCCACATGCAAGGGCTAGATCCGAAGGCTGATCCCACCTGGTGAGAGCAGGAGAAGCTTCTGCTAGCTCCCGCACCAATGTTGGAAGGAGGCCAGTGAGCACACCGGGCTGAGCGGGCTTCCCACACTGCTCCACTAAGATACAGGACTCTTGGTGTCTTGGGTGGGCAAGGGTACCCATTTAAAAAAAAACAAAAAGAAGAAGAAACTCAACATGAAGCTGCTTACCTGAGCCGTGACGCGGGATAACTCACTATTTGAATATTCCCTGTTCCTCTGAGAGTGCACCCTATAATGCCCTGCGGGGCTTACTTACATAACATTTTCCTTTTCTTCCTTGAGATGTCCCAAGGAGGGACAGGGGCACCACCAACGCAAAGTTTATGTGCTGCGGGGGCACCATGAAGTGGTACAAGTGAGGGGGGATACTGTCATTTTTGGGGGTCAGGATCCATTAGGAGGTCAAATGTGATCAGAATGTCACCAAAGGTATTTCCATCTACTGGATGCATATTTTTGTAAATGAATGCATTGTATTAAGTAGTGTGTTTGTGTTTGTAATAAATGTACTCTCCTTTTTCAAAGAAGAATCACTGACTGGACAAGAATTTATTAAGTGTTATTATTGCATGTCAGCAAATAACGATTTCTAGCTCACGCCACCTTCCTTGAGTAGGCCTTGGACTGCTCTGCTTCGCTACCCTGAGAGAGTGCTTGGAGGGGTACTTGGTTCCCGGTAAGGAGACAATTGTGGACATATTTCTTGTGCAGGTCTCACATCCTGCACAACTAATAACACTATTTCTTATAGTGGACAAAGTCCTCAGTTCCTCTTTTAATTATCTCACACAATTAAACATGCATGCATACTATTAGGCACTCGTGTATCCATTCAGTATCACCAATACCCTCAAACAAAATACCCAGACACCTTTCAGATGCCCACATGCACACCAGACACAAACTAAACCGCCATTACATGCTCACACACCTACTATCAAAGGTGCACACATTCAATATCATATGGCTCCACAACTAACATTATACCCCACACACACCATGGGACACCTATGTACAACATCAGACACCTAGGCACAGATTCTGACACTTCCTTACACACCATCGAACATTCACATACATACAACTTAAGACACAAACACATACATCACTCATTCACACACCAACCATCAGAGGTACCCACATCCACCATGAAACATCCCCTACCATCAAACACTTAACCACTAACAGGTGACCACAACAACACCCACCAATGCACACACACAAACACAGCCATGCCCATACGCTCACAATCAGTCTTCCATAAACACATCATCCAATACCCACTCACCTTAATCATATACAGTATAGGGTCTGATCTGGTTAAGGAGCGTGGGAAAGGGATCAAGATAAATACCTACATTGGAGGTAATGTGGTTTGTTATTTGGTGTAGTTGGGTGACCTCACAGAGTAATAAACTCTTAAATCCGTCTTGAAACCAGTCAGGTTCGTTTGTAAAACCTCAGCTCAACCCTGCATAGCTATTGCTTCAAACAGTCAGGCTTTAACAAAGGAACAAGTATTAAGATTATCAAAATGTGGTAAATGAAGGTTCAGTGTAGTCAGTAGTATAGGTGAAACAGGATAAGGTTTATTCTCAAGTTCGTAGTCTCAGGTTACAGGTATAAGACGGTGATAGGGAATCAAGAAGGCTCCACCGGGAGCAGCATTCTTGCTGCTCAGCCCACGCATTCCCACTGACACTCACTCAAACCATGCACACATCAGCATTCTATTACCTCACACTCACACTGGCTAAGCAGCAGGGGACATATAACTAAGGAGAGAATCCATAGCAAAGACATGAAGATACAACACAAAACAATCAAATAAGAAAAAAATACAACACAAAGGAAATCCGACACCAATTTATAAAAATGTATCTTAAAGTTATACATTTTAGACACCAAAACAAAATAAGTCCACCAGAGGGTTCCTGAGTTATAAATTATTAAGCAAATCGTAAAATCACTACGTTTTCACTCCAATCGCAAACAAGCACTGGCAACTATAGCAGTTAGGGGTTACTTTGAAAACTTTTGTAAAGTTGTGTTTGGTTACTACAGCCCCCTTTTGGGTGACCAGTTCTGGCAGGGAACAAGTCACAGGGGCCAGCAAGCCTTAGTAGAAGTGTTACCTTGCAATCAAAGCAGTCTCCAGTCCAGTTCCTGGCTCTATGGGCAAACCGCCATAGACATCAATGTAGTGGCCCGGTGCAATGGATACAGAATGCTGTGGATGCTGAACAGGTTGATGGGATCTTCCTGGGGCCACCTCAGTTCAACAACACAGTGGGGCGACTTTGGCCACAGAGGTCGAAGTCCAGGTGAAGTCCAGCCAAAAAGCAGTTGCCATTGGTCTACTGTTCTCCAGTTACGTAGAAACCAGAAACCAGTGCTTCCCTTTAACTGCGGCTAGTGTCCGACTTGGGCGATGACTCTTTCAGGTCCACCAGACCCAAGTACAACTGTTTGAGTATCGGGACTTGGTCTCCCAGGCTGCGCTTCAGCAATTGTTGAAGATCAAGCGATTGTGGCTACCAACTCAAAGCTGTAACAGGAAGTCAGCCAACTGACTCTTGAAATTTACCTCTTCTGTCTGGGGCTCGGGGACGACTTTCCTCGAGCAGGTCACCACAGGCATAGTGCTCTATTTTCTAGCACAAGGATCAGCAGGTGCAGTCCAGACTTTGGTGCAGCCTTTCTTTGCCCGGTCCAGGGAACAGCAGGGCAATCCTTCTTTGGATATGGTGATGACTAGCCAATGGGCAACAAGGTCCCCTGCCGCCCGATTTCCTGCAATGTGTTGCATCTGGCTATCCCAGAGTACAATATTCTGCCCACCCCCAAGATTGCAAAACCCTTCTCTCGGAATGTGGAGCAGCCCCTCTTGTGTGTGTCCACCATTTGTCTTTTAAAGGCGACTTCCCCTTTGAAGCTCACCTTTTGGGCTCACAGTCTGTTAGGGCTTCCTGCCATAGAGAGGTAACATCTCTTCCAATGGTAGGCCTCTATTATAGCAGAAGGCTGTCTTGCGGCCAAGAAATTGTAACTGGCCACATATTTACTGGTGCAAAAGAGTGGTAACTGTCTACAATTGCCTTTTAATCAAAAGTTACATTAAATTTGACTTGGGCAATTCTGTTGATACCATGGAGTACCAACTTTAGTAATCCCATTCAGAAGTTAGCACAGTTCAGTTGTAAGCATGTAACCGTTACTTGCCAAAGATGCTAATAGCCTTTACACAGTAAAAACAACAAATTGGGATTTTTTTCTCTGAGGACATAAAAACACGTCCTACCTTTTTATATAACTCACCCTCCCTTAGGGCGTGACAGACCTATGTTAGAGGTAACTTACATAAATTAAAAAGGAAGGTCTATACTTTGTCGTTAGTTGAAATAGCTCAGTGTTAGAAGTTTAAAACTGTTCTACCAGTATGCAGTGGCAGGCTTGGAGACATGTTATACTTTGTGACACTGGTGGTGGGACACTAAGTGCTGTAGTCCATGATGGACACTTTAACTTACAGGCCCTGGGTATCCCTGGTACCATATACTAAGGACTTATAAGTAATTTGACTTATGCCAATTGGGTATAAGCCAATTAAACATACAAATGTAAGGGTTGGAGCACTGTCACTGAGGTCTGATTAGCAGGCCTCAGTGCATTCTCAGAGTCACTACACCAGTACCTTATAGTCAAAAAATCAAGAAAAAAAGTAGGGATAAACCTGCAAAAAGCAATTTCCTCACACTACACATTAAGTACCACACTTGCCATAAATTCAACGAGGACTTGTGTTTTGCACACACAGGCTTTAATAAATGTGTATGTTCATATTGCTTGCTTATATGTTTACATATGTTACTCAGCACATTACATCAACATATAAATCCATATAATGATGTCAAACACACACACACATATATATATATATATATATATATATATATATATATATATATATATATATATATATATATACACACACATTACCTACTGGCGGTCGCCAGTAGGTAGTTATAGTTAGGACCTAGTTTCCATTGGAAAAGCGTTTTTTGTTTTCCCAATAACTTTGGCGCCGGATGACGAATCATCGTGAATTTTTCAAAACTAGTGGGGCGCACCGGTCAGCTCCTGTCTTTGAAGTTTTGGGGTGATTCGGCAAGCGGGGGCCGAGAAAAAAGGGGGGTCCCAAAACGTGTTTTCTCCATGTTAATTCCCATAGGAAACTTTAGACACGGCTACAGCCAAAACTGCTTAACGGAATTACACCAAATTTGGCAAAAAGGTAGTGCTTGGTTCAGAAAGCGCCCTTTTTTTTAAATGGTGTAAATCCGTTCAGTAGTTCCTGAGAAATTAAAAAAATAAAAGTTTCGATATCTATGGCCGTGGTGGATCCGCGCACCCTCCCGATCACGAGCTTCATGCTAATTGGCTGTCAACACTCCAAACCAGGAAGTGTTGGCAGCCATATTGTGCCTCGGTAACCGAGGCACAAGAAAACAGAAAAACTAAGGCGAAAAACAAGAAAAGGGGGCAGGGTAGAAACACCCTGACCCCCTAGGCCTGCTCAGGGGGTCCCACAAGGACCCCCAGGGCCCAAAAAAGCATTTAAAAAAAAAAAAAATTGCCCGATTTTGCGCTGGGTGCGCGAATCCGGCCGTGAAAATAAAAAAAAAACGAAGCGCGGACTCCCGTGCTTTGTTTAATTGAAGCCCCCGGGTGGGCCAGGTCCCGGGGGCAGTAAAAAAATGTGTGGGGGGGCCCCAATACCCCCCACACTGCCCCGGGGACCACCACCCCCCAGGGCTTTGAAACAATATTTGCGGTGGGCACACGGCCCCCCCCGCAGCCCCGGGGACCACCACCCCCCGGGGCCTGTTTTTTTATAGTTTGGGGGGCCTCTAATGCCCCCCCAAGCCCCGGGGACCGCCACCCCCGGGGCTTTCATCAATTATAATCGCGGGGGCACACTGCCCCCCCGCAGCCCCGGGGACCGCCACCCCCGGGGCTTCTTTTAAAAAAAAAATATATACCTGTGTGGGGGGGCTCGAGCCCCCCCACATGCCCCGGGGACCGCCACCTCCCCGGGGCACTAATATTTAAATTTGGGGGTCCGTAACGGACCCCCGAGCCCCGGGGACCACCACCCCCCGGGGCTTTGCATTATGTGGGAGGGGGGCCGCGCGGCCCCCCTCATGGAGCCAGTGATGGCCCTGGGGACCGCCACCCCCCAGGGCCGGCTCCTGCAGTGTCCCGGGGTGCCCACCCCCGGGACACTGCTGTTTGCAATGACAGGGCGGGAGCCGCGCGGCTCCCGCCCTGTCATTGCAAACTGTGGTTTGGGTTTTGAAAGCGAGAGCAGGAAACCTGCTCTCGCTTTCAAAAATCAAACCACATTGCTTTTCCACACGGGGAGCTGCATGTCAGCAGCTCCCCGTGTGGAAAAGCAATGCCGGCTCCCGCAGGAGGCGGGGAGCCGGCAGGGACCGTGGGGGCATTGGGGCTCCCCCCACGGTCCCCAAAGGAGAGGGCCAGCCCCGGGGGATGGGGTCCCCGGGGCTAGAAGTGGCCTGGGAGGGGGGCCATGCGGCCCCCCTCCACTGTGTATATATATATTTATTTTTTTTTAAAAGAGAGGCCAGGCCCCGGGGGATGGGGTCCCCGGGGCCATATTTGGCCTGAGGAGGGGGGCCACGCGGCCCCCCTCACACAAAAAAAGGATGGCCAGGCCCCAGGGGATGGGGTCCCCGGGGCCAGAAGTGGCCTGGGAGGGGGGCCACGTGGCCCCTCTCCCCCCCAAACAAATAAATAAAGGCGGGGCCCGGGGGATGGGGTCCCCGGGACCAATAGAGGCCTTAGGAGGGGGGCCATGCAGCCCCCCTTCCTATAAAAAAGAATATATTTGGCCATGCCCCGGGGGATGGGGGCCCCGGGGCCAGAATCGGCCACGGGAGGGGGGCCCACGCGGCCCCCCTCCCATTTACATTTTTTTATTTAAAAAAAAAGGGGGCCAGGCCCTGGGGGATGGGGTCCCCAGGGCACAAAAAAAAGGCAAGAGAAGGGGGGCCACACAGCCCCCCTTCTTGAAAAAAAAAAAAAAAAAGCTGGCATCGCGGCTAGGCCCTGCCCCCTCCCTGCAACACTCAGCAAACGCGCCCCCTGGCGCGTTTAAAGTCGGGGAATTAATTCCCCTTGAATACGGAGGGTCCCTGGGGGCCAACTAGCCCACCAGGAACCTCCAGTATGCGCCAGGGAGCTGCGTTGCAGAGAGGTGGTCCAGGCCACGCCCCTTTTTACACCTCTCTGCAACGCAGCTCTGTGGCGCTTACTGGAGGTACCTGGTGGGCTAGTTGGACCCCAGGGACCCTCAGGATTCAAGGGGACTTAATCCCCCAACTTAAAACGCGCCACGGGGCGCGCTTGCACAGTGGTGAAGGGAGGGGTGGGGCCTGAGGTGACATGTGTGCAAACACGCCCTGTGGCGCGTTTTAAGTTGGGAAATTAATTCCTCTTCAATCCTGAGGGTCCCTGGGGTCCAACTAGCCCACCACGTACCTCCAGTAAGTTCCACAGAGCTGCGTTGTAGAGTGATGTAAAAAGGGGCGTGGCCTGGGCCACCTCTCTGCAACGCAGCGCAGTGGCGCTTACTGGAGGTACCTGGTGGGCTAGTTGGCCCCCAGGGACCCTCAGGATTGAAGAGGAATTAATTCCCCAACTTAAAACGTGCCACAGGGCGTGTTTGCACACATGTCACCTCAGCCCGCCCCCTCCCTTCACCACTGTGCAAACGCGCCCCCAGGCGCGTTGTAAGTTGGGGAATTAATTCCCCTTGAATACTGAGGGTCCCTGGGGGCCAACTAGCCCACCAGGTGCTTCCAGTAAGTGCCACTGCGCTGCGTTGCAGAGAGGTGGTCCAGGCCACGCCCCTTTTTACACCTCTCTGCAACGTAGCTCTGTGGCGCTTACTGGAGGTACCTGGTAGGCTAGTTGGCCCCCAGGGACCCTCAGTATTGAAGGGGACTTTATCCCTCAACTTAAAACGCACCACGGGGCGCGTTTGCACAGTGGTGAAGGGAGTGGGTGGGGCCTGAGGTGCCCTGTGTGCAAACACGCCCTGTGGCGCGTTTAAAGTTGGGGAATTAATTCCCTTTCAATCCTGAGGGCCCCTGGGGGCCAACTAGCCCACCAGGTGCTTCCAGTAAGCGCCACTGCGCTGCGTTGCAGAGAGGTGGTCCAGGTCATGCCCCTTTTTACACCTCTCTGCAACGCAGCTCTGTGGCGCTTACTGGAGGTACCTGGTGAGCTAGTTGGACCCCAGGGACCCTCAGGATTCAAGGGGACTTAATCCCCCTACTTAAAATGCGCCACGGGGCGCATTTGCACAGTGGTGAAGGGAGGGGGCGGGGCCTGAGGTGACATGTGTGCAAACACGCCCTGTGGTGCGTTTTAAGTTGGGGAATAAATTCCTCTTCAATCCTGAGGATCCCTGGGGGCCAACAACCCCACCAGGTACCTCCAGTAAGCGCCACTGCGCTGCGTTGCAGAGAGGTGGGCCAGGCCACGCCCCTTTTTACACCTCTCTGTAACGCAGCTCTGTGGCGCTTACTGGAGGTACCTGGTTGGCTAGTTGGACCCCAGGGACCGTCAGGATTCAAGGGGACTTAATCTCCCAACTTAAAACGGCCACAGGGCGTGTTTGCACACATGTCACCTCAGGCCCCCCCCTCCCTTCACCACTGTGCAAACGCGCCCCGTAGCGCGTTTTAAGAGGTAGTTTTAATCCCCCTGCCCTATTATGTACTAGGGCCTTACAGAGGAGGTCATGCTAATCACAGGGGTACCCCAACGCATAGTATTCCCTAGTGTATGTAGGTGTTTTCACTGTATTCTAAGTGTCTTTTAGCATAGCACTGGCTCTAGGCCTGGTTAGTCAGAGTCAGTTACCACCAGTACCCGTCTGAAAAAGTTGTGGGCACAGGATGATTTTGGAACAAGGCCTCTTTCTGCTCCTCTGTTGGTTCTTTCTGCACATGTCTTGCTTCTTCCTGCACTTTTCTTCGTCTTTGTGGACTTCTGTTGCTTCTTTCTGCATTTCTTTTGCTTCTTTCTGTGCGTTTTTTCTTCTTTCTTCACATGTCCTACCTCTGTAGGCATAGTTAGAAACTAGCATTTGAAAAACCTTTGAAATTCACTGAAAAACCATAGGTTTTAGGAAAGTTATAGTTAGTTGGACATTTCACTCGTACAAAACCGTAGAAATTCCCCCGTTATAGTTAGTACAGCTAACTATAACTCGCGCCCCGCAATGCACTGCTGATGACGTCACATATTACATCACTCATGACATGGTCAGTGACATCACTGATGACATCACTGATGACATCATCCTGTGACTGTGTGTTTCTGTAAAGTTTAAATATGTTTAATATATATAGGGAAAGGCGTATTGAAGAATGAGTGGGTGTATAAGTGTCTGAATGGATGATTTAGTAGGTGTGTGAATGTCTCTATAAGTGAGTGGTTAAACGTATCTTACTGAATGCATGGGTTAGTGACTAAACTGTGTGAATGTCTGTATCTGTCTGTTGGTGTGTAAGCGGCTGCATGGGTTTGCGAACAGCTACATGAGTGTCTATATGGGTTATTGATTGGTTGTCTGAGTATCTGTATGGGTGCCTGAGTGTTTGTGTGGGTGGGGTGTGTGTGACTGTGTGCATAGATGTGTGAGTGGGTGATTCACTGGGTGCATGGTTTGAAGAGTGCATCTGTGATGGACTGTATGGGTGGGTGAGTGTGTGTATAGGTGTGTTGGTGAGTGAATGTATATCTCAGTGGTACATGTGTGAGTAATTACATATGTGAAAGGCAGTATATATGTGTGTTGGAGTATATAAATGACTATAAGTGAGTGTGTGATTGTGAGAGTGGCTGTATGGATGAGTGTGTGCTTGTATCAGTGATTGTATAAGAGCATAAGAACGTGCTAGTATTTGTATGAGTAATTGAGCTGGTGTGTGTATAACTGTATAGGTGAGTAAATGGCAGTGTGATTAATTATTTGCATGACTGACTAGGTGTGTGAGTACCTCTATGGATGAGTGGCGGTGTGTGAGTGTCTATATAGGTGTATGAGTGCATATGATAGTCCTGTACTGAGTGACCGTAAGTATGAGTGACTGTACGGGTGAGTGAGTGGATGTGTGTGTAAACCTAAGAATCAGTGAGTGGGTATGTAGTTATTGGTGATGGAGTGTCTATGGTTTTGAGAATGGCAGTCTGTAATTTAGAGTGGGTGTATCAAAGGTTATATTAGGGTTTGAGAAGATGCATCTAATTATCACATGGATGATGTCATCCGTGATGTCATCAGTGATGTCATTTGAGATGTCATCAGTGATGTCATCAGTGATGTCATTTGAGATGTCATCAGTGATGTCACCAGTGATGTCACTGACCATGTCATGAGTGATGTAATATGTGACGTCATCAGCAGTGCATTGCGGGGGCGCGAGTTATAGTTAGCTGTACTAACTATAACGGGGGAATTTCTATGGTTTTGTACGAGTGAAATGTCCAACTAACTATAACTTTCCCTAAAACCTATGGTTCTTTCAGTGAATTTCTAAGGTTTTTTAAATGCTAATTTCTAACTATAACGTGCCTGAAACCTATGGTTTTTTCAGTGAATATTATATATATATATAGCATTTGCCACACATAAAAAGAGTTATATTTGAACTCAAAATCAAAGATCAGAAAACAAAGTTTACTACTTTTAGGTATTCACAAACTACACGCTATGTTTCACAACTCCGCACTCCCAATATTTGTGCAGAGACTCCACAACCGGGGAGGAGGACTCTGCAAAACTAGGTATAGGGAGTGCAGAACTGCAAAACTCCACACGTAGTTTGTGAAAGCCTAAAAGTTATAAACTTACACAAAGTGTAAGTTTACTTTTGTGACTCAGACCCATAGTATCCAACGAAGTTAACACTGATTTTGTACTTACGTACACTTTTTCACAGTCAATGTAAGTCTGGATGACAGTTTTTGCCATTTTTGAGAAATTCTAATATTCATAGTACACAACGTATTGCTTTTCTGAAAGGTGAATATCCAGTGGTGATGTCAAACTTCTCAATAAGTGATACATGCCAAAACCTTTCGATCTCCTTCATGTGGGAAATGATGTTACAGCAAGGCCTTCCTTAGGGCAATTACCTTTTACAATGGGACACCACGGAGCTTTCTGTTGTGTTTCTGTTCTGAAAAGCTGATTCTTGTACTATGTACTTACCCTGTCCCTTTTTTTTTCTTTGGTTGTCGGTGGTCTGAGCCCTTTTCCCAGTCCTCTCCATGCTTGGCTCACTCTCTCCCCTCTATCGCTTTTCTCATTCTGGATGACAGCACTGTGCTATGATTATTGCACTGGATTTCTCTCAACGCTTCCATTTCCTGGGTTGGATTCATGGGGCAATTTACTTCCCCAATTTAATTACTATCTGGGGCACTACTGTGATCAAAGCCTCGCTCTGAAGACGTCACTGCTGTGCGGATCTTTCTAGGACTCCTGGGAACTCAAGCAGGTCCCAGAAATCGGGAGACAGACAATATATGGCCAAAAAAAGTGAAACAGGGCAGGATTTTCTTAACAGCTCAAGCTTGTAAAAGTATGTGGATGCTACTGCCGTTAGTAGGGGTAGAAGCAGATCAGAATCCAGCATAACCCACAGCTTTTTCTTAATATCCTGACTGGACTGGGCAGTCTACACATTTTGCATGCCAGAATGTTATAAGTCTGAGGTTCGAGCTGCCCCACCGCCACCCCAAATAGTTTGAGCCAGTGGCTGAACGTCCAATCTGGATTTCCAATAGGCATTGCCAAAATTGAGATCCTGTGTCAATCATATGCACATCCATGCAGAGACGAACCCGGGTGTCATCTGCATCCATGTAGAAATGGATAGCACTAAATCGTATGAGACAGGAAAATTTCTCAATATAAATGATGAAGGGAACAGAGACACGGCCTCTAGCGAGAGTACAGCAGGTGCCTTCATGATGGGGCTCAGCACTGCAGAAGGCCCACTGCCACCACCCCTACTGTTGCACAATGGCAGCACTTCCCTTATTGCGGAGGAGCGTCGCCCCCTGCCAGCACCTTCAAAAATGTAAAAAATAAAACGATAATAAACCAGTTTTATTATTGTTTTATTTTTCTTCTGCAGAGTCTTGGGGTCAGGCCAGGGTGGTGACAGGCTGGAGGGGGAGTAGGAGGCACTGCCTTCACTGCGCATGTGGGTTTGGCCAGCCGTCTGAGCTGCATTGCTGGGGTTGGAGAGAGCATGTACAGGCTCCCAGTATGTCCTGGAGCGCAAATCATCAGCACTCAGGCCAATCCTGAAGCTGCTCTTATTCATGTGAGCAGCTTCAGGATTGGCCACAGGGCAGACTGGGAGCCTGTGCCTGCCTGCAGCGGAGAGGAGCAGAACAGAGCGATGCTGGAGGGCGGCAGGTAAGTTCTTTTTTTTTCTCTGTCGTCACCCATTCCCCCACCTAGCCAACGCCCTCCCCTGCTCCGCCTCTTTTCCCAGACACGAGCCACTCCTGCTATCGCAATGATACCCTACCTAAATGTAGGTGGCATATATTTCTTGTTTGGATTAGGGTCATAGGCATTCTTACTACTCCATTGGAAGTAAAAGTGAGAAACAATCTAAACAATTAAATCACTTTGCATCTGATGGCCACTGAGGTTTATGGTATCCGAGTTATCTCTTAACCACTGTTACGTTTATTTTATAACATTCTCCTTGACATACAGCAACCAAATCTACCCACTGCACTGAGACCTCCTTTGTGCTTAATGACACTCAGAATGTGGGACAATTCATGAGACGTTCCATTACCTTGGAATCAGCCACTTCGGTCAAACCAAGCTCTTTGAGGATCTGGTCAATTCGTTCATCTTTCTCTTTTTGTCTAATGGATCTCGGAAGTCGGAGTGCTGCTGAGAACTGCAAATTTTCTCTCACTGTTAAGGTCCCCATCACTACATCATCCTGGGAAGAAAACAAAACGGAAACATGCTATTTTTGTACCGCTTTCATGAAGTTTCCCTTTTTTCCATCATGTGTGTATTTGTACCAAAGAGAAATCAAAAAAAGGTAAATGAACGATGACCTGCAGCATGTAGATGGCGTATAGATTTATATAATTTTTTTTATAACACATTTTGTTTAAACCATGGTAAATGGGCATCAAAGTCTGTTGATGTTCAACCCATTTATGTACATTTGTGCACTAATCTCCTACAGGACAACACAGGATAAAACAAGGCCACATTCAGCTGGAAAAAGTGTAGATCCAACCAGATTAGGCAGAATATAACAATCGCCAGGAGCACTGAGCACTTAAGCAAAATTAGTATGTGGAATCCTCAGGGCAAAGTATATGGGCTCCACTTTGAGCCTTTAGATAGAACTACAGTAACAACAAACCTCTTAGTTTGTAAATCAGACAACTGATTTTACAGTAACTCGCAAGATCATCTTAGATATACGGAAGGCACTAGGGACATGTTACAAGCATGACATGAAAGACTGCATGAATTGTGGGAGGGGAGGAGGGGGGCTGTCCCGCAACTGTAACGTTCTTCATTGAGTAATCCCTGATTGACAGTTAAAGGACAGTGAAGAAACAACTGAGGGTCAAGTAATCCCAACTTACTGGTTCTAGTGACTGGAAATACATCTGAAGTGACCTTGGCTCAGCAGAGACACAATGTCAGAAGGAATCATTTTAACAATTTAAACATATTGCCTAAAAGGGCAAGCTTGCATTAGAGCATGCCTTGGTGGCCAAAACAGTGTTCTTCACTAATACATAGAAAATAAAACATATTCTACAGTAGAATAACAAGGTACTATCTTACTAAAAGACCTCCCAATTATCTGTTAACTATAAGGAAATGTCATGAAATCCTAGTCCTCTTAGCAACCCTCTCGAAGAAACCATTCTATTGTATTCAAAGACACATGAAGCTCTTGCTAGTGTCCTATAATCAAACTGAAGTGATTGTATAAACTGAATGCTATAGCCATGGACAAAGACATTTCATTCTATTACTACGCTTATCAGAGTAACAGCCGTATACATAGAGAACTGTAAACCAGAGAGCTGTACGCTACCAAAATGCTGCATTTTGATTCTCTTCTAGTGGTCGATATCCACCCAAAAGATTCATAGCTAGTACTTGAGACAAGCCTCATTACAGTATCAACCACCATCACTTAATCCTTTCCTCCTAGCAGCTGCCTGCAAACATCAAGGAGTTCAAATAGAGGGCCAGAGGGCTAACCTAGCTCACAAAATGCCCCATGTGCTGGGAAATGTGCTAATGCAGCAGACGGCTTTACAATCATTCATTTTCATGTGCAGAAAGCTGAGTATGTGCATGAACAAGGTTCTCATCTCTGCTGCTACAAATTCCAAAAATAAATGAGTCCTCAACAACATTCCTTTACATGTGTTTGTATTATATATTTAAAGAATTTCAAGTCTATAAAACATGTGCAGTGCATATCTGCTTTCATTGTCTTGTAAGAAAGCTGCACCAGTGTTTTGTCTGCTATGCAGTGTTGGTTACTTTAAAATATTTTGTAATTAATTACCCTTGGGCGTAGTTGCTCATAAGGAAACAAAGAAACGTTCTTATACTCAATAAATGCATATTTTTACATCGGTTTTATCATGTCCTTATGCTTAACTTACTATAAAATGACACAGAAGACAATGCACATAAATACAGGGAGATGCAGCTTCTTACAAAAGGAAGTTCAGAAATGAAATATTTAAACAGAGGCTCAATCGGAGAAATTGGAAAAACCTACTCTACATGAAAGGCTATAAATTCAAGGGTTAAAAACCAGCTACATTCAGGAGTGCCTCACTTTTGTTTTGAATCAAAGAGTTAGGGTTCTAGTTGTTCACTAAAACACTGTTGGAGGCTGCAGTAAAACCCTGGGCAATCAAGTGACAGACGCCTGCTGCTGTTGGAGGTAGTTTTATGCAGCATGCAAGACTTATTTCATGAATGAGGAAGATGTGTGTCAATTTATAGATTTGTTGTCCTCATTTTACCTTCTGAAGCACTAACCATAATTTCCATGGGAAAATCATGAGGGAAAACCATTTTCTCTCAAAGATGGGTAGTTACATACCAGAAAAGGGAGAGAATGTTTCACAGGGCAAAATCCCCTTAGAACTCACTACAATTCCTAAAAGCAGTAAGACATCAGTTACAAATTATTCATATTTTCATTATAGTTTGTAATCACCCTTTCTATATACTTATTATTGTATCCCTCAAAACCAGGCATTTAACTGCAACGAATTTCAATAGTACAAAAATTACAGATTCTTATCACCCAAAAGAAAATACTTCTATGCTTCCACCCAGTGGCGTCACTAGGGTTGGTGTCACCCAGTGCGGTAACTCCCGAGTCCGGGGGTGCTGGGGTGCGGACCGCACCGGGGCGGGTGACACCATCACATGGGGTGACACCGTGAGCCTCTGCTTTAAATCGCTACATAAATCAGGAGGAACCCAACGGGTTCCTCCTGATTTATGTAGCGATTTAAAGCAGAGGCTCACGGTGTCACCCCATGTGATGGTGTCACCCGGTGCGGTCCGCACCCCCTTAGTGACGCCACTGCTTCCACCTAAATAGTAGCATGCAAAATCCAACATACAACAAACAATTTTGTGAATTACACCCCAAATTTTAAGGGTCTAAATTACAACAGCAATATTATTCAAGGGGGAGGATACTTACAGTTAGTTATTGACTGGGGTGGAGTAAGCCCCTCCCCAAACACGTCTAGTCAATAACTATCTTGGAGTACCTGCCACCTTCAACAGTCTTGCTTAAGTATTGGGCAAAACGTTAATGAAGACTGGCAAAGAGCGACTTACTTGTACAACATAGCCTGAGATGCATTTAAAGTTGGGGGGTTGAGGGGCTCCATCGATCAGTACGTCTCCTGAAAGCCCATGCGGATCTTTCCTTGCAGCTAAGACATCCAGCAATCTGGGATCAGAAGGCAGGATATTTAGCATTCACAATTAGTATCATACTTCAATGCAAAGAACACCGATTCAGTTCTTTGCAAACTTTCTAGTGTGTAAAACTTCATGTCTGGGCTTGGGAGTTACCCAAAGACTCAAACACTCCCATCTGTTTGTATTACAGAACATTTGCAAAGTTCCAATAAACACTGCGATTACATATTTTAAAATTATTGTACTATATGAAAAACATGAATAAATAACCGGTGTGGATAGTGAAGTGTTCAAAGATTTACTAATCACATGGTCTGGGTGAGTGGGTGCGTGTGTGTTTGTGTGTGTGATTTGCCTATGACTTTTGACCACAAGGACAGATTTGCACAAAATCTGGCAAATCACAACCTTAGTCAGCTACGCTCTGGAATATAGATCCAAACATGGGAAAAAGTTAAAGGGGATGGAGAAAAGTGTTTTCCGATTTTAGCTCCCTTATGAAATTTAACTCACACCTACAGCCTAAGAGATCTGATTGAGTAGGAAGTATTTTCTCCCGTCATCCCTTACGGAATCACAATTCCAAAGTGGGAAGGCCATGCGCAGCAGGAGTTGATTGCCCCTGGTGAATAGGACAGTGCCTGGCATGTGATTGAGATTTGAGTTGAGCAAAGTTTTCTATTTTTGATGGTCTTGCTCATGAACATTGGGTAAGTCATGGACCGGCAGTTGGAAAGTTCATGAGGATTTGGTGTGGGGTTCTTCATAAGTTGGATGATCTGGCATGTCCTGCGAGCCTCTGGGAAGATGTCTTGAGTGAGGGTGCACTGATGATGGTGAGTAGTGAGTCAGAGACTTTCTTCAGAGACGGCTTTGATGTTTTGGTATATTTGTATACAATAGGATCTTGTGCTGGTTTTCAAACTGGTGATAAGAGGGGCTTAATAGTGAAAGTATATGTGTTTGCAACGCACTCCTAAGTTAACTAAGTATGCTAGGCAATTTTTAGACAATACATATGTTCATCAAAAGCGTGCAACTGTAAACAAGGGTTCTGCCCCACCCTTAAACAAATGTGTAATCAAAAGGAAGAATCGGAAACATCCAATCCTAGTTACAGTGCACAGCAAAAGACCCCGAGGGTTCAAGCGCCAAACATAAACGGGTTTAACAAACTTACTATATTAAGGAAAGACTAGACTCTAACGTGATGTCGAAATATGTTGTATTTAGTACATTAGAAGAACACCTCATTTTTACAAGGCTGAATTTCAACGAAACATAAATAATGCAACCTCAGTGCAAAGTCTATAAGACGAAACCAAAGATTAACTTCATGGGATCATTACTGCATGATCTACAGAACACTTTGTTACAAAATAAGTTCACAAACACCCAATGCATTTCGGGTCGACATGCAACCCTTCTTCAGGGGTAATATGATGTGGCATGTATGTGTTATACATACAATCTATACATGAGATGAAAATGAATCAAGTCAGCCGCCTGCCGGAAAAACACAGAAAAAACATTTTTTACAATAAATACAGAAATAGGACAATCAGCATCTGAAAGAACAAATGCTGTTATAACGCCCATATGACTAACAAGCCAAGAACCATCCTACGTATTCACTGACATAACCAACTGCACTCACCTATATCCCACAGAATGATGAATTCAACTCCAAGCTTTATTGCGCATGTGAAGTTCTTGATTTGCGCTTTGTGATTTGCATGGTTTGATGTTAAGAACTCTGGCACAGCATCACATCTTATTGTTTTTTGAGCTTCACTTTGTATTGCTGTATTCATAGCAAAATGAGGTTTTTCAGCACTTTTTTAAATTTAGGCACGTTATTCATTTCATTAATGCTGATTGTCCTATTTCTGTATTTATTGTAAAAAATGTTTTTTCTGTGTTTTTCCGGCAGGCGGCTGACTTGATTCATTTTCATCTCATGTATAGATTGTATGTATAACACATACATGCCACATCATATTACCCCTGAAGAAGGGTTGCATGTCGACCCGAAATGCATTGGGTGTTTGTGAACTTATTTTGTAACAAAGTGTTCTGTAGATCATGCAGTAATGATCCCATGAAGTTAATCTTTGGTTTCGTCTTATAGACTTTGCACTGAGGTTGCATTATTTATGTTTCGTTGAAATTCAGCCTTGTAAAAATGAGGTGTTCTTCTAATGTACTAAATACAACATATTTCGACATCACGTTAGAGTCTAGTCTTTCCTTAATATAGTAAGTTTGTTAAACCCGTTTATGTTTGGCGCTTGAACCCCTCGGGGTCTTTTGCTGTGCACTGTAACTAGGATTGGATGTTTCCGATTCTTCCTTTTGATAAGAGGGGCTTGCCACATGTTTAGAGATAAAACAAAATCCAAAGCAACTAATTTGTCATTATTAACCAGGTAAGACACTTGAAAGAGCAAAAAAGGCATGCATGTGCCTTGCGAATAAAGAATATTAAAGTGATCCAAGAGAGAATATAATGGATATGAAACATATTTCATTAAAAAAACCTCAGTATTTACTCACACCCCTACGCTAAAGCTAGTACTGTCATAAAAATAGGAGAAATTAGCTTTCTTTAAGTTTAAACAACAGCTAATTTATTTTTATATCACCTTAGACTCCGTAGATTAGATCCTTTAAGGAATTTCTAGGACAGAATTTTTATACCAGGTAATATAGTTTGTGTGCCACTGTAGGATGCCTAGTGTACATTATAAATCGATCCTTATAGGCATCATTACACAATATAATATAAACTTTCTTAACACTGTCTACCTGGTGTTTCTCAATACATAAATCCCCTGCCAATCCCACGAGATCCAGTCATGCTGCTTTACTATGACCCTGGCATTTTTCAGCCTCTCTGCAATGGAAGCTTGAATCCAAGTTGAGCTGCCTGGGGGAGCACAGGCATATATTGATCCATCAAGTTTTCCCACACCAAGTACTTACATTGGTAAATTTGGAATTGGAATTCTTTCACCCAAGTTGCTTCCATCGGATTAACTGATTGAACAACTAAACAAGTCATGCATTTGGCAGGACTTCACATATTTATTTTCGGGACTCAATCTGCTAGAGAAAATATGACTTCTGAATTCTTTCAAGTCTGTCGAAGACAAAAAGATACCTAAAGATTGTAACACTGGTCTGATGACTACTATTTATCATTTTATCAGATTCCTATTCCATGTCTGCCAACATTAGGATGCTTCAAACTCGCACATCGTTGCTTACCATAAAATAGGATTTTCCTAGCTTAAAGGAAGACATAGTTATGGTCCTTTATATAAAAAAAATTCTCGGCTTCAGACAGAGGCGTTACAAGCTACAACCATCTGGATAGCTTTTCGATGTTGTAAAAAAGGTGCACAACATAGATCCAGAATGGCAGGATCCATGCAAATTCTTCTGTGCTGTAACTAAGTAAATGATTTACATTCAGGTTTCTTATATATAAATGTATCTATGTGGATAACTGGAAATTCTGTATGGGTTCAGCATTCCTAAACTGACATCGGACACCTCCACTGTAGATATTCAAATGTACAGTTTTGCAACCTGGTAGATTCATGTGCTACATAGGTGGAAAAGTCCCAGGGAATCTTTAAGTTCTTTAAAATGTATATACTCAATTAATGTCTATATCTGATATGGTCAAAGACAAGCAGTGAGATTAACTGTGTCATATATCTTATGAAGTTATTTGACTTTGTAAGGGTTTCAGTAGTTCCAGTTTTATATTAACTTCTTGAGGTGTACGGTTTGTTATTGCATTTTGAAACTTTGCTGATATGGATTAGTTAAGAAAGGCTAATGCATAATACTTCCAACTTTATGTATGTATTTATTCAATGCCTCTTGCATAGTAGAGCATAATTGAGGCAATAAGATATACTATGTAATATAAGAAGTGGAATTGCTAGCTTCTTGACAGGGTGACCTGTCAATATCTCCCTTCAGTGATGGAGTTTTACTTCACCATATTCGATCAACAACATGTACTGTTTTAATTGGGAAACATCCTGAACAACGACTCCGGAACAACGAGTTCCGGAGTCACGAAAGCGGAACTCCACCCTGCCCGAACAACGACTCAGCCTTAACCACGCATGTGCGTGGTTAAGGCTGATTCGGTCTAGTGTTCGGGCAGGGCGGAGTTCGGGGGAGCGTCACAGTGAAGTCGAAGTGGAACAGGTAAGAGGGGTTAATTTTTAGGGGATGGAGGGGTTTGGGGTTAGTTTTGAGGGGTTTAGGATAAGTTTTTGGGGGGATGGGTGATCGGGTTAGGGAGTAGAGATCGAATTAGGAGGTGTGGAAGATCGTAATAGATTTTAAGGGGAGGAAGTAGTTAATGAGGGGTTGAGTATGGTTTTAGGAGTTGGGGAGATCGAGATTATTTATAGGGTGGAGGGAATTAGTTTTAGGGGGTTGAGGTCGTTTTAGGGGATGGGGGTTTGGGATTAGTTTTGATGGCGCAATGTTTGATTATCTGGTGTGGGGGGATTAGAATAAAAGGGGTGGAGTACGTTTTAGGAGGTCCGGGTGATCAAGGAAGAGTTTAGATAGGACTATGAGTTTAGGAGGGGGTGATCG
Source organism: Calotriton arnoldi (assembly GCA_963921515.1). Taxonomy (NCBI): domain Eukaryota; kingdom Metazoa; phylum Chordata; class Amphibia; order Caudata; family Salamandridae; genus Calotriton; species Calotriton arnoldi. The sequence continues at coordinate 394,346 of CAWUFW010002175.1, read as the reverse complement.
TGATTATTATTAAGAGGGGAGAATTAGTAATAAGGGGGTTTAGTTAGTTTTGAGAGGGAAGGGGTTTGGGATTCGTTTTTATTGTTTGTTAAAAGGGTGTGGGGCGAAATGAATTTTAAGGGGCAGGAGGGTTTGGGGGGATCGGAGTAGCAGTAGAAAAGCATTTTTTAATGCGTGGTAAAAAAAGTTAGTGGTTTAGACGAGGTCGTGGTTGCGACCTCGTTGTTAGGGAAGTCGTGGTTGTGGAACTCGTTGTTCCAACATACAACCGTTTTAATTGGTTTAGCATTCATAGAAAGCATATTATTACAGTAAACATTTTCCGCCATGTGCAATTCATAAGTACATCACTGCCCTTGTCTAACGAGGCTTGTCTGATTACAAAGATATGTGAGATCTACTGTTTTTTAAAGACAATGTAAAAAAACCAGGGTTATTCGGACATTTTGGTAGTGTCTGAAAGTGAAAAACAACGTCAGCAAGAGAATGTCCCTTTTCTACATGTTGCAGCATGTTCCGAATTACATTTTTGTAAGATACTGGACACATTTAATTTACATGGCAAACAATATCTTTTGGTTCTCCCTAGCTGTGAAAAAATTAACAACATATTATTAATATATGAAGACTGCATGCTTCCTTACAGCTTTCCACGTTTTGAAATAGTTAACTGTATTGTATTGATGGAGCAAGGTCTCGTAAGAAAGAGACTTGCTCGGAGGCAATCCTCTCATCTAACTTATTAACGAATTACTAACTATGTCTCGTAAATAATAACACGCACCACAGAAACACGTGGGTTAGTGAAGCTTGCTTATGTGTGTACTAATATGAATAACAACGAAAATGGACTAATACCGCTTTAAAACGGGGAAACTGTTGTGCGCATGCGTCAACTGCATCTACGCAGTATGACGAGATTAATGCTTGGAGGGAAATTCTAGCGCATGTGCAGAAGGCATTAAAATGGAGTCTTGAAGACTCACGTGCATGGCATCTGCTTAGCCGAAATGAAACACGCTATTTTACTAATGCTAATGCGGGGAAAGTATTAATAAGTAAGAGGGATTAGAGTAGAGATGGGTGGTATACAGTGTGATCATTTATTTGTGAAATTAATATTTGTTCTTTTGACTTTATTATTAGTGCGCATTTGGGCCTTTCACGTTTAGCCGATTTGAGCTGAGTGATTCAAGTCTGCGCATGCCCACAAGAAGTTAACCCGGAAGGATGACAGAGGTTTTGAATACAATCCAAGGACGAGAATGATGTGCCCTGAGAACGGAGGGTGAAAAGTTCAGCAGAGAAGACTCTTACTCATGCTTTTTTATAAATTGTTGCAAATAAAGTTTGGACATGTATGGCAACGAAAGAAATGAATAAAGTTTAAGGGGATGGTTTTGCGAACAATGGTTCAATGAAATAAAGTAATATGTAAGCATGGTGTGATGATCATCCCCCTTGCCTGACCAATTAGATTTCGTATTTTTACGATATTGAAACTTTAGTGGGTGGTACATGATGAACGAAAGGTATAATTGAGGTAGCTTTAGTTAGTTAGTTAAGCAGAGCTCGGGATGCTGTCGGTGCTGTGGGAGGTGCTGATGCTGGGAGAGATGCTGTGAGATGCTGATGAAGAAAACGAATGCAGAACCTTCTATCCTAATTTAATTGGGTTAGATAAGAAGATCGCGGAAGAATCTCGAGGAGGAAGAGAGTGTCAGAGAGGGGTGCGACGCAGTCGTCGGTATTTAGAGAGGTCAACTATCCTGTCCTGAATCCTGTCCTGAAGTCTTTGTCTCCTGATCTATCCCGGGGGACCCTTACCAGCCCTTTGGCCAGGGGGACTTGGTCTTCACACCATCCTTGGTAATTATAATTTCATGTCAGTTTGTAGATGTTCTTTTCTCTCTGTCCTCTCCTTTTCTGTGCATTTGTCATTGTACGAGTCCGAAATATATGCTTGATGTTTTAATTAATTGAATTATTCTTTCCTAAATGATTGTGAATACACTGTAATTTTGAGACGGTTCACATGCATTTAATTTAGATAAAGATTTTAAAACTTCCCGAGTCTGTGGTTATTTACTTTAATTAAAGAATAGTTAAGGGATATGTTCATTATCACCATCAATTAGTTCAACTAATGGTCCATCGAACTTTTTGATCAGTGAAAGGTTAGTTAGGAATGTTAAATAACTAATCTTGAGAAATATGAAATTATAAACTAAACCCCAACGGTCTACTCGATTCTGTGTGTTTATGTGCCCAGGTGAGTAAATGGTAGTGGAGTATCTGTTGTTAGCATACCGCTGGATCAGTTTTCTGGTAGCAGAGTTATGGTTATTATTGACTAGTTTGGTGATAAGTATAGATTATTGATTATTGATTTATGTTTTAACAAAAGAGTTAGCGTCTTGTTTTATGTTGTCCAGAATCCCGGGAAAATGAATAGCGGGTGGTGACAGAAGCCATACTGCAGTGAGGTTACTCGTCTGTTGGAATAACACTGAGAAGCTACGCAGGGCTGGCAGTATTAAACTAGGGAATATTTCGTATAAAAGTAGAGTGCGAATGATAGCAAAAGGGGTTTGCTGGTGAAACTTTGGTCTCATTTCCCAATACGGGTGACACTGGAGAAGTAACAGGTTCTCCTGAGCTTGAATGAAGAGTAAACAGGGGTTTTACTCGCAGTAGCTGAAACTTAAGAATAAGTTGAAATCTATCCTTTGTCTAGTGGAACAGACAGAGTAGCGAATGTTTTTATGTTGTTATTAACAAAGAATTTAATGAAAAGTATTAAGAAATAAGTTTTCGTATTACCTTGTGAATGGAGGGTCAGTCGCCGGAGTTGTACTGACGTCACAGAGAGCCGCGCTGGGATTGGTAGAAAACAGCGGGCGTGTGACAGAAGCAGATTGTAAAGGAGGGGTCAGTAGTAAGGAGTAATACTGACATCACAAAAGGCTGCGCTAGCATTGGTCAGACCGAGAGCGTGAGCCTGAGTCTGATTGGTTAAGAGATAGAAATCGCGCTAGGATTGGTCGAGAAAAGAGTTGTATGTGGAGTCCTGATTTGACTGCGGTTGTGAGTCGTGCTGACATAGGACGCGACGTAGGTAATAGAGCTAGAAGATATACGCAAGACTCTTTCATATATCGGACATCTGAAATGTTCTGAAGACCAAAGAAAATGACGTTAATGAAGAAAATTAAAAATTTCTTTAAGAAAGATAAACCTGTAATGACTAGAGAGGGAATTCCTATTCCACCACCCAAAACACCAGCTTCCTTTATGATGATGGAAAAGGGATATCACACGTGTGTATGGTTGGAAAATTGGGTAGAGTATACTAAAGGTGATGGAGTTTTGGCTTTTCCGGAGCATGGTACTTTCAATTTAAAGATACTTCAGAATTTGAGAGATCGAATGAATATGTTAGAACCAAATCCTAGAATGACCCAGTATGAAGCTTTGGAAGAATGGGAAATTGAGGCATTTGAACGTGAAAAATTCAGGAGTGGTCGGAGGTTTAGTGGATTTTTGCCTAGATATCCGTTTGAGTCAAGTTGAGATCAGATGAAGCGTTGGAGAAGAGCTGTAGTGACCGAGGGTTTATATCCAGTAATAATGGCAGAAGAACAGTTAGGAGGAAAGTGTAAGGAGAAAACGAAACACATGAATACAACAGGATATGGTGACTCAGATGATGAGCTATTAGAGGATATTTTGATTAAAAACCATCCACCGTATCAAGAAGCCCCTAGTAAGGTTACCCCAAGGGCACCAGTGATAGGAATGCCTTTGACCCCACAAATTTTACATTATACGTCATTTAATAGGGTGTTGCAGGATAATGAGAGAGATGTTTTGAATAAAACAAGAGAAGAATTAATTCACAAAGTAAGTCAGTTGAATTTAAATGCTGAGGCTTTGACAGTACCAGTGACCATTGGTCCGGTAATCCCATTGTATGGAGATAAAAAGACTTGCCAGAAACCACAAACTGTGACAATTCCATTAAACAGTCCCAGAAAAGAAGTAATAATTGCAGATGATCAGGTCAGTGAAAGTGAATCAGTTATTTCATTAATGGATCTCCCGAATGTAGAACCTTTAACTGAAACTCCGAAAAGAGTTACGCCTACAAATTTGAGAGAGAAGAGATCTTTGGTTCCTATAGGAACTGGAGGTGGAGTAGTTACCCCTGAAGATATAGAGAGATGGGCACAGGAAATAGATAATCGAAACCCACAACCAAAGATTTTAGATATCAGCAGATTGAAAGTGGAATTCGAAGAAATGATAACTGGAAATGTGAGCATAGAAAGACTGAGCGTTTATAATGATGAGGAGTTGCTATTTTTATGTAAGAGTATAACAAGAAGAGCAAGAGTATTTCATGAGAAATTAACAGAAGTCGCTTTAGAGATTGGAATAGATATAGGGAAATCGAAATTGTTGCAAAAACCATATCAAGTGGATTTTACTGACAAAGATTTAGAAAATGTTAATGCTTCTGGAAAGAGACTACAGATAAAGGAGTTGATGAATATTTTGAGGAAATGGGGAGACATTGATAAATGGAGAATAAGGTGGATAAGAAAGAAGAGATGCAAGCAAGAGAAGCAGCAGCTGCATTCCCAGTAAGAGAATCAGAAAAAGTTGAGAAAATTTGCCCAATGAGAGAAGTTCCTGGTGGTGGATATGTTCATGTTCCTTGGAGTAGACAGGATATTTTATCATTTACAAATGATTTCCCCAGATTGAGAGAAAAACCAGTTGAATGGTATAAACAAGTGGAAAGATTTGTAAAGGTTTCAAAAGCTCTATTGAAAGACCTGGATGGTTTATTTGACATTGTGGTACCTGCTGATTTATGGACAGAGTGTAAGATCACAATTGATTGGCCAAGTGAGGAGTATGCTAGAGATTCGAAGACAGGAGCACCCTCAGAGGAGGTGATGAAGAAATATCACCAAGTGATTACTTTCTTGAAAGGTAAAATCCCTCCTAAAGAAACAGATTGGGTAAAGATAGATAGAACAACTCAAGAGCCAAATGAATCCGTACATACATATTATGAATGGTTGCTAAAGGTGTTTAAGCAGTATAGTGGATTTGAGAACATTGGTGATAAGGACATGGGACATTTTGTGTATCGGTTTGTTTATGGTTTGAAACCGGAGATTAGTCAGATGATTCAGCAGCACATGTTGTGCTGGCAAAGCAAGACAGTTGATGAAATTTTGAAATATGCAAAATATTGCGGAGATGACATTGAGGCGAGGCGTAGAAAGTTAAAGGAGAAAATGATGTGGGCACAGGTAAAATTAGCAGAACAGCAGGAGAATAAATCAAATACCCAAACTGATAATCAAGTGAAAGAGCAGAGTCAGAATGATCAAGTGGCGAATGGTAGCAAATTCAGAGGACGAATGAATAGAGAAGAGGCGAAGAAGAAGTTTCCTTGTCATGCGTGCGGAAAGCTTGGACATTGGAAGAATGAGTGTAAGAGTATTCAGAATAATAATGGGCCAAACCAAAATGTAATCCCACAGATGCAGAATGAAGTACTTATGAATCAGCAGCAGCAGGTAGTTACTCCACAATATCAGGTGCCACCAGCTCCTATGCCAAACTTTGTGACCGTTCAAAAGTACAGTGCGAACACCGGATTTCACGGAGAAAGTGGTAAGAATAATAGAGTGGTTATACAATATTTGTTACAGAATGATGAAGAAAATTCGGACTGCGTGCAATGACGGTGCCTGAGGGGGGAGGAAGAGGAGTGCGTGCTAGGCGCATCCTTGCCGGTAGATCAGTCAGGTCCATTTGTTGATGGGAAAGTGGAAGGTAAAGACATCACTTTTCTATTGGATACTGGTGCTACCCGGTCTACTGTGAGAACAGCAGACATCCCAAACCTAACCCTCTCGGGAGAGACCATCCAAGTTGTAGGAGTGTCAAATCAACAGATTAGAACCCCAATCACAAAGCCAATGGAGGTGCACATTGGAAACTTTAAAGAAATGCATCGGTTTGTGGTTTGTGACTCCAGTCCAGTAAATCTGTTGGGAAGAGATCTACTGTGCAAAATGAATTGCACGATCTACTGTACACCAGATGGTGTCGCTTTCCAAACCCCTGATGAAGACGTTATATACAAAATGATGCTAGCCAAGGAAGGTACAGAAGTAGATGGGATGTTTTCATTAGTGACTGAAGGTGATCTGCCAGAAGAGTTGAGAAACACAGTTAATCCGGAAGTGTGGGATTTTACAGGAAAGGATATTGGGCTAATGGCGAATGTAGATCCAGTTAAAGTGACGGTAAAAGAAGGTGCAGTTTATCCAAATACACGACAATACAAAATGAGTCCAGAAGTAAAAGCAGGAATTGCTCCAGAAATTAATCGAATGATTAATCAAGGCATTTTAAAAGAAATAATGTGTAGTCCTTGTAATTCGCCAATAATGGGACTTAAAATGCCTAGCGGAAAATACAGAATAGTGCAAGATCTAAGAAAGATTAACAAAATTGTAGTGCCTTGTTGCCCAATAGTGCCAAATCCAGCAGTGATCCTTTATCAGATACCCTGGAATGCTGGTTGGTTTACAGTAATTGTTTTATGCCAAGCATTCTTTTCTATTCCATTGCACCTAGATAGCCAGTATCTTTTCGCCTTTAGGTTTGAGGACCGTATTTTGGCATGGTGCCGAGTTCCTCAAGGGTACACAGAAAGTCCCTCAATTTTCAATCAAATACTGAAAAAGTGTTTGGAGTCATTAGTCATGCCCAAGAAATCAGTTCTGGTTCAGTACATTGATAACCTATTGGTGGCATCAAAAACACGAGAAGATTGTGTCACTGATACAATTGCATTACTGAACCATTTGGCCGAAGGAGGACACAAAGTGTCTCCAGAAAAATTGCAATTCTGTCAACAAGAAGTTAAATATTTAGGGCATAAAATAGAAAGAGGAGTTAGAAAAGTGACACCGGAAAGAATAAAAATAATCAAAGAGATGCAGCTACCTCAGACACAAAGGGAAATGAGAATGTTTCTGGGAGTGGTTGGATATTGTAGGCAGTGGATTAATGGTTTCTCCATGCTAGCAAAGCCATTGATACAATTGACCCGGAAAAGAGCGAAAGACCCAATTGATTGGAATGATGAATGTTTGGAAGCTTTTGTAAAATTATGAAATTGTCTGTGTGAGGCCCCTGCCTTAGGCATGCCTGATTATTCAAAAGAATTTCCGTTGTTTTGGTGTGAGAGAGAAAATTGTGCACTTTCAGTTTTAACACAGAGACATGGACTGAGCCGACGTCCAGTGGCGTATTTTTCTGCCACCTTGGATCCAGTGACTTCAGCTTTACCTGGCTGCTTAAAAGCAGTAGCTGCTACTTGTATGAGTCTGGAGCAAAGTGAGTCAATAGTGATGGGACATTCTGTAAAAGTTTACGTTCCACACTCAGTTGAAATTCTTTTGACAAGAACAAGAACGCAACATCTCACTCCTAGTCGGCTGACTAAGTATGAAAGAGTGATCTTGGGAGCAGAAAATGTGACAGTGATAAGATGTACGATCATGATCCATATAATGAAGAAGTGAAAGATGAAATTGATCATGATTGTCTGGATGTGACTGAATTGTGCACTAAGCCCCGCCCTCATATAAGAGAAACACCATTGAAAGAAGCTGATCACTAATTATTTGTGGATGGGTCTTGCTTAAGACCTGAAGGAGAAGGGTTAAGTGCTGCATATGCTGTATGTAAAATAACGGGGGTGGTTGAAGCATCCTGTTTACCGGGAGTCAAATCTGCACAAGTAGCCGAATTGGTGGCCTTAACAAAGGCATGCAAAAAGGGGAAAAATTGGAGAATAACCATATTTACGGACAGTCAATATGGTTTTGGGGTTGTGCATGATTTTGGCCAACTCTGGATGCAAAGGGGATTCATGACTTCTTCAGGATCTCCTATCAGAAACAGTAAAAATGTAAAGGATTTATTGGAAGCATTACAATTGCCAAAAGAAGTAGCAGTTGTTAAATGTGCTGCACATCAGTCAGGAAATGACTATGTGGTGGCTGGTAACAGATACGCTGACCAAATTGCTCGATACTATGCAAGAAATACAATGTCAATTAACAGGAAAATTGAAACGGGTGAAACCAGCTGCCAACTTATGTTTTTCTCAGTTCCAGAAACATGGGATGAGGTCAGACAGTTGCAGGAAGAAGTTGAGGAAAAAGAAAAAGAAATCTGGATAAAATCAGCTTGTACAAAAAGAGCAGAAGATGAAGTGTGTGTGTACTTAGATGGCAGACCAGTCATGCCAGATTGTCTGCTCTCTCAAATGGCAAGAGTATACCATGGGACAACTCACATAGGCAGGGATTCAATGATCAGATTATTTAGACAAAGTTGGTATAATCCAAAGTTTAGGGTAGTCGCAGAAAGCCTTTGCCAAAAATGTTTAATCTGTCAGCAGCAATATCCAGGCAGGAAGACAGTGGTCAGTTGGGGAAAGATTGGAAAGGCAGAAGGACCCTTCACCAGATTGCAGTTAAATTTCATTGAGTTGCCTCCTTGCAATGGATTGAAATATGTACTTGTCATAGTGTGCCTATTCTCAAGATGGGTAGAGGCATACCCTACTAGAAGAAATGACAGTCTTACTGTAGCTAAACTACTATTGAAGGAGTTGATACCTCGATTTGGTTTTCCAGTCACTTTGGAATCAGATAGAGGACCTCATTTTAATAATGAGATAATTCGATTAATCTGTGCTGCATTTAACATTGAACAAAAACTGCACTGTGCTTATCGTCCAGATGCTTCTGGAATAGTTGAACAGCTAAATGGCACAATCAAGTCAAGATTAGGGAAAGTGTGTGCATCCACAATGCTGAAATGGCCAGATGCATTACCTCTTGTACTGATGGGTCTCAGAAGTATTCCTGACAGAAAGACAGGAATGAGTCCTCATGAGATACTCATGGGAAGGGCAATGAGACAAGCATTTATTCCTGGAAATAAATTAATGAATATAACTGATGATCTGGTATTGGACTATTGCAAAGGATTGGCTGAAATGGTGTGTTCTGTCTCTCACCAGGTTGGAGAAGACGCAGTTGAAAGACAGCCAGACCAAGCACATGATTTGAATCCTGGAGATTGGGTGTTAGTGAAGAAACATGCAAGGAAATCGTGCCTAGCAACCAGGTGGGATAAACCACGTCAAGTCATACTAGTCACTACCACAGCGGTGAAGTGTGCAGGTTTACCCAATTGGATTCATGCTAGCCATACCAGAAGAGTACCGAGCCCATCTGAACAACAAGAGCAGCCACTGACTGAGCAGGCTGAAACGTCAGGAGTTGAAAACTGTGAAGTTGAAGAATCTAGAGTGATAGATTCTGAAAGACAACGATATGACAAACAGCCAAGTACAAGTCAGGAAGAGTGGATACCAATAATTGAAATACCTGATGATACTGTTGAAACAAGAAGAATAACTAAATTGAAGAGACAGGAAGGTAGAGAGGAGAAGACAGGGGAAGAAGAACACACTCAGGTAGAAATAAACAAAGACACTGAGGAACCTGAGCAGGGAAAGACAGATCTAGAAGAACAAGTTCAGGCAGAAGAAGAACAAATTGAAATAAGACCTGAACAGGATCAGGTAGAACTAGAAGAACAAGTTCAGGCAGAAGAAGAACAAATTATAATAAGACCTGAACAGGTACAAGTAGAGGAAGGTCCAAACAAAGAGAATAGAGAACAAGGACAGATTGTGCCTAGATTAAGTGAAAATAAAAGAACTTTAGAAAGAGACAGAGAAGGTGAAAGTGCAGTTCAGGTCAAAAGAGTTAGAAAAGGAGACAATTGGCCAGAAGGAGTGAAGAAATTGAGGTATTACCTAAGAAAATCAGAAAAGAAACCAGAGCAAGTGAATGAAGTTACGAGTCAGACGCAATCTAAACAAACCTTAATAAAAGTTACCCGAAGAAGCCCAAGATTGAGAAATCTGAACAGAAAATACAAGGCCCCTGAGTGGACCTACGTCATACTAAAAGAATTTGAAAATTTAGATTTAAGCGAAGAATCAGAAAGAGTTCATGTTGCACAGATTGATGAAAGCAAATTAAGACCTCCTTAAAATAAAAGAATAATTAAACAGACAAAGAAAGAAAAAGAGAAAAGACATTTTCTCAGATTAAAATGGCAGAAGTTGAAGACACTGGAAGACCAAAACGAAATTTGAAAAGAAAATGTTTAAGATTTTGCTTATGCAGTATTTCATTAGTAGTATTAATATGGTTATTTTTAAAAATAGGAGTACCTTTGTTGATGGAAATAAGTAACGAAAATAATACGATTATTAAGGGGAAAGTAGATGGAATAAAAGAAACTAGAATAGAAATAGGGGTAGAAGATGAAACAAATTATCATAATGAATCAAACAATGATTCGTCTTTAAATGTGTTTACTAAATTGTTATTTCAGTACGTTAATACAATGGAGATTAGTAATTGTTATGTTTGTATGAAGTTACCCTCATCAGTGTCAGAAGGGGTGACGTATCACCATATACCTCTAACATATGGTGTATCATGTAGTGTTTTATCAAGTTTATTTTATGCAACAGGGAGACTTCAATATTTTTATTCAAATCTAGATGTAGTGTTTTCAGAATTGCCTATTAGAAAGAATATGAATCCAGTAGCTAGTAGTAGAAATGCACAGTTTATGGGTGAATTCTTTTTAACAATGAGTTCAATAGATATAGCTCAGGCACACAAGAATAACTTGACTTGTACATTACGTGAAGAAGAAAAAGAGTTTTTGAATTTAGTAGAAGAAAGGAGACAGGATTTAATAAAGAAAGCTGCTGAACAGAAAACCCATGTACCTCCATGGACTGAGAAAGAGGGAATTTATGCAAAGGGCGAAGCTCATGCTGCGATGTCCCTAGACTTTGTGAAAAAGGGAAAATTCTGCCTCCATAGATTAAAGACAGATTACAATAACATTTTCATTGGTTCCAGTGAATGTGAACACAACTTCCTAATTCTAGGAGGGTGGGGACTGAAAGGGGGAACTGATCCTGTATTTCCATGAATCTATTATGTTTGTGGGAACAATGCCTATTATAGGTTACTTGCAAGATGGTACGGGAGCTGTTATTTTGGAATAGTTTTTCCAAAAATCTACCATGTGGACAGAATCAATGGAATCAATGGAAAATCTAATGGACTAACACGAAGATGAAGAGCTAGTTTTTCTGAAATAGTAGGTGATATATTTAGTGCATTGATACCCTCAGTTGGAGTCATTCTAAATTCGCGGAAAATTTGATAATTATCAACCATAGTTGATCGTCTTTTTACAGATACTGCATGAGGATTCCTAAGGATTAACACAGAGATGGTTGCAATAAGGTCAATGGTTTTACAAAATCGTCTTGCTCTTGATATTCTATTGGCAAAAGAGGGTGGAGTCTGCAGTATGTTGAAAATTCAACATTGTTGCACTTATATTCCGGACAAAAGCAAGGAAATTAAGGGGTATATTGGAAATATTACAAGAATACATAATGACTTGACCCAACTGGAGGTTGACAGTGTATGGGGAAAAGTAACAAAGAGTATAACATCAATAGGGAATTGGTTTACTGATTTTGGGAAGAGTTTTCTAGGTCAAATAATATTGCCAGTAGTTATAATAATGACAATCGTTATAATAGTAATAATTATATGTAAATGTTACCGAAGTAAGGGAACGAGAAGGATACATGTAGAAAGGGAAGGAAAAGGAAAGAAATGAAAGAGAGAATATGAAGAAATTCAGCTAGAAGAAATGAAAGGAAAACTGTACAAAAAGATGAAAGATTTGGAAGGGAAAGAAGTAAAAGATGACAAAGAAAGAAGAAGGAGAAACTGAGATGTGCTAAAGTTGGCATCTGGGAAGGGATGGGTAATTTTGTGATGGCTCAAAATGCCATCAGAGAGGGGATTGATGGAGCAAGGTCTCGTAAGAAAGAGACTTGCTCGGAGGCAATCCTCTCGTCTAACTTATTAACGAATTACTAACTATGTCTCGTAAATAATAACACACACCACAGAAACACGTGGGTTAGTGAAGCTTGCTTATGTGTGTACTAATATGAATAACAACGAAAACGGACTAATACCGATTTAAAACAGGGAAACTGTTGTGCGCATGCGTCAACTGCATCTACGCAGTATGACGAGATTAATGCTTGGAGGGAAATTCTAGCGCATGTGCAGAAGGCATTAAAATGGAGTCTTGAAGACTCACGTGCATGGCATCTGCTTAGCCGAAATGAAACACGCTATTTTACTAATGCGGGGAAAGTATTAATAAGTAAGAGGGATTAGAGTAGAGATGGGTGGTATACAGTGTGATCATTTATTTGTGAAATTAATATTTGTTCTTTTGACTTTATTATTAGTGCGCATTTGGGCCTTTCACGTTTAGCCGATTTTAGCTGAGTGATTCAAGTCTGCGCATGCCCACAAGAAGTTAACCCGGAAGGATGACAGAGGTTTTGAATACAATCCAAGGACGAGAATGATGTGCCCTGAGAACGGAGGGTGAAAAGTTCAGCAGAGAAGACTCTTATTCATGCTTTTTTATAAATTGTTGCAAATAAAGTTTGGACATGTATGGCAACGAAAGAAATGAATAAAGTTTAAGGGGATGGTTTTGCGAACAATGGTTCAATGAAATAAAGTAATATGTAAGCATGGTGTGATGATCATCCCCCTTGCCTGACCAATTAGATTTCGTATGTTTACGATATTGAAACTTTAGTGGGTGGTACATGATGAACGAAAGGTATAATTGAGGTAGCTTTAGTTAGTTAGTTAAGCAGAGCTCGGGATGCTGTCGGTGCTGTGGGAGGTGCTGATGCTGGGAGAGACGCTGTGAGATGCTGATGAAGAAAACGAATGCAGAACCTTCTATCCTAATTTAATTGGGTTAGATAAGAAGATCGCGGAAGAATCTCGAGGAGGAAGAGAGTGTCAGAGAGGGGTGCGACGCAGTCGTCAGTATTTAGAGAGGTCAACTATCCTGTCCTGAATCCTGTCCTGAAGTCTTTGTCTCCTGATCTATCCCGGGGGACCCTTACCAGCCCTTTGGCCAGGGGGCTTGGTCTTCACACCATCCTTGGTAATTATAATTTCATGTCAGTTTGTAGATGTTCTTTTCTCTCTGTCCTCTCCTTTTCTGTGCATTTGTCATTATATGAGTCCGAAATATATGCTTGATGTTTTAATTAATTGAATTATTCTTTCCTAAATGATGGTGAATGCACTGAAATTTTGAGACGGTTCACATGCATTTAATTTAGATAAAGATTTTAAAACTTCCAGAGTCTGTGGTTATTTACTTTAATTAAAGAATAGTTAAGGGATATGTTCATTATCACCATCAATTAGTTCAACTAATGGTCCATCGACCAGAGGAAAGAACTTTTTGATCAGTGAAAGGCTAGTTAGGAATGTTAAATAACTAATCTTGAGAAATATTAAATTATAAACTAAACCCCAGCGGTCTACTCGATTCTGTGTGATTATGGGCCCAGGTGAGTATATGGTAGTGGAGTATCTGTTGTTAGTATACCGCTGGATCAGTATGAGTGGGCCACAGTAATGGCAAATACACATACTATCCATGATAACAGACTTTTATATTTCACCAATGTGCCCATGTGCATCTCTGCTTATTGTTATTTGCGGTGTGTGGGACCTTCAGCCACTTCTGCCTTTTCACCCAAGAGAACTTTACATTCTGTACTGTTTTTATGATTCTATGTATATGCTTAAAAAGCAGCATGCAAACATTGTTGGTAAAAAAAAACACATTACAAGTTGAATGTGTTACACATGGGGGGGCATCAATGTGTTTCCAATATTGCACATCAACATGCTCCCTCATTGTATATCACCCTCCACACCCATAATGTACAAAACCCTGTGCTCCAATGTTGTATGTCATTCCCTACTCTCTTCATGCACATCATTTGATGCTCACCTTATGCACAGCATGTAGTGCTTATTGTGCGTCTCGGAGGAACATCACCAAGTGCTCCCCATATGGTGTAGTAGTAGTGCTCCCTTGACATACATCACGTTGAGCCCTCTGCTGCCAGTCTTCCTATGCTCCACTGATGTGCTTCATTCTGTGCCACTGCTGCTATGGACCGAGTTTCACAGATAGTCTGTGTACATTTATGCCTGTACTTTTGTCTGCGTGTGTCTATGGCTACCTGTATATTTACACAGCCCTTTCAAGTTTCTCAGGTCCATGCGTGATGTGCTGTTCCAGACCAGATTTTTTTGTTTGAATTCTGAGACTTGTCGTCTTGTTTATGTCTTTAGAAAACAGGACATGTCCCATAATTCAAAGAAAATAACCTGAACTGAAGCAGCATATCACGCATGGACCTGGGAAATTCTGCAGCTATGTATATATATATTCACAGAAAAAACCATAGGTTTCAGGCACGATTATAGTTAGAAATTAGCATTTAAAAACCTTTGAAATTCACTGAAAAAACCATAGGTTTCAGGCACGTTATAGTTAGAAATTAGCATTTAAAAAACCTTAGAAATTCACTGAAAAAACCATAGGTTTTAGGGACAGTTATAGTTAGTTGGACATTGCACTCATACAAAACCCGTGAAATTCCCACGTTATAGTTAGTTCAGCTAACTATAACTCGCGCCCCATAATGCACTGCTGATGACGTCACATATTACATCACTCATGACATGGTCAGTGACATCACTGATGACATCACTGATGACATCTCAAATGACATCACTGATGACATCATCCAGTGACTGTGTGTTTCTGTAAAGTTTAAATATGTTTAATATATATAGGCAAAGGCGTATTGAAGAATGAGTGGGTGTATAAGTGTCTGAATGGAAGATTTAGTAGGTGCGTGACTAACTCTATAAGTGAGTGATTAAACGTATCTTACAGAATGCATGGGTTAGTGACTAAACTGGGTGAATGTCTGTATCCGTCTGTCTGTTGGTGTGTAAGTGGATGCATGGATTTGCGAATAGCTACATGAGTGTCTATATGGGTTATTGATTGGTTCTCTGAGTATCTGTATGGGTGCCTGAGTGTTTGTGTGGGTGGGGTGTGTGTGACTCTGTACATATATGTGTGAGTGGGTGATTCACTGGGTGCATGATTTGAAGAGTGCATCTGTGATGGACTGCTTGGGTGGGTGAGTGTGTGTATGGGTGTGTTAGTGAGTGAATGTATATCTCAGTGGTACATGTGCGAGTAACTACATATGTAAAAGGCAGTATATATGTGTGTTAGAGTATTTAAAAGGCTATAAGTGAGAGTGTGTGATTGTGAGAGTGGCTTTATGGATGTGTGTGTGCTTGTATCAGTTATTGTATAAGAGCGTAAGAATGTGCTAGTATTTGTATGAGTAAGTGAGTTGGTGTGTGTATAACTGTATAGGTGAGTAAATGGGTGTGTGATTAATTTTTTGCATGACTGACTAGGTGTGTGAGTACCTCTATGGATGAGTGGCGGTGTGTGAGTGTTTATATAGGTGTATGAGTGCATATGATAGTCCTGTACTGAGTGACTGTACGGGTGAGTGAGTAGATGTGTGTGTGTAGACCTAAGAATCAGTGAGTGGGTATGTAGTTATTGGTATTGGAGTGTGTATGGTTTTGCGAATGGCAGTCTGTAATTTAGAGTGGGTGTATCAAAGATTATATTAGGGTGTGAGAAGATGCATCAAATTATCACATGGATGATGTCATGAGTGATGTCATCAGTGATGTCATTTGAGATGTCATCAGTGATGTCATCAGTGATGTCACTGACCATGTCATAAGTGATGTAATATGTGACGTCATCAGCAGTGCATTGCGGGGGCGCGAGTTATAGTTAGCTGAACTAACTATAACGAGGGAATTTCACGGGTTTTGTACGAGTGCAATGTCCAACTAACTATAACTGTCCCTAAAACCTATGGTTTTTCAGTGCTTTTCTAAGGTTTTTAAATGCTAATTTCTAACTATAACGTGCCTGAAACCTATGGTTTTTTCAGTGAATTTCAAAGGTTTTTTAAATGCTAATTTCTAACTATAACGTGCCTGAAACCTATGTTTTTTCTGTGAATTTCAAAGGTTTTTCAAATGCTAGTTTGTAACTATGCCTACAGAAGTAGGACATGTGAAGAAAGAAGAAAAAACGCACAGAAAGAAGCAAAAGAAATGTCGAAAGAAACAGAAGTCCACAAAGACGAAGAAAAGTGCAGGAAGAAGCAAGACATGTGCAGAAAGAACCAACAGAGGAGCAGAAAGAGGCCTTGTTCCAAAATCATCCTGTGCCCACACCTTTTCCAGACGTGTACTGGTGGTAACTGACTCTGACTAACCAGGCCTAGAGCCAGTGCTATGGTAGAAAACACTTAGAATACAGTTAAAACACCTACATACACTAGGGAACACTATGCGTTGGGGTACCCTGTGATTAGCATGTCCTCCTCTGTAACTCCCTAGTACATAATAGGGCAGGGGGATTAAAACTACCTCTTAAAACGCGCCATGGGGCGCGTTTGCACACTGGTGTAGGGAGGGGGGCCTGAGGTTACATGTGTGCAAACACGCCCTCTGGCCGTTTTAAGTTGGGGGATAAAGTCCCCTTGAATCCTAAGGGTCCCTGGGGTCCAACTAGCCCACCAGGTACCTCCAGTAAGCGCCACAGAGCTGCGTTGCACAGAGGTGTAAAGGGGCGTGGCCTGGACCACCTCTCTGCAACGCAGCCCTGTGGCAGCGCACTGGAGGTACCTGGTGGGCTAGTTGGCCCCCAGGGTCCCTCAGAATTCAAGGGAATTAATTCCCCAACTTAAAAACGCACCACAGGGCGTGTTTGCACACATGTCACCTGAGGCCCCGCCCCTCCCTTCACCACTGTGCAAACGCGCCCTGTGGCGCGATTTAAGTTGGGGTATTAGGTCACCTTGAATCCTGAGGGTCCCTGGGGCCCAACTAGCCCACCAGGTACTTCCAGTAAGCACCACAGGTCTGCGTTGCAGAGAGGTGGTCAGAGGCCACGCCCCTTTACACCTCTCTGCAACGCAGCTCTGTGGCGCTTAATGGAGGTAGCTGGTGGGCTAGTTGCACCCCAGGGACCCTCAGGATTCAAGGGAGTTAATCCCAACTTAAAACACACCACAGGGCGTGTTTGCACACATGTCACCTCAGGCCCCGCCCCATCCCTTCACCACTGTGCAAACGCGCCCCGTGGCGCGTTTTAATTTGGGGGATTAACTCCCCTTGAATCCAGAGGGTCCCTGGGGTGCAACTAGCCCACCAGCTACCTCCATTAAGCGCCACAGAGCTGCGTTGCAGAGAGGTGTAAAAAGGGGCGTGGCCTCAGAACACCTCTCTGCAACGCAGCACCCTGGCGCATACTGGAGGTTCCTAGTGGGCTAGTTGGCCCCTAGGGACCCCCAGTATTCAAGGGGAATTCGTTCCCCATCTTCAAACGCGCCAGGGGGTGCGTTTGCAGAGTGCTGCAAGGAGGGGGCGTGGCCTCCGGCGCGATGCCGGTATTTTATTTTTTATTTTAAGAAGGGGGGCTGTGTGGCCCCCCTTCTTTTTCTAATTTATTGGCCCTGGGGACCCCATCCCCCAGGGCCTGCCCTCTAATATATATATATTTTTTTTAATTTGGAAGGGGGCCGCGTGGCCCCCTTCCCGAGGCCTTAATCGGCATCGGGGACCCCATCCCCCGGGCATGGCCTTTTTTTTTTTTATGTTTTGGAGGGGGCTGCGTTGCCCCCCTCCTCAGGCCACTCATGGCCCGGGGACCCCATCCCCGGGGGCGGCCTTTGTTTTTTAATTTTAATTAAAGATTTTGAGAAGGGGCCACGTAGCCCCCTCCCGAGCCACTTGTAGCCCCGGGACCCCATCCCCGGGGCTGGCCCTCTCCGTTGGGGACCGTGGGGGTCCCCAATCCCCCACGGTCCCGCCGGCTCCCCGCGTCCCTCGGGAGCCGGCATTGCCTTCCACACGGGGAACTGCTTAGATGCAGCTCCCCGTGTGGAAAGCTAATTTGCTGAATTTTGGAAGAGAGAGCAGGTTTCCTGCTCTCTCTTCCAAAATCAAAGCAAGTTTGCTATGACAGGGACGGGAGCCGCGAGGCTCCCGCCCTGCCATAGCAAACTACAGTGTCCCGGGGTGGGCACCCCGGGACACTGCAGGAGCCGGCCCTGGGGGTGGTGGTCCCCAGGGCCATCACTGGCTCCAGGAGGGGGCCGCGCGGCCCCCTCCCAACATCTTGAAAGCCCGGGAGGTGGTGGTCCCCGGGGCTCTGAGGGTCACGTAACAGACTCCCATATTTAAATATTTAGTGCCCCGGGGAGGTGGCGGTCCCCGGGGCGTGTGGGGGGGCTCGAGCTCCCCCCACTCAGGTAATTGTAATTAAAAAAAAAGAAGCCCCGGGGGTGGCGGTCCTGGGGCTGCGGGAGGGCTGAGTGCCCTCCCGCACCATTTTGAATTGAAAGCCCAGGAGGGTGGCGGTCCCCGGGGCTTGGGGGGGCCTTAGAGGCCCCCACTAATTATTTTTATAAACCCCCGCATGCCCCCGGAACTTGGCCCACCCGGGGGCCAAATAACAACGAAGCGCGGAAGCCCGCGCTTCGTTTTTTTTTTTTTCCACGGCGGGATCCGCGCATCCCGACGATTTAAAAAAAAAAAAAAAATCACCTCAGGCCCGCCCCCTCCCTTCACGACTGTGCAAACGCGCCCCATGGCGCGTTTTAAGTTGGGGGATTAACTCCCCTTGAATCCTGAGGGTCCCTGGGGTGCAACTAGCCCACCAGCTGCCTCCATTAAGCGCCACAGAGCTGCGTTGCAGAGATGTGTAAAAAGGGGCGTGGCCTCAGAAC
The DNA here is from genome assembly GCA_963921515.1 of Calotriton arnoldi. Taxonomy (NCBI): domain Eukaryota; kingdom Metazoa; phylum Chordata; class Amphibia; order Caudata; family Salamandridae; genus Calotriton; species Calotriton arnoldi. The sequence goes on along the minus strand of CAWUFW010002175.1, from coordinate 375,367 downwards.
ACCTCTCTGCAACGCAGCCCTCTGGCGCATACTGGAGGTTCCTGGTGGGCTAGTTGGCCCCAGGGACCCCAGTATTCAAGGGGATCGTTCCCCATCTGCAAACGCGCCAGGGGCGCGTTTGCAGAGTGCTGCAAGGAGGGCGTGGCCTCGGCGCGATGCGGTCTTTTATTTTATTTATTTTTTAAGAAGGGGGGCTGTGTGGCCCCCCTTCTTTTTCTAATTTATTGGCCCTGGGGACCCCATCCCCCAGGGCCTGCCCCCTAATTTTTTTAAATAAAATTTGGAATGAGGCCGCGTGGCCCCCCTCCCGAGGCCTTAATCGGCCCCGGGGACCCCATCCCCCGGGGCATGGCCTTTTTTTTTGTTTAAATCTTTTGGAGGGGGGCTGCGTTGCCCCCCTCCTCAGGCCACTTATGGCCCCGGGGACCCCATCCCCCAGGGCCGGCCTTTGTTTTAAAAAAAAATTTTGTCAGAAAAGTTTGGGGAAGGGGGCCGCGTGGCCCCTCTCCCGGCCACTTGTAGCCCCAGGGACCCCATCCCCGGGGCTGGCCCTCTCCGTTGGGGACCCTGGGGGGTCCCCAATCCCCCACGGTCCCGCCGGCTCCCCGCGTCCCTCGGGAGCCGGCATTGCTTTCCACATGGGGAGCTGCTAAGATGCAGCTCCCCGTGTAGAAAAGCAATCATCTTGGTTTTGGAAGAGAGAGCAGGTTTCCTGCTCTCTCTTCCAAAAACCAAAGCAGTTTGCAATGACAGTGCGGTAGCCGCGAGGCTCCCGCCCTGCCATAGCAAACTACATTGTCCCGGGGTGGGCACCCGGGACACTGCAGGAAGCCGGCCCTGGGGGTGGCGGTCCCCAGGGCCATCAAGGGCTCCAGGAGGGGGCCGCGCGGCCCCCCTCCCAACATGTGCAAAGCCCGGGAGGTGGTGGTCCCCGGGGCTCGGGGGTCCGAAACGGACCCCCACATTAAAATTCTTAGTGCCCCGGGGAGGTGGCGGTCCCCGGGGCGTGTGGGGGGGCTCGAGCCCGCCCACACAGGTAATTTTATTTTTTTTAAAAGAAGCCCCGGGGGGTGGCAATCCATGGGGCTGCGGGAGGGCCCAGTGCCCTCCCGCACCATTTTTAATTCAAAGCCCCGGGGGGTGGCGGTCCCCGGGGCTTGGGGGGGCCTTAGAGGCCCCCCCACCCATTTTTTTCATTAACCCCCGCATGCCCCCGGGACTTGGCAAACCTGGGGGCCAAATAAGAACGAAGCGCGGGAGCCCGCGCTTCGTTTTTTTTTCACGGCGGGATCCGCGCATCCTAAGCGCATCCCGCTGGATTAAAAAAAAAAAAAAAATGCTTTTTTTGGCCCTGGGGGTCCTTGTGGGACCCCCTAAGCAGGCCTAGGGGGTCAGGGTGGTTCTACCCTGCCCCCTTTTTGCGTTTTTCGCAATTGTTTTTCTGATTTCTTGTGCCTCGGTTCTACCGAGGCACAAGATGGCTGCCAACACTTCCTGGTTTCGAGTGTTGACAGCCAATTAGCATACAGCTCGTGATCGGGAGGGTGCGCGGATCCTCCGCGGCCATAGATATATATGTGTTTTACTTTTGATTTTCTCACCAACTACTGAACGGATTTACACCATTTAACAAAAGGGTTCTTTCTGAACCAAGAACTACCTCTTTGCCAAATTTGGTGTAATTCCGTTCAGCAGTCAGGCTGTAGCCGTGTCTAAAATTTCCTATGGGAATTAACATGGAGAAAACACGTTTTGGGAGCCCCCTTTTTTCTCGGCCCCCGCTTGCCGAATCACCCCGAAACTTTCAAGATAGGAGCGGACCGGAGCGCCCCACAAGTTTTGAAAATTTTGCGAACATTCATCAACCGGCGCCAAAGTTATTGGAAATAGAATGTTGTGAATTTCCTATGGAAAATAGGTCCTAACTATAACTATCTACTGGCGACCGCCAGTAGATTATATATATATATATATATATATATATATATATATATATATATATATATATATATATATATATATATATATATCTTAGACCTTGTGAGCAAAGTGTGCTGATAGGTGTGTTGGTCGGTTTACATTCTCCATGTGTGTCCGTATGTTACGTATGGGTGTATGCATTCTTCAACAGAAACATCTACTGACGTTGTCAATGCTTGTTCTGTAGTACTGTGTACCTGTTCACTTTGGATCATTCATGAGGTAAAGAAGATATTTTCGTTTATGGAGAATTTGAAATATTTCAAACAAAAGATCCTCACACATCCTCATTCATAACATTATCATCACACTTTGAAGGAGTAGTTACAGTTTAATTTATCTTGACACTATTGTCATTAAAGATCATGAAAAAAACATTTTACTTACGAAGACTTGCCGCTGCCTGTTGGTCCCAGGATTGCATTGAGTCCAGGTTTCATAATCCCACTGCAAAACAAAAAAATACAGTCCTTTAAAATATAAAAAGAGCATTGAGAAGGGAGAGCATTGGTGGTAATAGGGGCCTAGGTGTGTGTGGGACAGGAATAATGTCAGGTTTGCACAAGTTACAAAATGTATAAAACCATATTTAAGTCAAAAATATTAAAAGGGCTCCAATTCATGTCTTCAGAATAAGGATGAAATCATGATCCTGTTTAAGATCATGATTTTCATATATGCGCTAATGTTTCAAAATAGGCGCAGGCTGTACCGGCAAACCACAGTAGCCATCTTTAAATGGAGCATGCATACTTATCTAACCTGCATGTTCTGTCATTTAATATATAAAGTTCATTTCTTTTCTTATTTCACAACATAGGGACTTTTTTTTTTTTTAATCTTTTTTTTTTTAGAGGCAGACATGGAATTCAATCGCAAACGTAGTGGATGTCCTGTCCACTGCATTACATGTGTCATTGATAATAATGCACTTGTAATACAGCAGACAGGATTCCCGCCACATTTATGATGGAGTCCCATGTCCACCAAACTCTAAATAAGGCCCATGGTATCCACGCCTACTTTGAATATTTTCTGTTCATATTCATTATTTTTAATTCTAGTTTTACTATTTACTCCCCTTCAACTCTTCCACTGAACTTACTGAACCCAGGTTTCCTGATTTTCATTGGCTTACATGTTGAACCATCACTACCGTCCAGCAGAACCCTCCTACTACTTCTTCCCCAGGGAAACTGTTGTTCTAAAGACCAAACTAATTTGAATACTATTGAAAAGAAATCAGAAATAAAAAACTGCTAGAATGGATGCAGGGGCCTCCAAAAGGCAGCCATTATCAATTTACTCCTCTGCTAATAATCAGGTTTCAATCTCCACCCCTGCTTCCTATCTGCATGAAAGAAACCAGAGCAGTGCTTGCTATGTAATGGAAACTCTGATTGACATTAGAATAATGCTATCCCAAGACATATGCAATACGCCATTGTCAATGTATGGTAAAATGTATTAGAACATTAGAATGCTGAATGCTCCATTGAAGACAATGTAGTGCTCCGGGCTTCTAATGGCTGGTAGAAGCCTGGGGCATCAACATTCCAATGTTTGTTCACAGCTGTTGCTGTGAACAAAGGCCTCACGGAGCCCGAGGGGAATTCAACCCGCCTTTGTTTTACAAATTAGAACATTCTGCCCTCTAGTGGCGGAATGTTCTAGTAGCCTTAGAGCCCTCCGTAGCAGGCTCTACCGGCCAATAAGGACCCACTCCCTTGATAAACACTGCAGCGGGCCTTTAATGGCCGGTAGAGCCAGCTAGGGCTCTAAGGCTATATTAGAACATTGTAATGTTGGGAGCTCCATTGAAACAATGGAGTGCTCAGGGCTTCTAATGGCTGGTAGAAGCTGGAGCTCCAACATTCCAATATTGTCCTTCACAGCTGTTGCTGTGAATAAAGGCCTCACGGAGCCCGAGGGGGTTGAAATACCCTCGGGCTCCGTGAGGTCTTTGTTTTATCTGTTAGAACATTCTGCTCTATAGTGGCTGAGTGTTCTAATAGCTTTATAGCCCTCCGTAGCTGGGCCATACCGGCATTAAAGTGTGAAATACAGTCATCAAAAAGAATATACAAAAATATATAAAACAATTTTTAAAATATTTCTACAATAAATGAAATATAATTTAATGTATTACGAATTTATTTGCTTATCACGTCTTTGTCCCAATGTTTAGATGGATCTTTACACATACCTATTTAGGTACAAATGAGTAGGATTAAAGTAACTGAGGTCAAGAGAGTGTTGTTTCGCAGGGTAAATACAGGGGTCTTTTTGCATCTTCCTCTTCACAAAGCACCTTGGCAATAGCTCTCCCGAAAACCTTTTCCTCCTGATCAGACTACTGAGCACACCCTTGGTGGCAAAACATGATGGAAAAAGAAACTTGTCTTCCCTTTTGCCCAAGCACCAGCATAAAAAAACACCTGCACACGGACAGTAATGTCTTTTCATCATTGCAGGTCCTGGAGCAGATGCACCTAGAACTACTAAGCCTAAATCATCCTACAGATTTCCTTTTCCAAGATTTTCTGTCTTGTATTTTTGGGGACACCACAGACAGTCATCAGTGTAGTATTTAAAATTTGGGAAAGAGAGTGCTCTTTCCAAAGCGCCTTAAGAGTGGGGGTTGGATATACTGCTTGTGAGAGAGGCTAAGAGTGTCCCATTTGTGTTTCACATCCTCTTCCGCTGCGAGTGTGCTCTATGCCCCACCTCAGGAAACGGTGGGGCTCTTCTGGTCTTAGAAACTGGATGGCGCTACTCTCCATGGGCTAAGGCTGCTCTCTGTAACCAGGTCCACACCTTGAGCCCTCTAGAAAATGAGAATTTGAACACGCTTCTCATACAATTGTAAAACCCATTTGTATGCAGCCTTAGGGTTGTGGCTCCTAGTTTAACAAAGGAATTTCAATGTAATTAATTCTGAGAATTGGACATTTGTTGTATATCTTTTTAGCTGTGGTTGTAATAACTATGCATAATAGGCAAAATAAAACAATGGTGATATTTTATTTACATGGTATTACTAAAGAGCAGACCAGGCCTTCACATGGGGGTGCTGTAAAGAAAAAAGGCACTTACAGATTATAATAATGAACTTAAAACATAAAAGCTGGCAAGATGGCCGCTGACTGACCTCGAGGAAGGCAGCTCCGGCTCTGTACTCCCTTATGAGACCCCTGTGAAAAATCTGGCAGCTCCAACGGATATGTTTGGGTGGACCGGGCTGGCTCTTGATGTTCGCTGGACTGGAGATTACTCTTACCTTGTTTTTCGTGGTGGCTCTTGGCCGGCGTGGCATACTCTGACTCTCACTCTGTGGCAGATTTCCGCACGTATTCGGCGTCTTGCATCGTTATTGGGATTCAGGATGGCTCCAAAGGTGAGCAAAACCGCGAAAGACGCGGCGGCTACAAGGGAGGCTGTGAAGGAGGTCCAGGGGGGCCCGAAGGACGGCATGTTGGAAGTGGCGTCCAGCGTGGGTCAGCTCCGACGCGGGGGCATCCAAAAAAAGAGTGAGGATACTGCGAAGGCAAAAAATGTTGGGGTTGCCGGCGGTACCAGGCGGCGCGTTGCAGGCGCTGCTGCTGCTGGAGATGGTGTGCAGCGACAGCCTTCAGTTCTGGAGGCATTTGGTCTGACGACGGCTCCGGCTCTAACGATGGCTCCGATGGCAGCTCCGACGGCAGTTCCGATGGTTGCTGAAACGCCCTCAGGTGCCGGTGACCCCCCCGGTCTCCCAGATGCAATCGTGACTCATATGGAATGTGAAGATAGCCTTTTCCTTTCGCCGGGTAACTCCGTTTCTCATTTGTCACGCATCATGCCTGCTGAAACTGCTGAGCCCGTCCAGGAGGATTCTGGGTTAGGTAGTTTTCTCCCTCAAGTAACAAAAACTACAAATCATGCTCAGGAACAGAGCGGAGCTAGCCAGGTGGACACAACAAGAATGGGTGAGCTCCCGCTGGATACTATGTTGACTGAAACTGATGAGGTTGAGGCTACAGTATCCCGGATTTCTGTGGGTGAAGGGATGATTTGTAAAGTACTTTATGACAAGGAAGATACAATGAAGGATCGCATTAATGAGGCTAGCGATCACTGCCATACCAGTGACATTTTAGGAGGTCAGATCAACCACGGTGTAATAACACCTTGGCAGAGTGCCCCTTTGTTCTCCCCAGAAGGAGGGGAAAAATTCTTCTCGTTGAACGATGACTCAGATACATCAGAGGTTAGCGAGTTGGAATCTTCTCACGAAACGGCCTCTGGGGAGTCTTCTGCTACGCAGAAGACGCGGTACAGCCGATCTGTGGACTCAAGGCGACGGACTAAGACCAAAATGAGGTCTACAGACTCCGCCACCCGGAAGCTGGAATGGGACTATTCCACATCTGTCTTGACAGCGGGTACTAGTAGCGGGCCTGATGTAGGAAATATGGGCCATATTGGCATAAGAGGCATAGTAGGATCAAATGAAATTGGTAGTGTATCTTCCCCCACTCCTGCTACAACACTGGATTTATTATATTCCACCCTAAAACAAATGCAGGGGGAGGCACGGCAGGAGAGCAAAAGATCACTATTAGCCAATAAGAAATTGCAAGGGGCCATACGTAAGATGAATAAGGTGTGCACCGATATTTCGGAGCGGGTTACCCATGTTGAAGAACGAACTGCTGCTGTAGAGGTGGAGGTCGATAAACTTCAATCATTTAAGGTCATTCAAGAGAAGCAATCCTTGGATGTCTGCTGGAAGCTTGAGGAATTTGAAAACCGGCAGCGCCGCAACAATGTACGGTTGTTGGGCCTGGAAGAAAACACTGAGGAGAGAACATTATGGCCTTTGTTGTCACATTGTTGAAGGGCGCCTTTCCGGATCTCGCCCAGTGGAATTGGGAGGTGGAAATTCAGCGGGCTCACCGCTTCCCAATGTTTAGGAAAGCTCATGCCAAAAGCCAAGGGAGCGACCAAGAGCCATCTTAATCTTCGTGGGCAACTATCTGTTAAGACAGGCTATAATAGACAAGGCAAGACCAGACTCAAAGCGATCATTTGAGGGGCATACCTTCTTCGCTCGGCCGGATTTTTGCCATACAACGGTCGAGCGGAGATGGAGACTTCGACAAATGATAACCCAGTTTCAAGGAGCGGGCTGCGAAGCCTTTCTCCTATTTCCTTCTAGGCTTAAGGTTCTCCATCAAGGAAAGGTCAGAATGTTTTTCTCTGAGGTGAAGGCCCGGGAATTTCTTACTGAGATAACTGAGAGGCGGGGCAAACAGTAGCAGCCAATATTGGATCTGGGAGGGGCAATAACCTTTGATCAATGGATTTTGGGGAGCGTCTGGGGAGCGTTCTAGCTCCTCTCCTTTCTGTATAAATATTTGTGTTCTATAAGCTGAAAATTTGGGAATATGGGATATACAGTTGATGGACTTATTTTTTTGGTTCACTCAAGTTACTTATTAGGTGTTTTTATAGGGGTCTTCGGGGGTTGGGTCGACACTGCCTGAGATGGAAGCTCAGCTGCCACACCTAGGTCATGGTTGACCTAGTTGCCTGTAAGGGGAGCAGGGGGTGGGGGTTGGGGGGGTGGCTTCTTGTCGGGGGTTGGTTCTGGATTAGCACAATGTGAGCTTGCACGATTAGTGAGGGCTAGGAAAGAGTTGAGGAGGTGGATGCAAGTTGTTCTGAAGTGGTTTAACGATGATGGGCAAAAGAGAGTGATGGATGCTAAAGTAAACATTATGAGCTTTAAAGCGGACGGTTTGGAGGGGATTATTTACAAGGAAAGAGAGAACTTCAAATCATGAATTTACGGATTGCGACAGTGAATATCTGTGGATTGAATGATCAACATAAGAGGTATAAGGTGGCTACCTGGCTTAAAACTTTGCGGGTAGATTTTATCTGTGTTCAAGAGACGCATATAGAAAGCTGTAGAGCTCCTATTTTGGAACAACTAGGATATAGACTTTTGGTACACACAACGCAAGGCTCACGTACAAGAGGGGTGGCAATTCTTACTCGGATGACCGATGTTAAAGTTGTAAGAAAGTCTGGAGATCAATGGGGGCGGTGGGTGTTACTAGAATGCTTATTAAATAGCAATAGATTTACATTGTGCTCTCTTTATGGATCTACTAGGGATGATCCGGAAATTTTTGCATTTTTAGATTCAAATTTAGCTCTATGGCCCTCCCCAATAGTTATCTGTGGGGACTTTAATATTAATGGTTTGGGGGTTCAGTGGGGCTCTTTAGGAAGTAATTACTCGGGTAGGAAAAGAAGGACTGCTAGTGCGTTAAATAACTTAATAATGAATAATGGTTTAACTGATATGTGGGCATATTTGAAGCCTACCGATCTGGGTAGTACATTTTTTCCGCACCACATAAGATTATCTCTCGCTTAGACTATTTTTTTGTCTCTCATCACCTTCTCCCCAACTCCAGTATAGAATTGCACCCATGGATATTATCAGATCATAACCCATTAATCCTTACAGTTAGGTTTTCAGGGGAGGAAGCAACCTCGGGGTGGACTTTCGAGCGGAGGTTGCTATATGATCCAGAGTATGTCCTATATATGAAAGGTTGGATTAAAGAATTCTGGGAGTTTAACCGAGGAGTGCAAATATAGGAATAGTCTGGGATGCTTTTAAAGTGGGGGTTAGAGGGGAGACGACCAGTTATAGTTTGCATCGACAGAAAAAGGAGCGACAACGGGAGGAGGAGGTTAAAATTAATCTAATAAAATTGGAAGAGGTATTGGCTACTACTCTTAGGCAGGGTAGGTCGGCCGACGAGGTTATACTCCAGCTTGCTATAAAAAAGGCTGAGGCGGGCGAACATATTGCCGCAAAGGCCGCAGAAGTTTATCTGGCAAAGAAAGAGCATTGCCATGAATATAATGAGCGGGTGGGGCATACACTGGCAGTAAGAGCCAGACAGAAAATTGTGGCCGGCCAGATTTCCGAAATCTATGACAAGAATAAGAGGGTAATAACAGATCCCTCAGGGATCCGAGAGACGTTTAGGCCTTTTTACCAACATTTATATACTGAAGACCCATTAGAGACGCCATTGGAAATACGAAAATATTTAGATAGAATAGCTGTAAATAAAGTTAACCCGGTTGACATGGAGAACTTGGAACGTGCCTTGTCTCAAGAAGAGATAACGAGAGCCTTACAAGATTTACCTTCCGGCAAGGCGGTTGGACCAGATCAGATTCCGTTGGAGTTTTATAAAATATTTATAGATATTATTGGATCGGATCTGTGTGAGGTAATTCTGCAGGCTCAAAGGGGGGGCCCTGCACCTGAGTCTTGGGCTGGAGCGGATGTTGTGGTCTTTTTAAAAAAAGACAAGCCACTGAGGGAGCCAGGTTCATACCTCCCCATAACACTACTGAACAGCGATGTGAATTTTTTTTCGAAAGCTATGGCCACAAGGTTAAATAAAATTATAAAGAAAAGTATTCATCCATGTCAACATGGGTTTATAATGGGTCGCGGGACCACCCAGCATGTACGGCGAGTGATAACACTCTTGGATGCAACAGAGACCTCAGGAGACCCTATGTCCGCCTTGTTGCTTGATGCTGAAAAAGCATTTGATAGGGTCTCCTGGGGGTTTTTATGGGAATCATTGAGATGGTTTGGGCTGGGGGAGGGTTTCATTAAAACTATTCAGGTACTTTACTCAGCACCCACGGCTCGTTTAAGGCTAAATGGTGTATATACACAATCTTTCGCTATACAGCGGGGGACGCGGCAGGGGTGTCCAGCTTCTCCCCTGCTATTTGCTATATATATGGACCCTCTAATTCGGTTACTTGTGGCTAGTAATGGAATCTCCCCAATTATCTGTCAGGGTATTGAATCTAAAGTGTTAGCTTACGCTGACGATGTAGCTATTCTTACAGCTGATCCCTCCTCGGCAATAACAGCGGTTGAGCTTATAGCGCAAGAGTTTGGTAGATACTCTGGATATGTCTTAAATAGTACTAAGACCCAAATTATATTGAATCAGTTTGTTAACTTTGAGGACCCATGTGTCACAGATTCAGGAGTATATTTGGGAATTTCGATTATGTCTGAACTGGACAACTTAGTCGCCATGAACATCGGACCAATACTTAGGAAGGCGAAAGGTGATTTTAATAGGTTAAATAATCTTCATTTTTCACTGGTTGGGCGGTGTAATTTGGTGAAAATGATGTTTTTGCCAAAAATTCTTTATTTGTTTAGGGCAATCCCGCTGGAATTTTCTAAACATTGGTTTATAGCTCTGGAAAGCATAGTCAATCGCTTTATTTGGGCACAGGGTAAAACTAGGAGGGCTCTCCGTTTTATGTGTTTACCACGAGAGAAAGGTGGATTCTCAGTTCCGGATTTTCGCAGTTATTACTGGGCTGCTGCTCTTCAATATATGGGTATACTGTTTGGTGCACCTTCCCGGGATAAAGATAGGGAAACTGAAATCCCGGATGTTTATAAGCTGTTATTGGGGGATCAGGCTGAAAATTGCTTCTTTAAATTTACAGAGCATAGTTATTATAAAAGGACTAAATTTAAGACCCTTGCCGCTGCATTTAATATCTGGTTGGCGCTAAAAAAGACGATTGGTATGGGGAGATACAACTATTACACCCTGCTCTATAAAAATCATACGCTTCCGGAAATTTTTTCAGATGAGGTAATGGCCTTCTGGGCAAGGAAGGGAGTAAGGATCGCTGGGGACTTAATAACGCAAGAAGGGGTTCGTCAGTTTGGGGATATTCAGCTGGAGTATGGGTTGGAAAGGGGGAGTTTCTTTAAATACTTACAGCTGCGCAGCTTTTTTGGTAAAAAACTGGGGGAGTTCAGCGGATTCAGTAGAAATAAAGTTTTAGATACTATTCGGGGCAGCACTAAGGATACTATTAGGTTATTGTATATGGAGTTGATTGAATTAAAGCAAGATGATTTAATTAAGCATGAGAATAAATGGGTGGAACGAGTGGGAGCTACACAAGAGGGGCTGGCAGAATCTCTGGATTTAGCTCGGACGGTTTTGTGCTCTGCCGGGCTTCAAGCACAACATTACAAAACTGTTTTCGCATTATATTATACCCCAGCAAGGATAAAGCAATGGGGTGGGCTCTCAGGGATTAATTGTGCACGGTGTGGTGTAGTGGCAGCAGATCTTGTGCATATGTTTGTGATTTGCCCACGTCTTCAGTGTTTGCTAGAATCTATTATGAGATTTTTAGATATGTCATTGGGGCTAAAAATCACGATAACACCTGTCTTGGTATTGCTGGGAGTTAATAGTAATGAACGGAATGTTATGGCTAATAAATTTCTCTTTGTGGCCATGGCTGTATTAAGGATGAGTATAGCTTCGGCCTGGCTCGATCCCCTTCCCCCCACTTTTCATCAATGGCTGTCGCGTTTACTTTCAATATATACAATGGAAAGGGCCATTTATGAGAGGAAGGGTAAAAAGCAAAAATGCTGGGGCAGAGTATATGGGCATTATTGGCAAGATGGAAGGACAAATAGGAATTTTAAGGGCAACTATCTAGGCCAATTTATTCTAACGAGCCGGTGTATCCATGAGGATTGTAATTCAATGTTAGAGTCATGAATGAATTTAGATCATCGCAGATATCTGACTCAAGTCAATCTTTCTTGTCTCTCATGCTCTTTGTTTGTTCTTATGTCTCTCCCCTCTTTTCTGTTTGCTTAAAAATGTTCTGCTTTTCTCTTATTATTCTCTCTTTTTTTTTTTTTTTATATATATTTTTTTATGCCTCACAATTTTTGTCATTTTATTTTATATTAAGTATGTTTTTATATGATTCACTTTGTATGTACTTTCAATTTATTGCGAACTTGTGCTGATCCATGGGGGAAAATCTGTTAAAATGTAATAAAAATGTGTAAAAAAATAAATTAAAAAAAACATAAAAGCTAGACAATACGAAAAACACTGATTAATGAAGAGCAACTTATAACCAAAAGCTGCACTACATATGCCAAAAGGTGCACTACATATGGATGAGTAAACAAGGAATATGCCCGGGAAAACAGTAATGCTATAATAAAAGTCTTTCGAAATAGACAAAGAGATGCAAAATGGACACCCGTATAGAAATATAACTGAAACAAGACTCAGGAAGTCTTATCGCAAAAGTAGAAACACGTCCTGCATATAGGTTTGGAAGACAAAGCACATCTAGTCAAGGTGGGAGTATAAAGCCGAGATACTGCAATGTAGAGATCAGCCAGGCCGGTATTTTGAGGAAACCATTGTGTATTCAGAAGAATAGCAGGGACATTTTTTCTGACTAGAGCTACGTCTTTGTAAGATAATGTTTGAGCTCATATGTGAAAAGGGTGATAGTAGATGCTTTCCAAAGGGAGAGCGATAAGGCGTGACATAATATTGGCGCCACAATGATGCATCTTAGCACTACATAACGGGGTTCACAATAAAATGCATCACAACTGAGCACAGTTGAGCAGTAGGTATAATAATGTATGGATAACTTTACAATAGTATTTGTGGCGTATATCATCACATACAGCCAAGATGTTCCTTCTAAACATCAAAATCGTCGAGTGACCCCTTTCTGCTGACATCTGTCGCGTTATTTTCTCAGACGATCTCAGTGCTCCTCCTAAAATGGAGGAACATAGCTTTGTCATTGACTGGGAGACTGGGTGCCTCAAGACTAAACGGCCTCTGTGACTCCTGATCCAAACTTTTCCAGATGTGGACCGAAGAATGTTAACACAAGTCCACTTAACAGTAAAACTTTGATGGTCCCTTAAAAGCGTATTAGCTGGCCTACGATGGAAAGGTCGATACAGATAATATCAGCAATACAGACAGGCGGATCATACACAATTCATTTTCTAGCAGAAATATGGTCACTGCTACTGCCTACCACTTAGGCTGTTCTTTCGTACCCCAAACTTTACTCAAGGTATATGTAAACAGTGGGACAAGGATAGGCGGCAGGCGCGCTCACAAAGGGTAATGGAAAAGGTTGTGAAAATGATTTTATGTTCAAATATATAGTCAGACTCCTTCAACTTAGGTGTTGAGATCTTCTTGAGCAGGGAAGGGAGGGGAAAACAGAGGTTGCACTTCACTGGAGAGGTTCATCCGAACTGCCATATTCCGTTAAGGTCAAATTGTCTCTATTTTGTCACAGACTACAGGAACCTGCAAAAAAGAGAATGGGCGGGCACGAACGAGTTGGAAATGGTCAGTTAAAAAAATTAGGTTTATTGAGACTGAAGGTCTTTAAAACAATAAAACAACAATCATTCATAAAAACACAAATTTTCCAAAAATATCACAATAATATAATAAACACCTTCATAAAAAATCTAAAACATCAACTGCCAAAGTATGCCATTGTGCAAGTCACATCTCAATATTTCATTTTTCACAAACTCAACTGCTTGCTTACGGTAACAAATCTCATATTAAAGAAAGCCTGGTTTCACAAATTTTTTGAGTGCTGCTATAAGTCTTAAGAGATCTAATAATACATGCAAACAGTCACACTTTAGATTCAGACTGCAAGTACATTTTTCCTTGTCATTTAGGGCTACGGTCCTCACAGGCGAATTTTCAAAACATGGGTTTAAGCCATATCTAAACTTCAGTCCAGCATGTCCTAGCAAAGGGTTCGGAAATTCATCGACCTACGGAAACCCATCATCCCTTTCCCAGGCCTTTCTCATGAACTGTACTGAAATCATGCCGTTGAGGTACTGCTTGTCACCTTCCCTGGCGCAACTTTTACACAATGTATATAGCTCCATTTTAGAGGTTTTACCTAATTTCAAGAGTCCCAACCTCTAGGTTTATGGTTAATCATCTACATATTTCACTCACCTGTTTTCTAGCCTGTTTTGCCCAACTCAATTTGCAGTGTCCAATTTAATTTTTTACACAGGGTAGATATTTTTAATTATCCCTCCCTCGTCCTTCTTGGCCAAAATCTTACAGCATATGCTAAATAGCTCAAGGCTGGAAGATGAGTTTCCACTCTTATGGCCTGTATGATTGTTGACAGGAGTAGGAATAAGACTCTCTTGACGCACTTCCCTTCCTTAATATTCCAATCTAATTTTGGAGATGAGGGTGGATCATAGCAAGGTAGGCTGAAAGAATAGGGTGTAGAGAATGTCCTCCATGGTCTTTATTGAACTTTCTTAATCTACAAACGGAGGACAATGCTGTTGCTTTTAGGGATTCCATATGATCCTTTCAATTCGAGTTCTCATTAAACTTCTTCTCTAAATATTTATACTCTTTTAACTATTTCTATCTTATTTCCTCCAAGTGTCCACTTATATTTTATGTCTGTTTTCCCAAACACCATTAGTTTGGTTTTACCAATATTGAATGGAAGCTCCTTCCTTGGGCAATAATCTTGAAACACATTCAGTTTCCTTTTCAGACCTACCTCGGTCATGTCCATTATTATCAAGTCATCAGCATTTAAGAGGCATGGGACATGGAGGCCATTCATCTTTGGACATAAACGCTTGGCACCTTTGAGGACAGCTGGTAAGTTAGCTAAAAATTTAGAAACTAGCAATGGAGCCAATATGCAATCCTGGCTGGTAGCCATTTCTAATATTTATCTTTCACGCCAGGGTCCTTTTCAAATCCACTATCACCTGTTCCCAGTTCTGGCTATGTAAATTTTGAAGAAGTAATAAAATATCTCTCTGGATTCGAAATTAATTTGGGATTCTGACAACAGGTTACACTGCACCATATGCCGTACGGAAATCTACGAAGCAACAAATCAATTTCCCCCTGTGGTCTATGGGCTTCCTTGCCAGCACCCAAAAACTAAAACAGTGGTCTAGGTTTGAATTGCCCTCCTTGAAACCTCCTTGCTCTTGCAGGATAATATTGTTGGGGCTTGGACAAGTAAATAGTCATATGAAATAAAGCTAGGGAACCAGGTTCAAGTCTCAGCAGGGACGCTCAACACCCTGTGAATCTGGGCAAATCACTTAATCTCCCCATGCCTAGAAAAATAAATGTGTCTGTCTGTAACGCAACTGGTGCTCATGTAAAGCGTTATGATACCGTCGGTCGAGTTTGCGCTATATAAAACTCAAAATATATATATATATAGAAATTCACTGAAAAAACCATAGGTTTTAGGGACAGTTATAGTTAGTTGGACATTTCACTTGTACAAAACCAGTGAAATTCCCCCGTTATAGTTAGTTCAGCTAACTATAATTCGCACCCCCGCAATGCACTGCTGATGACGTCACATATTACATCACTCATGACATGGTCAGTGATATCACTGATGACATCACTGATGACATCACTGATGACATCATCCAGTGACTGTGTGTTTCTGTAAAGTTTAAATATGTTTAATATATATATAGGGAAAGGCGTATTGAAGAATGAGTGGGTGTATAAGTGTCTGAATGGATGATTTAGTAGGTGCGTGACTGACTATAAGTTAGTGATTAAACGTATCTTACTGAATGCATGGGTTAGTGACTAAACTGTGTGAATGTCTGTATCCGTCTGTCTGTTGGTGTGTAAGCGGCTGCATGGGTTTGCGAATAGCTACATGAGTGTCTACATGGGTTATTGATTGGTTGTCTGAGTATCTGTATGGGTGCCTGAGTGTTTGTGTGGGTGGGGTGTGTGTGACTCTGTGCATAGATGTGTGAGTGGGTGATTCACTGGGTGTATGGGTTCAAGAGTGCATCTGTGAAGGGCTGTATGGGTGGGTGAGTGTGTGTATGGGTGTGTTGGTGAGTGAATGGATGTCTCAGTGGTACATGTGTGAGTAACTGCATATGTGAAAGGCAGTATATGTGAGTGTTGGAGTATATAAATGACTATATGTGAGAGTGAGTGATTGTGAGAGTGGCTGTATGGATGAGTGTGTGCTTGTATTAGTTATTGTATAAGAGTGTAAGTATGTGTTAGTATATGTTTGAATAAGTGAGGTGGTGTGTGTATAACTGCATAGGTGAGTAAATGGGAGTGTGATTGATTCTTTGCATGACTGACTAGGTGTGTGAGTAACTCTATGGATGAGTGGCGGTGTGTGAGTGTCTGTATAATATTAATAATAAGCAAGCTTATAAAGCGCATGGCTACACTAACTAGTGTGTCCCCGCGCTGCGGCCCAAACTCGTCCAGGAGCAGTAATGTGAGACAGCTTAGAGGAAACCGATAGGCGAAAAAGCCATGTTTTTAGTTTTTTGTGAGTGCATATGATAGTGCCGTATTGATGATTGACTGCATGTATGTGTGACTGTATGGGTGGATGTGTGTGTAGACCTAGGAATTCGTGAATGGGTATGTACTAACTGGTATTGGTGTGTCTATGGTTTCGAAAATGGTAGTCTGTATTTTAGAGTGGGTGTATCAAAGGTTATATTAGGGTATGAGGAGGTGCATCAGATTATCACGTGGATGATGTCATCAGAGATGTCATCAGTGATGTCATTGACCATGTCATGAATGATGTAATATGTGACGTCATCAGCAGTGCATTGCAGGGGCGCGAGTTATAGTTAGCTGAACTAACTATAATGGCCGAATTTCTCCGGTTTTGTACGAGTGAAATGTCCAACTAACTATAACGTCCCTGAAACCTGTGGTTTTTTCAGTGAATTTCTAAGGTTTTTTAAATGCTAATTTCGAACTATAACGTCCCTGAAACCTATGGTTTTTTCAGTGAATTTCAAAGGTTTTTTAAATGCTAATTTCTAACTATAACGTCCCTGAAACCTGTGGTTTTTTCAGTGAATTTCAAAGGTTTTTTAAATGCTAATTTCTAACTATGCCTACAGAGGTAGGACATGTGCAGAAGGAGGAAGAAAGGCGCAGAAAGAAGCAAGAGAAATGCAGAAAGAGGCAACAGAAGTCCAGAAAGACGAAGAAAGGTGCAGAAAGAAGCAAGAGATGTGCACAAAGAACCAACCAGCAGAAAGAGGCCTTGTTGCAAAGTCATCCTGTGCCCCCAACTTTTTGCTGACGGGTACTGGTGGTAACTGACTGACTAACCAGGCCCGGAGCCAGTGCTATGCTGAAAGACACTTAGAATACAGTGAAAACACCTACATACACTAGGGTACACTATGAGTTGGGGTACCCCTGTGATTGGCATGACCTCCCCTGTATGGCCCTAGTACATAATAGGGCAGGGGGATTAAAACTACCTCCAACTAAGAGGTGCAGAAGGAGGCAAGAGAAGTGCAGAAAGAAGCAACAGAGGTGCCGAAAGAGGCAAGAGAGGTGCAGAAAAAAGCAAGTGAAGTGCAGAAAGAGGCAAGTGAGGTACATAAAGAGACAACAGGGGTGCAGAGAGAAGCAAGACAGGTGCAGAAAGAAGCATGGAAAGTGCAGAATGAAGCAACAGGGGTGCAGAAAGAGGCAAGAGAAGTGCAGAAAGAAGCAACAGAGGTGCAGAAAGAGGCAAGAGAACTGCAGAAAAAGACAAGAAAAGTGCAGAAAGAGGCAAAAGAGGTACATAAAGAGATAACAGGAGTGCAGAAAGAAGCAAGACAGGTGCAGAAAGAAGCATGGAAAGTGCAGAATGAAGCAACAGGGGTGCAGAAAGAGGCAAGAGAAGTGTAGAAAGGAGCAAGTGAGGTGCAGAAAGAGCCAACAGAGGTGCAAAAAGAGGCAAGAGAGGTGCAGAAACAGGCAAGAGAAGTGCACAAAGAGGCAAGAGAATTGCTGAAAGAAGCAACAGACTTGTAGAAAGAAGCAAGAAAAGTGCAGAAAGAGGCAAGTGAGATGCAAAAACAGGCAGGAAAGGTACAGAAAGAGGGAAGACGAGTGCAGAAAGAGACAACAGAGGTGCAGAAAGAAGCAAATGAGGTACAGAAAGAGGCAACAGACGTGCAGAAAGAGGGAAGAGAGGTGCAGAAAAAGGCAATAAAAGTGCAGAAAGAGGCAAAAGAGGTACATAAAGAAACAACAGGGGTGCAGAAAGAAGCAAGACAGGTGCAGAAAGAAGCATGGAAAGTGCAGAATGAAGCAACAGGGGTGCAGAAAGAGGCAAGAGAAGTGTAGAAAGGAGCAAGTGAGGTGCAGAAAGAGGGAAGAGAGGTGCAGAAAGTACAAGAGATTTGCAGAATGAGGTCAAGAGAAGTGCAGAAAATGAAAGAAACGTGCAGAAAGAAGCAACAGAAATGCAGAAAGAGGCAAGAGAGGCACAGAGGGAAGCAAGAGTGGCTTGCACACCATTAGTACCAATTTAACACCCACATTTAGCAATAAGTAACAGGTGACCATTCTAGGTTTGCAAAGGGCCTTCCACCACGCTGTAACACTTGTCGCTGCATTTTTTGTAACGTTTGACCCGTTTCAGCTAGAAACAAGGCTTTTTTTGTTCAAATCTGCAGATTAGGGTGCAGATGATGAATTATGTGACTAATGCAGAAAATGTATAAATGTGCGAAGGTCGGTGCAGCCAAACAGTCACATAATTCCAGTGGCCCTGCTCATACCTCTGACTAGGTCCACAAGTGCTCCTCAGTGATTCCATCTTTTTTTGTCTCACTGAGTTCATAGTTGAGCTTCTATGGAAACGAGGAAGACTAAACCTGAGGTTACCAATCCACAACACAGACTACCATACCACATAATTACTCTCCATAACACATAATCCCACTCTACATAATTCCTATACACTAAATACCACATACTTTCTATCCACATAATTTCACTCAATAACATATCACATAATTCCACTACACAGAACGTACATCCACTCCACTCCAAAAAACATTAGTAAAAAACTTTTGCATTTACAACGCCAATAGCTCTAATTCTCGCAAATGCGAAACCTATTACATTGCAAACACTTCTTTAACTAGTAGTCGTG
This sequence comes from Calotriton arnoldi, assembly GCA_963921515.1. Lineage (NCBI taxonomy): Eukaryota > Metazoa > Chordata > Amphibia > Caudata > Salamandridae > Calotriton > Calotriton arnoldi. Next base: position 356,470 of record CAWUFW010002175.1, on the reverse strand, counting down.
TTTGCAGAGTGGTGGAGAAAGGGTGCTGGGCCTCCGACCAGCGCTCAGGAATTCCGGTGCGTAGGGCTTACAGGAGGTACCAGTAGGGCTTCTTGGCCCCCAAAGTCCCTCAGGAGTAAATTGGACTTCATCCCCCATCCTGTAGTATGCCAGGAGGCGTGTTTGCAGAATAGTGGAGAAAGGGGGGCATGGCCTCCGAAGACGTCTTAGCAATCCCACTGTGCGGGACTTACTGGAGGTAACAAGAGGTTTTGTACGAGTGAAATGTCCAACTAACTATAACGTCCCTGAAACCTATGGTTTTTTCAGTGAATATATATATATATTTGGAGCAGGGCTGTTTAGATATGTATCTTTGAACCAAAGAAGTCATCAACACATATTAGTGGTGACGCTCCAGTGTCATTCATTACATAAAAATCGGAAATGTAATGCTCGCTAACATAAAAGTTCCGCAATGTTAGCACCTCTTTTTACTTTTTCTTGTACTAATGCTCAATAAAAGCAATTTTATACAAAAGACATGCATGTAATGGAGTGGCTCAGAAAGCTGTGATGAACAGCTGGTAAAAGTTCTTGCAGGAAATTAGGTCAATGGCGGGGGCTATACAAGCGCTCTCTAACTCGTTTTACACCATCACTTTTAAATTACTACCTTGCCTCTCCATCTCATTACCGGGACTATTGGATCAGGGCATCTGACAATGTTGGAATACGCCTTGGAGAAAACCAAAGTACTTCCCATAGGCTTTGTGACACTCGCTATAAAAAGATCCCATATACTTATGTACAACCCTTTACAGCCTCTGTTGCCCTTTCTAGTGTTGTCTTATTGCAACTACTCTTGAAGTGTCCTTTCGGAATTAATGAATTAAGGCTTTATTTATAGCTTTATCGTACTTACCAAAAGGCAAAAATAGACAATTAAGCATCGATAGGAGCACAAACATAATCACAAACACACAAAGCTTTGAAGACACATAAAAACGCCAAACACTCTCCATTAAATTAACCATTGTCCTTAAAAACGAATTGAACAATATGTCCATCTATCAATTTAGCCAGGAGAGCCACAGGATGAGAAAATGTGACAAAGTATTTCCATCAGGAAATCCCAAATAATGCCTGAAAGCATTCCCTTCAAATTGTCACTTTAGATCCCAGACACACCCTAAAAAAACTGTCCTAACTTTGTAAAAAAAAAAAAAAATTTAGCAATCATATATTTATGCCCATCCGTTATGAAACGTTCAGGTACCGAGGCATTATCTAATGTATCGTTTTTCAATTACATTTTACTTAATTGGTATAATTTATGGCTTTTTTTTTTTATCATTTCCCTCCTGTCAAAGGCCACAAAAACTACAAGTTGCAAGTAAACGAACATCAGGCGGTCCGCAGGAAGATGAAATGTGAAAATACGCAAACACACAAAGGACCTTTCAGGGGAGAGCACACATCTGGCATGCACCCCCTACAACCAATGCAGTTAAGGTCAAGATGCCAGTGTCAAACTTATCACACAAACTCAACGCATATGAGCAGAAGACAAATCAAAAGTGTCTAGGCCTCAAATGTTTAAATCGACTTGATGGACTTGAAAAAGTCTGCTTCCGGGTTGACACTAACGTGGTTTGTGCCACCAATCTATGACCACACTTCACTTCTGTATTTATTTAGTAGCCTCATAAGGTGCCTACAAGACCCGAGAGTGCGAGAAAGCTTCACATACATTTTTGCAATTCATGGTATAGAGCACACACAATGGAATGAAGAGTAGGTATATTACACGACGGGTATGTAAACAAATTGACTAAAATAGAGTTAAAGAATGCATAGGACTAAAACAACATCTAAATACTTTTACATCTATAGATTATGTACAAGATTGACAGCAGCGGTACTTAAGAATGACAGTAGCAGTGCTTGAGACTGACAGTAGCAGTATTTGTAGTAGCAATGGCTTTTATAAAAAGACTAAGGTGAAGGAAGAAAATGGTGGTTGAGTAAGAATAATTTCAGCTCTCTTTTGAAGGATGGTGAAGACTTAAAGGTGAGGTTAGAAGGTGGAATAGAGTTCCAAACTCTGGGAGCACAGCCTGAGAACGCCTGGTGTAATGTGCGTTTTTTCTATTGAAGACCGCTCTCAAATCAGAGAGTGCGGCACAGCAGAGCTTGTGCGAGCCTTCTGAAAACTTGACGTTTTTGGCCAAGTAGTGGGTGTTGTCCAGGGCACAAGTCGAGGATACACTGTAGACTGTGTCTACCTACTCTTTTTGCAGGGTGGATACCGTCTCCACTGCCAAGAAGTTAGGCCCCACAGAAATATGCTAATCTCGTCCCGGTGTAATTTTCAGACACTGGGACACATTCAGCAGGGCCTGCACTGTGTTTGCTTTCATTCTGAGCAGCAACGTGCAGGCAGATGGCTTTGTTATTTAAATTCCAGCTGCGCTCAAAACAAAGGCCATAGTTAAGCCATCAGCCCACTGGCGTAATGAAACTCGAGGGGGCCACCCTGCAAGGTACGTGGAGGGGCCCCCTCCGGACTAAACCCTGGAGCTTGGGGGCCCCCCGCACTGCGGGGGCCTATGTTACGCCACTGCATCAGCCCCCCTTCTGATGGAATATCCTGGCCATGAACTATTTGGAACCTTACACCTAGCTGCAAATGTAAGGGAGTGGAAACAAAAGGCTCACAGCTTGTTATTAAATCACAGGTATTTAAGAGAGACATGCTTTTGACTTTTTTTAGTCCCTGTATATAAGACTTATGCATTGACTGTAAGAATGTCAGATGTGTTGGTCTGGCCCAGTATTTACACAAATAACAATTTAAATACCAGTATTTTGTTTTATTTCTTTTAAATCGCTACACAGCGTGTCAGCGTGCTTTACATCATACGTACACATTATTCATTAACAATAAATCATATGCGTGTAAATCAATGTAAAGGATGAGTTACATAAGACAGTGAGCGTTACATGGTGCAGGAGTCACATGTCCTTCATAGCTCACTGTGCTATATTAAAAGACTACAATTTATGAACTGCAAGTAACAAAAGGACCTCCATGTTAAAAGCAGTAACCCACTTACCCATCTACATAAAATAAAAATCTGCCATCTATGCTATTTTGATTCAAAACTGAGACTAGACAAAACACAGATCTCTCCGGCAAGTGCATTAATCTCCAGAGTTATCTTACCATTATCATTATCCCCTGAAATGTACCGGGCACACAAAGATCTATGCAACAGGTGCCTTTTTGGGGGGGGGTTCATAGCACGAACTTGACCCGAAGGTATCAGAGCGCTTTACATGAGCACCAGTTGCGTTACAGAAGGACACATTCATTTTTTGTTAGGCAGGGGGAGATTAAGTGATTTGCCCAGAATCACAGGATATTAAGCGTCCCTGTCGAGACTCGAACCCAGTTCCCCAGCTTCGAGGTCGACCGCTTCAGCCATAAGGCCACAGCCTTAACCCCATATTTTAAAATGCAGACTTTGCAAACTATTAAGCAGAACAGATTTACTGCCATGTTTCTTCTTGTTGCCAATTTTTTTGTGGCACAGTTTTAAAAAATAAATGTATGAATTGAGGCGCTAAAATGTACTCATGATAGGCGTGCTGTGAGGTTTTAAGATCTGATGTCACTTCTTGTGATGTCACTTCCTGTGAGGTCATGGGTTGTGATGCCACTTCCTTTGGTGCCAGGTATGATGTCACACTCTGTGATGTTACATGCCATGATGTCACTGGCATACTGTCTAACTTGGTTAGTCCCCTAACTTTTATTTAGGATTTGACCCCTGATGTTGTCAGAATGTAAAAGTTTATGCTAAGCAATGCAACTTCTAAATAGGGTGACCACGTGACTCAAGGTAACTATGGACACTGTGTTCACTATTGAACATTTCACCAACAAATCACTGATTTCAGGTGTGTTATTCTAATTAGTTCAATGGAAGCAAAATAAGACTGCACACCGAGAATGCTTTGGTACATCAAACAGAAGTTCAGGACTGGAACAAATGTCCATTATCACCTGAAGGGAAGTAGTCATCCTACTTGTAAATCGATTTACTCTGAATGGGAAGTCAGCTCAGGTTAAGCAAAACAGGGGTGACGTATTCCTATCAGCCTGGCCCAGCAACAAGACAAGCGGCACCATGAAGCGAGCGTGTTCTGCAGTGACGAAAGGCATCCCCTCAAGCACCAGTATCCTGATGTGTGCGTGACTCTGCGTTTCGTGCTGTTACACAAGTTCAGGCAAAGGGTCACAGTCTCTGTTGTATAACCGCCTTCTTTGTGAACGTGGCTGGTTTTTGCCTACTGGCGTTTGTTGAGGTTATTGTGACACAAGGGTGAACATTCCAATAGTACCTTTGACTTGTCATCTTTCAAGCCCTGCACGCATCCTAGAAGTGTAGCTAAGCATGGTGTCTCTTGCATGTCAATAAATCTGTTTGGAAAGCCTCCAGAACTTCTGAGAAACACATCACAATGACAAACAGATGATCAAAGCTGAATTATAAACATATTGAGCAACCAGTCATTACAGTTATTGAAGGAGTATTCTACTATTCATGTTCTAAAATACAGCCCTTGATAACAATTTCTGAAGTGTAAATTGAAGCAAAAAAGTTGACAAGTGAAACAAATGATAAAATAAAAAAATAAAAACACTGTTTGTGGTAAATAAATATATTGTTTACCACAAAACCATCTGCATGTGAATTTCAGCTATTCACCTGTAATATAACGTTCCAATATCTCTTTAATCAATAACTTTACACTAACAGAACGCATAAAACTAAGGGCCTGTTTTAGATCTTGGCAGATCTGATGATGATCCCGCCATCACTTTTTCGACAGTTTCATCGCCCGCCTACTTAACGGTCCGCCCGCTCTATTTGGATGTTAGCTGGTGCATGAACAAAAGACCTCCCGAGTGCCGCCGATTCCGCCAGGAATTTTCACCCACATTGATGGCGTCATAGGCAGAAGCTGCTGTCGGCTGGGGTCCAGGCAATATTACCGCCGGACCAATCACGAAATGCCTTTCCGTCGAGGAAACAGTGGCAAGGATACCTCCTACTTTGTGTTGGTGGAATCGAAGGAAATGAGGTAGAAACATACCTTTCTTTTGTTTCCCACTTCCGTTTTTGTCTTGAACCCCATTGTCCATGTCCTCCCTTTGTTGCTACTACATGACTGTGAGAAGTTGGCCTGGCATATGTTATCCACTAGTTATAGTGGGCACCTTGCACCAGTCCAAACGATCCTTATTGATGATAGGTTTAAAGACAACCTTTATTGAAAGCTATCCTAGTGGTAGCTATGGAGAGCAGCCTTCAGGCTAAGTCTTGAAGGAGTGTAAAGCAGCTTGGTTTACCAGATTATAACCTCTTGAATAACTAAATGAAAGGAGAACCACACAAGATATATATAAAATATATGTATTTATTTCTAAACACTAACTACTAATCTCTTTATGAGATTAGAGTTCAAGATACACAGTATCACAGTATTAAAACGACAGTAAATAGCACAATACACAGTGGGCTCCAGGGGAGACCAAACCATATACTAAGAAAGTGGTATAAGAACCACGACTTGACTAGACACAGTGCCTAGAGCACGTAGAATCACTGGGACCCCAAGGAACCACCCAAGGTAGTGACACAGGAGACCCACTGGGGACGTGTACAGTGTGAGAACACAGCCGCAAGCGCCGTAGGATTCAATGCGGAAAGTCGCGGTTGGAATTTTAAAGTTAAAGGACACTTAGGAGAGGACTTTGAGCAAACCCCTTTAGACTTAAGGGTTTCTAGGGCCAACACCCACGGGAGCACCGGAGTACTCGAGTTACCTCACCCAGGGAAGCCGGGTGCATAGGTGCCAAAAGGTGTCGGGAATCGTCGTCGTTTTCAATGGCGAACTGCTGCAAAGTGCTGCTGCCATGAAGGAGAAAAGTGTCCGGTGTGATCCAAGCCTGGATCGAAGATGTGAAGAACCTGAAAGCAGAGGGGACAGAGTCTGGGTCACTAGCCAGTGACCAGGAGCGGAGCAATCGAATGCCCACCGATGTCGGGTGCTTCAGGTGCGAAGAGGTGAAGCTTGACTCTGCAGCCACGGGGTCCCGGAGATGTCGACGACAACCAGGAGAAGGATTCGAGCTGTCCCACAAAGGATGTCGAGTGCTGGGGTGTCGGTGATCGGATTGACCACAACAAGCGTTGGCAACAGCAACCCACGCAGGAAGAGAAAAGATGCTTCTGTGCGGACCAGCAAGGTTCTGGGGACTCCCCAAGCAATGGAGAGTCAGGGCACGTCTTGCGCAACCAGGCAAGCCCAATAAAAGTTAGAGTTGCCTTCTTGGGGACCCACAGGTCAACGGACCAGGGATCGCGAAGGAACCTCAAGAGGAATCACAAAATGGCGGCCCACGGAACACTCGTTGAGTGTAGGCCTGCAATCTTCGGTGCAGTTACTGCTCGGGGTAAGGGCTACAAGCAACCCAAAGCTCAGTCTCAGGGGTTGCCGGAAAGCTGATGCTTCTGCAAATGGTCGCGGTGTCCAGGAGTTCAGGTTGCACGGTCTCCACGAGGGATACGGGCCTCAGACTTGCTGTGGGCACAGATCGACCTCAGAGACCTAGGAAAACCCACCTCCTGTGTGGAAATATTCTTCAGAGTCCGTCGGAGCTTGGAGATGCCAACCGGTCAGTTGCTTTAAAGGTGCCTGCCTTGCAGGGGAGTAACTCCTTTACTCCAAGGGAGATTCTTCAGTCGTCCAGCGTCGTGCAGATCGTCGAAGTACTTGGTTTCTGGGATCAGAGTCTAGTCCAGGTGTATTCTAAAGTCCTGTAGTCAGGGTTTCGTAATTTATACCCAAGGAAGGGGTTGGACAAACTCTGGGGACCCACCTATGGGAGGGTCAGGAAAGAGGGGTGGCTACACCCATTTCCTTTGTCCAGTTTCGCGCCAGAGCAGGGGCTGTGTGCCCCTGCAACCGGTTTGAGCTGGACTATGCACAGGGACACCAAATGTGCCCCCAGTGCAGACTTCAAAGCACTCTGAGAGTGCACCCACCCAGCCCCAATACACTAAAGCCTGTCTGGGAGGTGGTCACACCTCCTTGTGACAGGAAACCTATTGTCCAGGCCTCCCCTGCCGGAGTTTCATCCAGCAGCAGGAGGGCAGACTCGTGTCTGTGGCTGCAGCATCCATTTTGTGATGCCAGGGCTCTGTTAGCTGGTACCGGGTATACCGGTGCTGTCATTGTCTCTCCCTCTAGAAGGGTGGGATCATACTCCCACACCAGTTACTGGTGTGGGGGTATGATTCCAAGGTGTTTGACACCAAACACGACAGTTTTCCATGCAGCCATTCCAAAGTTAGCATTTACCGTTTGGTTATAATGCACTTAAGAGTATATGGTCTGGCTGCATCACAAACAACCCCGGAATAAAGATTCCGAAAGCTGCAGAGGGGCTCTGCTCATGCATGGGCACCCTCTCACATGAAACCCAGCACCCTGCCTTCAGGATTGTTAAGGCCTGCCATAGGGGTGACTGATAGGTTTACATGTGCAGTGATATGGAGAGATATAGGGAACCTATATCTCAGTAAGGGGTGGATACACCACCTTACACAGGCTGCTGTAGCAGACCTGTTGTGTCATTTTAAAAGGCTTCCCAGGGGTGGCACAATACATGCTGCAGCCCCTGGTAGGCCTCTGGGGTACCTATGCCCTGGGTACATAGTATACCATATACTAGGGACTCACAGGGGTACCCCAGAATCCAATCTGGAGTGTACCTAAAGTACATACAATCAATTGAAGGGGATAGCAGATAGGCTGGGGTCCTGAATAGCAGGATCCCAGCCAAACTAAGTCGAAAACCAGCAAAACACCAGGAAAAAAGTGCGGGCAACCATGCAGTCAGATTCCACCTTCCTACATAACCCCCCCAAACGAAAGGAGATAAGGCTAACCTTGTCCAGTTGAGCCTTTATTGACTAAGTGGCCATATAAGGAAGAACCTGCACTAGCATGGTTACCCCCTGTCTTATGGTCCACTAAGCAATTCCTAACCCCAAGGGTATTGGATGATCTCCACCATTTGGAATTACTACCTGTGGTGTGTTTTGGCAAAGTAAAAGGCTGGTGGGGTGTCTGAGTAGAGAAGTGAGGCCCTAATAAAGTTGGTCTCAGCTTCCTCAGATCACTGGTCACCATGGAGGCCTTTCTTTCCTTGACTGAGTCGTATCTGGCCCTAAGGGTCAAACTCTGGCTGCCTACAGCTGGGGGTTGGGTCCTTTTGGTTGAAACACTGGAGGGACATGGTAGGTTTGGAACCACTTGGTCCCAGGTTTGCCTTTGCCCAACAGAATCCATCTGGGGGAGGTCCCTATCCAATGGTAAGAGGGTTCCCTCAGTGTGCTGAGGAATTTTCACCTGGCTAGGGCTACTAGACTGGGTGCCCCTAGTCTGTGGATGAGGGGGTTCCTCAGGACAGGGAGCCCTTAGGGGTCCACTGACCTAACTGACCTCTGCAGCCCTGGGCTGACAGAGGGAGGGTAGAGAGGGGCAGGTTACCTGCCCCAGACTGGGTACCACCTTGGAAGGGTCCCCTGCCATCAGAGGGGTTGCCAGGCCAGGCCTGACCACCTCTAGGGCAGTTCCTTCACTAGGGGTAGGATCAGTTCCCTGAGGAGGCTGACCATTACCTATTGTCTGGGGGGAAGAAGACTGTTCTTCAACCCTTCTGCTCTCTTGTGGAGTAGAGTGGGCCATTCTTTCAGGCTCCACTTCTCCAAAATTTCCCTGGGATGGGGCTGAGGCCCTAACAGCCCCACCAACCTTCTCAGAGAGGCCCAACATTTTTAAATGGGCCTGGTATTCAACTTCAGCCCAGGCTGAAACCTCCAGATCATTGCCCAACAGGCAATCTACAGGCAAGTTTGGGGACACTGCCACTCTCTTTGGGCCAGTGACCCCTCCCCAGCTGAGATTGACTATGGCCATGGGATGATCTGTTCTGATACCATCAATGTTGGTCACCTGGTACTTGAACTCAGGTAAAAGCTGTTGAGGGGGGAATAGTTTCCCTGTCACCATGGTGACACTAGCCCCTGTGTCCCTGAAGGCCACAGCTTTCTGACCATTTATTAAGGGCTCCTGTCTGTACTTGCCCAAAGTATTGGGACTCATAGTAAAAGTGGCAAATCCCATGCCACCATCACAGACTAAGGAGGCCTGTGAGGAGGACCTTGATAAACTGGGGTCCACCTCAGTTCCCCACGAAAATGCACCTAACTTTTTGGGTGCATTACTACCACCTGGGGGATTACTACTTGTAGTACCAGGAGGAGTGGTAGTATTGCTGGGAGGAACATTTTCCTTATTGCCAGCCTGGGGGCAACTGGGGTCATTTTTCCAGTGGCCAGGCTTCTTACAGTTATGGCAATAGGGTTTCTTTTCAGGGGAGGAAGGAGTTTGGGATCCACCCCCAGGAGAGGACTTTTGGGGCCCTGTAGTGGATTTATCCCTGGATTTATCCCCACCTTCCTCTTGGGACTTGGTAGAATCTTTCTTCTGGTCACTACCCTGATTCTTTGGCTTTACTCTGGTTCTGACCCATTTGTCTGCCTTCTTTCCCAATTCTTGGGGAGAGGTCAGATCAGAGTCCACCAGGTACTGGTGTAAAAGCTGGTTTTGACAAACAATTATTAAGGATCTGCTCCCTCATAATCAAATTGTACAATCCTAAAAAGTCATGCACCTTGCTGCCATGTATCCAACCTTCCAGAGCCTTAGTAGCACAATCTACAAAGTCAACCCAGCCTGAGTCTGTGCCTTTTGGGTGTCTCTGAACTTCAACCTGTATTGGTCAGTGGTTAGGCCAAACCCATCAATCAGAGCACTCTTCAGGACTTTATAATTATCAGCATCCTCTTCTCTTACAGTGAGGAGCTTGTCTCTACCTTTGTCTGCAAAGGAGAGCCACAAGATTGCTGCCCACTGCTCCTGAGGGACCCTCTGTACTTTACAGGCCCTCTCCAGTGCAGTTATCCATTTGTGGATGTCATCCCCACTCTGGTAGGGAGGGACAATCTTGTTCAGGTTCCTATGGGGATGAGTCTCTTCTCTACTCCTAGGGACACTGTTGCTGCCACCATGGGGCTCTAGCCCCAACTTTTGAGAAGCTTTCTGAAGCTCCAGGGATGCCCTGTCTAAGGCCAATTGCTCTCTCTTGATTCTGAGCTTAGCTCTCTCAAACTCAAGCAGTTGGCATTTCTTCTCATAAGAGGATGCCCTTTTATGAGAAGCAGAGGACCCTATAGAAGTACCAGAATGATTAGACTCCTGAGAAGGAGATCTTGATCTTCTTGGTAGACTATTAACCCTTCCTGGGGGAGTGAAGAGGGGGCCACTGAGGCCTTCCTCTCCTTCAGGAAGAATTGGATTTTCCAGGTGGGAATCATGTTGATCCCCCTGGCCAGCATCAGAGTCTGGGTCATAGTAGTTTTCACTACCTGGCCTTTCCTCTTCTATTGCCCCACCCAACCTGCCTGCCTCATCAGACCCTGGTGTCTTTCTGAGGTCATCGAACAGCAAAGCCTCTATGAGGCGTTGAGTGCTTGCATGTCTCCCTGTTTTTAGTCTCCTAGAGGTACACATATTTCTCAATTCCTGGAATGAGAGATTGTCATACCTAGTGGGCAAGGAGTCACTTACCTCAGGCCTTGCAGACATTCTAGTGTGGTGTGGTGTATGCACCTACCTACTCTAGTGGGAACTGAAACTCTCTTGAGTTGTAGAAAGGGTCTGCTAAACCCTTGACACACAGCTCTAAGTTCAGTAGAACTTACTGTATTCTAAACTTGATTTATATGTACCTATGTACCTATAGTGGTTTTCAGTTAGTCACTTCAAAGAGATTATCTGGTAAAGCAATAGCAAGCTTGAATCCAACCGCTGCACACCAATGTGAGAAGTTGGCCTGGCATATGCTGCCCACTAGTTATAGTGGGCACCTTGCACCAGTCCAAACGACCCTTATTGATGATAGGTTTAAAGACAACCTTTATTGAAAGCTATCCTAGTGGTAGCTATGGAGAGCAGCCTTCAGGCTAAGTCTTGAAGGAGTGTAAAGCAGCTTGGTTTACCAGATTATAACCTCTTGAATAACTAAATGAAAGGAGAACCACACAAGATATATATAAAATATATGTATTTATTTCTAAACACTAACTACTAATCCCTTTATGAGATTAGAGTTCAAGATACACAGTATCACAGTATTAAAACGACAGTAAATAGCACAATACACAGTGGGCTCCAGGGGAGACCAAACCATATACTAAGAAAGTGGTATAAGAACCACGACTTGACTAGACACAGTGCCTAGAGCACGTAGAATCGCTGGGACCCCAAGGAACCACCCAAGGTAGTGACACAGGAGACCCACGGGGGACTTGTGCAGTGTGAGAACACAGCTGCGAGCGCCGTAGGATTCAATGCGGAAAGTCGCGGTTGGAATTTTAAAGTTAAAGGACACTTAGGAGAGGACTTTGAGCAAACCCCTTTAGACTTAAGGGTTTCTAGGGCCAACACCCACGGGAGCACCGGAGTACTCGAGTTACCTCACCCAGGGAAGCCGGGTGAATAGGTGCCAAAAGGTGTCGGGAATCATCGTCGTTTTCAATGGCGAACTGCTGCAAAGTGCTGCTGCCGTGAAGGAGAAAAGTGTCCGGTGTGATCCAAGCCTGGATCGAAGATGTGAAGAACCTGAAAGCAGAGGGGACAGAGTCTGGGTCACTAGCCAGTGACCAGGAGAAGAGCAATCGAATGCCCACCGATGTCGGGTGCTTCAGGTGCAAAGAGGTGAAGCTTGACTCTGCAGCCACGGGGTCCCGGAAATGTCGACGACAACCAGGAGCCGGATTCGAGCTGTCCCACAAAGGGTGTCGAGTGCTGGGGTGTCGGTGATCGGATTGACCACAACAAGCCTTGGCAACAGCAACCCACGCAGGAAGAGAAAAGATGCTTCTGTGCGGACCAGCAAGGACCTGGGGACTCCCCAAGCGATGGAGAGTCAGGGTACGTCTGGAGCAACCAGGGAAGCCCAATAAAAGTTAGAGTTGCCTTCTTGGGGACCCTCAGGTCAACGGACCAGGGATCGCGAAGGGACCTCAAGAGGAATCACAAAATGGCGGCCCACGGAACACTCGTTGAGTGTAGGCCTGCAATCTTCAAAGCAATTACTGCTCGTGGCCAGGGCTACAACTAACCCAAAGCTCAGCCTCAGGGGTTGCCGGAAAGCTGATGCTTCTGCAAATGGTTGCGGTGTCCAGGGGTTCGGGTTGCTCTGTCTCCACGAGGGATACGGGCCTCAGACTTGCTGTGGGCACAGATCGACCTCAGAGACCTAGGAAAACCCACCTCCTGTGTGGCAATATTCTTCGGAGTCCGTCAGAGCTCGGAGATGCCAACCGGTCAGTTGCTTTAAAGGTGCCTGCCTTGCAGGGGAGTAACTCCTTTACTCCAAGGGAGATTCTTCAGTCGTCCAGCGTCGTGCAGATCGTCGAAGTACTTGGTTTCTGGGATCAGAGTTTAGTCCAGGTGTAATCTAAAGTCCTGTAGTCAGGGTTTCCTACTTTATACCCAAGGAAGGGGTTGGACAAACTCTGGGGACCCATGTATGGGAGGGTCAGGAAAGAGGGGTGGCTACACCCATTTCCTTTGTCCAGTTTCGTGCCAGAGCAGGGGCTGTGTGCCCCTGCAACCTGTTTGAGCTGGACTATGCACAGGGACACCAAATGCACCCCCAGTGCATACTTCAAAGCACTCTGAGAGTGCACCCACCCAGCCCCAATACACTAAAGCCTGTCTGGGAGGTGGTCACACCTCCCTGTGACAGGAAACCTATTGTCCAGGCCTCCCCTGCCGGAGTTTTGTCCAGCAGCAGGAGGGCAGACTCGTGTCTGTGGCTGCAGCATCCATTTTGTGATGCCAGGGCTCTGTTATCTGGTACCGGGTATACCGGTGCTGTCATGTCTCTCCCTCTAGAAGGGTGGGATCATACTCCCACACCAGTTACTGGTGTGGGGGTATGATTCCAAGGTGTTAGACACCAAACACGACAGTTTTCCATGCAGCCATTCCAAAGTTAGCATTTACCGTTTGGTTATAATGCACTTAAGAGTATATGGTCTGGCTGCATCACAAACAACCCCGGAATAAAGATTCCGAAAGCTGCAGAGGAGCTCTGCTCGTGCATGGGCACCCTCTCACATGAAACCCAGCACCCTGCCTTCAGGATTGTTAAGGCCTGCCATAGGGGTGACTGATAGGTTTACATGTGCAGTGATATGGAGAGATATAGGGAACCTATATCTCAGTAAGGGGTGGATACACCACCTTACACAGGCTGCTGTAGCAGACCTGTTGTGCCATTTTAAAAGGCTTCCCAGGGGTGGCACAATACATGCTGCAGCCCCTGGTAGGCCTCTGGGGTACCTATGCCCTGGGTACATAGTATACCATATACTAGGGACTCACAAGGGTACCCCAGAATCCAATCTGGAGTGTACCTAAAGTACATACAATCAATTGAAGGGGATAGCAGATAGGCTGGGGTCCTGAATAGCAGGATCCCAGCCAAACTAAGTCGAAAACCAGCAAAACACCAGGAAAAAAGTGGGGGCAACCATGCAGTCAGATTCCACCTTCCTACAATGACCACGACGCTAATCAACTCCGTTGTCGCAGGGATCTAAGGTAAGCTTCTTTTACACTTGTCTTACTTTGAATAGTGTGCTGACAATTGCTTTAGTCTCGTGTGTTTTTACATTGCTCTTACATGCATTTTTTATGTGTAATGCCTTAGTGTACATTTTATAACTTATCAAGTAAAATATTAACACACCTGTATTGACACTTTAAAAAAATTATTATGTTGTGGTGGTTGTGGGTGCTGTGATTGTGGTTCCTGTGGGTGTGCATTCAATAGGGTGTGTGTTGCTTGTGTGCTATGCAATATGTAAGAAAAGGGGCACAATACATTACCTACATATATTTTAGAAGCAAAAATATATGTGTATTGACACTTAAATCAGTAGTACTTACCAGTCTCCACTCCACCAGGTACTCACTCCGTCAGCAAACCGCCGCTAGGACAACGCCAGCACAATGGGGACATCTAAACAGGCTCAGTGCAAACCCGCCGACCTGACGGCGATGGAGTACAGTTAGCCAGCAGAGGAGTCTGCTGTCTCGACGACGGTGCACCGCTTACACACGGCAAACAGTCTGTCGATGCGGACGGCGGTTCAGCCATCACTCATGTAAACACAGCGGGCAGGATATAGTCAGCCTGGCAGAGTACTGCGATACTCCATCGCGGAGAGACGATGGGAGTCACACCAAGAGCTACATAAGGCCCTAAGTTTGCTTTCATAATTGCACAGCACAAATATTGCACTTAACGAATGTTTCAGGAAGCTAGACATTCTTCAAACGTTCTTAACCTTTGACGATGAAACTGTTTAGATTACTTCTTTGCTTTGAGTTAAATTGCTAAACTTTACCCTGGAGGAAAAGTACTTTGAATTACGTTTTTTCCAGTGTATTTATTTATTTCCAATTATATAATCAAACAGTGCTGTATCAATCATATGAATACATTCTTGTTCGCATTACATCTAGTAGATACATACAATATAATATACAGGTACTGAAACAATATGCATTTGGGCGGGGGTTAAGCAGGAGGGAACATTAGGGTACCAGGGGGGCGTGGCTTGGCGCTCGGCAAGATGGCCGCACGCTAGTGTAGCTCTGCCGGCTGCCTTTTAAAATCCTGCAATAATCCTGTCCCTGACCCGGCCATCTACGGAGCAGAGGCGGCGGATCGATTGAGCTACGTGGTGAGCTCTCGAACGAGACATTTGCCAGCGGTGTGCTCCCCGGGGTGTGGACGCTGCAGACTGACTCCCGCGGGCCGTGTGGCAATGGCAGCCGCGTGACGCAGTGGAAGAGCACAGTGAGCGGTGCGGATCGGGGAACGCTAGACCCGAGGGACGAGGACTGCATCCCTGAGTGCCTGTAAGCGCTTTGGAGGCGGCCCGGTTGTCTCGTCGAGGGCGCGGCTGGATGTACGCTGCGGCTCCCGCTGACCGGCGCCGCGGCCTGTGAGTGACCTCTGGCGGCATCGGCGGTGTCGGGATCTGCGCGAGCGGCCGGCTCCGGAGCACCGGGCGGGCCGCGCGCGTCTGACGGGACGCTGCCGAGAGGGCTAGAGGAGGAAGACAGAGCGACGGCACAGGCGGGCAGAACAGGCGGCCCCTGTCCTCTGGAGGAGCAACCTGCGCACCTGAACAGCAGCATACCAGTGGGTGACAGCCAAAAAAGGGAAAAAAACTAACAAAGTGCAGGAGGTAAGCGGAGGGCCTTATATGCGGCGGAGAACTGCGTAGAGCGAGGCAGCCCCTGCCGCCAGGGTAGTGAAGTCCATGGATGCGCTGAGACTGTGCTGCTGGGTCCCCCCTGGCTCCTCTAAAAAAAAAAAAAAAGAGGGCCTAACTGTTATAAGAGCTGGACTGCGTCTGCGGTGGGCTGTGAGGCTGATCAGTGCTGGGAGCGGTGTGGGGACACTCAAATTATAACAGAGGTGCAGGGGACATCGCGCACTCAACACAGAGTTCCCTCGGGAGTGGAGAGACCACTAAGAACATAGCACAAAGTGGACAGAGTCACGAGAATACAGGTGATTGACCGAGACAGGGAATTGCCATCACCAGCTGAACTGCGCAATATATACAAGAGCGGTAAACATGGGCAAGCCAGATAAAAACCAACCGCGTCTCACTTTTGATTTGCGCAGAGGGGGCAAGTCCTCACAAAATGCGGCCTCGGATTCGGAGCTGGAATCGGCAGCGGCGGCGCCCACGGCGCTGGAGAAGTCGCTGGCGGCCATCCGGGCTAGCCTGCAGGCTATAGATGGGAAAATAGAGGCCCTCAATGGTAGAATGGACCACTTCTCCTCTAAGCTGGACAAGCAGGCGGCGAGGCTTGGAGAGGCGGAGCAGCGCATTTCTGACGCTGAGGATGGCCTTCAGCAGGTGACCTCGAAACAGGCGGACATCACGAAACTCCTTGCGGTCATCCAGGCCAAGAACGAGGACATCGAAGCGCGCTCGAGGCGCAATAATGTGCGCATTTTGGGTTTGCCGGAGTCCACCAACGTGGGGCGACTGGAGGACTTTGTGGAGACTCTCTTGCGGGACATATGTGGTGCGGATGCCCTGTCGCCCATGTTTGCGGTGGAGCGGGCGCACAGATCCCTGGCGGCGCGCCCCCCTCCAGGAGCACCGGCGCGGCCGATAATCGCCAGGCTCCTAAATTTCAGGGATCGCGACACTGTCTTGCAGACCGCACGCAACAAGGGCACCATTAACTACAGGGGCGATGTGCTTGCGTTCTACCCGGACTTCACGGCTACAGTACAGGCAGCACGTAAAGAGTTTCAGGGCGTGAAAAAGGTGCTCTTGAAGGAACAGATTCCATACGCCATGTTTTACCCAGCGCGGCTGCGCATCGGCGAGGCAGCAAGCTCGAAGATCTTCACCAGCCCTAAACAGGCGATGGAACACGCTAAGGCCTTACGCCGTCGGAACAACCCACCGGCTCACACTTCGGATGTGGACGATTGAGGGTTGGCGAACCCAAGGACTGGTACTTAAGTATCGCATGCTTGTACTCACTCTTGAGAGGGGTGGGGACATTCAATCCACAGGTGTTGTGTGACTTATGAGCACTCCGAAATGCAATGATCGATGTTAGGCGCTTGTTGCGCTTGGCTTTGGCTGTCTCGGTCGGGACCCAATTAGCAAGAGAAAGGGCTGGAACCTAATCATGCCATATTATATTCCAGGTTTGAAAAGACAGGGTACCGATTTACTGTTCTGGGTCCTATTCTGCCAGCTCTAGAGATAATGGGGACAATTTTCAAATGTGCCCCGCTGAGCCTGTTATATATAGGTATAGTGAGATGGCGTCTGGGTTGAGGGACTTAATGATATATAGGCGGCCCCCTCCCTATTAGATCGGGGAGTGGATTCGCCACTACGATCCCCCATGGGTATTCCCCAACTGATGCACTGGTTTTTTTTGTGTTTGATGGGGTGGGAGTTTAATGTGGGATGCACCTTTGGCATGTTGGGGAAGCTGAAGTGGGTGGGGGAGGGTGGAACTGTTTAATTGTTTTAAGCCGAAAGTCCGTGAGATGTGATTGTCAGATGTGGGGAGGTCAGTGCAAACATGCATCGGAATATGCAGTTCTGAGATATTATGGCTGCAGATTTGAATATGATTACAGATGACAGGAGATAAGCTCAACTGTATAACGTGGAATGTACGGGGGTTAAACACGCCCAAGAAGACTAGACAGGTGCTGGCACAGCTGGACAGACACAACGTGAAGGTTGCCCTCCTACAGGAAACTCACTTGAGTAAACACACTGAAGCTAAGATAGCGTGCAGATGGGCGGCCTACAGGCTAGCTTCGTCGTACTCTACCTATGCCAGAGGGGTGCTCATCCTAGTTAAGAGAGGGTGGAATTCACAGCAATACGGTCATGTGTAGATACGGAGGGCCGGTGGGCGATGGTACAGGGCAAACTGGGAATGGTCCTTATGACGATTGTAAATATATATGGCCCTGTTGTGGATGATGTTTCGCCTTTTTTAAAGATGCTGAATGTGTTGCGCGATTGGCCGGAGGCGGCAATCCTATTGGGAGGGGACCTTAACACTCACCTCCATCCATTGGTGGACAAATCCAACCCAGAAGGAGCACGTACGATAAAAATTGCAAAATGCATAAAAGACTTGATGCTGGAAATGGGCCTGGTGGATGCCTGGCGCTTGCGGAATGAGGGTAGGCTAGAAGGTACGCACATCACCCCTGCATTCAACAGCTGGTCCAGGCTGGATTATTGGTTGCTCAGCGAAGAAGCTAACACTTGGGTGGAGGGGTGTACACTCTTCCGCGAACCCTGTCTGATCACAACCCTGTCCTCATGGAGCTGGTTATACCTGATAATATACACAGACCGTTCACTTGGCGTTTTAGGGCGGAGGCGCTCACAGACCCGACCTATGCAGACACTATCAGGACTGCTATAATACAATATTTCGAGCACAATGCGGGGTCAGTTGACAGTCAGGCGGTTTTATGGGAAGCCTTTAAGGTGACCATCAGAGGGGTATGTATTAGCACTTCCGCAGGTATCTTAAAAGACCTCAGAGGACAACTGCAAGCCATTGAAAAAAAGCTGGCGGCTCTCGAAAACCAATATAACCTTGCACCCTCTAGGGATACACTAGCCCAAATTCATGAGCAAGTAGAGGAATACAACTCATTAGCAGAAGTAGAAATAAAATATCTATCCAAGCGCCATGTTGCTAGGGCATATGGGGAGGGCGGGAGATCAGGTAGGATTCTAGCCAATAGGCTGCGGGACAGATCTGTTAACCCTCCCATAGACCACATTACTGACACGGATGGGGAAATGCATTATTCTCCGCAGGCAATTGTGGATCAATTCCGGACATTCTATGCTTTCACATATACGTCCAGTGGGGGGATAGACGATGCTGCATTGGATGCTTATCTAGATGATACGGCATGTGCATGGCTGTCTGATATACATAGAAAATACCTGGGCATGCCTATTGGGGAGGACGATGTCAAAGACGCGATCAGGTCGCTGCCCAATAACAAGGCACCAGGGCCGGATGGCCTAACGGTGGAATTCTACAAAGCGTATGCCGACCTGGTTGTGCCACACCTGCTGGAGATGTACGATGAGGCCCATGAGACTGGCATTCTTCCTCCGTCCTTGAGACAGGCTCTTATCATCACTTTGCTGAAAAAGGATAGGTCACCCACACGATGCGAGTCCTACCGCCCCCTATCATTGATTAATCTAGATGCAAAAATTCTGGCGAAGATTTTGGCCTCCAAGTTACTGCCCCTAATGCCCCTGCTGGTGCTCCCGGATCAATCCGGATTCATCCCGGACCGCTCCACCTCCCTCAACCTCAGAACTATATTCGCTATGTTTCATGTGCTAAACCCGGATCTATCGGCTGTGGCAGTGCTCCTAGACGCTGCGAAAGCATTCGATTCTATAGAACGGGAATATATGTGGAACATACTTCGCAGAATGGGGTTCCCCCCTGTTTTCCTGCGCTGGATCCAGGTTCTTTATACTGACGCATCGGCGAGGGTGAGGGTGGGGGGGCTCACCTCGGAGTCCTTCCCCATAGACCGTGGCACGAGGCAGGGTTGCCCCTTGTCCCCCCTGCTCTTTGCCATCGCTCTTGAGCCTCTGGCGTGCAGGATTCGTCAGGGGCACAGGGAGGCTGCTCTGAATTTTAACAATCGCCCGGTTGGAATCTCATTATACGTGGACGATATGGTCCTTTATATCCGCGAACCGCAGACATACTTATCCCGGGTGCTGCGGGAATATATTAAATTTGGTCTCTTCTCAGGCCTTCAAATAAATTGGGAGAAATCTGTCATCATCCCCATTACGAGCATTACCACGTCGCCACAGGTTGAATACCCACTGGTGTGGTCCGAGGACCCTGTTAAGTATTTGGGAGTGTGGATACATCGCGACCCAGAGGTAGTGATCAGGGAAAATTATGGCCGCGCTTACGCAACACTAGTGAAGCAGGTTGATCACTGGGCCTGCTTGCCGTTATCTCTAGCAGATCGCATCGCCATAATCAAGATGATCGTCCTGCCAAAGTTTCTGTACTTGTTTAGCAATATCCCCATTGCACTGACCAAACATTTTTTAAAACAGTTCAGACACAATTGCTGCGTTTGGTGTGGGGGAATAAACAACCGAGAATCGCCTGGAGCACTTTGACATTGCCCTTTGAGAGAGGGGATTCGGAGCCCCAGATTTCTACACGTACTATCTATGCGGGCAGGCGCAATATGCCTATTTTTGGTTCAAACCACATGATTTCATCCCGCATGTGGCTGTCGAAGAGGGAGACGCCCACCCTGTGCCACTGTGTGGAATCATAACCCACACTAAGAGACAGACGCCCAAGATTGAGATTAACACATTAAATGTTACAATTGCAGCGTGGCAGGAGATTGGGAGGCGAACACAGAAACTACCGTTATACGCGCCTGCGATGCCCATTGCGGGGCATGCCGCCCTGTCTGTGGCGCAGGAGCGAGGCCCGCTCACGGCTCTACGGGAGGTGGGCATTGCAGCGATGGGGGACTTATACCCAAGCGGGAACTACGTCACGCGGAACGATTTGGACTATGTACAAAACCCCACCCCACTGTTCCAATATACTTGTTACAGGCTACGTAGGGCAATACAGGATCATTATGCCTCTTTCCCTGTGGAACCACTGTCACTAAAGGCACTACAACTGGTGATAGAACTTCCGCATAGGAAAAAACTGATCACCAAACTGTATAGGACAATACAGGACGAAACTCCCTCCGGGAGCAACTGCAGCTTAGAACGCTGGAACACTATAGTGTCCCCCCCATTACAGACAGAGTCTGGGGCAACATATGTGAGATGACGGGGCGACTGACATCCAATAATAATTTGAGAATTATCCATCTGAAGTTCATACACCAAGTCTATCATACTCCTAAAAAACTGCATAGAATAGGATTACGAGACACGGACTGTTGTAAACGGTGTGGGCAGGCTGGGGCCGATTTTTTGCATTTGTCCTGGCAGTGTGCACAGGTGCTCCAATATTGGAAAGCAGTTATCGCTCTTCTATGTACCATGACGGGGGTAGAATTACAGTGCGCACCGTTGGAGTGCCTCCTGGGGTATGTCCCTCATATACGCGCAGTGCTGGGGAGGTTTTTGAGAGTGGCTCTGCTGCTGGCCAAGAGGAGACTGCTCTTCACATGGGATAGTCGCTTGCGACCTAAGATGGAGATGTGGCTGAAGGACATGGTATACTGCCGTGAACAGCTCGAATTATATGCTGAGGAACTTCCGGTTTCCTCAAAACCCAAGGATATTTGGGCTCCCCTACGGGAATACCTATTATCATGCCAAGAAGTGAGCTCTGAGTGAGTGACTGTTCGATGGGTAATTGTTTTGGGCCTGCTGATAACCTGTCATGATGTATGTGCGGTAAGAGCTGCTAGGATGGGGTGTATATCCATTGCAAACTGACCACAGAAAATTGTAGGACAAGTACGGCTTACTGTTTTCTTTTTAGTTGCTGTTGATTGATTATTTCATACATTACAAATGTTGTATATTGTAAAATGGCATTGTGTGCTGAATGTATAACATTGAAATACTCAATAAAAAAATAAAAATAAAAAATAAATAAAAAAAAAACATTAGGGTACCAGACCTTCAGATAGTGATGGTTAATGGGGAAGGTGTACCTGGATAAGTAGTCCATCAGGTAATCGACAAGGTAGTAATAGTTGCATTAGTCGACAGCGTCATCAGAGGCTTCAGAGTCCAAGGTTAAGAGGTAAGTACGAAGGGGTGTCTAAATGTCTTTAGGCCTAGAAGCTGGTGGTTGCAATGAGGCATATAGATCACTGGTGGTATCACAAGATGACATGTCTTTCAGCCAATCATCCATGGTGGGGGCCCTGCTGCTGCCCAATAAGAGGGCTATGCGTTGCTTAGCTACCAACAGTGCAATGGCAGTGAAACGTCTGAGGCCAGGGCTCAATGGCTTAACATATCCTAGAAGTGCCATTAGAGGATCTGTGTCAATGGTATGTTCTATCATAGTAGAAATCAAGGCAAATATAGCCCAGCAAAATGCATGGATAATAGTACAATTCCAAGTCAAATGTACAAAATCAGCATTGTCGGGCGCACATTTGGGGCAACGATGTAAGCGTGAGGGATCGAACTGAGCCAGAGCCTTAGGAGAGGTGTATACCCGGTGTTGAGATATATAATGGAGTAGTTTGGGTCTACTGTTAGTGGAAACCAGTTTTGTTTGTGTGTAGCAATAGTGCTAGATTTTGCCTGGTATGGGGTACCCAAAGTTGTGTTCCCATGCCGTTCGGGATTTGAGTGCTGCACTGGCTTTAGTGCTAGGCAGGATTGGTAATGGCGGGAAACTAGTCTGGTACTCTCAGTGGTCATTAAAGTTAGAGGAGGGAATTCAGCCGGTTCCTCTGGGTATGTGGGCAGTTTTTCATGTAGGGTACAGTGGAGGCAAAGGCGGACAAAACTGTCCATATATGAAGTGCCCCCTGTGGCTGCGAATTCGGTGGTCGTGTCTACTGTAACGTTCGTAAGAGATCACCTATGGTGCGCAACTGGTGGGCTGACAATGTACACTGTACTAGTACCTCCTGAGTCAGTGGTAACCAAGGGTTATTAATGAGGGGGATGCCTGGAGAGTATAGTAGATCAACACCCAAGCATCTCTGGAGTTTGGACCGTGCCCAGCAGGTCGTGGAGAGTGTATGTATATCTAAGGGTTTGCGTGGTAGCCCCTGGGGTAGACCCAAAGACAGTGGGAGCTGTTCTGTCTCGTCTTGTTCTGGTTTCAGATAGCGGAGTCTAGCATCCTGGTAGTACCAATAATAGGAGAAGAGGCATTGCGCCACAAGGTAATACAGTTGAAAATCTGGTACACCGAAACTACCTCTGTCTTGCAGGAGGGTCAAGGTCGTCCATTTGATTCTGGGGCGTAGGCTCGGCCCGCCCATAAGAGCCGAATCAAGAGGCTACGCGGGGTAGCAAAGAAGGAATTGGTTAATGCAATCGGAATGTTTAAGAATAGATATAGGAAGCGTATGAGTACTACCATCTTAACGATAGCAATACACCCTGCAATGGATAATGACCATTTAAACCATTTGCCTTTCTGGGTAGTGAGTTTACCAACTGCAGGGCCATACTTTCAACATATCACCGTCTCCTTCTGTCTATGTAGGAAAATACCTAGATATTTGGGGGAGTCCGTACACCAGCAAAGAGGGCATTCCAGATCACATTGGACAGTGGCGTCCGTGAGTGGGAAGAGTTTGGATTTACGCCAATCTATAAAGATGCCCATATCGTATTATTTCTTGGATGATGGTGTATGGGTCTCGGACAAAAAGTAAAAATTCTGAATTAAGTTTAGGTGTTCATGTATATTGGACTTAACTTTGACCTCTGAAGTAGCAAGGTCAAACCTGGGTGTCAACACTGCACTCCTAACACTTTTGCCAAGAAGGCAGTGTAAATTCCAACCTTCCTCTAAAGCACTGCAGTAATAATTTAAATAATATTAAAAATGCAAATCTGCATTCCAAGAGCAGACGAATTATTCACTTATTCAATCTTAAACATGATCTACTCCGAAAATTAAACTCGACGGTTAGAACAAAGTGGGTTATCTATCAATTAATAAAGCGTCCATTTTCTTTCCTCGGGCCCTAATAATTCAGTTGGGCTGTTGAAGAGTTCTCATACTCAAAATATTGACAGACACACACCAAAGATTGAGAAACAAAGAAAGAAACCACACAGAATCAACTTTTCAACCTGTTTATTTCTGTGGAATATGTTACTTCTGATTCTCACAGGCACACTTATCCCACGTCACGTTAGAAAGACACAAAGACCATAAGGGTAAGCGTACTAATTTTGTACTTCTAACATGGATTTGTGAGCCATTTGTTTTGAGTTCGGTTGTTTTCAAGTGTTTGCTGATATCTTTTATTTGTCACTGAGCCTGGTTTTAACAGACTTTCTCGTCTTAATTATAATCTTGTACACTTACACTTTTCGATTTTCCTTTAACTTCTCACGTTACTTAGATATTTTTTTGCTTTGTCACTATATATTTATTTTCACGTGTTTTCCCCATCATGTTCTTTTACGGGTACCTTTGGGATGGGGTGCAGGGGATGCTACCTTCGTCTGTACCTCACCAACCACCTCTCCTCCCATATACGAAGATGGTTTATCTTCCAAATGTTACTTGTCTTCTTTTTCCCTCTAGCTTTCCCTGTGTAAAAAGTGTTTGTTCACCACATGTCTTATTTGGGCATCACCTCCCATAACTTAGTTTAACTACTTTCACACCCATCAAGTTTCCTGAATAAAGACTAATTTTTCCTTGATTTATCCTATCTTCTGGAAGCATTCACACATGATTTTTGGTCAAGCATATTAGTGAAATGTATTATCTTATTTTTAATTAATGTCTTATTTTATCGCACCATCCTCTGGCTTTAATATGGTTGCAGCAACTATTACGTTTACCACGTTGACTGCACATTCAATTTGAAAGGTGAAAGACACAATGAGAAGTGCCTGGTTTGTCCCAATATTTCCTATTCCTGCTTCAATTCCATTTGAAGTCCTCTTAAAGAGTTGTATCCAACTCCCAAATTCAGGAGTGGCCCGGGCAGGTAAAAGCGGTGGGGCGGGGTGGGGGGAGTCGACAGAAGACGATGCGGTAAAATATATATATTTTTTTAAAAGAACACTTACCTTACGCTCGCCGACTCGGCAATGCGACGAGCACAAGGTAAGTGGTTATCTTTTTTTTTTAATAATCATCCATCGAGCCCGCCCCCCCCACCGCTCTTACCTGCACGAGCCTCCCCTTCAGTGTTCACGGTGTTCTGTCTGACATTCTAATGTCTTTTTTTGAAACTTTGATGAAACCTGCAATAGCTGTAGCGATGTCCACCAATAAACTGGTGATCTAGGGGTCTTCAATTTCTGGCTGAATGATCTATTCAATTCTTCAGCCAGAACTCTGATGAACTCCCTACAAGTCTGAACGTGGCACAATAAGTGACAGGCCCTAACAAACAAAATGGTTTCACTTTAGCTGCAGTGCATGCCTTAGATGATGCCTGGCGGGATTTACACTCCTACCCTAAGATCTGTGCTGTCTGTTTTTGTTTTAAAATAATTTTTAAGGATAGACTTTCCTTGACTTTTTCAAGAAGCCATAAAATAATATCTCCTTGGGGCAAAGTATCCATCAAAAGTCCTGCTAATAAACTCACAAGTTCAGTGGCGGTTCATCCTGACTCCACAACCACAGTCTTGTTTGGGTCCTTCCGCTCTTGATTAATCTGGCAGCTGACGAAATTGCCACAAAGGCCACAGAATGTAAACATGGGCAAGCAAAATGAGGTTCCTGGTATAATCTCCTGCTAGTATTAAAAACAAGCATTTGTGAAAGTTAGAGCTATTTGCGTTGTAAAAGACAATGCTTTTTACTTTTGTTTTTTTGTTTGCAGTGGAGTGATCATATTTGCATAGCTCTCTTGCCATTCGCATGGCCTCGTGGCACTGAAGAACCAGAAAATGGGAAATAGGATAAAAGAGAGAGGAGGTGGAAAGTAAATGATAACAATGGAAAAGGAAGTAAAACCAGTATGAGCCCATAGAGATTATCACATCTATATCTGGCGGGCAATAGTATCCAATAGTAAGGAATCCCACTGAGTTACATTGCTTGCTGCAGATACACAGCCCCTCTCAGATCCCAATACGTGTAAATACAGCAGTTGCAACGCTATAAATGCCAGAATGCAAGGCGAGGTAATTAATAAGACAGCTGGATAACACACACAAGAGATGGGACAATAGCGAGCTCTTTTAATCGAATACAGAGAGACCTCAGAAAAGAAGGTAGGAAGGACAATTAGGGAACAATACGAGAGTACAACTAGAGACCATGGTCATGTAAAATCCACTGTCCGCATCTGTTGTGTCTCTCCGTTTCTACAGAGAGGTTGAAGCAGAGGCCTGTAGGCTGCATTTCAAATCCCTGCAACTTTCATAACCGTGAAATCTCTGCAGTGGATGCTTTAAAACATCCCTGAAGAAAGGCTTAGTTTAAGGGTGTTTGGCGGCTTGTCCACTACTGGCACAGATAGCTCATTCTAAAATGGCACGAGACTGCTGCTGAAGATTGTGCCCCACACAATTACTCCTTTGAAATGTAGATGTTCCAGAGTGTGGAATTAAACAAGTATGGACATCTAGTGCGTGTAAACATTTTTGTGCCATGTTGTGCGACACGTAAAAGTTTGGAGTACCTGGTGTCTTACTTCCACTGTTAAGTAACCTGTTGAGAAGTGAAATGAAATGACTCAAATAGTCTCAATTACCGCAAAACTGCTTGAATTTTCAATGCAGGCTCCTCAAGATGTTTAATCCATCTTATTTGAATATTTCAACATACGTTAAAGTAGCAAGCGATGACATCTGCCTGCTTTAGAGAATGCCCGGGAAAATTATTAAATGTTTCTGAATTTTTAGTGAAAAGCAACGGAAACAGATCTTTTATCAGAAAAAAAACTTAGTGGAAACCTCACAAATACTCACAAAACGCATTACACTGAAAAGCACTCAGCAAACACAATTTATCCCTTTGCAAAATTACCACAGAACGCGTGTCCCTAAATGTCAACTTGTGTATTTCAGCAGGGATAAGCAATCAGCACCCTAACTGTCTTACGTGTTTCTGTAAAGTCTTAAGTCATTTGTCTGGGGAACTTATCTTCACTTCCCCACTGCTCAAAAACAAGCAGGACATCATTATCTGCCTACTAGATGATTCTTTTGACTGACCAAGAGGATGATACAAGTATGTGAACCTTACACTGCATTTGCAGCCTGCAGCTCCTTCCTGATAGTCCGGGCCAGTTATCACAGAATGCAACTCCTCTTACTCCGGAGGACGGCACTAGCAGCTGTCTTCCTTCCACCCGCAAACTGTGAAGCCACTGGTCAGATGAAGAATCCCCACACAGGAGAGTAAGCATCGACGTGGGAAGGATGATTACAAACTAAGCGGCTATCTTCCATCTGTGTTATTTCAGCATACACACTTGCAGAAATAAACTTGCATTCCTTTTTCGTATTTTTTAATGATTAGTAGTTTCAAATTCTTTTATCATACATTTTCGATATCTGATAACATAATATATGCCAACTTTTAACAAGAGAGGAGCGGGGGCGAGCGAGCGCGGCAGCCTGCTGAGCTGACCACACGCTCGTGCACCATGGCCTTTTGCTTGCGGTTACCCGCACGGCCGCCATGTGTTTTCAATTATCGCGCCCGCGTCTGGGCGCGATAATTGGAAACAGATGGCGGCCGTGCGGGTAACCGCAAGGAAAAGGCCATGACGCACGAGCGTCTGGTCAGCTTTTTGAAGCCCCTACATAAAGTCTTCGCCAGAGCAGCGCTTGCGCGCTACTCTAGGCTCGACCTAAAAATCAAAGGTGAGCCAAGCCAACATGCTCGGCACTGCCATAATTACACTAAGGTCAGACCAAGGTGTACATTGTCTCTGGGCATACAAAACTATGGGTACAATCAGTCAAAAGGGAATCTCAGAAACAATTCTTAAGCCTAAAATAATCGAAAGGCAATTTTCTGAAACATAATGGAGCCCCCTGCCTTCCATCCAGCGGATATTCACCTCAGAGGCTTTTTATGATAAGTCCTTTTTTAAGCAAGAACTGCAAACATTCAGGATGATACTGCACGTTGTTATCCAATAGAGTAAAAGGCGGGTGTTCTCCTCGCAATGTTCCCTCTAAGCCTAGTGATTTTCAGGGCACATTGAGAGATTATCTCTGATCTTTATTGCTCTTTTTCAGATTCTTCTTTCTCTGGCACCCGAGGCAAACAAAACTTAACTTCGAAGCTCCTTACGGCCCCTTTTCAGTTGCAGTTCTACAGAAACTGGCTCCGACAGTCTTACACACTTTCAAGCAGCTACTCACTGCTCTCTTGTGCCAGGAAGTGTATCTGATTAGTTCAAACAGCGTTTCCAATCTTAAAGATACTGGTTACTGATCTCACAGAATTTTTTAACTATTACCCCATTTCCATTCTTTCAGCTGTAGCAAAACTTCTTTGGGGGCTTTGTCAGGTTCTGGAGGTGTTGGCACCCTGATTCTTTTAAATTTGTAGGCGCCATTCAATACTGTTGTTCACCATTTCCTCGTCCATCATCTGGGAGCAAGTGGTGTGACTGGCTCCAACCTGGTTGAAATTGTTTCCAATCACACTCAATCTGCGATTCTCTTGTCCTTTGCCTCTGAGTCATGTCACCTTAAGTGCAGAGGCCCTCATGGTTTTCTTTGTCGCCGTGTTTGTTCTGTTTAACATTTATGTTGGGCCTCTGGCCTACCTTATGGACTCTCATGGCTTCTGTTTTTATATATCCATCATTGATACTCAATTTGTCATCCAACTTGATAGTGGAGTATCATCTACTGCATTTTCAAGATGGCTTGTGTGAAGTGAGAGAGTAAATTGGTGGCTGCTGATTCAAGCTGAATTAGAGCAAAATGGAAATTATTTGGCTGTAAATTCTCCTGAACATTATTTAGACATTTTATGTTCAACAGATAGGGGCCCTTATCCATCCCCCACTCAATCTGAACTGAACCTGGATACAAAATCTGATGGCTCTCATATCTTGATCTAAAGATTTCTTTCGTAATTGCTTATTGTGCTTTTCAACATGCAGGTCAAGAAAGGTTCTCTATGTTTTAAATCAGGATGGGAAGAGATTATCAATTTCTGCAATGAAAAGGACCACGCCCTGACTATATCAATTCTCTTACTTTGGAATGCCAAATTAGCAAATCCATAGACAGTACTTCAAAATTAAGCAGCAAGGATGAGAGATCACTAAAGCCTGCAGTTTTCTTGTGCTACATGTTTGTTGAGGAGTCTTCAATGGCAATCGATTAGGAACCGGTTTTTGTATACAATTCTGTGGGTAGTCCACTGTGAGATCCAAGACTCTCCTCCAGTTTTCATGTGAGAATGTCTTTTGCCAGACATCCCCATTTGTATGCTTCAGTGAGCTTCTGCAATCCAACTTCAGACTTCTAGATTCGGCAAAGAACGGATTGGTAAGCACTGCTTATCTATCTAGGCCCTGCCCTTTGGAATCCACTTCCACTGCCCTTTAGAAGAATTGGATCACACATCATGTATCATCGGCAGTGCACTCAAGACGCATCTCTCTGTTCCAATCATGTAGAGGATATGTTGTGCCTTCATTGATCTTTAGTGAAAAGAAACCTTTATCTGCTTGAGTGCTCTATTAAGAACCACATAACAAAAAAACAGCCTTCTACAAGAGCTACTGAAACACATTTTAAGCTTGAATGGAGTTATGACTCTTCTTCGGTAGGTGCCCGCCCTACCAGGCTTGCTTAGCCTTTTGGCTTAGGTCTGGTCACATTGCCTCCAAAATCTATCGGACACTCTCTAGCTCCCCCCTTCACAACAGTCCCATCTTGCCAGTAAATGAGCCAAACATTTGGATTCTGATACAGTAACTCATATTTCAGAAGAAAGTTGGCAAAACATCAATAAACTAGCCTTAAGAAACAAACTTTCTCCTGCTATTTTCCAGGCAAAATACTTTGCTATGATTCTTCTACACTGGACACCAGCTAAGCTACATAAATTAAAGCTTTGTGATGACAAATGTTGGAACTGCAAAGATGAGACTGGTTCTCATCAACATATATTCTATCATTGTGGACTTCTCAGATCCTTCTGAGGCCATGTCCAATCCCAATTGCCAGCAATTTTCCATACGCTGATAGTTCTAGACTACACCACTATAATATTAGGCCCGTGGGCATCTAAAGATATGATTAATCTACGCAGTACTGATATGGCCCTTCTGGATCTGCTCCTAACGATTGCTGTAATGGTCATTTTACCAGAATGGAAGTCATTTAAACATATTTCTCATCATACATGGCGGACATGGGTCTCCTTCCTAAGAAGTGCTCACAACTCGCATTCAAACGAATGGACCTTCCCACAGATTTCATCTGTAATTTGGGTTTCTTTGGACAAGTTTGCTGCTCTTGAGGGAAACGGATAGCCTTATAGACTCCGTCACTGCATTAGCTCCTACGTTCCATATGGGGTATTACTGAGTACTCTCCACTCACCCTATTCCTCCCCCTTTACCCCTCCTCCCCTTTTCTACATGTATTAATTGTTTCACACAGTTGGTTGCTACACCTTGCATACATTGTACTATATGAAGCCACCCCGGTACATGAATACAACCTTTTTCCTCATTCAAATATGAATAAATCTTGTAAAGGACATTATCCAAGGTAGGGAATTATTATTCCCTATTGTTATGGGAAACTTTTGTATATATTTTTAGACTACTACATTGAGTATCAATAACATACTTCTAGGTACTAGTACCAATTATCCACCCTTCTTTGACTTTGTTGCTCGTGCATGACTTTCACCATCTGTCATATAATAAGTTGGGGTGAACATGGTAAGTTTGTACTCTTATAATGATCTATTGTTTGTATAGCAAAGAATTCTATTATACTGTATTGTGTATTTTGTAAGTCGCAAGGTCTATGCATCCTTAAACTATCTTATGATAATTTAAATGCCAATAAAAAACTTTGGAACATGAAGAAGGGCACTAAGTGAACTTTCAGAATGTATTCTGTATTCTAATAATGTGCCATCTTTCTTGTCTCAGAAAAAGGGC
The DNA here is from genome assembly GCA_963921515.1 of Calotriton arnoldi. Taxonomy (NCBI): domain Eukaryota; kingdom Metazoa; phylum Chordata; class Amphibia; order Caudata; family Salamandridae; genus Calotriton; species Calotriton arnoldi. The sequence continues at coordinate 325,869 of CAWUFW010002175.1, read as the reverse complement.
CACCAATTGACAGAGTCCATTACTTACTGTCTTGCTTTCACACCTTTTCCAGTTTTTCTTCACTCTTTATGCATGATGCCAAATCTTTCACACTTGGGCAATGACAATCATGTGAGTTCCTAAATAAGGAGGAAAAGGCTCGCCTGGTACCAGTACCAGCAGCCCTGTTAGATATATTGACTGCTTAGCCTGGTAATTTTGGGAAGATCCAGGAGAAACATGGTTTGCGCCAGTTATTGCCATGTGTGTATGGCACTGAAAAGCTGCGATGAGAAATGCCATGTGGTATTACCGTTTCAACTCCCGGTAATACTGAATATGTTTTGTTAGAGGTGCAGAGCTGAAAAAATGTTTGGTATCCCAAATAGTGGACAATTTTTCGACCTCATTCCATCTTCAGCATGATATCAATAATCATGATATAAAAAAGGAGGCTTGAGTTTGTGGCTGGACAAACAAGAAACAAACTGACTGAAGAAATGGAGCAATCAGCAATCTGGTTTGCTGTAAATTTAGAGGAGCTTTAACACGGTCAAAGTGAGACAAACCTCATTCGAAACAAATACAGCTTTAAGTGAATTTATCCTGACAACAGGAGCACCCACTTTCCCAATTTTATATAAAAAAAAGTCTCCACTGACCAGACATGTCACACTATTCAAACTCACGTTTAACTCCAGTAACAGTTAAATTATAACATACTTGGGGTATAGAAGTGAAAGATATCCAAATACTGTACCAAAATTAATCAAATATGCAAATTTACATGTGAGGAACAAGACAATCATTGACCGTTTAATATTATAATTCCCTCCATTTTCAAAACATAATAGTTTTCACTCATTTATTGTTCAGAATTGCAGCCAACAAGTGCTTTGCAGGACTCAACTCAACTTTTTCGAGGCTCAATCTATTATTTCTCTGAACTATGAAATGCCATGAACCTTCTCATTTAATAGACTCATGGTGCCTTGCATGTCTACATTGTTAACCTCATTGGTCACTATATCATATGTCTGAGGTGATTTAATAGTTGATATTTTGATATATATTTTCTTCAAAGTAGTATGAGGAGGATTTTTCTTCCAGACCATAAGGACCTGATTAAGAGTCTGTCATCTTAGGACCACCAGACTCTTGGTGGGGGGGTGGTGGCGGTCTTCCGACCACTACATTACGTCCTTGGTGGTCGTGCAGCTCTGGGACCGCCGACTTGCCAGGGAACGGTGGTGGCACGGCGGTCAAAAGGCATCATTATGCTTGGTGGGACCACCGCGGTCCCGCCAAGCATATTACAACTTTCCTCACCTCCACTGATTTCATAGCGGTCTTTCTTCCATGAAAACAGTGGCAGTAAGGTCAGAAATGGGGCCTCACTCGACATGCCCTTCTCCCCCCAAGGTGCATGCACCCCCAGTTCTAGTACGGCATGGACTTCACAGTCCATGCCGTGCTGGAACTTCCTTTGACGTTCCTATTACGGTGCTGTGGGAACACCAAAGAATCGCCCGCTAATGACTACAAAAGTAATTGGCGCCGCCGCTGCACCGTCAAACTCGTAATCGGTCCCTTAGTCAGTGATGCCCATGTAAGCTTTAACTAACAGAAGTCTTTAATACTAATAACTTTTAACTAGTAACTTTTCACCCGTAGGAGGAGATCTCCACCAGCAATGTGGAGATCTCCAACTCGGGGGCAGGGCTCTCCCTATGGTAAAGTATAGGGAAAAGTGATAACACTTACGCATTTGTTTAAAAAAATATTTAAAATATTTTAATACAAGGTAACATTGTAAATTCATTTAAAACAATTAACATTAACCTAGAAATGATAACATTAAATGTTACAGCACATTAATTTAACAAATTAAATGTTTATTAAATATAGAGTATATTAATTCAATGTATAAATATTTTTAAATACATATTTTTAAATCCATCCTCACGAGCATTTTAATGTGTGATTAATATTTAGTACATTTAAAACATATATTTAATTGAAATGAATGTTAAAATGTTATCAAACATTCAATTTAGTTTAAAATATATAGTTTAATTTAAATATGTTTTAAAATAAGTTAACTATTTTTAGAACGATAAATGGTTTAATTTGTATTTTAATATGAATTTTAACACTAGAAAAATTATCTATATATTTAAATTCAAATTCAAAATAAAATGATTGCTTTAAAATTATTTCCTATGGGGTGCCCCTTTAAGTCCCTGCCTCCATTATTTTATATAGGAGTGTGTTGCAGTCCCTGTGACTGACCATGTGCATTGCTAGACGTCTCCCAAAGCTAGACTGGAGTACATTTACAGCTGTTTTGTGGCCTTTTGTGCTGTTGTAACTTAAGACATGTAGTTTGTGAAGAGCAATAGTCTTACTCTTTTGTGTTTGGTGTTTGTATCAGTATATCCCTCCCTAAATCTCTTTATATTTTGTAGTAAGTATTCTCCACTTTCTAGACACTCCCCTTAGTCCCTCCCACATTTACTGCTAAGTAATAAACATAGATGTGTGGAGAGTTTCCCATGCAGGTTTGTAAATTGCAATTTGTAGTAAGTAAGTAGTACTACTGTATGTACTGCAAAATGAAGATTGTGAATCGGGCCCAATACTTTTGTTAGAGGATATGCTTACAAAGATATTCTGCAAAAACAACAATTGATGGACAGAATGCAGAACAATGTCATACATTCACCCCAGTACAGAGATCTGGGCCTAAATCCATCGTTTTTTTGCTCACCATGCCATTCCAGTTTGAACCCAGCCATATGCAAATCAGTCTTGACCCTGTGCCCAATGGGAACAGTCCAGCCCGAACTGCCCGGCCAGGTCCTCCCTGGACTGGAAACAAGCATCCTAGGACCGGTTTCGGGGTTTCACCCCTCTTCAGCCAGGATAGCTTGACTCCAGTGGCATGGAGAGCCCGGGACCCACGTCTGGGAATACCCGTCCCACTCGGGGTGACAAATGCAAAAAGAACAATTGATGGACAGAATGCAGAACAATGGCATACATTCACCCCAGTACAGAGATCTGGGCCTAAATCCATCGTTTTTTTGCTCACCATGCCATTCCAATTAGGACCCAGCCATATGCAAATCAGTCTTGACCCTGCGCCCAATGGGAACAGTCCAGCCCGAACTGCCAGGCCAGGTCCTCCCTGGACTGGAAACAAGCATCCTAGGACCGGTTTCGGGCTTTCAGCCCTCATCAGCCAGGATAGCTTGACTCCAGTGGCATGGAGAGCACAGGACCCACGTCTGGGCATACCCGTCCCACTCAGGATGACAAATGCAAAAAGAACAATTGATGGACAGAATGCAGAACAATGTCATACATTCACCCCAGTACAGAGATCTGGGCCTAAATCCATCGTTTTTTTGCTCGCCATGCCATTCCAGTTTGGACCCAGCCATATGCAAATCCGTCTTGACCCTGTGCCCAATGGGAACAGTCCAGCCCGAACTGCCAGGCCAGGTCCTCCCTGGACTGGAAACAAGCATCCTAGGACCGGTTTCGGGGTTTCACCCCTCTTCAGCCAGGATAGCTTGACTCCAGTGGCATGGAGAGCACGGGACCCACGTCTGGGCATACCCGTCCCACTCGGGGTGACAAATGCAAAAACAACAATTGATGGACAGAATGCAGAACAATGTCATACATTCACCCCAATACAGAGATCTGGGCCTAAATCCATCGTTTTTTGCTCACCTTGGGAACAGTCCAGCCCGAACTGCCTGAAGAGGGGTGAAACCCCGTAACCGGTCATAGGATGCTTGTTTCCAGTCCAGGGTGGACCTGGCCTGGCAGTTCGGGCTGGACTGTTACCATTGGGCACAGGGTCAAGACTGATTTGCATATGGCTGGGTCCAAACTGGAATGGCATGGTGAGCAAAAAAACGATGGATTTACGCCCAGATCTCTGTACTGGGGTGAATGTATGACATTGTTCTGCATTCTGTCCATCAATTGTTCTGTTTACAAAGATATTCTGGTACTACATCTTCTGAATTCAGTACACACAAAAGTATAGGTTTGGGTGGTCAAATTCCAAATATGAGTCTTACGGAAAGCAAGAATTGACAAAGCCAAAGGGTCTGTTCTTTCTTCTAGCTGCAGTATCTCAAGTCATTACTCTTGAATCAAAAAATAACTTAAAAAACTGTTTCTTAAAATTTCAGTACCTCAAGTCTTTACTAGATGTCCCTCTCGAGTTGGATGCAACTGGTTCAAATGTCCTTCACAAAACTAAGGGGCTGTAGCTTGAACATAAATATTTATATATACACTTTACTACTTAAATAATTTCTGTTATTCTTCTTTAAGATATAAACACACCAAAGCTGGTTTACGATGATAAGTCAATGTTATAACCTTCAATAAATGTATTGACTACTATGGAACACTTGTGATGACAACCTCGTATACAAAGATACCTGAAGTCACTGGTAGATTTAGGCGATTTACACCAAGGGGCAGATTTACTAAGTTTTAGAGCAACACAGTGATGCGACCAAGGTTGCTGCTCTGCATTGCTTTAAAGGGACAGATCAGAATAGTGGCCCATCTAATAAGAAATGGTGCTGTTTTCCTCTCCTACATTGCTGGTGTACTTTAGGCTGCCAACGGTGTGTGCGTTCTGTCAAGCATATGATTTACAATGGGAAGAAGCAAAATGTCAATGTCAGTTGAGCGAACCAATAGATAAAAAAATTTGATGAAGTCTTTTTATTTATGTATATATGTATTTTATCTATGAACTTTGAGACTGGTAAGACATTCAAAAACCTGCAGTACCTCGAACGTTAGAGGTTCCTCTCCAAGTCAGATGCCAAAGCCTGAAAATTCTTTCATGAAGCAGCAGTACCTCAAGTGGTTACTAGGTGTGATTCTCTTGTCATATGCAGAAGCTTCAAACGACCTTCGCCAAGTTGAAGGGGGTGTGGCTTTAACATATAATGCACATACACATTTTTGCTTTTGTAATGATTTGCTCTTGTTTTCCATAGGATCAATAAATTGGCCTAAATGGTTTATGAGGAGTCAATATTGCTGACGATTTTAATACATTTAATTATTATTTATAAAATTTTGACACCCTAATATACCTAGGTCCTTGTAGTTTCTGGGAAATACAAGTGTCTTCACATGTCTAACTTTGGGGGATTGGTTTTTTAGGGGCATGTGTACATTTGCACAGACAAAATGAATTCACTCAAAGTGAAGGTATCCAATGCCTGAATTGGACTAACTCAGGGGGATATTCACAAGAACGTGCGCTAAACATCTCCACAAAATGTTAACGCAACTTTACACATCGCGGCCTATCGCGGGAAAATAACCCCGTGTTAACGTGGAATTCACAACACGGCGGTACCATGCGATAGTCTGCCGAAAACGCGGCCAATGTCCGCGATACAACCACCTCGACGGAGATAAAAACACAAACCTCAACACCAAAAAACGTGTGATGAGCCCATTCGCGATGAGGAAAGCAGCGATAAGCAGCGCCAGGCCCACGACACACACACGGCAGGCGGGAATAAGCACAACAAAAGCCTGAAAAAGAAAGACAAACCAAACAGAAACCAACAGCGAAGCACAATGGAGGCAACCGGAGCCAGTACACAACCCCACAAGCCCCATTGGCAACAAAACATTGTACATGGCAGGCCATCGTGGACAAGGTGAATGCAGCCTGAGAGCGGAGGAGGACAATGGAAGAAAACCAGAACAGCTGGAATGATGCGAAACGCAGAAACACGCCAACAACCACAAGGCAGTAATGCACACCGGAGGTGGGAGTCCAGTGCCACACCAGGAGCTGGATGACATGGAGGAAATGGTGTCCACCACATCAGTCTGGAGATGGTGGCAGGAGTCGGGGACCGGAAACTGCTCAAAATCAACAGACACAACAGCAACAGGGAGAGGAACGACCAGGGATTGGGGGGACGGGAGGAGATGGGCGCAATGGCACACATGCACAATTAAGCACAGCACAACTGCAGACAAACCATGCCCAAGAGTAACAACACCAACCAAGAGCACAAGTCACACAACCCGGCAATATCACACCACGGAACAAGCACAGAAGTGAAAACTACACTGCCTGAAAGGGAGAAGGGTGAGCCAAATCAGAGCTGAAGGGACATCTCACACACAATGCAGCACACACACATAGGAAGCAGAGCACCCCAACATCGAACACAATGTGGTACGAACAGCAACATTTGCACAACCGAACACAGGACACAAGTGCACCCGCTTGTGGCCGGGAAATGGCCATACGCATCTGGCAAAGCACGAAACAAGGACATGATAATGCACAAGTACCAACCCACAGCCCTGATGGGGTAGCAATGCACGTATGGCAGGGATCCAGATAGGCCGTGACACACACATTGGCATACAAATCAAGACTCAACACAGTTGGAGACAAGTGAAAGTGCGGAAACTTTATCAACAAGTGCGTGTCAGTACGGCCAAGAGAAGTGCCACGACATGCAGAACAATGCAGCAGCTTGTCTGAATGAGGAACGTTGGAAAGCGCCCATGTCCACCCCGGGGGAGTCCATCACCAACACAAGTCAGTGCCAACCCGCGTTGGTTGTCCGCACATGGATCAGGAGTCCAGGCCAATGCAGCCATGTCCACTGTCGTCTTGGGACATGTGACCAGATCCTCAACATGCAACCAGGCGTCGGGACACGTGCAATGGGTCACATCCAGTTGTGGCTGCAGGTACCGTGTCACTCGTCCATGAACGCGAGTGCAGCAGCGTAGGCCAACATTTCCAATGAGAGATCGTTGTCCTCCACATCTAACATGTCGGCGACGTAATCCATCAGCTGTACCGGACAGATGTGCTGACTCCAACCCCTGGCCCCAATTTGCACCAAAGCCCAATCGGGGAGCGGCTCAATGTGGTCACTGCACACGACGACTCGTGCAATCTCCCAGGTCCAGTTGCCAGCATGCATGCCAAACATCCAGGCATGCCATAAACGTGCATCAGGGTGACACTCCTGGTCGTGGGCCAACAGGGTGCGCACACACACGTCGAAATCCAGGTCAGCTACCGTCACTTTGGAGAGGCAGACATCCATGGTCCACTCGAATATGCACGAGCGACAATGCAACACAGGCTGCACGCAGGTGGCGTTCGCAAGGCGGAAGCCCAGCCGGTAACTGATCCGCAGAACTGCCAACGGCAGTGCCCCCAGTACATGCAGCAGACGTGCACGGTACAGGTCCACGTGACTGGAGATGAGCATGTGTCCGGGATGGTCTGCCATTGCATCAGTGACTCTGCTTGAAGCGGCACTGGCTTGCCCTGCGCCAGTCCTGTGGATGAAATGGCACAGCTCGGAGCAATGAGCAGTGTCTGTGTGCAACGGCTGCAGACCTGGGGTGGGGTGGGAGTACGTGTGAAGGCCATATCATGCACGCTAACTACGACCAAGGACTCCTGCGCGTGGGATGCGCACACGTTGGTCTCACGTCGGGCAGTGCGTAGTGTGGGAGTCGCAAGCAAATGCTATCGTATCTGTCAGGGGGTGCTGGCCACATGCAAGTTCCAGCTCGGAGCTGCAGATGTGCTACCGCCTGATAGTTTAGACAAAGGACCTTTCATCCCTACAGTAACTTCACCATCTGCATGCATACAGGAGATGTACAGAGGCCTGTCGTGGGTGTGGTGGGATGTCTGCGACCCAGGGAATCATGGATGATATGCCCAGCACGTGGCACATGAGAGGCCTCACTGTGTGTTACATTGCCTCACAGCTGCTCCTCCCTCCCACGAGCCCCCACACTTGTGTGCGCTGTTGTACCACGTGCACTCCTACGGCACACCATTGTAATGCCTGTCCGCGCATGTCCAGCGGCATGCCAACAACACCCTGAAGCTGGCCTTTGAGGGTGTGTGGCCACGTGAGTGTAGGCCAATGGTCCGGACAGGGCGGACACAGGTGTACAGTCCATGGCTGGCTGTGATCGCGCTGCGATAGAGGCTAGGCAACTGATTTATGCATTCGCAGGACTGATACACATAACACTTGGCATGCATGTGCCAAGACCCCGAGCGGTCTTGCGCTCCTACATTTCCCCGTACGTGCGTGCCCGCCCTCCTGGTGCATGCAACATTGCAACATCGACTACTGTGGCCCTGGTGGCGACAATACCCCAACACAGAGACACACTTACCGCACTTCCTGCTTAAGGCCAGACCGGAGCCACGTCCTGATCCCCCTGCCGAATCAGCACACCCCTGCGCTGACCTGACGTACGCCGGACCAGCACACGCCGCATGTGCATGCAGGGGGGGCGGGCGAAGCTACATGTCCAAGGTCTCAGCCACTGCTGAGGTGACATGCTACCGTCCGCTGAAGACAGCACACTGTGATGTTGCAGGGCTCGGGCACATCATGCTGACATAATGACCACACGGACACACTTGCTTAGATGGTGGGAATGGCTACGGGCACGTGCGCCCGGCCACTTTTATTAGCAGGCTCACATGTCGAGTGACACCTGTGTTGGGGGTGTGTGCACATCAAAAAACAAGAGTCCCTAATCGTTATAAAGCCGTAATGGGATCATGGGTATTACACAGTATTGTGACTAATAATAAAAATTAAAATTACATGTAAACCTACAATAATCAATCAACAGAGTCAGTATTCCACAAAGAATCAATAACAAACTAAATGGGACATGTCAGATTTATTTCATAAAAATACACAAGTAAAGTTAAAAACATTTCATGGTAAAATACAAAAATATACAAGAAAACAGAAAAGTCGACGCTGCGTTTCGGTGAATCGGTAATCAGTCACCTTCTTCAGGACAGTTTTCGGAGGTAGGAGGGTGCTCGGATGAAATTCACTAGGCACTTGTGGAAATAATGTGCCTTGAATTGCAGACGGGGTTTGACAATATCCCGCTACGTGTTTAATAAATTACTGTAGCAGCCCTTAAAATAAAAGCCAATAGGCATTTGTTGAGTTCTTTGGTGCCACCGTTATATATATGTTCACTTGGTTAAAAAGTCCAAATAAAAGAGATGGACTGGTGTCTATATACCACCAATAGGTATGCCGTGATTGGAGATATCAAAATTTAAAACTTCCTCGCTGGTTTTATTTGTAGTAGCAAGGGGACTGCTATAGTTGCTGTAATGTTCATGCAACCAGTGACTTGAAGCCTGGTATAATCGTTTTGCTATTCATGTAACACCAGCCGTCATGGAGTGCCTGGTGTAGTCAAAAAACGATAACAGTGTACATCGTTAAGGACACACCCCTTCAACCATAAAGGCCCCATTACTTGTGCTGCACAGAGTTCGTGGCCCCGGATGCACAGCGTCCTGCACGGGCCTACCGCCACGGGCCGCTGACTTGTGGTGCACTAGGGCAGGGCCACGAGAGCAGAGCAGGTTTCCGTGGATGACAAAGGGGGTTGTCGCGGAGTGTCTCGGTGGACAGTGGAAGGTGTACCCCCAGGGCATGATGCAGAGGGCAGAACCACGCTGAAACAGTCACTATGGTGGAGGTGAATGGAACAGACACATGTCTGACACCAAGTCCGGTCCAGCCAGATGATGATGCAGACAACCCCCAGGCCATGGACTCAGACGCCACCAAAGTCCAACCAGAAAGTGCCCATGAGTCATTGCGCACAGAGTTAGTGGCACCAGTGCTGATAGGGGATGCCGCCTGCGATGAGGCATCTCCAATGGTGTGGACTCCTCCACATCTTACCCAAGACACAGTTCCACATGTGTGAACTATGTAGGAGAGTAGGATCTGCTTCTTATAGTTACCCCCACTTTTTGCTGATGTTTCACTGTTTTTCGACTTAGCCAGTCTGTGGCCCTGCTAATCAGGACCCCAGTCGATCTGCTTTCTACTCTAAATTGATTGTATGTACCTTAGGTACACTCCAGATTGGATTCTGGGGTACCCTTGTGAGTCCCTAGTATATGGTATACTATGTACCCAGGGCATAGGTACCCCAGAGGCCTACCAGGGGCTGCAGCATGTATTATGCCACCCCTGGGAAGCCTTTTAAAATGACACAACAGGTCTGCTACAGCAGCCTGTGTAAGGTGGTGTATCCACCCCTTACTGAGATATAGGTTCCCTATATCTCTCCATATCACTGCACATGTAAACCTATCAGTCACCCCTATGGCAGGCCTTAACAATCCTGAAGGCAGGGTGCTGGGTTTCATGTGAGAAGGTGCCCATGCATGAGCAGAGCCCCTCTGCAGCTTTCGGAATCTTCATTCCGGGGTTGTTTGTGATGCAGCCAGACCATATACTCTTAAGTGCATTATAACCAAACGGTAAATGCTAACTTTGGAGTGGCTGCATGGAAAACTGTCGTGTTTGGTGTCAAACACCTTGGAATCATACCCCCACACCAGTAACTGGTGTGGAGTATGATCCCACCCTTCTAGAGGGAGAGACATGACAGCACCGGTATACCCGGTACCAGCTAACAGAGCCCTGGCATCACAAAATGGATGCTGCAGCCACAGACACGAGTCTGTCCTCCTGCTGCTGGACGAAACTCCGGCAGGGGAGGCCTGGACAATAGGTTTCCTGTCACAGGGAGGTGTGACCACCTCCCAGACAGGCTTTAGTGTATTGGGCCTGGGTGGGTGCACTCTCAGAGTGCTTTGAAGTCTGCACTGGGGGCACATTTGGTGTCCCTGTGCATAGTCCAGCTCAAACCGGTTGCAGGGGCACACAGCCCCTGCTCTGGCGCGAAACTGGACAAAGGAAATGGGTGTAGCCACCCCTCTTTCCTGACCCTCCCATAGGTGGGTCCCCAGAGTTTGTCCCACCCCTTCCTTGGGTATAAAGTAGGAAACCCTGACTACAGGACTTTAGATTACACCTGGACTAAACTCTGATCCCAGAAACCAAGTACTTCGACGATCTACACTACGCTGGATGACTGAAGAATCTCCCTTGTGTCGCCGGCTTGCGTTGAACAGGGTTAGTGGCACCACGTGTCGCAGGCCTGCGATGCAGAACTATGCTTCACTGATCGAAGGGAGTTCAGCGATGTGGCCGCTGCCACGGACTTGGGGTCACTGCCATTCAAGACTCAGGACACAGTTCCACATGTGGGACCTACTGGGCCGAAGAGGACGCCGGTGGAGTATGTCAATGAGAAAGGAGTAATGTGGGCCAGCGTCGTGGGGGCCAGCGATGGTCTGCGGAGGCTGCAGAGGTCGCGGGACTGGGGCTTGGAGCTTGCACCGGCACGTGGTGGGCCCTCTTGACACGCCGGTGTAGGCAGGTGAGCGGAGCCTTGTTGGTGCGCTGGGGCAGGCATGACGGGTCTGGGGACCAGCGGCCCGGGGTGCAGCAGGCGCACAGGGACGCAGGCCCCGCCGCGCTCGGTGCCGGACTCGTGGCGGGCTGAGAGGCGCCGCCCTGGCAGACGCGTTGTCCATTCCGAATGAGAACCACGCCCAGTGCGACGGGCTTTTTGTTCACACCCCTACGCAGGTCTGGCATACGCAGGTCCAACCCACTCCGCCCGCGCATGCAGGGGGGGGACGTAACGTGCGACATTTCCGCGTTCTGCCCCACAGCCTGTGGGGACATGGTAGCGTCCACTGGCCACTACACTCCATGCACCAGCAGTTAATCTCCACATGGCCATTTCCGTGGTTTGCACACTGTGGTCTGTCCGGCACCTCCACGCCACACCTGGCATTGGGTAGGTTCACATTCCTTAGTCACTTGCCGCTCTCGCACATGCCTGCTCTGCTCCATGCCTCTCCTCACATCCTGCTATTGTGTCTCTGTGGTGCCATGCCGTGGCTGGGTTGTGGGCATGGCAAGGCCATGTTCCCAATGGAGTCGTGTTGTCGTGTCTGGTCGGTTGGCATGTTGAATGTAGTTGTGCTGCGTGCCCATTGCCAGTGTCGTGAGTTGCATGACTGTGGGCTGGAGGTGTGTGGTGTGTTCATTTTGGACTTACCAACGAGCACTGCATTTCCATGGGTGCCATCCTGGGAGCGCTGGGTGATGATGGACTGTCGGGAGATGTGAGAATCATGCACTCTGCCTGGGGAGTTGGCCACGACATTGTTGATGAGTCCCGGGGGGTCCACTATTGCCTGCACATTAATGGGATGCGTGTGCTTTCTGTTGTGGTAGTTGTGTGCAGTGTCGGCAGGGGGCACGAGGGGTACATGTGTGCAGTTGATTGGCCCCGACACGTGGGGGATTCCAGCTATGGCGTAGGGGCCTTGCTTGGTCTCCAGCTGCTCCTGCGCAGTGTGGGTGAAGTGGAGGTGCTGGGGTACCAGGCTGATGATGGCATCCAGGACAGGTGTGATGACCTTGGATGGGGCTGGCTGTGTGACTACTACGACTCTGGCAGTTGTGGGTTGGATGGTACCAGAGGCCGACATGTGCAGCGCAGCAGGCAGCTTTGTCTGCGGAGGGATGTTGGTTGTCCGCTGGGTTGGTACCATCAGCAGGTGGGGGATGTGGGTCAGGATGCGGGGGATGGTTGTCCTTTTGGGCCTGTAGTGGGCAATGTCCTCCTCTGGTATTGGGTCTAGGCAGCAGGTGCGTTCCAGGTGGGTCCGCTGTCTTTGTGTACGCTGCCTCTGTGGTGTTCCCGGGGGGGGGTGACGGGTCCTGGGGGTGGTGGCGGGCCTGGGGTGGGTGGCGGTGGGTGTTGTGGCCCTCATGGGTCTCGGAGCTGCATGATCATTGTCTCCATGGCATCTGTGGGTCTTCAGATGTGGCTCTTGGCTGGGCTCCCTTTCATGCTGCAAGTAGTCGTCCTGCTTAACACCAGCAAAAGGCAGGTGTTAAATACCTGCTGCTACCGCGGCTTATCGCGTGGTTTTGACTCGCATCGCAGATCTGGCAGTTTGTTGTGAAAGTGGTGTTGTGGTTTTTTCGTGTGTTTTTGCACGGGAACGCCTACTCTGCATCTCATTAGGGTTAGTTGATGGTGTCCTCCCTGGGGATAAGTTTTGGGGCAGTTATCGCGGGAATACTGGCGATGTCTGCAGTTTGCACCCGCTTGTGAATGGGGTGTTAAATCTATCTCCACTTTTGATGGGTTAAGGTGGAGATAAATCGGCGGTAGGTCCTTGTGAATATGCCCCTCAGTGTACTGTATTGTGTGCTGTGGTGGGAGGGAACATGATTTGAGTGGCATTTGAGCTGTCCAACGATTAGAGAAAGTGGATTAGAAAAACTTCTGTAAGCATGTATTTTTATTATATTTTTGGAAAGCATGAGGCTGCATGACAGCTAAACCTGTCTCTAGGCCAGACCTAACAATGAAACAAATCTTGAAGGCGACAGAAGTGTGATTTCCAGTGTGCAGCTCTAAACTTATATACAAGTCAATCAGTTACAAAGTAAAGTGTGTTCCAATCAGACATGACCAATTTACACTGGTTCCAGTATGCTCGATTTATAGACAGTGATGCACTAACTAAAAACAAAGTGATGTCTTAGACCGTGGCATATGGTGCACCTCCCTCTGACGCTGATTAACTCCTCAGCTCCCTACACAAGCCTTACATCCTTGTTGGTAAAGTGTGAGCATGGAGGCTTGTGATATTATGAAGGAAAGATGAAAAGAAAAAGCAGAAGCTCTGTAATGCAGTTTCTGATGAGCACACTCCCTTTAGGTCTTGCATTAGCCAAGATATTTCGATTTTCCTAAAATTATATGCATAGTATACTTACTTACTTACTTATAGGGGCTTTCAGTCAGCCTTCCTCATCAGTTAATATGTTATTCACATTTTTCATCTGTACACTACATCATAAAGACTGTAGCAATTGGACAGCTTACTTCAGCAATTGGGTAACTTCTAACTGCACTGCCAGTGATGCATTCTGCCATTCACAAGGAGCACATTAACACATAAAGTAGTTCCTCTAAGTGTCAGGGACTACTTTGGCAATGTGTGCTTTTTGGGAAAAAATATTTTTGTTTTTAGCAAGCATTTTTTTCTTAGACGAATGAGAGCCTGGCAGCTTTCTCAACAAGTTTTGCCAAAAACCTTCACAACACAAAGCGAGCACTGACTATGTCAAAAGGCTGGCGGTGAGGATCCAGACGGAAGACAGAAGGGGGTTAAGTTTTCAAACCATAAAGGTTTATTAAAGAGTTAAAAGATTTTTAGATTCAAATTCAAATTAGTGTCAATCAGTAATCAATACATGAACGCATTAGTAAATATTAAGTTCAAATCAGTCAAAGTCATATAAGTAAGAGGTCGAAATATCAGAAATCGCCTCAAAAAGGAATTGTTTAGTAAAGCCAGTTCTCTCATAAAGAGAGCACGCTGCTCCAAGATGCCTGGAAAGGTTCTGACAAAGTTCTGAACTCTCATTTACATTGAATTAGCTTAAATCACACAATTCTATCATTTGCTACACCTACACATGGTTCCTAAAGATGCTTCAATCAGTTAAGGCACACAGATAAAATCTAGGGCACATTAGTGTCTGAGGATCATTCACAATGCAGTTTCCCTAAGCGTCCTTCAAACTTATAAGTATCTGCAAAAACCAAGATACATTGGACCAGCCTGTAATATGTAGGTGTATTGTTGCAACTCATTAAAGCATTCTGCAGTTATCACGTAAAAGAAAACATTCCACATGAGAAAGAAAGCAAAGCTACATCGTGCTTGTTAATTGGGAGTTAATCTCCTCCTAGAAATAAAATGCACGCCACATGAAACAAGACGGATCCCAAACATTAGCCATATTATACACAGGCCTACATAGTGGTACCAGGCTACTATGGATCACCACAGCAAGTCGGGGTAAAGTTATGCGTTGTAACGGCATGCGTTGTAATGGCATGCGTTGTAACGTCATACAACCATGAGCACGGATACCCAAGGTTCTGATTGCTCTTAACCACATCCAGAGAACGGAGGGTCCTGCTTGTTAGTGCATTCGTGCTATGAGCACTCGGATATTTGTTATGTCTATAATGCAATTACAAATTAACCCATGCTGCCTCCTACACTAAAAAGGTTTCTGGGCCTGAAAAATTCAAAACTACTCCTTGCTTTGAGAAATGTTAACATAGTCCATTCTTGAATTGTGAGGCCTCCCAGTTCAGAAGTATTCCCAAAGAGAGAGTAAAACATAATGCCTATCTTGCTGCCACATTGCTAATATATAAGTTACATCTAAGGAAGGGACGTGTGTGGTATAAAAATCCTGTACACTATTCCTTATTAATAATAATAAAAACAGCACAATAATAAATGATAATAATAATAATGTGTAAAATAATGAAAGTGACAGTAACTGTTATACTCCTCTCCACGCTGCACTTTTTGCAGTTTCTAAATGCTATAACTAAAATTGGTACTCTGTAGATATTTAATCAGTCTTTTGAAATACATCCTTAGCAGCAGCTGACATTCTTCTCTTGGAATGTTCACGATGACAGATTTTTTTCCATTTAGAGTGCACGATCATGTCTCTCCCCCTTATACACACTGCTGTAGGGAAGTCTCAGTGACCTCTACCACCTTCTCACCTCTGCCTCTGTTTGAGAGTCTGGCTGTAAACTCCTCACACTCACAAGCAGGAACAGATGGCTGAGGGATCTTGGAAAAAAGTTGATTTTTTTGACCATATTAGCGCTAGGGTAGTCAAGTCTGTCCTCAAGGCACCAAGGCACATGGCATCTTCAAGACAACAGGACAGTTTGAGAATGCCTCTCAGTCAACCGGGCCCACCAGAATAAGAAAAATCCCTCCGTTAACACTTTTAAACTGTCCCCCCCCCACCCCCCGATGCAATTCAGGGGAGGCACAGGCCCGAGTTAACCCAGCCTTCCCTCTACCCGAAAGACATGACCAATGCATGCAGCAAAAACACAAAGGATATATAAAAGTGAGCTCCAATAAGAAGTGGAGAAATATATAACAAAGAGTTGCACCCGAAAGCACCGTGGGTCTCGCCAGAGTCGAAATTAAAGGCACCAAACACGCCCTGTTTGACAAAATTTAAGTGAACAAAAGTAGAACGTTGGAAGTGTATTCGTGCCTCTGTTTATAAGGACCCGAGAGCAGCTCTTCAAGCTTTCAAAGATGCATTCTGACATTTAATGGAGGTGGGGTGGCAGCTAGCAACCCTTTGCTCCAGCCTCAGTTCTCGCCACGTGTAGTGTCCCCCCGCACTTCGTTTACAGACAGCTTTCTTGTGGCTATTTTAAGAGGAGACCAGCCGCGCGCAGTCCCTGTACCTTAAACTAGGCCCGTGTTCAGGGTACTTGCACGCGAGTACTCCCATACTCTGTTGATGCTTTATTACCTACTTTAAGCCCGTTGGGTGACCCTGCGGCTGCCCATGAAAGGAGCATCTCTAAATCTCTTCACATCACAGCCGGAGACAGACAATAGAAGCTGTCCTTGCAAAGGAAATGCAATATTTGGAATTCTCTCACAGCACGCGAGGACAGGTTCTACAAGCCCGGTGGGTGAGCACTCCCGCATTATGCAATTATCTGCGGCTCTTGGAGTCGGCCTCTTCACACGCCACCCGCCACCTTAACACAGCTGACTAAAACACTGCGCACCCGTCGTGCACAGCCGGGGCTTTCTTTTACCTGAACTCTTTCTTGTTGACGTGTTTGGTGCACGCAGCTCAAACTAAAATAGCACATCCACAGTGAACCATGGCGGCTCCCTATCACCAACAAGCATTGGCTTTCTCCATGTTTTTTAGCCATGTTGTATAACAGCTGTGAATTATGGCTGAAAATGTAAAAATAAATAAAGCACAATGAGCATCCAGTGCTGGAAAGTTGAACATAAGGCAACATGGAGGAAGGGAGGTGAGGTGATAGAGCGGGCAAAAACGCACTATGCCGCGGTCAGCAGGGGCAGCTCTTCCGCGGAGGAGCGTCGCCACACAGCTCACAGAGCAGAAAAAAATAAAAGCAAAATGTATAAATTCGTTATCATTTTATTTTTCTTTGCTAAGGGGCTGGGCTGGGGTCACAGGGGGAGGAGTGGTTTGCACACTCCAAGTTTGTATGCCTCAGTGGCGGTTCGCCGAGGGAGTGCTGCGGGACGGCGGGGCGGGGGAGGGGCAGGGTGGGGTGTAGTAAACTCCGGCATACGGCGCAACGGAGTTAAGTAAATAAATAAATACATAAAACAATTTACATTGCACGCGCTGCATCGCCGAGTTGGCGTTGCAGCGCTCGCAATGTAAATTGTTTATTGTATTTATTTATTTACTTAACTCCGTTGCGCCGTATGCCGGAGTTTACTACTCCCCACCCTGCCCCTCCCCCGCCTCACCGCCCCGCAGCACTCCCTCGGCGAGCCGCCACTGGTATGCCTGCTTGGCAGACCGTCTGGGCCGGCCAAACAGTCATGCACACTATGCATCTTCCCTACAAAGTTGTAATGCACAGCCTGGTGAGGAACATGCACAGGCTCCCTGTCCCGTCTGAGCGCCGAACCATGGCGCTCAGACCAATCACAACGCTGCAATGCAGCATAGTGATTGGCTATGGGGATCCAGGGTGATTCCTGGTTTGGACCACGCCAAGAAGAGCGCAACGTGATGCAGAGACATTGGCCGTTTAAAAGGTAAGTGGTTTTTTTATTTGTTGGTTTTTTTTCAACCCCCCCCCGCCACCTCCGTTCCCTGCCAGCCGCCACTGGCAGTCAGCAGTGTCCACATCATAGCACTTTTATTTTTGTTATTGCAGCTAGGGAGGCAACATAGACAACGGATGGAGGGCGGACAGGTGAGGGGGCAACACAGACAATCGTAGGAGGAAGGGAGGGGTGAAAAGCACAAGGACGTGGCCAACAGAGGCCGAGTCATAGTGCTTTTTAGGTCGAGCCTACAGCATTTGCGCAGCAGGTTCACCTGTTGTATGTACTTTGTGGGCTCTGGAGTATTGCCGCAGGACTTCTCTGCTTCCGCTTTTTTTTCTTTCTGCTTAGGGACTTTTTTCACATTTTTTCCAATGGCTACATGCGTGTGTCCCTTTATTTTTTGCTCTCTGCTTCACCAGCATAGCTGCAATTGTATGCATTTTCCTGCCGGCGTCCATGGCATTACTGCACCATCCGTGCCCCTCCCAAGTCCCAGTGCGCCCTCAGCAGCACCCTCTCCGGTTCAGTGTACCGGCAGGCCTCCTATTGTGGCCAGAGCCCAGCTTCCAACCTTGCTGCCTCCTCCTTGTTGTTCCCTAGCCCATGATGTCACCAGTTCAACAGAACACCGGTGTTTTCGATGAGCCCTGACGTTGTTGATGCCATGTTATCACTGGCACCACCGGGGAGGATCATAGAGGAGGCGGCTGGGGCCCAGGAGCAGCAGCAGGCGGCAGAGTAACAGGGCTCGGCTAACCCTCACACACCCATGCTTCAGGAGCAGCTTCATCCCTCCTCCTCCCACTTTATATTATACACGTGGGCTGCCTAAAAACAACAGTGTCCACTTCTCCTGCTGCCTCCGGCAGCTGTCCCCCTCTCTCTTTCTTGCTCTTCTTCCCTCTCTTTCTGTCTCTGTCTCTCTCCTCCTCACTTGCTGAAAAACCGTGACTTCAAGAAACGGCTCTTACCCTCTCTTTTCTCTCCTTTCCTTCATTTGTCCCCCTATGAAATGGATCCAAAAAAAGAAACACTTTTGCTGGAAATGTCTTTTTCTGTCATTTTACTATTCCAAAGTGCAGCCTCGGGACGGAGGGAAAAAAAGGTTTTAAAATACGAAAAGTATCTAAATAAATAAAGCAAGACCGAGTGGTCGCAAAGTGACCAGCTTGGTTTTATTCACACCCAAACACATTAGCGCCACTTTACAGAGTTTGCCAGTGATGCGCTACTTTCGTTTTCTTGTCTTTCTGTGAACAACACTGTTTTCCCTGGGTGGGGAAGTGCAGCATTCATGGTGGTTCTGCAATACCTGGTTGATGTATGGAGTACAAAACTTTTAATGTGATCCTTTTCAGCTGTTTTCCTTATTTTAGTTTATAAAGTGTGTACCGCAACTCTGTTCAGGGATGTGTTCTTTTTAAATCATACTGCTTACGTTTTGTGAGGATATAAACAATTGACATTGAAACAGGTCCCTTCCAGGCCCTATAGTCATGTCTTTAACTTGTCAGGCAAAAACACTCACTGATTTCTGGATAATGAGTGTAAGAGTGTTAAGGTAACCATGTTGTTCCTGCTTACATTTCACATGCTTTACTTAATCTTGCATTCGCTATGAATGTTCGCTTTTTCCAGGATATTACTTTTTTTTTTTCCAGGCAGCATAGTACTCTGTCTAGTGCATAATTTGAATTGAGTCACATGCAGTTGTTTATAGCAGTGGCAAGTGTGGGTTAACCCTGAAGGCCTGTCCACCACAATCCATACTGAAGTTTACTTTCAGTCTTGCGGGCAATCCTACGAAGCAGCACACCCTAGCGCCACAGTGAGTCCGTCACTGAGGTCACAGGACCCTTGAGGCCAAATCCGCCTCACCCATTGGTACCTCCTTTGGCCTTGTTTCAGCAGTAGTAGTGCAACTCACCAGGGATCGGCAATGCAGGCTTTGCATACACACCAATATAAATTCACAAACTTCACTGTCTCTCTGCTCCATGCACAAGCACTTTTAACATGTGGTGCCTGCTTGGGGGCCACTGGAATTATGCAGCAATGGAGGACAAAATTATGTCGCAGTGTTGACTAAATTATGCAGCAAAAAAAAGGCTGCAGCGTAATGCGATACATTTTCTGATACTTTATTATTTTGACATTTTTACACTTACTAACAGTCTCTGCAAAGATTTTGCCTCATTAGTACCAGTGTAACATACAAATGCAGCAGTGAGAAAGGTGACCAGTCAACCTTTGCAAAGGGCCCTACACTTCGCAGCAACACAAGTCAAATTTTTTAGCAACTTTTGATCCGTTTGAGCTACAATTTTTAGTTAAAATCGTCAGATTATGCAACAGATGTTGTATTATGTGGCACTATGGCAGAGCTATAATTATGTAGAAAACATTTGCAAACTAGGATGCTTTGCCATTCATGCATGAACTGCTCTTGTGGAAAAAGTGAGGAGAAGTGCTGAAGACAGAAACTGTATGGCTCGGATACAAATGGCTTGTGATTCCACTTTTAAGTGTATTTGAGACATTCTGTGATGGGAAACATATCCCACTTTGTGAATGTATTTTAAAGTCAATAACTCATAATAAACCTTAAATAAACATGTTTATCCATTGGTTAAATTAAATAATGTAATAAGCTGTAACCGGTCAGTAAAATGCTAAACAAATACTAAAAATTGGGATGTTTTGCTCTTTCTGGCCACACCTCGGACTCTGACCACTGACCCATTCCTCAGGTTATTCTCACTCTCTGATTCTCGGCCCCCAGTTCCGCTACTTTTTTTCCCCCTCACTTCTACCACTGATCTCAGACCCCACCCAGTCACCGGGGACTCTGGCACGCAGCATGTGTTTATTTAAGTGTGCCCAGCCCCTCCCCCACTCCTGCACCACTGCCTGGATTCATGCATGCTGGATATCTTTTTAAGAAGTATCTTATGATATTATGCAGCACCGCTTAAGCCTCAGGCTTCAGACACCATGCACCGGGGCTTCAAATCCTGATTTCCACTTCAGAGCAAGCTGTCTGCTCCTTGGCAGATCTCCTTAAGTCCCTCTACCTTGGTTACCTTACATTATAAACCAAAACGCGAGTGTGCCTAGTTTTAGAGGGCAGACACTAAATTATCGATAGGGGTGCAGGCCTCCCACACTGCCGTCCACCTCCCCTTCATACCTGCCTGTGAGCTGGTGACTTATAAGTGAACTTCTGCTTTTCCTTAGCATAATTATTCTGTTTAGACTGTGTTCTTTGTAATATGTAGTAATGGGTGCCAAGTTTATTGATCCATGGTGCTTATCCCAAACAATACTGGTATATTACTGGTAGGCAGAGCCCAGCAGAATCTTACCTCTGAAGTGTTAAATGGCTAAAACTAATTCCAGTCGGCATGCCAGCCCGCAGCCAGCTTTCAGAGTACACAACATCATTTTAACCAAGTTGCATCTACTGATCATCGTTGCAACATGGGGCTCAGTGTTAGGCGCTACATGAAGCACTACTAAACAGTTTCATTGCCATGCTATCTAAGGTGCAAGCCTTTAACTCCAAGGCATCCTAATGCATAGCTTTCCTCTCATTGGCATCCGCGGCATCATCTAAGAAACCTGACAGACAGCCCAAGTGTCTGATCGTTTATTTAAGTGTGGCTCTCTCTTTCGTTTTCGAAATTCACTGGTTTGATAAGAAAGGGGGCCATCTGTTCACCCTGTGTACACATCAGCAGGGAGACGGTGACATTAACCTTGCTGCGGCTAAATAACCAGGCAGGCAGCAAGACAAGCCAACAGCCATAAAGTTTGTTGATTGTGGCCAAGGCATGGTGTGTTACCAGGATTGTGTACATGTGTATACGTTGAGTGTGTGTGAGCAGTATGTCATGTTTGTGTATGCATGTGAATTGCTACTTGTATAGGGGGGGGCTTGCTCTTATTCATAGGAGCGAGCTTACTACACATTGCTCATTTTTACCCTCATCAGAATGTGAGGCAATCCATTTTAAAATCTCTCTTCTTGAACAAGAGACATTTAATGGAATATTGATGTATCGTCCACCTGGCCCCAGAAATAGCTTCTTGACCAATATTCATCCTTTATTTGAGTTAGGTCTTCAATTCAAATATTTCACTATTCTAGGCGACCTGAATTTTCATCTTGATATACTAGATGATAGGGATACACAGGAGCTTCTCGACATCACATCAGAACTAGGACTGCAGCAGCTCATACATCAACCCACCCATCTAGCAGGACACACTTTAGATGGGCTGTTTACTAATAACCCAGCTATTTCTAGGATATCTATTCTCCCCCTGACCTGGACTGACCACTATGCTATTTTATTCAATTTTAATTTGCCTCGTTCTAATATTGTTAACACGTCTAGCATTAAGACCTTTGGTAGATCATGGCATAAAATTGACCAGAGCGTACTGGAAAACCAGTTAGTACAAAGCCAACCAGATTTGGATTTGGAAGTAGAGGTTTCAGCCATAAACTACGCAGCATGGCTGGAGTCCAACTTTGCCATAGTAGCACCTATCACAGTGATCAATAAAAACAGAAAGATCCCCTCGGCCCCTTGGTTCTCGGAGGCCCTACGATTAGATAAACAAGCATGCAGAAGGCAAGAAAGAAGGTGGAGGAAAAACTATGAAGCACCAGAAAAAGATCTGTACAAAGTCATGCTGGCAGATTACAAGAAAAAGTTAATTGCTGGAAAAAGCCAGTATTTTACGTTGCAAATTGAAGGAACTTTTTAAGACGATAAAAAACGTAGCCACTCTCGCTAAGGATGACACCGCCAATTCTAGTCAAACTTTTTGCAACACTCTTGCCTATTTCTTCAAATCCAAACTGGACCAAATATATGACCAATTTGTCAACCACAAACTAAATGCTAATGGCACAGAACAAGTAGCTACAGGCAAAGTGTCGTTTTTGAATTTCTCCCCCGTCTCCTCAGTTCAAATAGCTACACTCCTTTCAACAACTAAATCAGGATCCCCAGACGATCCCTGCCCTCCTAGGATCCTTCAAAGCATTAGTCATATTATTAGCCCATTGCTAACTAATATGTTCAATCTGATGCTATCACAAGGGCTCTTCCCTTCTCTGTGGAAACAGGCCTGTATACTGCCTCTCTTAAAAAAAACGAATTTGGACATAACAGATCCAGCCAACTACCGTCCTATTGCAAGGCTCCCACTTCCCGCAAAAAGTATTGAGAAACTGTTAAATACTGAACTCTCTATCTTCATTACAGAGAATAACATCCTAGACCAGAGTCAGTTTGATTTCAGAGCGGGTCATAGTACCGAGACGGCTCTAATAAAAACCACAGAGGAAATCCGTAAGGCACTAGATGGTGGAGGGTCGGCAGCCCTCGTTCTCCTCGACCTGTCCGCGGCATTTGATACCGTGGACCATACACTTTTGGTCGAACGCCTAAAAACCATAGGGATAGGAGGAAAGGCCCTTTCCCTTCTAACTTCATTCCTTTCGGACAGAACTCAATCTGTGCACTTGGGCAATTTTAAGTCAGCACCTTTTGTCCTGCCATGTGGGGTGCCACAGGGGTCCTCATTAAGCCCTACACTTTTTAATATTTATGTCTCCGAATTAGCTCCCCTGATTAGAAGTTTTGATTTAATACCCACATCATATGCTGATGATACTCAGTTGGTTATCTCAGCAGTGGACAAGGATATTAATTATTCCATCAAACTTCATGACTGTATGGTCACCCTGAGCAACTGGATGGGCAGGCATTGCTTGAAGCTGAACTCAAGCAAAACTGAGGTGGTGCTGTTTGGAAACCTTTCACCTCCGTGGTCGCCAGTTTGGTGGCCAGACACCCTGGGCCCCCTCCCACACCAGTAGCCAAGGCAAAGAATTTGGGGGTCATTATAGATGAAAAACTCAATCTTAAGTCCCAAATCTCTAAGGTGGTGTCCTCCTCCTTCCCCACAATTAGAATTTTACGCAAGATTCTGTCTTTTATCCCTTTAAATACCAGAAAAACAGTACTGACCTCCCTGGTTTTATCCAAACTGGATTATTGTAATGGATTGTATCTTAACTTACAATCCAATTTACTTAGAAGGTTGCAGGCAGTTCAAAATGCCGCGGCTAAACTGGTCTTGGATGTTCCCAAATACCAGTCTATCAGAGCAGGGATTCAGGAATTGCATTGGCTACCAGTTGGTCAGCGGGTCAAATTCAAGGCTCTCTGCATTGCATATAAGGCTTTGCACAGAGAAGGACCACAATTTCTTTGGGACCTTTTTAGCTGGTACTCTCCTAATAGATTGCTTCGCTCAGCCAATGCCTACCTGATGTCCACCCCCAGAGTTAAAAGGACTAATTGGGGGGGAAGGAGTTTCAGCTACAATACAATAAAGGAATGGAACTCCCTTCCGCTCTCTCTTAGGAAGACTTCCTCCCTGCTTGAGTTCAGGAAACTGCTCAAAACATGGCTTTTTAGAAATTAGCGTTGCCTGACACAGCATGGTAGACAGTGAGCGCCTAGACACCTACACCATAACTTAAAGACATTGGCAAAGCCAATAGCTCTGGCTAAACACTTATAAGGTCCCGAAGGCGAGACCTATTGGTTATGCCAATGCTTGTTTTGTTATGGCAGGGGGTAACACAGGCTGCGGAGGAAGGGCAGACAGGTGAGAGGGGCATCATAGACAACGGAAGGAGTGAGGGGGGCAAGTGAACAGGGACAACGGGAGGGAGGGTGGGGGCAAGGCAGCAGGAAAAACGAGAGGGAGGGTGGGGGCAAAGTAACAGGGACCATGGAAGGCAGGGTCAGGCCAAGGCATTAGGGTCGATGGAAGGATGGAGGGAAGATTTGAGTAAACCAGTATGGACTACGGAAGGAGGAAGTGTGCATGAATAGGGGCAAGCAGGCCAAAAAGGAAGGAACACAGAGGGGTGAGAAGTAAACGAGGAAGCCAAAAGAAAAAGATTCATTCTGGTAGAGTGTTTAAACGCAAAGTAAACAAGCATTGGCAATGCCAACAGGTCTCGCATTTGCGAGAGTTAGAGCTATTGGCGTTGCAAATTTCAATGTCTTTCATCCATGTGTTATGGAGTGGAGTAGATGTATGTTTTATGGAGTGGAATGTCGGTAGGATTGGAATTGTTAGTTGTGGAATTCTGTGGTTTGGAACTGTATGGTGTGGAGTGGATGTGTGTAGTGGAATTATGTGGCATGGTGTGCAGTGGAATTATGTGGATAGTAATTATGTGCTTATGAGTGTACTGTCATTATGTGGAGTGGAATTGTGTGTCATGAGTGTAATTATGTGGAAATGGTATTTTATGTTGTGGAGTTTAATTATGTGGAATTTTGTGGCATAATGTGTAGTGCCAACCTAGTTGAGGAGGAATGTAGCATTTTATATAGCAATAAGGTGAAGCTATGTTGATTACATTTCTGTTGCCTGCAGACATCCGGTAGCTGTTTAAGAAATCCCTGAATCTGATGCACTGCTGGGCGTATATGACAGCAGTCACTGACAACCACATCTGAACTCTGGCAAGAAAACAGACTGATTTAGGACATCCTTCCCAGGAGGAAAACCCTTGATTTCGCTTCTGATTTCATAATACATTAGTGCATGTTTTAATCTAATGTGTGATGTGCAGCCTTATGCTTATGATCAACCTTAATGTGAAATAGGTAATTAGTGGGCTGGAAGTGACGTACTCGTACACTCCACTAGGCCTGTGCATTGTGATATTAATTAGAGAGTCAATACCCTCCAATAAGCATTGCCTTGGATATAATTGTATATTGCCCGGTTCTCGCTTTTTGAGCTTTGATAGTCTGGCCAATGAAAAGAGGAGCGTGCAACAAATCTTTTGTGGCAGGAACCTGAGCACTGCCGTTTTGCATACAATGCAGTCATAAACTGAGTGTTATTGTCTGCCATAATGCCTCTTGATGGGTTCTCCACTTTTGTGAAAATCAACGAAAACGACATGCGAACCAGCAAGAGGCGGCTTCTGTTTGTGACAATGGTCGGCACATAGTCATGGCCAAAACATTGCAAAATTGTAATGTTTTCTTGTTTTAAATTTAAGAATTCTGTTTCCTCACCTGTACTGCAGTGAAGATGCAAGTGTTGTTGCAAATGTAACAGTTTTCTGCAGTGAAATGCAGATCTGCCTGCAACAGAGGAAAAACCTGGGAAGAGGAGAAGAAAGGGGAGCACCAGTGGTGGGGAGAAAGCAAAAAACATGTCAGAAAAGAGGCAGACGGGGGTAAGAAAGAGACAGTCATCAAAAAAACAACATATCCGGTTGATTTGGAAGTGAGCAAGGTGTAACAGCGAGAAAGGGACTGGTGTAGAAAGATGGGAAGACATAAGCGTATGGAAGAAAAGAAATGTTATCCGGTGGGAAAAAAAAGAAAAACGTGTGAATAACATGAGGCAAAAAAAGGATGCTGAGCGAGAAATAAGACGGGTTACAGAGTTAAGAGGAACTGGAGAAAGGGGTAGAAAAATAAGATTAGGAAAGGATAGGATACGGAAAGGCGTGGAGGAGAAAAAAGATGGCACCAGTGAGTAGAAGTCAAAGAAAAAAATTAATGAGGTCTTGTGAGAAGGTGGCCTGGTATATGCTGTCCACTAATTAAAGTGGGTACCCTGTACCAGTCCACACGACCCTTATGATGTATGAGGTCAAAGATAACCTTTAGAAAGCTATCCTAGTGGTAGCTGTGGAGAGCAGCCTTCAGGCTTAATCTTGAAGGAATGTAAAGCAGCTTGTTTTACCAGAATATCACCTCCTGAATGGCCAAATGAAAAGAGAACCACACAGTAGTTATATAAAAATATATATTTATTAATATAACACTCTCTACTAGTCTCTACACAAGATTAGAACCCAGAACACACAATTCTGAATCAATAGAACATTCGTAAGTAGCACAATACACAGCGGGCTCCAGGGGGAGACCGAACCATATACAAAAAAAATGGTATAACAATCACGACTTGACTAGACACAGTGCCTAGAGCACGTAGAATCGCTGGGACCTCAAGGAACCACCCAAGGCAGTGACACAGGAAGCCCACGGAGGACGGGTGCAGTGAGGAAACACAACTGCGTGCTCCGTACAACTCTATGGGAAAGTCGCGGTTGCAAAGTTATAGTTTAAGGACACTTCTACGAGGACTTCAAGCAAACCCTTTGGAACATAGGAGGTTCTAGAGCCAACCCACCAGTGAGTACCGAGGTACCCGTGTTACCTATCCCAGAGGAGCCGGGTGCATAGGGGTCAAGTGGTGTCGGAAACCTTTGTCGTTTTCAATGGAGAGTTGCGAAGAAGTACTGCTGCCGGGAAGGCGAAGAGTGTCCGGTGGAATCCAAGCCTGGATTCTAGGTGAGAGGAACCTGAAAGCAGAGGGGACAGAGTCTGGGTCACTTCAGGTGACCAGGGGCTCGGCAGTCGAATGCCCACCGATGTCGGGTGCTTCTGGTGCGAAGAAGGGATGCTTGACTCTGCAGCCACGGGGACCAGGAGATGTCGAGGACAACCAGGATCCGGAAGTGAGCTGTCCCACGAAGGATGTCGAGTGCTGAGGGGTCGATATCCGGCTGGAGCACCAACAAGCCTTGGCAACTGTAACCCACGCAGGAAGGACAAACAGGTTACGGTGTGGACCAGCAAGGTCCAGGGGACCCTCCAAGCAATGGGGAGTCAGGGCACATCTGGAGCAACCAGGGAAGCCCAAGAACAAACAAGGTGACCCTCGCCAGGACCCACATGCCAACGGACCAGGGATCGCGAGGAGACCTCAAACAAGTCTGCAAAGCACCAGCCCACGGAGCACTCAGTGCGAGGAGGCCGGAGTTCTTCGGTGCAAATACTGCTCGGGGTCAGGACTACTCGGAGTCCAATGCACAAGCTCAGGGGTTGCCAACAAGCATATGCACTTGCAAATGTACGTGGTGCACAGGGGTTCGGGTCACGCGGTCCCCACGAGGGATACTGGTCACAAAATCGCTGAGAGGGCAGATTGACCTCAGGGACCTTCGGAAACCCACCTCCTGTGTTGCTGAAATATTCGGAGTCCTCAGGAGCTTGGGAAACGCAAGCCGGTTAGATGTGCTTAGGTGCCTGCTAGTGCAGGGGAGTAACTCCTTTACTCCAAGGGAGATTCTTCAGTCATCCAGCGTCGTGCAGACAGTCAAAGTACTTGGTTTCTTCTTAGTAGAATCTTGTCCAGGTAAAATCTAAAGTCCTGTAGTCAGGTAACCCACTTTATACCCACGGGAAAGGGTTGGACAGATTCAGGGGACCCTCCTAGGGGAGGGGCAGGACAGAGGGGTGGCTACACCCATGTCCTTTGTCCAGTTTCGCGTCAGAGCAGGAGCCAATGGCTCCCAGAACTGGTTTGAGCTGGACTATGCACAGGGACACCAAATGTGCCCCCAGTGCAGACTTTCTGGCACTTCTCAGAGTGCACCCACCCAGCCCCAATACACTAAACCCTGTCTGAGAGGTGGTCACACCTCCCTGTGACAAGATGCCTATTGTCATGCCTTCCTCTGCTCGAGCTTGGCTCAGCAGCAGGAGAGCAGAATCGTGTCTGTGGCTGGCAGCGTCTATTTTGTGCTGCCCGGGTCGAGAAAGCTGGTACCGGAAAGACCGGTGACCCACGGTAGTGGTTTCAGAAGGGTGGAATCATACCTCCCACACCAGTTACTGGTGTGGAGGTATGATTCCAAGGTGTTTGACACCAACACAACATGTTTCTAAGCAGCCGTTTTAAAGTTAGCATTTACTGCGAGGTTATAATGCAACTTAACCTATATGTCTGGCTGCATCACCGACAACCCCGGAGAATGGTCTCCGAAGGCTGCAGAGGGGCTCTGCTCATGCAGGGGCACCCTCTCACGTAAAACCCAGCACCCTGCCCTCAGGATTGATAAGGCCTGCCATAGGGGTGACTGATAGGTTTTTAAGTGTAGTGATTTAGATAGATAGATATAGTGAACCTATATCTAAGTAAGTGGTGCAAGCACCAGCTTACACAGGCTGCTGTAGCAGACCTGTTGTGTCATTTTGAATGGCCTCTCATGGGTGGCAGAATACCTGCTTCAGCCCATGGGAGGCCTCTGGGGTACCTATGCCCTGGGTACATGTGTACCATATACTAGGGACTTATAAGGGTACCCCACTATCCAATCTGGAGTTGTACCAAAGTACATACACAACCAATTTAGGGAGAAAGCAGATAAACTGAGGTCCTGATTAGCAGGATCCCAGTCAGACTAGTCAAAAACCAGCAAAACCCCAGGAAAAAAGTGGGGGTAACCATGCAGTCAGATCCTGCCTTCCTACAGGTCTCACATGAGAAGGCTCATGAGGCATGCCATGAGTGTTTGGTGGCAGGTTTTGGTCAGTGTTATAGTCTAGTGTGACCAGAGCCGTTGTTTTCAGAGCTGTAACACAGCATCTTGACCAAGCTTCGGCACCCCTGCATTCACTACAAGCATCAGCTGCTGCTGATCTCAGCATGGGGGAACATGGTGGCCGCTAGTTAGAGCGGTTGCGGACTCTCTCCCGATTCTCGGCAGATAAGCGTAATTTACCTGCAGACCCGGATGTGGGACGGACTCGGCGGTCTTGGTGGCAGAGTCGGGGTTGTGCCGGGCTGATTCCTTTGCTCTCCCCGTTTCTTGCTCGTAGTTTTTGGAGGCGGCGGTGGTGCCACCGCGGGGCAGTCTGTGGGCGGAGGCTGCACTGCGGATCGCTAGAGGCTGGCGTGCCGCGGCGAGAGTCGGTTTCCGGGGCAGCGGGAGCCTGGTGGCAACCCCGTGCGTTTTGGCCCACGTTTTGGTGAATGAATCACACCACAGTAGCAGCAGAGCGGCGTTTGGAATAAAAACAGGCGATGTTGCACAGTACCCCCAAATGACCCCGGTAAGGAGGAGGAAGAAGGGGGACTGGGGGCCTTTGGCTAATGTGGGGAAGGGTTTTAGCATCGAAGATCAGCAGGCTACAAGGAGAAAGGATCTGGCCGAGATACATACGGGTGGGGTTAATAAGCCAAACAGGTATACCCTCAGAAGTAGGGATATCTGCGGCCAAGGTCAGCCCCCTTCTGAGGTGCCGATTAGGCAAATTGCTCCGCCAGCAATACAAATTAATTCCCAGAAAAACCCAGAATCCCGTACCTGCCCTCCCCCCCCCCACAGAACAAAAAAGTGCCAGCGGAAAAGACCCTCTCGACTGTGGGTAAAAAGCCGCCCAGAAGCAAACCGACCAATATCCGAATCACGCCCTCACTCCGCTCTTACTTCAAGGTTCAAGCTCAGTCTTCTCAGCCCACCGAATCCACTCAGCTCATTCAGGCTACTCAATCTACCTGTACCTCTACCTCTATGGCGGCCACGGGCATGAGTGTTGGCCTTACTCCCACGAATACCTGTAAGCAGCCCAGTATAGTAAACGTTAGGGGAATGGAAGTGGAAAATAACACCATGCCGCTTGAAAACAGGTTCACCCCTCTGGTAGTGGTAGAAGAGGACAGCATCCATACTCAACATAACCCTAGGCTTGAGACCCCTTTGAGCCAGCCGCCCGACAGGGATATGGATTGAGGGAACCAGGTGTAGGGCCCAGTCTAGGGGAGAAATCATCCACAGAGGGCCTTCTAGCTACCCTGCTAACTGAAATGAGAGGAAAATTTGCAGTCTCCGAATGTAATCAGCAAAAGATCCAAGAGGCATGTGAAACATTGGAAGGAAAAATGGATGATATTATGGAAAGAGTTGGAGCGATAGAGACAGCTTTGGAAGACCTCTCAAAACAAGTGGACAAAAATACATCGGAGATCACGAGGTTAAAAGAAAATGACAGAGAACTGAGGGATAAACTAGAAAGTCTAGAGAACAGTGCTAGAAGGAATAATATTAGGGTTCTGAATGTCCCAGAAGACCTTGAGGGAGGGGACATAAGGTCCTTTGTTATTAGTCTTCTTGGAGAACTTCATCCAGACATAGAGAAACGGACCCTGGAAGATGGCATTCAGAGAATCCACCGAGACCCTTTTTCCAAGAGACCAGGGAAGAAAAACCCGAGAAGGATCTTAGTTAACTTTAAAACGTATATAGTTAAAGAAAAGATCCTTGCCGGGGGGCTTAAAGCAGGTGTGTACAACAAAGGAGACTGGTCCTTTCGCATTTGGTCGGACATTTCACGCACCACACAAGATAGGCTGTGGGAATTAGGGAAATATATACAAGATCTGAGGGGGCTGGGCGCTACTGCAAACCTCCGATTCCCCGCCTCCCTAAAGGTGATGTGGAACAATAAAATGTATAATTTTAGGGACCTTTCCGAAGTTAGTTCCCTGATTGACCAGATAAACAGCACATCCAAATGATAAGGTTTAATTCTGCCTAGATAGGGAGAGAGTCCGAAGTGGAGGTACTTCGGTATACCTCTAGTGTTGTGGGAGGGTTCCCCGGGGTGGGGGGTCGGAAGGAAAGGGTAGGTAGGGTCACAAGTAAAAATAAAATACAAAAAATAAAGGTGTTGTTTTTGTGCACTGGGTGGGGGAGCATGTGGGAAAAAGAAAAAAACTGTCCTTATTTATGAATAAAATTCAAACATACTTAACTGGCTCATATCAACCTGCTATCTCTTTAATTATGTGTAGCATTATTAGGTTTTCTCAGGTCACTACGTATTTACTTATATCTT
This sequence comes from Calotriton arnoldi, assembly GCA_963921515.1. Taxonomy (NCBI): domain Eukaryota; kingdom Metazoa; phylum Chordata; class Amphibia; order Caudata; family Salamandridae; genus Calotriton; species Calotriton arnoldi. Next base: position 294,459 of record CAWUFW010002175.1, on the reverse strand, counting down.
TATGACAGATCCAGGCAGACCTGAGAAGCCAAAAATTTAGAACATTTTATCATGGAACGTAAATGGCCTCAGTGTCCCCTCCAGAAGAAGGAAAATTATTGAATATTTGAGGCTTTCAGATAGCGATGTTTATTTTGTACAAGAGTCACATCTACGTAAAGAGGAGTGGGCAGCGATACTTAAAAACCAGAAATGGGTAGAACATTGTATTTGCACTACGCAGTCATGCTCAATAAAAGGGGTCACCCTTATATTTAACAAAAAATACCCAAGCAATACTTGGAGATTGTGTTGTGGATCCACTTGGAAGGTGGGCAATTGCTAGGACCAAAATTAATGGTTCCTGGCTGACTTTTGTGGGCTATTATGGCCCCAACCTAGACGATCCGGCTACATACTTTATTTCTTAAATTAATTGATATTAAAGACCCTATTATAGTGGGTGGTGACTTTAATGTAGTTTTGGACCCAGAGCTGGACTCAACATCTAAGAGAGCAGCGGCGGCAACTCAAAATATGAGAACTGCCCTGAAACAGCTGATGACAGACATGGGGCTTCTAGATATCTGGAGAATGATGGAACGTAAGGCTGGGACATCAGGGGGAAACTTTACGTTTCACAATAAAAAGTGTGGTCACCGTTCCAGGATTGACTTCTTCCTGGTAGATTTCTCCATTAGTAAGAACACGATTAAGGTCAGCCATGTCCCAGAACATTTGTCTGACCATTCTGCTGTAGTTTTGGAAATTATCCTTGTGAAGAGACCCCTTTCTCATAGAATGACTCTAAATCGCTTGTTACTTTTGGAACCAGCAGTAATTGAAAAGTTGAAAGCAGCAACAAATGAGTTTTTCCTTTTTAATGTAAACTCAGCACACCCTCATATTGTATGGGATTCATATAAAGCTTTTCTAAGAGGTATTTTAACTTCCTTGTCTATCGCTCAAAATAAGAAAGTGAGAGAAGAAATTAGAACTCTTGAAGCTGCAATATATATAAATCAGGTAGCGTTGGAACAAACACCTAATAACTTAAATATTACACAAAAACGAATTGTGGCAAAACATGATCTCGCCGTTTATCTTGAAGCAATAATTAAAAGGAAGTGAGAAGTCAGTAGGTTGTCTCACCATGAATATGGGGAGGGGTGTGGCAAACTCCTTGCATGGTAAGCCAAGACGGATCACTCCAGGAATATGATAAAAGGCCTCAGATGCTCGATCTCTGGTAATATCATCACTGAGGATATCGGGATTGAGGATGCCTTCGCCCAGTTCTTCCAAGGTCTTTACTCAGAGGACTCAACACTGAGTGAAGAATTTATGGAAGAGTTTTTTTCAGATCTGGAACTCCCCACGCTGCTGAACTCAGAAAAAGACAACTTGAGTAGCCCCATTGTCTTGGAGGAAATTTTTCAAATCATTAGCACCCTAAAAAAAGGGAAAGCCGCTGGTCCTGATTCCATCCCAAACGAAATATATACCATCTTAAAAGAAAAGCTTGCTCCAATTTTGCTTCAACTGTTTAATTCTGCCTTTATATTTGCCCAAGACCTCCCTTCATCCTGGGATGTAGCCACCATAACTATTCTCTTGAAACCGAATAAGAACCCGAGGTCTTGTGAGTCCTACAGGCCTATTTCCCTTCTTAACAGTGACCACAAAATATACACCCAGATCTTAACTAAACGTCTGGATAAGGTGGCAGGACCACTAATACATCTGGATCAAAAAGGTTTTATGAAGGGGAGGCAACTTCACGAATTAACACATGATTTAATCGGGGCAATTGATATGGCAAGAGAATATGAGATTCCGCTAGCAGTAATGACCTTCGACGCTGCAAAAGCGTTTGATAGGGTCAGTTGGCCTTTCCTTTACAAAACGATCCAGCGTTTTAATTTAGGGGAAACTTTTTTAGCAGCGGTCAGGACCCTATATAAAAATCCACCTGCCAAGGTCCTTGTTAATGGAAATCTCACAAGGCCAATAAAAATAGGTAGGGGGACTAGACTGGGATGCCCTCTTTCCCCCCTCCTTTTTAATATGTATATTGAACCACTGGCATGTAAATTAAGAGCTTGTCAGAATATTCACCCTTTTAGTTGCAATGGCTGGCAAAAGAAAATCGGGCTGTATGCTGATGATCTTATGATCTTAACAGGGGACCTAGAGCAGTCACTTCCTGTGATATGGGAGCAGTTGGAGAACTTTGGGAGGGCATCTGGATATTCAATCAACCAGCAAAAACCGAGTTAATGAAATGGAATACCTCCTACAGGAGTGACCTCACAAAGCAGGAAATAAGATATCTAGGTGTCCAAACAGTCCACAACATAGAGAAGATAGCGCAGGTGAATTTCGACAAAGTAACTGCGAGTGTTAAATCACAGTAACAAGCATGGGGGGTTCTCCCACTTTCATTTTTGGGTAGATCAAACCTTTTAAAAATGTAAATTCTCCCTAAGTTTACTTTCTTGTTTAATACTATTCCGTTAGAATTTGAGAAGATTTGGTTTAGGAAAGTACAGGGGGTCTTTTCTAGTTTTATTTGGGGAAATAAAAGACCAAGAATATCTTTAAAGAAGTTCAGAAGAAAGAAAGCTCATGGTGGCATTGCTACCCCGGATCTTTAGCTGTACTACTGCGCTTTCCATTTAAAGAACTTTCGTCAACTATTGATGGGAAGTTCGGTTCTGTCCCCGCTTTTTAGGGCCCTTACTACGAGTACTTCGAATCAAGCAGATTTCTTCCTTCTAAAATTTGGCCATCCCAAATTTTTTAAGAAGGTGAGACTGAAAGTCCTTCTAGCTGCTACTAAGGTCTGGTCTCAGGTGAGATCGTTTCTACAAATACCTTATTACAGCGATGCAGCACCTATTTGGGACTCTCCAGGTACTCCGGGCTGCTTAACAGACACATTTGTTGTTCCGCTTCGAACCTGTGGCATGTTTAGGTGGGGGCAGCTCATTGTGGACACCGAGTTAATTTCATGGCAACATCTCTCAGTGATCTCCAAGAACTCGGTTTCAAAATTCAAATATTAACAACTTTCAAGTAGGGTAAAATCATTGGGGAAGGAGATTGAAGGGAATCGGATTTGGTGTCCAAGATCTGTTTATGCTCTACAGTACGGAAAGAAGTCACAGAATGGTATTGGATGCTAATCCAAAACGGAGAAGATACGCAAAACCCATTCACAGAGATCTGGAGGAGAGACCTGCCAGGCGAAGACCTCGAAGATTTAGGGCAAGTATCTATGTCTTTTTTGTGGTCAATTAGAAGCTTAGTTCAGAATGGCTGTTCTGATCTTTCCTTATCCCTCATGCTCTCCGGCGGTTGATGGCAATTGAATTAAAAGGTCATCTTTCTGCCTCATACCTCTCTTGTCCCTTCCCCTCATCTCTTTTATCTCATTCCACCATCTTTACTTCTCCCTCTCTCTCTGCCTGCCTCCACATAGATGTAGCTACCACGTCTCACTCTGTTCCAACTGTCCCGACCTAACCTCTCCTCTCTCTCAATACACCTCTCTTTCCACTTTGCTCTACCACTGTCTGTGTCTACCTCTGTATCTCTCTTACCCCTCCTTTTACCTCACCCATCTCACTATCCCACCCCATTCTCTGCACCTCAGTGCTCTGTTTCCATCTACCAATGCCAGGAAATCAATGTCTCATCTCCTTCTGCCTAAAACATTAGTGCTGCAAAGACAAGGACGCAGATATGCCCAAGCCAAGATAACCTAAAGAGATGAATAAAACCCTGTTTGCAAATTGTCAACACAGCATGAGTTCTGAGGAAATGAATGACAAACCAGACCCTAACTCACTATAAGAAATAATGACCTCTGAAAGTGTGCACAAGCTCTGTCTCTCACCAAAGTGCAAGAGGGAAGAGTAGTAATGAGAAACGAAAGCAAGTCTGCCAAAAATAACTGAATAAAAAGGGAGACCTCTGAGGGAGACCTCTGGGTCAAACAAGCACCTGAATTATCAGAGGATTGGTCTCTGGTGAGTGCTAATTGGAACTCGATTCAGCGGAGTTCATGCTCCTTTGCACATAAACTGGCAGGAGACCAGATGTCTCTTTTGCCACATTATTTTGTCACATTATTTTCCATCTTCTGACATTCATTGAACTAAGGAGGCAACAATGATACAAAACAAATTCCTTACGAGTGCCAAATCATACAAAAGGTGACAAGTGCCTTAGTCAGGACAAAAGCCTTCATTTCCTTCCAAGCCGAGAGTTCCCACCTGGCTTTGAAAGGACAATTTCTCTTGCAGGGCGACTTCTTACCTGCAGCAACCTGCCAGCTAATGGTATCATGCCATTGACTCTGAAGTGAATCCACCCAACAAGAAAACAGTACCCAGCAGTACATCAAGTTACCAAACTATATCGAAACATATCATACTTTGTGGGAGGGGATGTAGCCTTAGGGGGGGTGGGGGGAGAGGATGTAGCCTTACAGATAGAGGTCTACCTCGAAGTTGGGGAACCGGGTTCAAGTCTCGGCAACGACGCTCAACATCCTGTGATTCTGGGCAAATCACTTAATCTCCCCATGCCTAACAAAAATGAATGTGTCCTTGTGTAAGGAAACTGGTGCTCATGTAAAGCGCTCTGATACCTGATATATTCAGATCTAGTTCGCGCTATATAAAAACTCAAAACAAACAAACTATTTTAATAACGAAAATGAAAGTCTTGCTCCCGAGCATGTTTGATGGCACAGAATCTTGGCCCGCCCACTTCCTTACAAAGAGAAATCTGCCCATATCAGAGCACGCCACTCATATGCGTCACGCCTGATGATGCAGCTCACCTGGCTGCAATCCAGCATGCAAATGGCCTCTCAGAAATGTTCACTCCCACTCAAAACAGTTCTGTTAGCCAATGAAAGAGGGGTCACTGCTCATCTCTGAAGCACGCTCCATGTGCATCCACTCTACACTTCTTTGGTGATGTCACAGGGTAGATGACGTAGGTGACCTCTCCTTGATGTAGGTTGTCCGATTCTATGTCAGTCCACGGAGGCTTCAGATTATGCTTCTCTTTACTTTACTGACATAAACAGCAGCCAATAAACTTTAAAATAGCATAACCCCGGAAGGACAACCCCCTCCATAGGATGCACCAATCACATAACGCTTATCAGTATAAATGTCTGTGACGCAATACTTCTTCCTCTTTCTTTGCTGCTGCAGCAGCGAGTTAAGTGTATTTACATTTCTTAGTGAATGATGTATTGATTACTGGTTATATTATTATTTAATGTGATTGTAAACGTATTTATTTCGCGAGTGAATTTGTAAGGTGTAACTGCTGTGCGGTGATTACTTAGAAGACGTGGGTGGTCGCGCTTTATTTTCATAAAGGTTAGCGCTCAGGCGCTCCGTGTGGCAATTCTGTGTGTGGAGCGGGAGCGGGACAGACGCGCATTGCACGCTTGAGGGGCAGTCCTCTTTTTGTGGCCACGAGGTTCGCGCATGCGCGGGCAGCCGAATCGGAGTTTTGTTACCGATCGGCTTCCCTCGCATGCGAGACCGGTACTGCAGCTATCCTCAGTCCCACTGGGCGCATAAGAGTATAAAGGCACTGCCTAAAGGGAGATTGAGGGGTGGCTCCCTCCACAAAGACTAAAGCACTGATTTGGACAAATTTGGAAATCCAGTTAGTGACAGGGTGAGTGCCTAGTTTTCCTCTAGTTAGGAACAGGTTAGTTAGGGCATTTTGGGGAATTTTAATTCTATCCACTATAATATCCCTTGTACCTCAGTGACACCCCTGGGTTTCTCCCCCCCTGAAGTTCCTCCACACCTCCAGTAGCACAATGGCGTTGATGGAGCAAGGTTTCGCAAATGAAACTTGCTCGTACGCAATCTTTCTCATAAGTATTAATACTAAAACTTGTATTGTCTATAATAATCCTTGCACACATTACATGAATAGATAGGACGCTTGCCTTTGTGTTTTACTAATGAATAACGCTTGTTCCTAGTCTAAAATGGCCGCTTAAGCGCGGGATCTTATCTGCGCATGTCACAACCTGATCACATGGTGTGACGTCTTTCTTTGCTTGGTGGGAATTTTTGTTCTGCGCAGTGTGTCTTAAAATGGCTGCTCTATGTTTTAACATGCTTCAGCTTGCACTCGTGTCATAACTAAATTGTTTGTTTTTAACGCTACTCATGCGGGATAGAATTTTATAATTAAATGGGATTAGAAATAAGATAAGTGGGTATACAGTGAAACGTTTTATTTTGTGATTTTAATATTTTCTTCTTGCACTTTAGTAATTCGTAATCTTGGGCCTGGGTTGGTGACTTGAAACTCGAGAGACAGAGTGTTCTGCGCATGTGTCCTGAATGACTGCCAAAATGAAGTCAACTTGGACGTCTCACAAGGCCATAACCTATTGACCGAAGAGGATGTTTCAATTGTATCCGCCGGATTAGAAAATTGTCGCTCTTATCATATGAAATGTATAAAATTTGTCGTGAGAACGGGTGGGAAATAAAGTGAATGTATTAATTTGAAGGGGCGGGAACGTAAATACAATAGGCTTCACAAATTAAGCCAAAATTGTCATGGTGTGAGAGTACACCCCCTGTCCCCGTCCAATCAGAAATAGTGGTCCCATATTTTAGCAACATTAATGGGAGGTACATGGGCGTAGAAGGGTATAATAGAATATAGCATTAGTAATTAGCTAGCGCACTTGCTCAGAACATACAGAAGAGCTCCAGGCTGTCATGCTGATCGGTTGCTGATCGAATCCCTAACCCGAAGAGGTCCTGAGGAGGGGGCGGTGGAGTCCATTAGACGGGAGAATCGAGGAGAAGTCGAGTGCCAGAGAGGGGAACGGCGCAGGCGTCGTTATAGAGAGGTCACCAGTCCTGTCCTGATCCTGAAGGAGGTCTTTGCTCTTCATCCTTCCTGGGTCCTATTCTTTCGAATTCCTTGGCTAAGGGGTTTGATTCTCGCATTAGGTAAATATATGCAACCTTTAGTTGCGCTGCTGTTCCTATCTTCTCTTTTCCTAAACACCGTCATTTTTTAGAAATAATTATTCTAAGCTTTCAAATGGGTATTCTGATCAAATACCGTGTCTTTTTCTGTATTTTACTCTGCTAAAACTTTTAGATAAACATTTTAAAACTTCCTGACTCTGTGGTTATTTCAGGATTATGTATTATAGTGAATGTTACTCATTTTAAATTTCCCAATTGGCAAAGGATCCATTGGTAAGTTATTACTCTTCAAATCAGAAGGTAATTGGTAACAGGGATTTTTGATATAAGAGTATATCTGACACCCAGCGTAAGTATTAGCGTAGTATGAATGTATGGGCCCATGGGAGTATATGGTGTATGAATGCAGTTTGCTAATATCGCGCTGGATCAGTTTTCTGGTAAGCAGAGGACGGTTTGTGTTACTCTTTGTTAATTGGGTAATGAGAATTTTACTTTGTATTTTTATGAATTAATACCCGTTTATTTTTGAGTATTGTTTTATGTTGTCCAGAATACCCCGGGGAAAAGAATAGTGGGTGGCAGGTAGAAGCCATACTGCAGTGAGGTTATCTGTCAGGCAGAAATAGTACTGAAAAGTTAAGCAGGGCTATCAGTACTTGTTAGGGACTCTATGTGCGTAAGTATAGCAGAAGGAGTACGCTAGTAAAAATTTGATGTTATATCACCTAGAAAGGGTAACATTGACGAAGTAACAGGTATTTCGGAAGCTTGTGTGAAGAGTAGACGGAAGGGTTTTTACTCGTAGTGTATGGTTAGTAAACGGAAAGGTTTTACTAAGTGTGTAAGAGAGACTATCTTTTCGAATTAGAGAAACTGGCATGATAGCGAATGTTTTATGTTGTTACTGAAATTTAATTAAGAATTGTAGAAGAAATAAGCTTTGCGTAAGAATTTTGTAAAGGGAGGGTCAGTTGCCGGAGAGGAAGCTGACATCATAAAACGCCGCGCTGGGATTGGTTGGATCCGCGGGCGTGGGAAAACCCTTGTAAAGGAGGGGTCAGTAGTCAGGAGTAGTACTGATGTAATAGGTGCCGCGCTAGGATAGGTTGAATCAGCGTGGGAACAGAAAAGAGTAGATTGTAAAGGAGGGGTTGACAGAGAAACGTCACCAAAAAGGCAGCGCAAGGATTGGCTTAGAATTAAAAGTTAATAGACATTTGATTGGTTGAGAAAATAGAAGCAAAATTCTAAGTGGATAAGGATTGCATGTTAAAACGCGATCCGACTTTAACAGGAAATCGTCCAGATAGGAGATATTTAGGCTTTAAAGAATATAATTTTATACATCGGTACTTGCCTAAGATGTACGGAGAAAAGAAAAAGATGTCAGTTTTACAGAAGATTAAGAATTATTTCAAAAAGGACAAACCAATCAAGACTAGGGAAGGAATTATTATTCCCCCAGCCAAAACGCCTGCATCATTTATGATGATGGAGAGAGGTTACCATACTTGTGTATGGATAGAAAATTGGAGAGAATATACCAAGAATGACGGAATATTAGAGTTTCCCGAAAATGGCACATTTAATGGCCGAATTCTTCAAAATTTAAGACAAAGGATGAATGATTTAGAACCTAGACCCAGATTAACTCAATGCGAAGCTTTAGAAGAGTGGGAAACTGAGGCATTTGAGCGTGACCGATCTCGAAGTAATGGGAGGTATCCAGGATTTTTCCCCAGATATTTACGTGAAACAAGGGAAGGTCAGATGAAGCAATGGAGAAGGGCAATGCTTGTTGAGGGATTATATCCCTTATTTACAGAAGGAGAGAAATCAGGAGGCAAGTGTACAGAAAAGACTAAACATTTAATGAGACCTGAAGACTCAGAAGATGAGTTTATGGAAGAATTGTTGAGACATCCTCCACCGTATCAGGAAGGGTCAAGTGGACTTCCTCCTAGTGCCCCACCACAAACACCGATGGTACCTCAGGTACTACATGAATTCACCCCGAATAGAATACTTCATGAGAAAGAAAAGGAAGCACTAGAAAAGACTAGAGCAGAATTTGTACGGAAGATATCTCAGATAAAAACGCATCCTGATTCATTGACTATTCCTGTAACAATTGGACCAGTAGTGCCATTGTATGGTACACAAGGAAATTGTCCTCCTCTGATACCTATATCTTCTCCTATGAATACTCCCGAAAATTCTCAAAAACCTGAAGCTCCAGTTATAATTGAAGATCATTTTAGTGACTGTGATTCCACAATATCACTTATGGACTTACCTATTAGAGGACCAGTAAAAGGTACTCCAAGAAAAGAAAAGCCTGAGTGTTCAAGAGATGTAAGTTTAATAACTTCATCAGGGGCAAAAAGTGCCACTATAGTAACACCGGAAGATTTAGAAAGATGGGTGCAGGGATCAGCTAAAATGTGCACACCTCCAAAATTGCTGGACATTCAGAAATTAAAGGTTGAACTAGAAGAAATGATAGCTGGAAATATAGGGGTAGAACGTTTAAACACTTATGATGAAGAAGAGTTGTTATTTCTGTGCAGAAGTATCACTAGAAATATAAGGTTATTTCATGAAAAATTGTCTAATCTAGCACTACAAATGGGAATCGAAATAGGGAGATCCAAAGTATTACAGAAGCCCTATAGAGCAGATTTCTCAGACAAAGATCTGGAAAATATGAATGCTTCTGGAAAAAGACTACAAATACGTGAATTAATGTTAGTTTTGCAAAAATGGGGAGACCTAGATAAGTGGAGAACTAGGTGGGCAAAGAAAAAGGAAGAAGCTCGCTCAAGTCGAACAGCTTCTGAATATGTTATGAAAGAAACAGAAAACGCTGACAAAATGTATCCGATGCGAGAAGTCGCAGGAGGAGGGTATGTACATGTCCCATGGAGTAGACAGGATATTTTATCATTTACAAATGATTTCCCGAAGCTGAGAGAAAAGCCAATTGAATGGTACAAGCAGGTTGAAAGGTTTGTAAAGGTGTCAAAAGTATTGTTGAAGGATTTGGATGGTCTGTTTGACATAGTGGTACCTGCAGATTTATGGACAGACTGTAAGATCACAGTTTATTGGCCAAGTGATGAATATCCCAGAGACCCAAAGACAGGTGCTCCATCAAATGACGTAATGAAAAAGTACCAACAGGTAATAACTTACCTGAAAGGGAAAATACCGCCGAAAGAAACAGATTGGGTAAAGATAGATCGAACTACCCAAGAAGCCAGTGAAACAGTTCATTCGTATTATGAGCGCCTCTTGCAGGTGTTTAAGCAGTATAGTGGATTCGAGGATATTGGAGACAAAAACATGAGTCAATTTGTGTACAGATTCGTGTACGGATTGAAGCCTGAAATATGTCAGATGATTAAGCAACATATGCTTTGCTGGCAGGGAAAGCCCATAGATGAAATCCTGAAATATGCAAAATATTGTGGGGATGACATTGAGGATAGACACAAGAAATTGCAGGAAAAAGTAATGTGGGCACAGGTGAAAATGGCTGAAAAACAAGGAATAAATTTAGATAATCCTCATGAAAAACAAGAAAAAGATTCTGGAACGAATGGTGATTCTGGAAATGGTGGAAGAATGAAAGTACGAATGAGTAGAGAAGAAGCTAAAAGAAATTTCCTTGTCATGGATGCAGAAAATTGGGGCATTGGAAGGACGAGTGTAAAAGATTCGAAATAATAATGGCCCAAATCAGAATTTAAATCCACAGACACAGAATGACTCACAGCAAGGGGTAAATCCTCAGAGTCAGTCACCACCTCCACCTGTTCAGGGTAATATAAGCAGAGCAAAGCACGGTACAGACATCGGATACCCAGGAGGAAGTGGTAAGAATGATTATATGACCTCACAATTTCTTTTACAGGATGATTTTTGCGGGTTCGACGCATGACGGTGCCTAGGAGAGGGTGCGAAGGAATGCGTACTTGGCGCATCCCTGCAGGTAGATCAATCAGGTCCATATGTTGAAGGAAAAGTGAGAGGTAATGATATTACTTTTCTTTTGGATACTGGTGCTACCAGGTCTACTGTGAACAGTAGACGTCCCAAACCTTCCTCTCTCTGGTGAAGATATTTAAGTTGTAGGGGTTGCTAACCAAAGAATTAGAACACCACTTACCGAACCAATGGAGGTTAAAATTGGAAACTTTAAAGAAATGCATCAATTTGTAGTGTGTGATTCTAGTCCAGTGAACTTGCTAGGTAGGGACTTATTGTGCAAAATGAATTGCACCATTTTCTGTACACCGGATGGTGTAGCAGTACAGACACCAGATGAAGATCATGTATATAAAATTATGGTTGCAAAGCAAGGAACAGAAGTAGATGAAATGTTTTCATTACTGACAAAAGATGAGTTGCCAGAAGAATTAAGAAGTACTGTAAATCCTATAGTATGGGATCTCACTGGAAAGGAAGTAGGACTCATGGCAAAAATAGACCCAGTTCAAGTCACGGTAAAAGAAGGTGCGATTTTTCCAAATACTAAACAGTATAAGATGAGTGCAGAAGTTAAAGCAGGTGTCATTGAAGAAATCAACCGGATGGTCAAGCAAAACATACTGAGAGAAGTGATGAGTAGCCCATGTAATTCACCAATCATGGGACTAAAGAAACCTAGTGGAAAATATAGGATCGTTCAAGATCTGAGGAAAATAAATAAGATCGTGGAACCATGTTGTCCTATAGTGCCAAATCCTGCAGTAATTCTGTACCAGATTCCTTGGAATGCTGGATGGTTTACAGTTATAGATCTGTGTCAAGCATTTTTTTCAATACCGTTACATCCAGACAGCCAATATCTATTTTCATTTAAATTCGAAAACAAAGTCTATGTATGGAATCGTGTTCCTCAGGGGTACACGGAAAGTCCTTCCATTTTCAATCAAATATTGAAAAAGTGCCTTGAAAAATTAGTGATGCCAGGAAGCTCAGTCTTAGTCCAATATATCGACGATTTATTGGTGGCATCAAACACCAGAGAGGACTGTGTAGTTGATACTATAGCACTCTTGAATCTTTTGGCAGAAGAAGGGCATAAAGTCTCACCTGAAAAATTACAGTTTTGTAAAACAGCTGTTAAATACCTAGGACATCAAATTGAGAGGGGAAAAGAAGAGTAACCTCTGAAAGAGTAGCATTAATAAAAAGAATGCAAATGCCAGTAACTCAAAGACAAGTAAGAATGTTCCTAGGGATAGTAGGTTACTGTCGACAATGGATACCAGGATTTTCTATGTTAGCCAAGCCCTTGATTAACATGACAAAAAATAAAGCTAAAGATCCTGTTGAGTGGGAAGATGAAAGTGTAGAAGCTTTTGTAAAATTGAGAAACTCTCTTTGTTCAGCACCTGCCTTAGGCATGCCAGATTATAAAAGAGAATTCGCATTATTCTGTCATGAAAGAGAAAATTGTGCACTTTCAGTTTTAACTCAAAGACATGGTCTGGACAGACGTCCTATAGCATACTTTTCTGCTACGCTAGACCCTGTAGCATCTGCATTGCCAGGATGCTTGAAAGCAGTGGCAACAACTTGTTTAAGCATCGAACAAAGTGAATCTATTGTGATGGGACATCCTGTAAAAATCTATGTTCCACATGCAGTTGTGATCCTGTTGACAAGAACCCGAACGTAGCATCTCACTCCTAGTCGGCTGACTAAGTATGAGAGAATAATAATGGGTGCTGAAAATGTGACCATGGTAAGGTGTACAATAATAAATTCAGCAACCTTACTACCAGATCCATATCATGAAATAAATAAAGATGACGAAGAGGATGAACATGATTGTGTACAGATTACAGAACTATGCACAAAACCTCGCCCAGATATAGAGGAACAGCCTCTTAAAAAGCCAGATAAAGAACTGTTTGTTGATGGCTCTTGCCAAAGACATGAAGATGGTAAGCTAACTGCTGCCTATGCAGTATGTGAATTAACTGGAATAGTCGAAGCAGCCTATTTACCAGGTGTAAAATCTGCACAAGTAGCTGAATTGATTGCATTGATAAAAGCATGCAAGATTGGGAGGAATAAGAGAATAACCATATTCACTGATAGTCAATATGGTTATGGGGTTGTGCACGATTTTGGCCAACTGTGGATGCAGAGGGATTTCATGACTTCTTCAGGATCCCCCATTAAAAATGGACAATTTGTAAAAGAATTGCTAGAAGCAATACAATCACCAAAAGAATTGGCTGTGGTGAAATGTGCCGCACATCAGTCAGGAGATGACTGGGTGGTAGTTGGCAACAGATATGCAGATTTGGTGGCTCAATATTGTGCCAAGACCAGAACATCAGTAAATAAGTGGGTGGAAAGAATGGGAATCAGCTGCCAACTTATGTTATTTATGCCACCTGAAACCTGGAACGAAGTGAAAAGATTGCAAGATGAGGTTGACGAGGTTGAAAGAAAATTGTGGATCAAAGTAGGTTGTTCTCAAAGAAAAGAGGATGAAGTATGGGTCAGTACAGATGGCAGACCAGTCATGCCAGATTTTTTACTCTCACAAATGGCTAGAATGTATCATGGAGACACACACATAGGGAGAGATGCAATGATTAGACTGTTCAGACAAAATTGGTATAATCCCAAATTCAGAGCTGTTACAGAGAGCCTTTGCCAGAGATGTCTAATTTGCCAAATGCACAACACAGGCAGGAAAACGATAATTGGGTTTGGGAAGATTGGGAAGGCAGAAGGTCCATTCATAAGACTCCAGTTTGACTTCATACAGTTACCGCCATGCAGAGGGTTGAAATACGTACTAGTCATAGTGTGTCTGTTTTCAAAATGGGTGGAGGCTTATCCAACCAGGAGAAATGACAGCATTACAGTTGCAAAACTGTTATTGAGAGAGCTCATACCTAGGTTTGGTTTCCCAGTATCTTTGGAATCAGATAGAGGAAAACATTTTAACAACGAAGTAATCCTGATAATCTGTGAAGCATTTCAAATCAAACAGAAACTGCATTGTGCATATCGTCCAGAGGCTTCTGGAGTGGTTGAACAATTGAATGGCACTATAAAGTCGAGGTTGGGAAAAATGTGTGCATCAAAATCATTGGAGTGGCCTGATGCATTGCCACTTGTTCTGATGGGACTCAGAAGTATACCTGATCGAACAACAGGTTTGAGCCCCCATGAAATTATGATGGGAAGAGCAATGAGACAAACACATGTTCCTACAAACAGACTGGTGAATATTTCTGATGATATGGTATTGGACTACTGTAAAGGATTGGCTGACCTAGTGCGTTCTGTCTCTCACCAGATTGGAGAAGACGCAGTTTCCAGGCAGCCTGAACTAGAACATGATCTGAATCCTGGTGATTGGGTGGTAGTGAAGAATCACACCAGAGAAACGTGTCTATCACCCAGGTGGAGCAGACCTTGTCAAATCATATTGACCACGAATACAGCAGTGAAGTGTGCCGGATTTCCGAATTGGATTCACGTAAGTCACACCAAGAGAGTACCAGACCCAGAGGAAGAAAACACTCAGACGACACCAATCACTGAAGAAGCTGAAGGTTGCCAAGCTGAAGAATCTCAAGCTCGAGGTTCAAGAGAAGCTGACGGAGAACAACCAAGCACAAGTCACGATTGGATACCAGTGGTAGAAATTCCTGAGGTTTTCCACCGAACAAGAAGTCAAAAGAAATTAAGAGCAATTGAAGAAGATCAAATAGGTGAAGAAGAAGGGGTTCAGGATCAAGAAGACAAGTTAGTAAACGACTCTGAACCAAATCAGATAGGGAAAGAAAATTGGACTGAAAGTGGTGAAGAATTGGTAGAATTCGAACAGGGAGAGACAGGTTTAGAAGAAGCAGGTCAGGCTGCAGAAGTACACAGTGCAATAAGCCCTGATCAGAAGCAGTCAGGTCAAGAGGAAAAGACAGAAGAAAAAGAGACTGAGAAAAATGAACATAAAGAAGTAAATACAGAACAAAGTGAATTATTGGAAACTCACAGTGGAGCTGCAAATGAGAAACCAATAAGACCAGAGAAAGAACAATTAAACAAGTCAGAGATTACAGAAAACAAAACAGTACCAATCAACGAAAATAAAAAGATATCTGAAGACGAAATTAAAGAAATAGAACAAACAGAAAAGCTAAGAAAAGGAGACCATTGGCCAAGTTTCATCAAAAGAGTAAAGTGTCACATAACAACCAGAAGTGAAGATCCAGATCAAGTACCTGAAGTAACAAGTCAAACTGAACAAGAGAAAAAGTCTGGAAAGAGAAAAAGTAAAAGATTAAGACTTGTGAATAACAAATTCAAGGGTCCTGATTGGACGTATATCGTTCTTGAAGACTTTGAAAGCTCAGAATCAAGTGACAGTGGTGGTGAAGGAACAAGTGCAGAATTAACGTACGAAAAAGAAACAAGATCACCCTGACTAAACAAAAGAATCCGCTGAAGAAAAGGAATAGAGATAAGAAGAGCAATCTTCCTTGTCGAAAAATGCCTGATGATAGAGTTACTGGGAGACCAAAAAGAAAATGTTGTAGAAGATGCTGTGCAATTTGAATATGTAGTCTAGGGTTGACGCTTATAGTATGGTTAGTCCTGATTGTAGCAGTTCCTTACCTGATAATAGAAATTATAGGGAGGACAGCAAACATGAAGGGCAATAGAGTAGAGCTAATGGCAGAAGATGATGTAGGAATTCATCATGAGATAGCTGATAACGACACTAGTTTAAATGTTTTCACAAAGTTATTATTTCAGTATGTAGACACTATGGAAGTTAGTAATTGTTATGTCTGTATGAAGTTACCTGAATCCGTAGCAGAAGGGTTAACATATCATCACTTACCACTGACATATGGCATTTCATGTAGTGTATTAACAAGTTTATTTTATAGTACAGGTAGATTACAGTATTATTAATCAAACTTAGATGTGATATTTTCTGAGGTTCCAATTCGCAAGAAAATGAATCCAGTACTTAGCGCTTTAGATGCACAGTTTATGGGAGAGTTTTTCTTAACAATGAAGTCCATAGATATAACACATGCACACGATAACAATTTAACATGTTCTTTACATGAAGAAGAAAAAGTATTTTTGAATTTAGTAGAAAATAGAATACAGGATTTTCAAAAGCAAGCTACAGAGCATAAGTCTCATTTACCACCTTGGGCAGAGAAAGAGGGAATTTATACACCTGGCAAAGCTCAAGCTGCTATGGCTCTGGATTTTGAAAAGAAGGGAAAAATTTGTCTTCATAGGTTAAAGACTGACTATAACAATGTTTTCATCGGTACCAGTGAGTGTGAACACAATTTTTTAATAATTGGAGGTTGGGGACTCAAAGGAGGAACGGATTCAGTTTTTCCTGGAATCTATTATGTCTGCGGGAATAAGGCTTACTTTAGGCTTCCTGCAAGGTGGTATGGAAGTTGTTATTTTGAATAGTTTTTCCAAAGATATACCACGTAAAAAGAAACACTGGAAGCAATGAAAACAATGGTGAATTAATACGTAGTAAAAGAGCTAGTTTTTCAGAAATAGTAGGTGATATATTTGGTGCATTGATACCTTCGGTGGGAATAATTCTGAACTCAAGGAAAATATGTAAATTGTCTACAGTAGTTGATCGTTTATCAACGGATACTGCTGGAGGTTTTCTAATGATTAATGCGGAAATGGTTGCGATTAGGTCTATGGTAATGCAAAATCGACTTGCTCTTGACATTATATTGGCAAAAGAGGGCGGAGTCTGTAAATTTTTAAAGATGAAACACTGTTGCACTTATATTCCTGATAAGAGTGCAGAAATTGGGACGTATATTCAGAATATAACCAAACTTGAGAAAGAACTTAAACCACTGGAAGTTGATAGTGTATGGGAAAGATTGACAAATAGTATATCGTCAATTGGAACCTGGTTTGCTAAAATAGGTAAAGGACTTATAGGTCAAATACTAGTTCCCTTAGTAGGGATAGCAATAACAGTTCTGACAATAGTATTTTGGTGCAAATGTTGTAGAAAGAAGGGAACGTATAAAGTGACAGAAAAAGGAAAGAAGAGAAAGAGAGACGAAATTGAACTGGAAGAATGGAAAAGTGAATTATATAAAAAGATGAAAGGAAATAATAAAAGCAGAAAAGTAAAAGATGAAAATGAGAATGAAGTGATTTGCTAGAAGTTGGCATCTGATTGAGGATAGTTTTTGATGGCTCAGAAACGCCATCAGAGAGGGGATTGATGGAGCAAGGTTTCGCAAATGAAACTTGCTCGTACGCAATCTTTCTCATAAGTATTAATACTAAAACTTGTATTGTCTATAATAATCCTTGCACACATTACATGAATAGATAGGACGCTTGCCTATGTGTTTTACTAACGAATAACGCTTGTTCCTAGTCTAAAATGGCCGCTTAAGCGCGGGATCTTATCTGCGCATGTCACAACCTGATCACATGGTGTGACGTCTTTCTTTGCTTGGTGGGAATTTTTGCTTCTGCGCAGTGTGTCTTAAAATGGCTGCTCTATGTTTTAACATGCTTCCGCTTGCACTCGTGTCATAACTAAATTGTTTGTTTTTAACGCTACTCATGCGGGATAGAATTTTATAATTAAATGGGATTAGAAATAAGATAAGTGGGTATACAGTGAAACGTTTTATTTTGTGATTTTAATATTTTCTTGCACTTTAGTAATTCGTAATCTTGGGCCTGGGTTGGTGACTTGAAACTCGAGAGACAGAGTGTTCTGCGCATGTGTCCTGAATGACTGCCAAAATGAAGTCAACTTTGACGTCTCACAAGGCCATAACCTATTGACCGAAGAGGATGTTTCAATTGTATCCGCCGGATTAGAAAATTGTCGCTCTTATCATATGAAATGTATAAAATTTGTCGTGAGAACGGGTGGGAAATAAAGTGAATGTATTAATTTGAAGGGGCGGGAACGTAAATACAATAGGCTTCACAAATTAAGCCAAAATTGTCATGGTGTGAGAGTACACCCCTGTCCCCGTCCAATCAGAAATAGTGGTCCCATATTTTAGCAACATTAATGGGAGGTACATGGGCGTAGAAGGGTATAATAGAATATAGCATTAGTAATTAGCTAGCGCACTTGCTCAGAACATACAGAAGAGCTCCAGGCTGTCATGCTGATCGGTTGCTGATCGAATCCCTATCCCGAAGAGGTCCTGAGGAGGGGGCGGTGGAGTCCATTAGACGGGAGAATCGAGGAGAAGTCGAGTGCCAGAGAGGGGAACGGCGCAGGCGTCGTTATAGAGAAGTCACCAGTCCTGTCCTGATCCTGAAGGAGGTCTTTGCTCTTCATCCTTCCTGGGTCCTATTCTTTCGAATTCCTTGGCTAAGGGGTTTGATTCTCGCATTAGGTAAATATATGCAACCTTTAGTTGCGCTGCTGTTCCTATCTTCTCTTTTCCTAAACACCGTCATTTTTTAGAAATAATTATTCTAAGCTTTCACATGGGTATTCTGATCAAATACCGTGTCTTTTTCTGTATTTTACTCTGCTAAAACTTTTAGATAAACATTTTAAAACTTCCTGACTCTGTGGTTATTTCATGATTATGTATTATAGTGAATGTTACTCATTTTAAATTTCCCAATTGGCAAAGTATCCATTGGTAAGTTATTACTCTTCAAATCAGAAGGTAATTGGTAGCAGGGATTTTTGATATAAGAGTATATCTGACACCCAGCGTAAGTATTAGCGTAGTATGAATGTATGGGCCCAAGGGAGTATATGGTGTATGAATGCAGTTTGCTAATATCGCGCTGGATCAGCGTATTACGCCGAGGAGGTTGATCAGTGGGCTGATTATGACGATTACGCAGAGTTTGTAGAGGTGCCCTACGAGCACCAGATGGAGGAACAATTGGTGGAAGCCCTGGATACCCACGTCCAGGGTTCTGTGAACAAGGCGCTCATCAAGGCGCTACAGCCATTTACGAAGCCCCTGAAAAGCTATGGAAAACGAAAGTTTAAAGCTTCCCTGGGTGAGTCTTCACAACTATCCTCAGCGGAGGTCCTTTCACAGGTAGCGTCCAGTGTCAATAAGGATCATGGGTATGGTGGCTCCATCCCTTCGGGTAATTCATCCCTGCTGATTCCAGGGGAGGCGGAGGAGTCTTCCCCGGCCGCCCCGGACACTTCAGACTCGGATCAGGACGCAGAGGAGCCTAAGAAGGCGACAAAGAGAAAGCGCAAAACGCACCATGTGAGCAGTGTTTCAACTAATAAGAACCTGCTTTTTGATCCCAGAAATATTGTACACCCGAGGTCTTTGGAATGGTTCCCATGTGTGGAAGTGGCACACTATGTGCAGGAGAACCTCCGACAGGGCTTTGAGTGGGAGGTACGTGCCACATTGCGATCGGAATGCCCTAGACCGCCCTTACTGGGCAAAGTGGCAGACACTCAGGAACTGGACCCTAATATGGCCACGTTCCTAAAAAAGTTTTCTAAAGACCCCAAAAAAGGCCTGGACAGAGCATGGAGAGGGTGTCAGGATATTAGATGTCTCTGGCCCTCTCACGAAGATTCTTGATGCGGCAGTACAGGCCAAAGACTCCAACACCCCCTTGGATGTGAAGGAGATATTAGAATGGGCGCAGAGGGCTCTCTGTTTCCTGGGCAATGCAAATTGTGCGCTATCGACCGAGAGGAGACGTTATTTCCTAATGAGGATTGACCCGCAACTGGCGGACATGGCCACGACCGAAGCCGGAACCCTGGCGAACGGGTTATTGTTCGGCGACAAATTTGTAAAGGAGTTGGGGAAATATGTGGCGACGTTCTCGGCACTGGACAAAGCCCAAAGCAATATTAAAAAGGTTTTCCACACTGGCCTTTTTACCTGGGCCGGACGCTTCAGGGGTCGAGCGACCAGCCGTGGATTTAATCAGACCTCCAGAGGTTTTGACCAGAGAGGACGTGGGGGAGCCCAGTGGTCCAATTTTTATCCCACCAGAAATCGTGGTGGCAGAGGCAGACACCAGAAAGGAGGTTATCGAGGACAGAGTAACAACAGAGATACATCCTACTCAGGTAAACTTGATTCAGTGTGGGGATGTACAAGTGGGGGGTCGGATTGCTTTGTTTATACACAAGTGGGAGAATCTGACAAGCGACCCTTGGGTACTTCAGACTGCAAGAGGTTTTCAGATAGATTTTTACGCAACTCCAAAACAGTCTCATCGACCACACCCACTACATTTTTCCCATGTAGAGAGGTCTTTTATAGACAATGAGGTCTGGCGCTGGATCAACAAAGAAGTGGCATCACTGGTGCGCAAAGGAGCAATTATAGAGACAGAACCTCACGATCACGGCTTTATCAGCACTGTGTTTCTAGTCCCGAAGAAAGATCAGGGCTTTCGGTTGGTATTAAATCTCAGAGAGTTCAACTCGTGGGTGGTGTATCGCCACTTCAAGATGGAGGGCATACATTTCCTCCGAGATTTGCTTTTGGAAAGAGATTGGATGGTGCGTCTCGATTTAAAAGACGCGTATCTGGCGGTACCCATTTTCCCTCCTCACCGGAGGTTCCTTCAGTTCCAATGGGGGAACAGATGGTACGAATTCTCCGCAATGCCGTTCGGACTATTGTCCGCCCCTTGGTGTTTCATCAAACTCCTCAAACTGGTAGTACAGTTCTTGAGAGAGAGAGAGGGGTCAGACTCATCGTTTATTTGGACGACATCCTTATTATGGCTCAGGCTATGGATACAGTCCTTCGACATCTAGCATGGACGACTCAACTTCTTCAAGAATTGGGGTTCGTCATCAACTCAGGCAAGTCTATATTGACTCCAGCACAGTCGATGGAGTTTCTGGGGTTCCAGGTGAACTCGCTTACGGCACAGTTATTGCTCCTGCTGAGGAAAAGAATTGCGATCAAGAAGGAATTGAGGAGAGCGCTTGCCTCTCAGACTATATCCTTACGGACACTAGCCAGGTTAGTAGGCCTGTTAGTGTCGTCGATTCAAGCCATCTTCCCGGGTCCCCTTCATTACCGGGCACTCCAAAGGTTAAAACTTATGCATTTACGCAAGGGCCAGAGCTACACGGAACAGATTTTGCTAAAAGCGGAAGCCAGGACAGAAATTTCCTGGTGGCTGGAACACATGGATGCATGGAATGGCAAGGCCATATTCGCGTCAGTCCCAGAAGTCGTGATCGAATCGGATGCCAGCAGATGGGGCTGGGGAGCCCGCTGCGGCTCCGTGGAGACGGGGGGTCAGATGGTCCGCGGAGGAGTTGATACTCCACATAAATTGTCTGGAACTTTTGGCGGGCTCATTTGCTATCAGGACGCTTTCCCCTCAGAAGGCGAGTTGTTGTATACTCCTGCGGATGGACAATGTCTCGGCAGTGAGATATATCAACCGCCTGGGTGGCACGAGATCTCGGCTGTTGGTGGAAATAGCCAAGGATTTCTGGCATTATTGCCTTCTGAACCACATATCGGTGACGGCGGAGTACATTCCAGGCAACACCAATGTGGTGGCGGATTTGAACTCGCGCTTCCTTCGAGATTCCAGCGATTGGCAGCTTCACCCCAGACTATTCCGACAACTGAACAACAAGTGGGGTCCTTGTTTGATAGATCTGTTTGCCTCCAGGCTGAATACACAACTGCCTCGGTTTTAGAGTTGGCGACCAGATCCTCTGGCGAGCAACTCGGACGCATTTCTTCAATCATGGACGACGGGTATGCTGTATGCATTTCCTCCATTCGTCATGATTCAGAGAGTTTTGGCGCAGATCCGCAGACAGAGAGCGGAGGTGATGTTGATATCCCTGTGTTGGAGAGCACAAGCGTGGTTCCCAGCAGCGCTGGCCCTGTCGTGTGCGCCTCCAATACGTCTGCTATTGTTTCCAGGGATTTTGACAGACCCTCTGGGTCAACCCCATCCGTTAGTACTTCAGGGGCAGTTGTCTCTCATGGCATGGAGACTTTCAGGAGACGCTGGCAAATGCCGGGAGTTTCTGAAGACACACTGTTTTTCTTGTCTCAATCCTGGGCCCCCGCAACGCATAAGCGATATGAGGCAGCCTGGCGTAAGTGGGTTAGTTGGTGTGCTGAACAACAGGGGGATTCCGTGGGATGATGAATCCATACTATAGTTAATTTCCTGTCAGACATGGCAAGTAAAGGTTTTGCTTATAGGACGGTTAACAATTTCCGATCTGCGATTTGCGCAGGCCATCCGCACGTGGATGGTAAACCAGTGGGGGAACATCCTTTGGTATGTAAGGTGGTGAGAGGCATCAGATTGGCGAACCCTCCAAAACCACGATATTATCAGTTGTGGGATGTCGATATAGTCTTACGTTTTCTAAGGAATTGGCCAGTAAATGAGGGTCGATCTCGTAAACAGTTATCAGCAAAATTGACACTTTTGTTATGCTTAATTTCATGCAGACGAGTGTCCGACGTGCGAGCTTTGAACTTAGCAGGTAGGGTATTCACTCCATCGAGAGTTTCCTTTATTATCTCGAAAAGAACTAAAACGAATTCTACATGTGTTTCTTATCCTGCGTTTCCGCACCACAGTAAATTGTGTGTTGTGCAATGTTTGAAATGTTATGAGGATTGTACTCGAGAATTTAGAAATGATGTTGCAGGACAATTGTTGATTTCTTTACAGAGACCTTTTCGCCCAGTCACTGCCGCAACTCTAGCCAGGTGGGTCACTTGGTTGTTGAATCTGGCAGGTATTGATACGTCGGCCTTTGGAGCCCATTCTGTAAGAGGAGCTATGGCTTCTAAAGCTTTTGCTACAGGTTCTCGCTTGGAAGATATCATGACTGTGGCGGATTGGTCTTCTGATTCTACTTTTAAGACGTTTTATCATAAACCAATTGTAGATGTAGCAACTGCGGTGGTGGAACAACTTTAAACTAGCAAAATCTGAAGCCTCCGTGTACTGACATAGAATAAAATAAATTCTAGCTAGCGCGTCAAGAATTTTCAATTCTATTAAGGACACGGAGGCGAGGATTATCCCACCCTAGAAACAGTGTTTTACAATATGAGGTTTGATTTGGTCATATTGACAAATGTGAGTTTATATTATGTTATGTATTATGATGTTGGGTTTCTTCCCGCCCGTATTCTTGTTGGAAATACATTCTGTGAATGGTATTACGATGTGTATTCTCTTTTCAGGAGAGCAGAATAAACCGGCTTAAGGAGTCATGGAGAAATCCTATCTGGATCAAGAGAAGAAGTTCCGATGGTTAAGTTCGGGTTCAAGTCGATGAAGGAATCGGCAGAGTTCGAGGTTCTACGGTAATGTTTAAGGACTGTGTTTGAAGGTTTTTCGAAAAGAAAGAGGAAGAAGTATTTCGTCACAGACATTTATACTGATAAGTGTTATGTGATTGGTGCATACTATGGAGGGGTTGTCCTTCCGGGGTTATGCGTTTTTAAAGTTTATTGGCTGCTGTTTATGTCAGTAAAGTAAAGAGAAGCATAATCCTCGCCTCCGTGTCCTTAATAGAATTGAAAATTCTTGACGCGCTAGCTAGAATTTTTTTTATTCCTTTCGGAAAGGAAATGGAGGGTGTGGGTTTGAGGACCTGGCAATGCAACCTCCGTTTACACTCTGAATAGGAGAAGTTTCCTTGCAGAAAAGTCTGGTATTACAAAAGGTACTTTGGTATTAATGACGCAGCTGCTTTCCAATCCGCACTGCAATACTCCTCTAAATAACTCCAAACAGAGTTAAACTTGTCCGGGGTTACTGTCGAGCAAAGATTACAATTTGAGTGCATATAAGCAAGAAGTAAATGAATCACGACACTGATCACATTCAGGGTCGGAGTGGGACAGTAAATAGTACCGGGCACCAAAATAACTGAGGCCCCATTAGTGAATTAAATAGCTAAAAAAGCGGCTAATGTTTGCAAATTGGGGCAGTTTTGAACTTGTAAAGTTACGCAGTATACGTGTTTTGCAGCTATGGAAGACTGCATGGATTCGAACTTGCTGCAGGGAATGTTTGTTTTAATAACATGGAAATCAACAGTAAAAATCGACGGAGCAGACCATAAAACAGGCCCTCAATATAACAAAACAAGCATTGGTAAAGCCAATAGGTCTCCAAGAACTATTGGCTTTGGCAATGTGTTTTTGCCATTTTGTTCACCAGTGTGGCTGCTGCTCAGCATGGCTAAATGTTAGTGGCATGGAGTGTCCTAGAGTGGAGTGGGGGGAGTAGAGTGTCATAGATTGGAGTAGGGGGGAGTAGAGTGTCGCCGAGTTGAGTAGGGAGAGTAAAGTTCAGTGGCAGAGGGTCGTAGAGTGCAGTGTCGTGGAGTGGCGTAGCGAGGAGTGGCGTAGAGTGGAGTGAAAATAGGGGGGAGTGGGTTGAGTGGATTGAGGTAGTGGGGTGGTTTGGAGTAAATTGGGGTGGATTGGAGTGGGTGGACTGGATGGGGTGGATTGGTGTGGGGTGGCTTGAAAAGGGGTGAGGTGGATTGGATTGGGTTGAATTGGTGTGCAGTGGATTAGATTGGTTTGGGGTAGGGTGGATAGATTAAATTAGAGTAGGGTGGTGTGGAGTGGGGTGGAATGGAATGGATTGGACTGGGGTGGATTGGACTGAAGTGAGGTGGGGTGGATTGGACGGGGGTGGGGTGGGCTGGATGGATTGGATTCAGTGCTTAATTTGAGCCGGGGCTTTCCGGTGCTAAGCACTGGCACTTAATTGGCTTCCGGTGCTCGGCACCGGCACCTAATTGTCAACAGCATACTTAGAACCTTGTGTTTGCTTTGTTCGCCCTAAGTTGGCAGGGTATGCCCAGACGTGGGTCCCTTGCTCACTTTGCCACTGGATTCAAGCTAGCCTGGCTGATGAAGGGTGTTACCCAGAAACCGGTCCCAGGATGCTTTTTTCCGGTTTAGGGAAGACCTGGCTTGGCAGTTCGGCTGGACTGTTCCCATGAGGCACAGGCTGAAGACTGATTTGCATATAGCTGGGTCTGAACTGAGGTGGCGAAGTGAGCTAAAGAATGATGATGGATTCAACCCAGATCTGTGACTGGGGGTGAGTGTCTGAAAAGTTTCAGCGCTCCGTCCATCATCTCCTTGTGTTTGCTTTGTTCGCCCTAAGTTGGCAGGGTATTGCTAGACGTGGGTCCCTTGCTCACTTTGCCACTGGATTCAAGCTAGCCTGGCTGATGAAGGGTGTTACCCAGAAACCGGTCCCAGGATGCTTGTTTCCGGTTCAGGAAAGACCTGGCTTGGCAGTTCGGGCTGGACTGTTCCCATGAGGCACAGGGTCAAGACTGATTTGCATATAGCTGGGTCTGAACTGAGGTGGCTAAGTGAGCTAAAGAATGATGATCGATTCAACCCAGATCTGTGACTGGGGGTGAGTGTCTGAAAGGTTTCAGCGCTCCGTCCATCATCTCCTTGTGTTTGCTTTGTTCACCCTAAATTGGCAGGGTATGCCCAGACGTTGGTCCCTTGCTCACTTTGCCACCGGATTCAAGCTAGCCTGGCTGATGAAGGGTGTTACCCAGAAACTGGTCCCAGGATGCTTGTTTCCGGTTCAGGGAAGACCTGGCTTGGCAGTTCGGGCTGGACTGTTCCCATGAGGCACAGGGTCAAGACTGATTTGCATATAGCTGGGTCTGAACTGAGGTGGCGAAGTGAGCTAAAGAATGATGATGGATTCAACCCAGATCTGTGACTGGGGGTGAGTGTCTGAAAAGTTTCAGCGCTCCATCCATCATCTCCTTGTGTTTACTTAGAACAGTCCACCACATGGTGGCGCTGCTCATCTAATTTAGAGATGAGCAGAACAACGGTAGTTTAGGAATACAATATACATTTAAATTGCTAATACCTGCCTCCCCTGCCATTCCTTTAGCTTTGGAGACCTGGAATAATCTGAACTGTCACATTTACATGCGAGAGAGATGGTTAGTGGTTGTTTTGGCAGCGATGACAAGGGCGATAGGTGGTGCAAGCTGCAGTGGCCTCCTGGTCATAGCCCTGGCACTTAATATTTTACAAATTAAGCACTGATTGGATTGAGTGGGATGGACTGAACTGGGGTGGGGTGGATTGGACTGGAGTGGGGTGGGGTGGATTGGAGTGGGGTGAATTGGACTGCAGTGGAGTTGGGTGGATTGGAGTGGGGTGTACTGGATGGGGTGGATTTGATTGGAGTGGGGTGGAGTGGGCTTGGTTGGATTAGGGTGGGGTTGGCTGGAGTGGATTGGACTGGTGTGGGGTGGGGTGGATTGGAGTTTACTGCATTGAAGTGGGGTGGATTGGATTGAAGTGAGGTGGGTTGAATTGAATGAGGCGGATTGGATTGAGTGAGGTGGATTGGATTGGGGTGGGGTGGACTGGAGTGGGGTAGATTGGATTTGGCTGGATTGGGGTGGATTGGGGTGGGGTGGATTAGATTGGAGTGTGGTGGGGTGGATTGGACTGGTGTGACGTGAATTGGATTGGATTGGGGTGAGGTATGGTGGATTGGAGTAGATTGAATTGTAGTGGGGTGGATTGGATTGAAGTGAGGTGGATTGGATTGGATTCAGTGAGGTGGATTGGATTGGGGTGGACTGGACTGGATTGGGGTGGATTGGGGTGGACTGGAGTGGGGTAGATTGGATTGGGTCGGTGGATAAGATTGGAGTGGGGTGGACTGGGGTGAGATGGATTGGATTGGGGTGAGGTGGATTGGATTAGGGTGAGGTGGATTGGATTGGAGCGGGTGGATTGGAGTGGGGTGGACTATTTTGGATTGGGGCAGACTGGAGCAGATTGTTTTGGATTGGAGTGGGGCAGATTGTTTTGGATTGGAGTGGGGCAAATTAGAGTGGGGCAGATTGTTTTGGATTGGAGTGGGGTGGATTGTTTTGGATTGGAGTGGGGTGGATTTTTTGGATTGAGTGGGGTAGAGATTGTGTGGGGCGGAATGGAGTGTTGCAGATTGGAGTGAGTGGATTGGATTGGAATGGGTGGATTGGGGAGTGAGCGGGTGGATTGATTGGGATGAGGTGGATTGGAGTGGGGTAGATTGATTGGCCTGGATTGGTGTGGGGGTGCATTGGATTGGAGGGAGGTGGATTGTGGTGGACTGGAGTGGGGTGAATTGGGATGGAGTGGGCGGACTGGATCAAAGAGGGGCAGATTGGAGTGAGGCAGATTGGAGTGGGACAGACTGTTTTGGATTGGAGTGGCGAAGATTGAAAGTGGCTGGATTGGAGTGGGGAAGATTGTTTTTGATTGGAGTGAGGCAGATTAGAGTGGGACAGATTGTTTTGGATTGGTGTGGGGAAGATTGGAATGGGATGGATTGGAGTGGGGCAGATTGTTTTTGGTTGGAAAGGGCAGGTTGGAGTGAGCAGATTGTTTTGGAATGGAGTGGGGCAGATTAGAGTGGGACAGACTGTTTTGGATTGGAGTGAGGCAGACTGGAGGGGGACAGATTGGAGTAGAGTGGATTAGAGTGGGGCAGATTGGAGTGGGCGGATTGGAGTGGGCAAGTTGTTTTGAATTGGAGTGGGGCAGATTGAAGTGGGGCAGATTGTTTTGGATTGGAGTAGGGCAGACTGGATTGGGACAGATTGGAGTAGGGCAGATTAGAGTGGAGTGGAGTGGGGCAGATTGGAGTGGGGCGGATTGGAGTGGGGAGATTGTTTTGGATTGGAGCAGATTGAAGTCGGGCAGATTAGAGTGGGGCAGATTAGAGTGGGGAGATTGGAGTGGGGCAGATTGGAGTGGGACAGATTGTTTTGGATTGGAGTGGGGCAGCTTGTTTTGGATTGGAGTGGACAGATTGTAGTGGGACAGATTGTTTTGGATAGGAGTGGGGCAGATTGAAGGGGGGCGGATTTGAGTGGGGCAGACTGGAGTTGGACAGATTGTTTTGGATTGAGTAGGGCAGATTATTTTGGATTGGAGCGGGGCACATTGTTTTGGATTGGAGTGGGGCAGATTGGAGCAGGCTGATGGGAGTGGGGCAGATTGCTTTATATTAGAGTGGGGCAGATTGGATTGGAGTGGGGCAGATTGTTGGAGTGGGGTGGATTGGAGTGGGCAGATTGTTCTGTATTAGAGTGGGGCAGATTGGAGGGGGGCGGATTAGAGTGGAACAGACTGGAGGGGGCAGATTGTTTTGGATTGAGTAGGGCAGATTGTTCTGGATTGGAGTGGGGCAGATTGTTTTGGATTGGAGTGGGACAGAGTGGAGTGAGGCAGACTGTTTTGTATGGAAGTGGGGCATATTGGAGTGGGACAGCTTGTTTTATATTGGAGTGGGGCAGATTGTTTTGGATTGGATTGGGGCAGATTGGAGTGGGCAGACTGTTTTGTATTGAGTGAGGCAGATTGTTTTAGATTGGTGTGGGGCGGATTGTTTTAGATTGGAGTGGGGCAGATTGTTGGAGTGGGGCAGAATGTTTTGGATTGGAGTGGGACAGATTGTTTTGGATTGGGGAGGGGAGGGGCACAATGGAGTGGGGCAGATTGGAGTGGGATGGTTTGGAAGGATTGGAGTGTGGTGGATTGGAGTGGCAGTGGATTGGGGTGAGTGGTTTGGATCGGAGTGTGGTGGATTGCATTGGTTTGGGGTGGATTGGATTGAGTGGAGAGGATTAGTGTGGGGTGATGTGGGGTGGACTGGAGTGGGATGGATTGGGGGGTACTGCACAATTAAGTTTTAAAGTATATAGAAAATTAATCTTTGCAACGAGCACTGATTAAGTTGAATTGATCAGTGCTTGGTCCCTGCTCCACAGAGAGGAACGTAAATTATGTTAGGCCTGCCTTGATGAATTACGAGGCTGTAAGGAAGAGTGCCATGCAAGCCAACAAATGGTAAGCAATGAGTTGGTCCAAGCCCTTTTTGTTTACAATAGTGTCTCACAAGAGAGACGCATGCGCTAGCACAGGCTCGACCCTAAAAACGGCCTACACACTGACCTATCTGAGCCCATCAGGCACTGCTTGATTTCCCTATAGGCCAGTCCGACCCTGATCACAATGGAACAGGTCAAGAGACAAAAAAACTTAGTAGGGGAAAGATGTTAAGAAAATGGGATGTTAGTCCTGTAATGATATGATTCGATGGGAGATCAGAAAGAGAAGAGGGGCTACAACAGTCATGTTTATTGGAAGGTGTACAACTGAGAGACATTGAGATAATTATTTTTTGGCATGTGATCACACAGTATTTGCTAGCAAATTATCACACAAACATTTGGAATTTTAATGTTAGTGCCCCCATCAGCCATGCTGTTTTAAATCCTCATTCAGCAGCTGTCCGGCAGTCTGATTTATTCAGGATGAACATCAGGCATAAGACAGAAGCATTACCCAAAGGAGGCCTGAACATCCACTGGCTACAGGACAAGCAGCAAGTCTGTCGCAACAACAGGTGTCAACAAGGATGTAACGGCATCATCCTCAAGACCATTTTAATAAACAAGTCCAAATAATGCGTTGTGTAGCATATTTTCCAAACACATAGCCTCACATATCATAGGATATGTGGACAGTTTCAAAGGGAAGCTCTTGAAGTTATCTAATATTTTATGGCAAAGCACAGTATCACAGAGAGTAAATCCACTGCAACTGCAAACACATTGATTGCATGCTCCATTGAATGTGGTGTGCAGCAGAAACCCTGGAGGTGGAGCAGACAAATAGTTTTGCAATGTTGCACTGTACCCCAACAGAATAACCATCCTCAAGTAACCTATCCATTGCGAAATAACACCAGTTTTAATCGAGTGGGGGAGAGATATTGTTTTTGGTAGTGCCTTTACCTGTTGGAATCTCATAGAAATTTCTGTCTAAGGTAATAAAAGTCCATCAGAAGTACCCTGACTAACATTTTCTCTGGATGCTCCTCTTCTCATGGGTTCCTGTCCTCCATTTATCCTCATTCTGACCCTGCCTCCTCAAATCTCGACTTTAGATGACACTTATTTATTTATTTATTTGTATAGCGCCTGAATCGACCCCCGAAGGGGTATCTCTGCGCTTTGAGCGGGCGGCATGGGTGGAATGCGGCTTTAATTAAATCAAAGACAAAACAGGAGAATCAAAGACAGAAGAGTGTGGTCTTAAGTAGCTTCCTGAAATGTAAATAATCTGTACATTGTCTCAGGAGTAGTGGAAGTTCATTCCAGTAGCGTGGACCAAGATGTGAGAGGGCCTTTCCTCCCAGTCTAGCCTTTCTGACTCGAGGTACCACCAGAAGATGTTTGGAACCTGAGCGCAAAGATCTGGAAGGTAAATACGGAATAAATTTCTCTGAAAGGTAAGAAGGGCCCAGGTCGAACAGTGCCTTGTGTATTATGCAACAGACTTTGAATCTTATCCGTTGACGGACAGGAAGCCAGTGAAGTTGCAGAAGCAAAGGGCGGGAGTGAGTCCTGGGGGGGGCATTGAGGACCAATCGAGCTGCCGTATTCTGGACTACCTGTAGTCTGCTGAGCAAGGCCTCATTGGCAGAGATCAACAGTCCATTGCAGTAGTCCAAGCGGCTAAGTATAAGAGCCTGTGTTATAGTTTTCCGAATTGAGTCAGGGAGCAAAGGAAAGACTCGACGGAGCAGGCTCATTGTATGGAAGCAGGAACCCACTGTCTGCACAGTGTGTTCCTTCATTGTAAGGGCTTGGTCCAATCGAACGCCCAAGTTCTTCACAGTAGATTTGGGGGCAGGATAGGCACCCAAATCGGTCGGCCACCACTCTGGTGTCCATAGAGAGGAGCCTCTCCAAAGAGCAGAATCTCTGTTTTCCCCACATTACACTGGAGGAAGTTACTCTTCATCCAGTGCGAGATAGCTCTCATCCCAGAAGAGAAGGCCGACTGTACCGATGGATCAAATTTGTCAAATGGGAAGAGTAGCTGCATATCGTCCGCATAGGATATGGGAATAAACCCATGTATCCGTAGGAGATTGGCCAAGGGAGCAACATATATGTTGAATAATGTAGGGCTCAAACAAGAGCCCTGAGGTACTCCCTTGGACAGTTCCATAGGTGCGGAGCGATACGGGCCTAGGTTGACAGTTTGGGAGCGAGCAGATAGAAAGCTCGTCATCCATTGTAAGGCAGAGTCCCTTAGTCCGATCTCCTCTAGTCTTCTGAGCAATATCCGGTGGGACACCGTGTCGAACGCGGCGGATAGCTCCAACAGCACCAGTATCGTGGAGTATCCCTTGTCTAGGGTCATCCTGATGTTATCTGTGACCGCTAGCAGGGCGGATTCGGTGCTGTATTTGGGCCTAAAGCCGGACTGGGAGGAATCTAAGCACCCAGTAAGTTCGACATGGTTGGAGAGATGGGTGTTAACATGTTTCTCCAGGAGTTTGCTCAGAAACGGGAGAAGAGAGATCGGGCGGAGGTTAGTAAAATCCGTCAAGGGGACTTTTGGGTTCTTCCGAATAGGCCTAACCTGTGCCGCTTTCCATTCAAGTGGAACTAGGCCCTCTCTCAGAGAGAGATTAAGGAGAGATTCGATCGAGGGGGACAGTTGATCAGCAAGAGAAGAGGCCACTTTGGCCGGAATAAGGTCTAGAGGGGATCCTGATTTCACCTTAGAAATCAGTGACTTGAACTCTGTTGATGACAACTTAGGGAAACATTCTAACAGCTGCGGAATTGTCTGTTGAGGTTGGTCAAATATAGGTGGAGTCAGGGGCTGAAGACCGGGGGAAATGATTTTTTCGTAGATAAGCTCTATTTTTTGAGAGAAATATGTCGCAATGTCATCGCATAACGTTTGTGTGGGTGCCTCGAGATTTTCACAGGCCTTGGGTTTGATAAAGGACTGGAGAATATGATATAGAATTTTGGGGGCATTTCCAGCCTGGGCTAGTTGTAAGGCTATGTAGGTTTTTCGCGCGGCTTTTAAGTTTTTATGGTAGCTAGACAGAATGGTAAGAAATTAATCTTTGTCCTTTTCGTCATGAGAGATGCGCCAACATCTCTCTTTTTTCCTGCATAGTTGTTTCTGTACTCGCAACTGAGGGGAGTACCAGGCATTCTGTGGGCGTTCAGAGAATTTTGGGAAAGGTTTAAGTGGTGCAAGATGATTGATAGTCGTGGAGACAGCAGATTTGTATTTTGCCAAGGCTTCTTCTATATTTTCGGACTCAATGTTCCGAGGCCTAGAAAAGGAGGTTTAAAAGCTCTCTGGGGTGCTTTTTTCCACTGTCTACCAGTGCAAGGGGTGACACTTAGAAGCTGATAGTACTCTGCCACTGTTACTACTGTGCCCCCACTGACACTAGGAATGGTACTGGACATGGCAGGGGCGGCTGGTACGTATGTGCACCGGTAGGACGGGCGGGCAACTAAGTGGTGGGTGGGTAGGTGCGTGCATGCAGGCAAGGCGAGTGGCAAATAATAAAAAATAAAGTCACTTACCTTGCCTGCTGCACATCTGATCCGTGGGCTCCAGACTCCAGGAAGTCCCACTAACCAATACTGGCGCTACTCTCACCAGCATGAGAGCAGCGCCAGGATTGGATGGAGCATCCTGGCTGGACGGTCCTTCATGTCCTTTAGGCCTGTGCTTGGTCTCCACCCACCTGTCTAAGACAGCTGAGTAGAGAGCTGCAAAGTACGCATGTCACTTTGGCCGGCTCAAGAGAGCTGGCCAAAGTGACATGCACACTTATGAGGGTCCAACTTGCTCCTCCAGTCCTCCTCTGCTGCCAATCGGCGGCAGAGGAGGACATGCCCCCACTATTCCCAGCTGCTGAGCTGCTAAACGCGATAAACAAAATGGCAATGTAATCATTTCATTGCCATTTTATTTTTCATGTTTAGCGGCACAGCGGGCTGTGGGGGGGGGCGACACCCCCTCACGAAGAAACTGCCACAGGTCTACGGTTAACACTCAACCACTGATGACACTGAACCACTGATGGTAACGAGAAAGTGACACTACTGAGCCGCTCAAAAAACGGAGACAATATTAAGTCAGTATTATTCACCGTGGTATTGGTCCGATTATGATCAGATCAGCTAAATTGACTGCGCCAAGTTACTGAAAATATGGACCCATTAATAACTGACTGGTGGTAAAACTGAGACTCCAATAATATTGACCAATAATTAGACTGAGTGGCTGATGATAGACAGCCATTGGCGACACTGAGCCATAATGCTCAACATCGGATAATACTGAGCAATTGGTAGTAGTCACATACAAATGGTAATAAGTCTTTACAAACACCTGGCTCTCTGCCCCTTTTTTAAATATCAATCCCCACCTGTAATACAAATACGTACAACATTACAGCTTTCAAAATATACGACCTCCCTTGGAAGGCTTAACAAGGATTATCACAGTGCAAATCCTTGCTCCCATTGTCTGTCAGAGAGGATAGCCAGCACCAACACCATTGCACACATATTTTTCTGCTGTGCAAACATTGTCTTCTGGTGGGCATAATATTCTAATAGCCACATGCATGATTTACCACTACATAGGAATATTGCTCATGGATACGGTCAGTGTTTAATTTGTAATAGAATGAGTGAAATGAAATGAAGATTTGTATAGCGCTTTCTAATACCCGAAGGTGTCTAGGCGCCGAGCTAGAAAGAACTCGGACCTTGAAAAGGAGTGAAGTTACTGATTAAAAGTGCCGGTACCCAAAACTGCTCTGAAACCTGCAGCCGGTGCAGTTAAATGTCTGCGTGCTGAATAACAAGGCGGCATAGTCCCGAAACAATCTCACGCCTCTTTAATCCACTTCCGGACAACAATCCTGGCAAACGTGACACTTATAATCTGCCCTTGAATATTCTTTATACCTCTTAATGCCCTCGAACTCGTAAACCTGAAAAACACATCTTTGTATTTACATATAACTTTAAATAGTACTTATCCTACAAGTGAAGCGAGCATGTTCCGCGCATTCATTCACTGATGCACATAAGAAAATGATACAGGAAATGTGTAAGTTATTGAGAAATGTTAGCAACGTAGCAACACAAATAGCCAGACTAACCATCATCATAAAACCTTTTCTACACTCAGCTCTCTCTCGCTTTCCCTTCAAGGCTCCCCATTCCTAGAGTAACCGATGAAGAAGCATTTGATACGTACTTGATATCAGTTAGTATATTTTTGTCAACAACTGTTGAGCGACAAATGAAGCCACTTTTCAGCTTCACTGTGTAGCAGATGTTGTGGAAGGAGAGGGTGCTTCCATTGACACTTTTCTGATGGCCATTAAAGGACACCTTCTTCACATGAAAGCCATTGGTATTTGGTTCCGACATGGGTATTACGGTGTGGTCCGGCACCTCCGACATGATGGATGGTAAGTACTCCTAGTGACAGAAAAAAAGGTTGACGTAAGACCTTTGGTTACATCAGTTGGTAGAAAACAGTATTATTACAACCATGACAAAGGTAATTCTAGGTATGGCCACGCATGGTGTAAACTGCTTATTCAATCCTTCTCACTGTCTACTGATATCAATACATGTTGTCTCTGGGATATTCAAGGATTTTATGTCCAACTCCAAAATGCCTGCCCACATTACTGCTTATCAAATGGATTTCAATCTTCCAGGGAATGCTCCCACCAAAACCATACCAAAACCATGAACGTAACCTTTGTGTAGGCACCTGACTACTTTGAACTCTTCTCTCGCATAAAATCTCTCACCCATACCATGGGCAACAGTTAGGATCTCTCCAGCTCTTCTCTTACCACACTTACTTGCATTACACTGTTCCGCATAGACTGGAGGGATCACTGCAGCATCGCAACACAACACAACTCAAGGATCTCCACATTGAACACCAAAATCCACCACAGGTTGCACAGACACTCGGGTCTTGGGTTGAGGTGCCAACTTTCTAATTACAGTTCCATATACAGGTAGCCCCTGGTACATAGCGATCCACCTGCGTGGAAGAAAAGCCAAAGGGCAGGACATATTTTCTGGCCCCAGTAGAAAAGGATGAAGAATGCCACACCTGTGGTACTGGAGAAGAGTGGCCTAACATTCCAAGCATAGGTGTGTGGTGTGCTGGACTTTGTCTCTACAGTCCCTCTCAGCTAATCATCACAGAGTGCATCCATCTTAACTTTTAGCAAACCATGAACTGAGAATGTAACTGTTAGCCAATGACCACAGACACTTAATCGATCTGTTCAACACGCCTTTAATCGGAAAGTTACTTGTCACTTCCTACGGCACTGTGTCTCGTAAAGGAGAGTGATCCAGCTGAGGGCTTAGGAGGCTGGGATCAATGCAAAGTAGATCATGAAGAGGTACCTCCAAGACCATCAATCAAACCTTTACTCTATTGAAGAAACAGGACTGTGTGTGTATTTATTTTGGGTATATGATCAATAAAAACCATTACACAATTGTACATTCCTTGAATTTTATGATAGATTAATCTAGACATAAAGACCTATCAAATCATTAAAAGGTCCTATATACTTTCATTTTAAAAGTTTGCATTTATGCAGTTCTTATGAGACCATGGCACAATTAATTGTTCTTTCAAGTTCACAACTAGGAGAGTTGCAGTTTTCCTTTGTTCTTAATATAGTCCCCTTGTTTAAAGTGCAAGCCCTTTGTGCGAATTAGCCGTTGCCTATTGTTTTCCCAATTTGGTTTAAATTTGTTTACTTTCAATAATAAAATCTTACAATTCAATGTTAAAATATGACCAAATGTGAATGAAAAGTAGGAGTCATGCTTTAAAATATGAAGCGTTATTATACTGAGATACATTTCAGTTAATTTATCTGCCTTCTTGATGTCCCGGGGTTTATGGTACGATGGCTTTGTTCTTTTTTCAGTGCCCATTCCGATACTTGGTTTCGCTTAATTGATCTCCAGTTCTACTGCCCCGAGAAATTGTTGTGCTTCCTTTGTGTGTTACATAGACCCTGGGTTAAAGTGCTAATGCTTTGTGCAAATTGATTGTTTTGCTTTATTCATGAAGTGTTCCGATGGTTTTGTTGTTGTTTCTTCAAGCTTCCATAATTTTGCCTGTTTTCACTTAGTAAATTATTCAATGCTGTACACTGAACTGTATCACGCCACAATATGTTAATCAAGAATACTTCTCGGGAAATGAACAAGGAGTCCTCTTTCTTAGTTCATTCATTTTTGAAAGGACAATTATAAACACATACAAACATCATACAGGAGATGTTTTACATACATTTTACAAGAATTACGTTCAAAAACACACTGGTTTAGGACAAAACATGTATGAGCAAAAAAACATTCACTGACATAGTTTGTTATATATTCGGTTGAGTCGAGCTCCTCAATCTGGGGTCTGGTTCTCTGCGTGATCTTGTGTCCCTCTAAGGAATCTGAAACTCCCTGGGACAAAACCAGACAGGAATCAGCTGCCTTAACGTGTCCACAAATTTCTCAGCCCTGAAGAAGACCTTCCTTGAAATATACCTTAGGCCCATCCTGAAGGTCGAAACGCGTCAGCACACACACAAATGGGGCCAGGAGCATCCATTGAGTGCAACATCTGCGCATAAAACTGCGCATCACGGATGACGAAATAAAAAAAATCTCATCGGCACATCATTTTAAGCTCTGACCGCTACTGTAATAGGGCCAAGTAGTACTGTTGAAGACTACATCAATGTGGGCTATAATGACAAATGCCCCTTATATTTGACAACGTAGGACACTGGATACGCAATTGTGTATCTCTCTTTCTTTCCTGTATGTGCTTTGTTTAATTCTTTCTTAAATATATACCAAACTATGTCAATGTATGTTTTTGTTTATACATGTTTTGTCCTAAACCAGTGTGTTTTTTAACGTAATTCTTGTCAAATGTATGTAAAACATCCCCCGTATAACGTTTGTATGTGTTTATAATTGTCCTTTCAAAAAATGAATGAACTAAGAAAGAGGACTCCTTGTTCATTTCCCGAGAAATATTCTTGATTAACATATTGTGGCGTGATACAGTTCAGTGTCCAGTATTGAATAATTTACTAAGTGAAAACAGGCTAAATTATTGAAGCTTGAAGAAACAACAGTCCTGTTTCTTCAATAGAGTAAAGGTTTGATTGATGGTCTTGGAGGTACCTCTTCATGATATAACTTCCTACGGCACTGGCACATGGGGACAAGCGAGGGGAATTTTTGACAGGCAAACTAGACAAACATAAATCTTCTGGATATGGGCACATGTCATCCACCACTCAGGACACAAATTCTCACATATACATACATGCAGCTCTACTGGCTCCATCATACTTAAGGTACAGGATGACCGGCCATAATGTTATTTAAACACCCTATTGTGATTATTTAAGCCAGACCCTCAGCCTGTATCCCTACCACTAGGCAAATCCACCAGGTAGGGAAAGAGAGCATCCTTGTGGGTCAGACATGGTTGGTCTGTGCGTTATGGTGCGGGAAACACCCCCTCCTGTGTGTAAAACTCCAAATAAGGCCCTTGGTCTTAATTTGTAGTAGGCCGCAATACAAAATAGAATGCTGAAATCCCCATAAGGATGCAGTTTGTCCAAACTTTTATTAGAAAATTAATATTTTGTACTAAAATCCACACTATAGTCTGTGGGCTTTTTGCCGCTGTATGGTATGTTAACTTGTTTTTATTTTGAGTCGCATGTTGCCTGCACCTGCCGCAGTTCGTAAGTTGCTGTAAGCGATCTGTCGCATGGCTCTGTGGATGAGTGGCACTTAGTTCTGTTTAGGAGGTTGTAATATTAGGAGGCGATAGCTAAGAAAAAATATTTTTAAAGAAGAAACATTTCACCGTTTACCTCAAGGTTAGGCAGTCCCCAATGAGTGTCCGAGAGGACCTCCACGCCCGCTGTCCCTGCATATGCCCTGATTCCTGCTTTCTCTGCCTGTGAGGCTTGCGTCAGGTGGCCAAGGTTGTTTGGCCCTCAACACGCAGAGGGAATTTTGGAGCCTATTGCCTGAAGGCAGTATTTAGACAAACGTACTACAAGAGAACTGCATTTCCCTTAGGCCATGGCATGCCAATGACACAAATTATCACTTCCTGTTTCCATGAAGGACCCATAATAGACACTCTAGATAACCAGCCCCAGTGATCACTGCTAGTAAATCCAGTTGTATGCATGTCGTTTCTCTCCATTCACTTTTCTATGGCGCGGGCAGGGGGACCCAACCTACCAGGGGGTCCCAACCCTTCAGGGGGGCCCTATTTCACAGAAGGCCAACCAATATATGTAAGATATAGGAGGCTCCGGGGCCCTTCACCCCATTCTGCGGGGTGCGAGGCTGACATTTTATTTTATGACACTGGACATTCCTGTTTACATTGGTCACCTGAGCATTTCCTTTGGGGTGGAATCTGTTCTTTTTGAAACTTTACAAACACTATGATGCTTGCTGCCCCTCTGCAAGAACAGGAACTACCTCTCCTGTTTCCACAAGAAAGCGATATAGGAATTTTTAGTCAGTGTTAGCTTGGTGTTTGGCATGACTGTCTTTCGTTGGATTATTTCGATATTAGGAGCTGGGAAACCTAACCTAGAACTTACTTTCTGGTGTGTGAATTAACACTTGAAGTTCCTGTATTTTAGTCTTATCTACACATACCTGAAGGTGAATAAAACCTTTCTGTTTTCTGTGATAATCCATAACAAAATGGTGCAGTACCGTGGAGGGAGTTCCAGAGTGGGCACCCCTTGCCTATTATAAATGTATCATAAAATGTAGTCCATATTTGGGGGTACAAAACAATATTAGCCAAGTCTGATTTTGTAATTAAAAATTCTGAAAAGGTTATGTAGATTTTGCGTAATTTCCTGGTAAAAAAAGCTGCACCTTTCATTAAATAACCAGTTACTACCTTTCTACCACTACTATTCTTTCTGCATTCAAAAAAATTGCCAAAAAACGAGATCAGTTTTTTTGCATAATACTTAGTCCACCGCTACATCAGTGTCAGCCGCCAGAAACCCTTTAAAAAATCCAAAATCTAAATATCAAGACACTCCCGCTTTGGCCCTGGCCTAGATACCATGGCATGCCACAGGACACAATCACACCTCCACTTCCTTGAAAGTCTAGCTATTTGTGGGTGTGGTTTTCTCACACTTGCTTTGTGGTCTTATGAAAATGTTTTCTTATCTTTAACTGTCACTCGAGGTTAATTTCTCACTACTGGATAATATGTATGCAACCGCAAGTTTTTTTCTATTTCTATTGTGGTTTGCTTTCCATTTTTAATTTCTTTTACACTAGCTCTCTGTGTCTCAGGCAAAAACAATGGCTCATTCAGTAGAGAATTAAATAGTTCGATTAACAATAAAAATTACAAGCAGGAACAACATGAGACCCTAAAGACTGGAAATGAAATCAGAGGTAAACAACCAAAATATAAAAAGAGAAAACAATAGGAAAATTAATTTGAATTAATTGTATTCATAATTGTGACACATACATTGAAACAAAAACAAAATAGCTGGTGCTACGAAAAACATAATGGTGTAAACCGGCGTAGCGGTCAAGCGAAGCAAGGTGAAACAACTATTGTGTAAGAAAAGACACACAATTGGCTATTCATTGGATATGAGCAAATAAGTAATGGCATATAACAGTCAAAATATAACATCAACAGATGAAAGTCATTTATTCTGTTCTGCTTTGAACAGAGAAAAGAACAGTCTTGCACTTTCTTAGCAGTATTGTAAATAATAGATTTTTCTAATGGCCAAAACAATCTCAGGGGGAAAGACTAGTGAGTTAGCCCTGCTAAAACCTATTAGAGCGTTGGTGTTTCGAGCCTTAAGTCAATAATATGACTGGCTCTTCATCAGGGCAAAAACAATGAGTTCTGGATTTGTGTTGTGGATTTGCCATTAACGACGAATGAAGAGGATGTTAAGAGTCTTCAGAAGACTCGCTTCTCACTTTGGGCAAGAGTTGGAATGATTTCTGCCAGTCAAATCTCACCAGCATGGTTCTTCAACCAGCCCATGTCCCTGAAGCAGTAAAAACCTCTCCACCCACTGTGCAAAGTGAGATCCTTCTGAACATTTTTAATCCTGTCCTTTTTCTCTGTTGCTGCCAAATTCTCACTGATTGCTAGATGGTCACCTATAACTCATTATTCCTGTCCTTATAATGATTGCGTCCAAATAAGGAATTGAGGGTTGAAACATATTCTTACATCCGCAAATCACAACAAAATCATTGTATTTAAGGATTTTATTGTTTGTACTGTTGTTCTGAATACTGTTTTTTTATGAATCACAGTGTTTGTGTTCGTCACCGTATCAGTGTTTACATCATTTGTTCACCGCCCGATTGACACTCATAAGTTTTAAGGAATTTTTGCAAACCAGATTTAGTATGTAATGAAATTCATTAAGTTACAATAACCTATGCCTCGGCATCTCTAGTCACAGGCTGTTTTGTGCATTTAAAGCAAACCCCTTTTACTGATATGAACGGTAAAGGTTTTTCTTTGAATCCCAATGGTACATGATTCCATTGGGAGCTTTTGTCTTTGATGTGCAGGTTAAAATCAGTTGTAACCATTAAATATTTTTAATATGCAAGTTTACTTGTTTTCTTACCCTACATCACTCTGCGGGCCCCTAGCAACAGGTAACATCTTAACTTCTCTATTAGTAATCACAGTCTGCTCTTTTACGTCTTCTTGTTATTTATAAATCTATATTTCCAGTGCAGCAGGCTAAGGAGTCATTTAAATATTGGTGGTAGAGGACCTCTGCCACAAATCGGCAGAGTTTGCCTCCGTCAAACTTGTGGGTCCCCTGATTCATTTCTTGGGATAACACCACTGACTGACCAGCTGCAGAGTCTTCACTGGCAGGAAGTCATCGGCAGCATCTTAGCACTGGAAGCCCACCACATTTAGGGCAGGAGTCCCAGTGCTTATTTTCTGTGCCCCCGTGGGCTATGCAAGTCATGGTGCATCCAGGCAAGGAAAGCCAATGAGTGCCCCGGGCGTTTGTGGCCATCATTATTTTTCCCTCAGAAACCAATCCACGGTTTGGGGATTGTTCCCTCGAAACAAAAAATAATGCAGCATGGGCCGCCATGACATGACGGCCCCTCAAGCACTAATTTCTGATGAAAGTTCTCCAACCATGTCAGCAGGAGAATTTTCAT
Organism: Calotriton arnoldi; assembly: GCA_963921515.1. Taxonomy (NCBI): domain Eukaryota; kingdom Metazoa; phylum Chordata; class Amphibia; order Caudata; family Salamandridae; genus Calotriton; species Calotriton arnoldi. The sequence goes on along the minus strand of CAWUFW010002175.1, from coordinate 253,272 downwards.
CAGAAACGATCCACCATCGCTCTAAATTGGGCAGCTGTCTGCTGCTGGGGGTGGGAGGGAGGGGGCTCCGCCATCCTGGCATACCTCCTTCTGGAATCTCTAGGTTTTTCCAATATAGCCTTAGAGCCTGACATAGCGGGCTCTACCGGCCATTAAAGGCCCGCTCCAGCATTAAAGGACCGAGCCGAAGGCAAGGGCCTTTAACAAGGGAGAGCTACTTTAATGGTCGTTAGAGCCCGCTATGGAGGACTGTAAGGTTATTAGAACATTCCGCCCCTAGAGGGCAGAATGTTCTAATTTGTTGTACAAAGGCCTCACAGTGCCCGAGGGGGTTGAAATCCCCTCGGGCTCCGTGAGGCCTTTGTTCACAGCAAAAGCTGTGAATAAACATTGGAATGTTGATGCTCCGGGCTTCTACCAGCCATTAGAAGCCCGAAGCACTCCACTGTCTTCAATGGAGTTCCCAACATTCCAGTGTTCTAATATAATATAAAACATGGTTGGACAGCTTTCTACATTAACAATATTCAATTTCCACATCGAGCAAGCATATACCTCGCTTTGGACTAAACAAAGTGATTCCATCATCGTGCATTGTGGAAGTGACAATGCAGCTTTCCGGCACTCGAGTTTATTATATTTAAAAGGAGTTTCTAGATTATTTAATGGGCAGCCATGTTGGACTACAGTGGATACTTTATTCTTGAGTGGTTTCTCAGAGGATCTAGCAACAGTTTGCCATTCATTTGGTTAAACGTACTGAAAGAGCCCACCGCACACAATGCTGTCGCTCACAATGCCATTCTGAGTTTCCTACAATGTGTTGTAAATTAACTGAACGCCAAAGCATTTGTTGCAAGGGACCACCTCCATGGGTTAACTTATCTACTTTGCAATAATTGCATAAGCTGTCCATCTATCTCACCCTATTCCTGTCTGGTGCATTAGAACATGGCCATCTGTATACAAAACTTGTTAACAAAAGATTGGTTTGCTTTAAAGGGGGAAAAAAATCATACTTTTTGCGAGGCAATCAGTAGATCTGACAAAAAAAATACTGAGGCACAAGTATGCACCACTAATTGGCACCAACAAAAACGTGGACTTTTTCAGGCATTGAACCCGGGAGTTCTGACGGAACACATACCCAATTAGACGACTGAAACAACTATAATAGGGCAATCCTCAAGGTATGCCCCAGTTGGACAGTTTTTGGCCTTCAATGGCTTGCTGAGCTGAAGTCTACGAAGCAGTTGCAACATGGACTTTCTTGCAGAAAAACGCATTACGAAGGCATGGTGGACCATGCTCATAACCGCCATGAAACCAACCTGCTCTCTTGCAAACAAAGCTTTTTATTCTCACCAGTTCTCGAAGCATCCATAGTAGATACAAACAAAGATTTCCACTGCACAGTCCTGTGAACAAAATAGCTTGCAAGAAACTGGATTACTCCATTCTCTCTTCTGATGGGCAGCTTGAACCGTACCACCAGAAAAATACAGAGCAAAAAGGGCAGATCTGGCTATTTGAACAAAGAGTAATAATGCAAAAGCCCACCCACCTTTTATAAGACGTTTTAATTATGATACCAGGGATCCCATCAATGACAGAGCATGGTGAATCTTGCAAAACTTGATAAACTAAGTTTTGTTAAGTGTTTTATGACTGAAGTATCTAATTGCCATTCTTCTAAAGTTGGGTTAATTGTATTTTTGCCACAAAACAGAACAATGTTATGAATCCCGGCTTGTTCTGTGATATGCAGATCAGGGCTATTACAAATGTCCACATGCCTTTGACCGCAAGTGTACAAAAAATATGCAAATGCTTTGATTCTAGCTTCTTCTCCATTATCAATCAAGATGCTTGAAACCCCAATTTTTATTGCTTCTAACTTATGTTATGATACTGAAGCATCTTCTTTGCTCAGCCTTTGGTAACTAAGGAGAGATTGTTGCATAACAAGTTTAGCCTTATGGCCAGCAAGATCAAACCATCAGGAATATTTTGCATCAGGTGCTTTTGATCTATGCTTTCGTATTGAGGATAACTATGATTTTATAAATATCGACTCCCAATAAGTGGCACTGATAATACTTTGGACTTATGTTCACGGATGGATCAAATCCCAGGCCCAATTACTGTTGCCACATATTTTGATTTCCTATATTTAAGGCCAATATCTTTGGACAAGTTGATTGTTTTCAGGTCGAGCGCGAGCCAGCGCGCAAGCGCTGCTCTGCGAAGATCTGTGGTAGTTCAGTACGGAGAGAAGCGTCGCCCACTCCCCCACCCTTATTTTTCATTGGCTTGTGTGTTTGTCCTTTGTATATGCTGGCTTCTGATTCATTATGAGGCTTGTTAGTCCCTCCTTAGTACAGCCATGTCGTCATTTGTATCCTCCCATGGCTACTTGGTTGTTACACGGGGCGTGTACTATTTCCTTTATTAAGTTTCTCTAATCACTCAGCTTTGTCCGTGCCTTCTCCTCTCCTCCCCCACACCCCCTCCTCGCCCACCCGCCCTCCCGTTGTCCGTGCCTTCTCTCGCCCCCACCCTCCCTCCTGTTGTCCGTGATGCCAAGTTGCCAACCATTTGCAATGCAATAGGTCTCGCGTAAATTGGAAACCTATTGCATTGCAAATGCTTGTTGCCTCAGTCACCCCCTACCTCTCCCCGATTCTCTGGAGCGCCCCTCCCAGTGGTATTAAACTCTTTGCGAAAGCCTTCGGGCGTTTTGCAGTAACTGCGCCCTCGCAAGCAGAATATGTTAAAGACATGCTTACTTTTACGTGTATTGGAAATCAATAACATGCAAGCCCGCCCATTATAAACCGCAACATTGTGGTTTTTGTCCCGCCTTCTGTGAAGTGCTGCGTGCCAGTCATCCCCCCTCCCTTATTAATCCTTTCCGATCCGGCTGGGCCGGGGACACGAGCGTACCCTGTCCCAGTTCTTCCCAGCTAATAACTCGTCCGACGGTGCAATATGCTTCTAATGCTCGCGCCAGGCCTCTCCGCTCATGGGGGAACGGATTTCTTCCTGTAAAGCGGCGGCTAATTTTATTCGTCTTAGTTGTGCCGACATCAGGAAATATCCGAACAGTCAGTCACGTAGACAGATCAGACCACAACACGCAAGAGTGGAAATGTGTAGCACGGGCCGTGTGCCTGCGAGTGTAATTCGTGGTGTCCTGGCTGAGTGCATTACAGGGCCTCACGTGCGGGATGTTTGTATCACAGTGCCTTGGGTCGGGTGTGTGCAGGCTGTGTGCTTTGTCGAGCTCAAGCACATTTGCCTCATCTGAACATTTTGTACTACACTTTATCACTAGCACAAAAACAATGCAATGCCGAGATGCTCGCTCCTTTTTTGTCCTTTTACCCAACCGTACGTCATCAACAATCAGCAACAATAAATATTCTGGGATGTCCCCTTCTTTGATGATGTCTGGAAGGGTTGGGAAATCTATCCTGACATCATTCACTAAATGGCCACTTTACATGTAGCTTTGTGTTTATTATGAAAATACCAATACTGCAATCCCAGAATGCAATGAAAAATAGATGACTACAATGAATATCCTATACTGCAATCAAAACAAATACGGCTCAAGTGAGCAAAACATGGCCACATTTATCGAATCATGCGCAGATGTATTGAAGCCGATGTTCATATCTACTAATCCATTTCGCATGTAATGTGTATCTTTCATCTTACAGTTAATGCTGCCCTGTGGTGTAATAGTTTAAACACAAAATTACAAATGACTAAAAGCTAATAGTAAACGGTAATTGGCAAAACCAACAGGTCTTGTCTTTGCTTTTGGACAGATTGTCTTTGCTAATTTGCAGATGCTGTACATCGGCGAAAAAACCCAGAAAAAGTTGATGACATAACCGATGTTGCTGGTCGTGTCATTGTGTGGGCGCATGTATGCGTCATTACACTGGTTTGGGGGACAATGGAGTAGTGGGTGAGGGGAGGAGGGGAAAAGCTGCACATGAGGAAGAGTGCACCATGGCGTTCCTGGGGAAGAAGCACACAGTGGAGAGAACAACATGGAGGGCGGGAAAGGAGAAGCTTGAGAGAGAGTAGCACGGGGGTATTTGGCGGGGTAAATAACAATGGAGAGAGTTGAAAAACTATAAAATCCGACATACACATTGTGTTTTTGTTCCTTTTTTTGTTTTTTAGTGTATGGCCCCTGATATCACATTATAACTGAGTATATGCTTTACTTTTAATGCATCTAAAAAGTTTTTAATGCCTTATAGCATTTGTTATCCTTAGGTTGGGGAATATAACTCCTGACCAATTCATCATTCAAAGATCTAGCCATACAGCGTATAATCTGCAAACCTTGACTTATTCTAGATCCTATTACTTCATCTGTTTGCAGAGCCTTGGTTTGTAGGGGCAATAGTGTCTTTTTGCCACCCTTGGGCAGATAGGTTTGTCCCAATTGGGGATGTTGCCCCAAACCAGCCACTGGGGAGACGTGACATCAGGAATTTTGTCTGTGGGGCAAAAGAATGCGGTGCAGGTGTTTCATTCTGGCATTTTCCACACCCCCACCCCAAATGTGACAAACCAGAGTGCAACACCCGACCCATTTTATTTTGTTCCAAAGGCAAAATCCCTGGTGTCAGGTGGACTTTCTACCCCTCCACCGCCCCACAGGGGGCATATTTTGAGGAACCTCCCCAATCAAAACAAGCCTCCTACATGCCCCCAGTGGGTCAGAAAGATACTATTGACCCTTATAGGGCGGGGTATGCCGCACCCGTATTTTGTTTGATTTGGCTCCGTTTGAAATGGCTGGTGTTTATTGGGCTTCCTGCCTCCCGGGGGGCAGATTAGGGATGAATACCCCTATCCACCCCCCGGACAGGGGCAAACACATCTATTGGGCCGTGAGGTGGGGGCCCATGCCCGGTGGGCTATTCCCCTCCCCCCCACCCCCCCACCCCCAAAAATAAAATAAAAAATGCTGCATAAATGCAGTCCCTGGTGTCTAGTGGGCTTTCTGTCACGGTGGGGGGTAAAATTACGGTAATTGCCAACATCCACCCCTATGTTTATTTTTATAATATGCCCTAGTGTCTAGTTGGCCCCCGCTTCCACCCCTCCTAGTTTTGATGGGTTAACGTTTTCCTTTGCAATGCTGACTCTTGCAGTTGCTTACTTGAATGACAGCGATCTAGATCACTATTACCTTGGCTTGGAGTGTTACTGTACTGCAGGCTTTTCCTCTTTGTCTTCCTGTTGCCACATTTTTTTTTATGGACAGATTGGTTCTTAGGATCAAGGTATTTTTCTTGCTTAATGTTGTTAGCTCGGTTTATGTTGGTCAATGTAAAGTTTACAGTCTTTCTAGCCAACTCCTCATTCGATTAAAGAGCAAGAGAGACTGCACTGCTTGAATCATTCCAGGGCCCTCAGTTTTTAGGGTCGAGCCTGGGCAGCACATGCGCTGCTCTGCGAGGCATGCTGTATTGGAGTATGGAATTGAAGCCCCGCCCACTCTCCGCCCATATTTGTCATTGGCTTGTGTCATTGTCCTTCGTAAATGCTGGCTTCTGATTCAATAATAGGCTTGTTAGTCCCACCTTAGTACCGCCTTGTCTTCCTTTGTAACCTCCCATGAGGACTGGCCCTTTTACTTTGGTTGTTACACGGTACGTCTTATTTAGTCTGTAAGCACTATTTCCTTTAAAGAGTTTCTCCTTCTGCAGGCACTACATGCTTTCCTGCAACCTTCAGTGCATTCGGCGCATCATGCATGCTTTCACAGGGCGCTACCACCAAAAAAAGCATTTGTTTGTCAACTTGATCAACAAATGCTTTTTTTGGTAAAAGCGCCCCATACCTCACTTTCACTTTAATAGCGGCCGCGTACCTTTCTTTAGACACGGCTCGTCTAAAGAAAGGGTTGTGGCCTCTATTAACGTGAAAGTGCAGCATGGGGCGCTTGTAAACAACAAGCATTTGCAATGCAGCAGGTCTCGCATTTTAGAAACTTTGACCTATTGGTATTGTAAATGACAATGCCGTTTATTTATGTGTTCTTTTTTAAATACATAAATAAAAGGCATTGTCGTTTACAATGCCAATTACTCAAAATCTCGCAAATGCGAGACCTATTGCATTGCAAATGCTTGTTTATACATTGCTTTTGTAGCTCTATCAATGCACTGAGCATTCTGCCATTTTGCACCTCTATTTGTTCTTTTGGCAATGCAAATTAAATTGAAATATTAAATAAATATTAGATTCATAATGAGTTCTGTGTGTGTCCATTACAGTAGGCTATTGTGACTGATTTTTCAGTCTAGGGATCATTCAACTGTTTTAAGAAGGTGTTTCTTGGGTGGAGCCACCTGTGACCATATGTGCACTATATACCCAGGATCATCAGGATAGCAACAATAAGCTGCCACATACTTCCTATAATTTGAACAAGAGTATTGTTCACTGTCCTGTGTGGCAAAACAAAAGCCAAGAACAAACTGACTCCGCCTTGCTCTATAAAGCACCATGTTTAATAAAAGGTATATAACATACTGGGATTGGGTGTAGATAGATATACGGTTAGTTGATCGAGGGAGGCTGAAATGTTGAGTTCCGAGCACTAGCCTGATAGCTTTAAGGGGTATGTGGGTAAGCATTACATGACTTGGTACATACAAATAAACTAATACAACTACGCTATTAGAGAACTAATTGTAACCTAGCAGGGATTAGACTCAACAGCGGCCTGCACACTAAGGCAGAGGAGTGTCACCCCCCGCCCCGCTGCCTGTGCTGCAAAAGGTGAAAAATAAAATGGTAATGAATTTATTACCATTTTATTTTTCGCCTTTCCCCAGCCGAGCCGTGTTTGAGGGCGGAGCTAATGCTGTTGACTGGCAGCAGGGGAGTGGTGCTCACTCCACCAGTTTACACTGAGCATGTTATTTTGGCCAGCTGTCTTGCCACGGCCAGCCTGACATGTGCAGTGTAAACCTCTGCACCCTTCTGTCTGAGACAGCTAGGTGGAGAGCAGGCACAGATCGCCAGTGCCTGGTGGAGCGTTGAGGGAGCCCGCTCCAGTCAATCCTGTTGCTGCTCTCATGCTGCCAACATTAGCAGCAGAATGAGAGCAGCGTTCGGATTGGTGTGGAGAACTGCTGCAGCCTGCAGTTCAGTGCTGAGTGACTGAAGAAGGAAGGCCGGACGCAAGCCAGCATATACAAATGGGTGACTACATTTTTATTTTTATTTATTATTGTTAACCCACTGATGCTCTCGCACTGCCTTCAGCCTCAACGTCAGAGTTCTCAGTCGTGGTTCGTTATGAACTCTGTTTATAACGAACCATGACTGGAAGGTTTGGCATCCACCAGACATTGCTGGTCAGTGGTTGCCCCACCAACTATTTAGGGGGGCAGCCGCCACTGATTAGACTAATTGATTAGAGATGGGTGATGAAAAATGATTGGGAATTATCTAATCTTTGCCCTCATGTGTATATTACCTGCTGAACTTTAATGTAAATGATGTTTACAATCATTCTTATTCAGAAGAATAGAGTATAATAAATGATCGTATAGTATAAAATATCAATACTTGGGTATTAGTAGTGTATTCAGAGATCAGGTGGGGGGCTATTGTATCACCTGCACATTTTCTGACAAGTTTGTCTGACTCCTATCATTCTCGCCTATCCGGGCATAATAGGGCGTGGGTGGGTGAGAGAATCATGCAAGTTTTTCATTTCTTCCAAAAGGTTGCATTCTCCTTTTCGGGCTTGGGAACTCTACCAGGTGTGACCCCAATAATTTGGAGGTAAGACTGCATGTGACACAGTAGTGATGGGGAGTCAGTCAAGTGTATTAGGCTGCTAGGCATGTGACTGACACTACCCTAACTCTATTGCCCTTTAAGTTGCAAGACAAATGACTACTGCCCAATCGGCCTTTCAGGTATAACATTAACATTTGGCTGCACAACTAATCATTGTACCACTGGCCTGACTTGTGGCTGAATATGAACCAGCCCTAGAAGTCTTTCGGAGGTCACTCAAACATTTTTATTTGGCGATTAATGAAAATCCTACTATCTTTCCCATGTTAAAAATCTATGTAAATAAGAACAGTGTTTACAACATACAACAATTCCAGGAAAATGCCTTCCACAGGGAACTATGTTATCTGAATGGTCTTTACCCAGGCCAACTGGATCTTCACTGGATTTCCTGTCCTGCGATCAACTATTCCTCACTGCTGCTGCTTGCCAGTGGTCTTGCGGACATTGATGGGATATAATCCAAGGAGGCTCATCTTTCAAAGATGATCATGACAGGTGACTACTACTGTGTTGCCAAATACCCCATGTCATGTGTGACACTTTCTGCTATCCTGGGCTTCGTAACCTGCGGTTCCCGGCCTTCTGACACTTGCAATTAAATGTGGGTTCCTAAGCCTTTACATCAGCCCAAATTTGATATCTGTGGAGATATTTATGACACAAAGGAAATTGTAGGCCACACTGCTATCCAGTGGTGGCCGACGAAGACAAAGACCGGTGGGGTAGGTGGAGGGGGTGCGGGAGGGAAGAGGGGGCCGGTGGGAAGCACGCGGGGGAGAGTTGGGGGGTTGGGGTCAAGAATACAAAATAAAAAAAACAAGACTTAACTTGCACTCCTCTCTTCCTGGTCCCAGCAGTCCCTGAGACAGCATCGGACTCCCCATCCAATCCCCGCGCTGCTCTCAAGCATGAGAGTAGCATGGGGATTGGCCTGAGTGGGCTGAAAATACGCTCGCTCATGCACAGGGAGTCTGTGCTGTTTCTCCAACCCGGCTGTACAATTCTTCCGGATTGGAGAAACCTAAGTGCGCATGTCAGTTTGGCCGTCCTGAGATGGCCGGCCAAACTGACATGTGCACTTAAAAGTGCACATATCACTCCTCCTGCCCCCTCCCATGTTCCGGCCCTGCCCCTACTTGCACACGCTGGCTCAGAGCCAGTACTTGAAAAATAAAATAATGGTAACATATCGTTTTATTTTTCAGCTACTGGCTCTGAGCCAGTGGGGTGACGCTTCTCCACAATTGTGAAAGAGCCGCCGCTGCTGCTATCACAATTTTTCATCCTGTTTTGAATCAAGTCAGTCTCAGAATCCCCAAAAGATGTTACATTTTAGCAACCAAGCAGTTAAATTGATATTGACTCCAAACCCTCCACCATATCATCACAATAAAGCTCAGCTCTGAACAGAATGACTTAGTAGGACGGACCCTGGGAAATAAGAGGAAAATGACACCAACCCTCACAGCTGTGACCCAGTAGCCCTTGCTTGCCCCCTTGATTCAGAATGGGATCTACCAGAGACCAAGTCAATAGCAGTTTTTATATAGAGTAAGAACTGTTCAGATTGTCTGTGGATTCAAGTTATATGGCTTGTGTTCTTCTTATAATATTTGGCAGATGACCAGTGAAGTGGAGTTCTACTCTGCTTTATGATTAAAGCCTTATTTAGGGCTTGGTGAACAGGGGTCTCTTGCCACAAACAATGGATATACTATCCTCCGCATTAAAAGTGCCATAAGCTATAAACGCACTTGTAATACGGCCAATGGGATATCCAGATTGCGTGTCTGCAAAACCCTAAGTATTGTATAGTATGGTACTTGTATGCATACAGTGCTTTCCTCCCTCTTTCTAGGCCCAAAGCTTTTCATGGACAATATTGAGACTGGCATTAAGTTGAATTTCCCTAGCACTGAGGTAAAAAAACATAAAGGGAGATGCCCACATATTAAAAACAATATGTACTATGATGCAAGAAACAGACTTTGATGCGGAGTGAGCACTGGGGTTCTTCACTAACACTCTGTGGTAGCTCTTCTCGTGGGTGGCAGTGGTGGGGGACGAATCAAATTATTAATGAGAATGAGTATTGTGGTAAAACCTGCATACCCCAGATAAATTTGAGCAGGTCAAGCCTGCCAATATTTATCGGGGCAAAATGCCTGGCAAATAACGGGACAGGTAGATGTTGGTGCAGTAAGCCCCCAAATGTTTTGTTCCCCATTATTGGGGGGAAAAACTTGAGATTGAGTGATATTTCTCGCACCCGAGATATATGCACAGGATCCCCTTGTATACATAGGACAGTTAGGTTGTCACCAGTGCTCATGTTAAAATGTAACTAATGGCATAGGTAAGAAAACGCATGTTTACCATATTAGTGAAACTTTATTGTGAATTAAAGTATTTTACGTGTTATAAAACTCTGAAACATTATAATAATGTGCCACTTTACGCGTAACTGTATACAAGTATTCAACTCCTCACACCCTGCAAGAGGAAGCCTTGACTTTTTGCCATCACCAACCACTGGGTGTCAAAGTCTAACAAGCATTGGCAAAGTCAACCTGTCTCATCTTTGAGAACTACTGGCATAGCCAATGTTTTTAGCCATGCTGCACCACATCACCGATGCCAAAGGAAAAAAAAGATGCTATGACGAGACCGCCGCATCATTTTGTAGGTGCCTGCACCATGCATGTACCTACATCCTAAATGACGCATTACCAAGTTCAATCCATAAAAATACCATCTAAACGCTCATCTTGAGAAAACACCTCAGCTCCTCCCCTCGGGGAGTTGTAGCCGACACCTCGGTGTGAGGAGGGAACCCATATGATGAAGCATGTCACTTAACGGTGAGTGAGGGTTCTTATACTGAAGGAAATTTCTCCTCCTGGCTCTTTCTTCTGACATTGATTTGGAAAAAGGGGACCCCTACATAGAACAATGGAGCTTGCTAGCTGTAGGGAAAATTACATAAAGGGTAAAGATGTAGCTAGAATCAAGCTAAACATTTATACTTGGTGTTTCATACAGGCTAAAGATTCAGACAACACAATTGTCAATGAAAGTACAGAATAAAACATACATATATACAACCAGGAATTCTGTTTTTTATTTCAAAAGATCTTTTTTATTATTTTTATTATTTATTCATTATTTGTTCATGCTTTCTTATTTTTATTTTTCTTCTTCTCAATGATTTAATACAAAATTACATGTACAATACAATGATATACACTCATGAAACATATATAGACAAACCTACATATAAATTACAAACAAATACGAAAAAATAGTTAAAAATACATCATCCATAAAACACAATGATACAAAAGATGGAGAAGGTGGATTATTAAAAAGAATTATTTCCAAGCAGGCGGTAGAAAACCACTACGCGCGTTTCGGCAATGTTGCCTTCATCAGGAATGACCGTCTTAACTTTCTCTATAACATAAACATATAATGAATATTTGTCAAAGAACTTTTAGTTATAAGCCTGGGTTAAACACTCTTATTTATTTTGAGCAGAGCATGCTTCATTAGCTAATAAACTGTGCAGGTGCGCTAGAGGACAATAAACTATAAAACAAAAGGAATTTAAAGGCATACCAGATCAAGATTTCAATTACTGTGACAACAATTTAATGAAGAAGTATCCTTATATCCCGAAGCAAAGAATAATATTTGTGCATATAGAAAAGAAATGAAGAAGAGTATAAAGTACTATATTAGTGCTGCAATCTAAAGATATTTAATCATTAGTGTCCCAAGTTGGTAAAATCCAACTCTCAAATATTGCTCAGTATACCCTTAATGGTTATAGTATTATAATTGTGGAATATTTAGCAACTATACCTGTTGTAAATAAGGTCAAGGGCTCTCTTTTTGTTAAAAAGGAGGAGAAGAATCCTATATGAGCAAGATGTTGTCTGTAGCAGGATAAACAAATCTGTCAATATGAAGATGTAAAATTACATTTAAAGTCCATCATAATGCTGTGTATTAAATAATATTCTCACTAGTGAATGAATACTTACTGCCAATTAGCAGATGCTCATGGCTAGTATTTATTGATGATAATATATTAAAAGCACTGTGAGTCACTGTTTATAGTATATCTGTAAATAACAGAAACCATCATTATTGCATATACCTTATTAAGTGGTTCTGTTCACTAAATCATTACTACGATATAACTTGAAACTTACTTGTACAATGTAAAAATGCATTTACATCTTTCTTTGAAAGGTGACGATAATAGAGATAAAGGAAGTGGTGTTGTTGATCACAAATGATCAGTAAATGACATCTCCTAAAATAAATTAAAGCAATAATGCTGTTATCACCAACTAAAAATAGGAGTTACATACATCACATGTAGTATCTTTGGTTAGATACAATTAGGAACAGTCTATAGTTCAAAATGAGGGAACAGTCTCTTTGTCAAATACTGTTCTATTATTGTATCTGGAAAGATGCAGTTAGTGTGTTGCGAGTTTGTCAATAATCTAGACAGACTCGATAGATGTACTAAAATGATATCTTCTTTATATAGCGGCTCCCACCTTATTATTTCTAAGTGATCGGTGACACGACTTCTACTTTTCTTTTTTCTTTTTCTCACATATAGCCGGACGTACTCTGTGTGATAATAAGCATTCTATTGAGGGATTAGTACCCCCTGGCTTTCTTTTGATCTCCGCTGATACACATACATACATGGGTGACAGAGCTACACACAGTGCAGCCTGGGGAGTAAAGTCCTTGAGGGAGACAGCTGGAAAACGTATGCACTCTCATGGAGTGCTTAACCCAAAAGAAAAAAGTAGTGCTTGAAAAGCAAGCAGTGGAAACGCACAGGTCATGCATCCATGCTCCACAGAAGGGACATACACAAAAAGAGGAAAGAAAGCCAACACAAGGTAAATAATGAAAGAAAGCAAATGGTAAGCAATGGGCGGGCTCTATTCCCACTGTAAGGTGACAACAGGCCTTTTCGCAACAGAGAACTTGCACAGTTTGGTATGGGAGACCTAAAAAGGATGTTTTTGGCATTCAGTGAGCTTGCAGTATCATCTGGTTCCTGGAGTTCCAGGGACAATAGGCAACACCAGTCACAAGGATTTCCCAGTTGCCATGATTTCCCAAATCAGCATAGGACTGGCTCAACAAAGGGTATCAGCTGTGAAGGCCTCAGATGTAGGTAGTAGGTTTTTCTCACCAGAACGTGTCTCCTTTTATGCCACTAGACGTACTATGACTGTGTATGCTAGGTTTTGTTCATTTGATTTCAAATTAATTACAATTTGTTTGCGGTGAAATGTTTACAATGTCATGAAACAAACACTGATGCTCTTAGACCTCTTTAAGAAGCCCTTTCTCCTGTTTTGTTTTCTTCCTTCACTTGGTACCAATGTGTTGAATGGATTATGTGGAGGTGGGTACCGGTAATCTTAGGTGCAGTGCAGGTAATTCACAGACTGACAATGGTATCTGGAAGCTTTAGGGCTGCAGGAGTATATAAGTCGCAGCTGGAAGCTGCAGGACATTTTAAAAACATCTAAATGGCCACATGAGTACACTTTGAGGACTTTTATTTGCCATAAAGCATGGGTACCTGTACCAAAAATTGCAGTAGATGTACTTTAACTTTTGGGCCTCCAGTCTGGGAACGGAATAGAGAATATCCCTCGCCGACATAAAAAAAGTTTAGATTATTTTAAATACATGAAGGCAATTCCATCTGCTATCTTTGTTTTAATGAGACACAATAAAACACAACAGGTACATTCAGATTTGGATCTGGTGCCTGTGTGCCCAAGGATTCCGGTCAAAGGGGTGTGGTCTGGTAGTTCACGCAGGACAGTTCCTATTGGAGCAGGACCTAGACCGATATCCATTGAGTGCTCAGCGTGGCGCAGTGGGCAAAAAAACATGGACTAAAATGCAGTCCTGATCGGTAGCCATGGCTAAGACTTTTATAGGCAGTCCATCCAACACCGTTACTTGTTTATTTGTCATTTACACCCTGTAAATGTGTTTGCACAGAGAGATTTACTCTTGTTATGTCTCCGCACAATACACTGCCTCCATTTTGTCTGAAAGCTCTAAAGGTTGGGTATAGCAAATGCACTGAAGCAGACATGGGCCATACTTGTGGCACGCAGTCAACCATTGATTAGACTGTCATTTAAGCATTCATGGATGGAGTCATTATGGGTAAATCAACGCAATTCTCCCGTCCTGGGCTTTTCTTTCACAAATCATTGTTTTCAGATGTTTTAATTTAATTAGATCAGCTGCAGTGAACCAGGATCAAACTCCCAGAATGCCATATGTTATTAACAGGGGCGGTTTATTCATAGGGACGCAGGGGCGTTGACCACCTACTGGGAGCCACTACCTCCCAGGCTCATTATTTTGTCAATTTAAATAGCCCTTACCTTAATTAATTTTACTTTCTTATGGGGCAGGGCTACGGAGCTCTTTCAATCATGGAAAGCAGTAGGTGGGTGGGATGAGCAGCTGAGGCTGTTAACTGAGCTGTGCATGTCAGATTGGCTGGTATTTTTGCTGTGGCCAGCCTGACACCCGCAGTTCAGATTTCCCCATTCAAGGCTACCATGGAGCTGGGTGAGCAAAGACAGCCCCGTAGGTCTTCTATGGAACGTTGTGTTGCATGCCCCAGCCAATCCTAACAATGCTCTTATGCTGCTTAGTAGTATAAGCAGCATAAGATCAGTGCTTGGATTGGCTGAGGTGCTTGGGCTTATTTTTTCTCCGGCCAAACACATCTTTACATCCAGGCAGCACGAGGCAGGAGGATTTAACCTCGGAAGTGTAACAGTTTAAAGCTAAATTTGTGCTGAATCCCACAATATAAGAAGATCGTCAAGGCAAGATTTTATAACAACAGACCTCAATAAGGTGCAGAAAGAAAATCACAATACCGAGGTGATCAGGGCACGTTCTGTTCATAGCTGTATGAGCAAAAGTATTCACCTTTATGCCTCACCACTTTCAAAGTCAGTCAGCCTCCACTGGTTATTAACCAAAAACCCAGGGCTGGGTCACAGAGCCATGTAGTAACCTCACATTTAAGTCACAGAGGTAGAAGCTGAAAATTAAGGGAGTTGATACACAGCCTAGCCCAATGCCCTTCATACAGGACTCATCTACCTAGTTTCTGATTTGGTGATTTTATTTGACCCTAGGTGTTAGAATATACCCACAGTCACTGGAATTATGCGGCAGAGGAAGACAAAATTATGAAGCAATGTTGACTAAATTATACACCAAGTGAGGGCAAATTAGGCAGCAATAATATGGCACCTCGTTCTATTAGTATAACATAGTATATTTCATATTCATTATGTACGTGTCTCTCAAGAAGGTACTTTAGGAATCAAGGCGTGGGACCTTAAAACGACTTTCCATATGTTTGTGATTCTTGTTAAATTACCTCTTAAAATAGCACCTTTGGGAACTATGTGATGTGAACATGAATTTGTGTTCAATAATGTAATAAAAGATATCATTACAAGGAAGCAATCATTCTATGCATCCAGTTTAAATCGCAATTAAGAATTAAAGTTTTTGTTTCCTGTTGCAGATAAAAGCCTTGGCCCCAGTCCCTGAAATGGAAATACTTACACTACGCGGCCAACATTGTCATCTCTTTTTTAAATGACTAATTACACTAATCATCAGCTGAATGTGACCATTTGACTCTAGGAAAATGTCTAGTGCTGCAATACACCCTGTGTTTAAAAAACATTTTAATAACGTGATCCGATTGACTTAGAATTGTTTGTTAACATCAACAAATTATGCTGTAGATGACTTGATTATGCTGGGAAAGGTGCAGGAAATTGATATTTAGCCATAAAAGGCAGGAGCTGTGCGATCAATGGCCCCGAGGATAGCTTACTTACAAATAAGAGCTCTGTTTCACTCACTTGAAGCGGTTTATTGTACAACATGTTCCTGTTGATAGAGCTGATTATCATCTCCACGGACAAGACTTCAGTCATGGCTGTAAGTGCCATTACATAATGCCTATGGGCACATGGACTAGTGGCCTTACAAGAATACAATGGGGCCTATGGCACGTACATAAACTGGCCCCTGGTCAGGTAGTAAATACTAGCCATAATTTGGGTGCAGTAAGCCCTTTACACACTGTACCCTAGTGCCAATGCACCTGCTGCACTCTTGATAGCTTTGTCCCTGATACCTGTAGCCCTTCACTCCACCTGTCTCCTTACATGAATATCTCCAACCCCTTTCTCACTTCCTTTTTCCTGCTGTGAGAAAATTTTCTTTTTTTTAGTGGCCTCCTCAATTTTTGGCTGAATTTTATTGCTGGGTTTTAGATTGAACACCGGGGCACTGCTTTCCAGTGCCCACAGAATGTGCTTTGACCCCTAAAACATGTACAAATTGGCTAATCCCTAATTGGCATATCTAACTCTCCTATAAGGCTTTAGTAGATGGTGTACAGAACACACACATGGCATGTAAAGTTAAATGTCCCCTGTGGACTGCAGCACTTATTGTGCCAACCAGTAGTGTGACAAGTAAAATATGACTTTTGGCCTACCAATGTGGCCAGACAACTACAGCTTAAACCTGCAGTCTAACCTGCCAAAATAACCCTTTTGGAAGTGTACAAATCTTCCTTTTAAATGTTAATAAGTCACACCAATTAGGCCTAATAGTGCACAATGTAGAGTGCATGGTATTTAAAAGTGAAACAAGTGGAAATGTAATAGTACCATGTCACTACAGTGACAACCCCCAAAAGCTATTTTCACTGCGGAAGGGTCTGGCTGTCCAATGAGGAAAACTAGACTGCAAATTAATATATTAATTTTGCTCTCTCAGGTTTAGGAGAAGCTGGAGAAATGGTTCAACAACCAAAATTCAGTTCAATGGTTAAGCTAGCTTTTTTAATGAATATTCAGGAAAAGTAGCTTTCAGAAAACTACCTTTTCTGTGCTGGAAGCTCCTGGAGGCTAATTGGCATCAGCCTGTCTACAGCTGCCTCTGTCAGATATTGACCTTAATGAGGTATGGAGAGTGCTCCCAGAGCAGTTTCAATGGCTCAAGCCTGGTGATAGCATGGGTGGGGGGTGGGGTGTGGGGCATCAGCTTAGAAAGGGCAACCAGGGAGTTTCCAGGATCTTCTTCAACTCGAAGGGAGCAGAGATGATGCCACCACACAGACCGTACTTAGTCTCTGCAAGTTGATTGCTCCCGCTCCCCAGGGCACACGAGCACAGGACTGAAGCGACCCTGCGAGGGCTACCCTGAGTGCACTATAGTGCCTGACACTAAGATGGCCGCCCCAGGCTGAATTCACCGATCTTTCCTGATTTCTTCTGGGAGCCAGGAGATCTCGCCAAATCTAAACTAAACAAAGACCGGCCGCAAGAGGGTCTCGATCCAATGTCCCTCCAACGCAACGGACATCGCAACAAGGACTCTCAGGTCAGTGCAGGCAGCCTCCAGGTGCCTGTCCCCAAAATGGCCACCAGGGACTAAACAAGGGCCGGCTACAAGAGGGTCTCGAACCAACGCCCCTCCAACGCTCCCAAGGACTCACAGGTTAGTGTAGGCAGCCTCCAGACCAGACGCCCGTCCCCTAAAAAGCCCACCCGGGACCCAATCTCTGAACCACCGTCGCATCCCTGCAAAGGTGTCCCTGCCACCTATAGAGAGTACCCTTAACGATACAGGCCCCCTTCCCAATATACCAGTCCAGCACAGACTCTCAAACCTGGTCCTAGAGAAGCCCCAAGCCGCACGCCCCCTCACCACTGGACCCTCCCTCCCGGGAAGTCAATTCCTCGAGCTCCCCAACCCCCCCCACCCGACCAGAAAGCACTCTCTGACAACACTGCTACTACACCCCTGAGGGATCCCGCCTCCCTCCGAACCCATTCACAATGCCCCCGGCCACGCTAATTGTTGCCACCCCAAGAACACTGAAGTACCTGAAACCCCACAGGCCGAACTCCTTCGCGATTACTTTCCCCTCTAACCTCACAAGTAAAGCGAAGAGACACTTCAAACATAGACTGATCAGACAGCACCCCGAAACACTAATTGTGGACACCTTCCACTGCTCCTCCAAAGGGCAGATAAAAATGGATCTCATCTTCCACACTGAAAGACCAGACAATTGGATCACCATCCTCAACACACATCTCCACATCTCCAAAACTACCATCACATCCCATAGCCGCAAACTGACGACCTCTCTCCCGAACCACCAGATGCTGAACGGCAACATCTCCATAACCATCTACTCGAATGGCACAGTCCTGATACAGGCTAAGAACGATAACCTCGAGGTTTTCGACTCCCTCTTCCCCTCGCTAAAAAAGGCACCCTTGCACACTACCCGACCCGGCCTGACCCCTCTCTTCCCCCCAGTGAGCCCTCCATGTCAGGTGAGGTGCCAGACCCCTCTCGCGTCCTCTTTGAAAACCTACTCCCCACCCCCTCGAGTCACCTCCCGCAACTATGCTCCTCCTAATAGCGATCCCATCCCCCCTGGCGGACGACCCTCCCACCCCTGCCTTCTCTCTCACCCCAACCAGCCAACCAGGAATGAGCATTACTCCCAAGCTCAGTCTCCCTACAGCTCCACCCCGCCCCCAGGCCACACGAGGCTGAATCCTCGTTATGAGCCAACACTCCTCCTGCCCATGATCCCTCCCAGAGACAAACCAGGCAGCTCCTCCCCCAACAGCCACTATGACTGGGACCCACCCCCTCCCCTCGGGCAATACTGCCCCAGGCACCCCCCTTACACCTTGGATAACATGACGCATCGCCTCATCCTCCTAGAAACCCAGCTTGAAATCCTGATCCGAGGCCTGAACGAAACTTTATCCAACCTGGTCATGATCCGAAAGCCCACTCAGCACCCCACCTCACCGCCAAATCTCACCCAACCCGGGTGTGCCACGGCACCGCCCCCCAGTGGGCCCCCTGCCCCCCCCAGGTCCTGGCCATCGAACAACAGAACGGGTACTGGGAATCGCTCTGAGAGACCCAGAAGAGCAAAAGCCGCACTTTCCTCCCGGGAAGCGGCATACCTAGCCTCAACCTACGACTCTCCCTCTAATCCCTCCCCGAAATCCATGATCCAAGTAATTACGGGAGTCGGAAGAGAACACCTTCCATCGAGAGACCCTAGACCCCCAGCTCACCTAACTTCTCTACCTAGGGCCCCATCTACTAAGAATCCAAGCAACGAAGGGTCCCCCATTAACTGCATGCTCCTAAACTGCAGATCGGCCTCTAAACATGCAACCGAACTAGCAGAAGCCATCCTCTCCCATGATATAGACATAGCATTCATCACGGAGACCTGGCTCAACAATCTCTCCTACCCCAGCATGGACATGCTGGTGCCTCCTGGATTCACAATGATCAACAAAGACAGGAAAGTGCAAAGAGGAGGGGGCATAGCAATCATTCACAAGAATAGCATTTCCATCACGGAAACTGCCTCCTGCCTGTATAGCTCCTTTGAATGTCTCTCAGTCAACATCAAGACAAGCGATAACGGGCCATCTCTCTTCCACCTCCTGTATCACCCTCCAGGCAACTCCTCCGAATTCGGGGAACACCTCTCTGACTTGATTGCCCATTGCTCACTCGGAAACTCAAACAACATAATTCTTGCGACCTTAATCTAAGATGGAATGATACAAAAAACCCGCTTATTCAAACCCTAAACAACCTCCTACTAGAAAACAACCTGACCCAACACTGCTCAGAAGAAACACACCACAGAGGAGCAACCCTCGACGCAATTATTGCCGAAAGCAATGCAATCACCATCGACCACATCCTTCCCGTAGACTGGTCCGACCATCACATCATCCTTTTTCACATCAACCAAACGGTCCTAACTCAACACCCCTTGCAGGACCCCCCCAAATGGATTAGGAACACAGCTCAGATCCCTCGAGCGGATCTAGAAGAAAGAATAAGCGCGCTCCTCCCCAACATCACTGACCACCTCCCAACTATCGAACTCACCTCTCTCTACAACTCAAACATGATGCTCACCCTGGACCAACTTGCCCCTCTGATACTAAAGAAACCCAGGAGCATTCCATCCAGATCATGGTTCACCACTGACACCAACGAAGAAAGAAGACATCTAAGAGCCTTAGAAAGAATCTGGAGGAACAATCCCACCGCCCTCCATCGTGATCAACTCCAAGCAGCCCGCAGGAACTACAAAAAGCACATTAAGAACAAAAAGACTTCTTTCTTCTGCTCTGCGCTAGACAACGCAAAAAACAGACCCAAAGAGCTCTTCAATATCATCAGGAAACAAACCTCTAAGCCAGCGACCTCCTCAACTCAGGCATCTAAAGAACGATGCGACAACTTCGCCATCTTTTTCAATGACAAAATCGCCAAGATCGATCTCTCACTTGGCTCCAATCTCATCCCCTCCAACGAGATCCAGGCGTCTGAAACCAACGATAGCGATTCCTTGAACCCCCAAATCACTGGTCCTCCTTCATTCCCATTCAGGAAGCAGAAATAGTCAAACTAATCTCCAACGCCAAACCCTCATCCCACGCCCTTGATCAGATACCCCTCAACTGACCAAGGACTTGAAGCTCGTCCTAGCCCCGCTATGGTGCAAGATCATTAACAGCTCACTGAGATCAGGAGTCGTACCAGACTGCCTCAAAGTTGGTCAAGTCACACCACTGCTGAAAAAGCCAGGACTAGACACTGAGGATCTGAACAACTTTAGACCTGTCTCGAACTTACCGCTTCTGTCCAAAATCCTGGAAAGATGTGTACTTCCTCAACTGACCCAACACTTGGACAACATCAACTTTCTAGATCCCCATCAATCGGGCTTCAGAAAAGGCTGCAGCACTGAAACCGCAATCCTCAATGTCATAGACGACCTACACAAGTCACTCGACTCAGACCAATGCTGCCTTCTCATCCTCCTGGACCTATCGGCTGCATTCGATACAGTCGATCACAAGCTTCTCATCAAGGTTCTACAAGAAAGGGCTGGTCTTGAAGAGACGGTCCTCCAATGGTTCTCTTCCTTTCTCCACAACCGCTCACAAAGAATAAAAATTAAAAATTTCGAGTCCGACATCCACCCCGTCAACAGGGGTGTTCCACAAGGGTCAGTGCTCTCCCTCAGCTTTTCAACATTTACATAGAACCCCTTACCACTCTACTCAGGAAATCCAACATCCCTTTCCACTTATATGCTGATGACACGCAGCTATATCTGGAAACCTCCTCCATTGATGACATCCAGAGACTCAACGCCACGCTTAGAGAGGTTCAACATTGGCTCTCAAGTAATCACCTGAAACTCAATCAAGAGAAAACGGAAATACTCCTCATTTCCAACAAAGACGAAAACCCCCAAATTGCAGAATGGCTCAAAGCTATTGACGCCCTCAAGGGTAACCTCATCCTGGCGGATTCGGTAAAATCTCTAGGCATCACCCTAGACCCGAAACTGGACATGAAAAAACACAAGATCCGCTAGAAGTTCCTCTCAACTTGAAATTACTGTACAAAATAAAACCCTTCCTCCCGCCCAAGGACCTGCAACAAGCCACCCAAGCACTGGTGCTCTCCAGAATCGATTATGGGATTGCAGCCCTGACCGGTACAGCAAAATCCCACCTCGCCCCCCTGAAAACAACCTTTAATGCAGCAGCCAGAATGGTCACCGGGACTAAGAAATTCGAACACATCTCCCCTGCACTCAGAACTTAAATGGCTCCCAATTGAGCTGCGAGCCAGCTTCAGAACAGCCTGCCTCACGCACAAAGCCCTGCACACAGGCAAACCGGAATACCTAGCTGCCAAACTCAAAAGGGCCGGCCAGTCCAGGAACCTCAGGAGCTCCAACACTCTGCTACTCATCCCGCTGAAAACTCGCAAACAAAAACCTGCGGCCAAATCGTTTGCTGGAAACGCCCCCAAAATCTGGAATTCCATCCCCCCCACATCAGAACGATCCCCTCGTTTCCAAAATTCAAAAACCTGCTCAAAGTCCTCCTCCTTGACCGCTTTCGAGCAAACCGTTAGAAGCCAAGGAAGTACCTTAGCCGGCATTCCACCTAACTCCAACTATGTGACCGGTGACACTGACTCTGATCAAGAAAACTTTTTGGATACTCGCATTGCTTGATCAAGAAAACCTTTTGGATACTCGACTTAAGGAATGTGGATTATTATTTCCATAACCAAGTCACTTTCCAGGACACTCTGCATATATTTTCCTGTGTAATGTGACAGAACTGTAATATGCTCTGACGTTATAGAAGCTTTTTTACTGATATATCTATTGTATTTGTTGCTTATATAGTCATGTAACATTTGTGGTTTATATGTGCATGCAATGCTAGCTTGACCTGCACCCTCCATGCTCCTTCTGTTCGATCACTCCCTTGTTTGATCCTTATCCGGCACAAACCCCTATGTTCTTCTATATTCTCTGTATTGCCTATTTGCACATAAGCTACTTGCTGTGAAGGTTGATGCCATTTTGGATTTCCCTTAGAATAGTGTACTCAGTATTAAGTTGCAGTAAGACAAACAGGATGTGCTGTAAACTTGGATAGGATTGCCCCTCTGAACTTTTTCTCATTCATTAGGTACTGTTCAGGAGCCACCCGCACACGCTGGCTACTGAATTGTATAAAAATGGACCTCACCACCATCTCCTCAGAACACTTTCTGGACCTGTGGAAGAACAAAAGAATGATTGCACCTGCTGTTTGAGACTAGTGAGGATGCCTTAAAGGCTGACCTACTCCCACCTGTACCCAGGACAAAGAAGTTGCCTCCAAGGGTCAGTTAGCTGATCCCCTGTGTGGCTACAGGGACACAACAAGCTTCAAGAGGCTTTTTTTCACTGAAGTGCCCACCTGCCCAGTTAAAAGTGGACCTGGTCTGGATTCTGCTGGTGGCCTATGCTAAAGTAACCCCTAAGTTGTGTCCCTGGGGTTCTAGGACGTATGGCTGTGTCTAGCTGGACTTCTCTAACAATCTCTGAAAAGTTGGGACTTTAAAAAAGTTTGGACTTCCAGACCTTCAGAGAACTAGGCCCAACCACCCAAGTCAGTCTTCCCAAGGCTTGACCTCGCTGGGCAAGAAAATCAAGTTGGTCCCGCTCTGAGCTTTTTGCTGCGTGGAAAACCCTTGTGGAAAGCATATCCGACTTCCCTGAGACCTTTCCAGATATAGCCTGCAGCCTTGCCCCACTGGAGAAATTGGAGTTCCAAAAGAGAGACTAAATCTGAATGAAGAAATCTTGACCAATTGAAGGCACAAAAAGTATCTAACCAACAAGAGAACTTCCCTGGGTGTGAAATCTGAACTTTTCCCACTCTGAGTTTTTCTCACAAAAAACAATGGCCTGAGTGGGACTTCACCCAACAGCTATCTGGTTTTGAGAAGGCAACCTCAAATGCAGTCTGCAACTTTGCCCAGCTGAAGCATTGTTACTTTCAAGTCAAGTCAAGTCAAGACAGCTTTATTCGGTGTAAGTAAAATCACCATAAAAGCATACTATTCAGAGAAAACAGTTTCAATTGCAAACTTAAAAAGAGTAAAAATACACAATCAAAAATTAAAAACAACATTTCATTGGCATACAATATAACAAGTTACAGTTCAAATCATTAGATACAAAAATGGAAGAAGTTATATAATCAGAAGGAACGAGGAGCGGTTCTTAGACACTCAAGTACATAAAGTACAGAGTGCTACGTTCATACGTAATGAATGATGAACAAACAATGACCTTTGTCATACAATATAAAGTGCTTAGTGCCGGTGTAGATATCGCAATTACATATTGTCATCAGGTTTTTCATACAATAGTGCGTCCAGGTATACATAGGCCTTTCTTCTCCTTATTGCCTGTTGTATGTACAAAATAACTGCCTTTGTAATTGTCTGATTTTTTCCAGACTACAAATAAAGTTAAAAGCATGTTTATAATAAAAAAGCATTTTAGATAAAAACAAAGGTTTTAAGATGGATTTCTGGATATCTGTATAAAAGCTACAAAATAGTAAAAAGTGCAGCGTGGATTGGGGAGACTTTCCATCACATGGGCAATTCGGGAGTTTATGGCACCACTTTTCCTGTTTGGGGAATGCTATTAAATAATGTAAGGTGCCAAACCTGAGCCTTGTCAAGTAAAATCTATGTTGTGTATTTCGCACCTGTATTAGGTAGGTTTGTGTACCCCTTACATTGTTACTTTCATTTCAGACACTAAGGGGGTCATTAAGATAGCGGGCGGATCGCCACTGCCCGTATGGCGGTGGCGATCCGTCCGCTATCTTACACCGCCCGCATTCCATTTCCCCCCCGCCATATTACGATGGCGGGGGGGACCCCGGCGGACGGAAAGACCGTCCGCCACTTTTCCGCCGGTCGACTCGTCGACCGTGCGGAAAAGGGGCATAACATGGTGGCGGTGTCTGCAAGACACTGCCATCCATATTATGATGCATGCGGAGATGTGCCTTTCCATGGCGGCAACGCCGCCATGGAAAGGCATACAGTCTTTTACAATGGGGCCCATTGCGGGCCCCCAGGGGAGGGGGGTGGTGGGGGGTGCACTTGGGGGGTACCTATGGTACCCCCTACATTGGCATGCACAGGGTGGCAGGCACCGCACGGTGCCTGTCACGTTGTGCATGCCAATGCGCAACATGCTTTATGTACATTGCGGCGGGTGCTGCTCACAGCACCGCCCGCCGCAATGTAAATGATGCGGGATGCCACCGTGGTGGTGGCATCCTAATACACATGGCGGGACCGCCGTACCTCTTGCGGGCGGTCCCGCTTGCCGTTGCGGTGGTGGGCGGACTTTGTCCGCCCGCCATCGTAATGATGCCCTAAGTTAGAAGAAAAAACCTTTAACCAGGGCGAACTTGCTTGGTGTATACAACCCACGTTTCATTTTGGTTGGCCTGAAATTGTGCCTAGGTCAGTCACACACTAGCAGTACCTTCTATTGGCACCTTACTTTTTCTTGGTGCTTTTTCTCTTAAATATTTTACATTTCATATCTCCGGTTCCCCTATTTAGATTTTTGTTGTTTTGGTGTGACTTTGTTTATGAAATTTGCCCCCTTTTCTATTGGGTGCTTGTTGTGTTTTTGACTTTTCAACTGTTTTGGTACTTTTAAATGCTTTACACATTTCCACTAAGCTATGCCTGTCTGCTTTGTGCTATAACTACCAGCAATTGAACATAGGGTTAAATCATTTAAATCTTTGACTGTACCTAACAGGTTAGAGACATTATTGTGGTGGGCTTCCATCCACCCAAATTAATAATTCACTGTCTTACACCCGCTATCATGCTTCCTTCTGCCATTCACTTCCATCATTCATCTTGTAGCTTTCCACTGATTTTTCCCTACTCCACGGTTTTTCTCTCTCCCTCGGTTTTCTACTGTCCCATTCATTCATACTCACCTGTACCTTATATTTCTTCATTTTTCCCTATTATTTTCCATTTTTTCCATATATCTACACCCTTCTTTGTAGAGATCCAGCCATCAACTCTTTCCCTGATCGCTTCAACTGTATCTTGCTAAATTCTACCTTACACTTTCTCCCCATTTCCAACTTTATCTTTCTCTTTTCCTCTTCCCTTCTCTCCATTACGCACTTGTGCTTCCACTCTGCACTGCTTCTAGTCCTCCTCCTTCCTCTGTTTTCTCCTGTCTCACTCTAGTCCCTTTTATTCCCCTCCATTCTTTAACTGTTCACTCTCTCCTACTACTCCATTCTCTCCTTTATCTGTGCATTAGCTTGTATCAGAGTAATTCCCACCTTTACTCTCCCCATATCTCTACACTTTTTTTTCCTTCTTACCATTTCCCCCATATCCTTAAGGCCTTCCTTGTATATTTCCAGTCTCTTGCCAGTTTCGATACGCTCCACATTTTGCGCTCCATCCACTACTCCCTGCATCTGTTCATCTTCCCCTCTGAAAATTCTGTCCTCTATCTTTCTATGCTGTGGTCTCACTACACTCTTCCCTCACACTTTACTCTTAAATTTCTCTCCTGTATCTTTCCATTCTCTTTTGTATCTCCCCACCCTCTTCTTTTCCCTATTCCATTTCTATCCACGGTTTCATTTATTATTCCTTGTATTTCTTCATTCTTGCCTGTATCCCTCTAGGCTCTCCTCTAACTTCTTCACCTATCTTCAGCTCCGCAATCTCTTTCTTTTTTTCCATTTCCCTTCTTCTCCCTGTATCTATATTCGCTTTGCATTCCTTACCCTTTATCCCTTGTTCCATTTCACTCATTTCCCTCCCTGCCCTGTAGCCATCTACTCTCCATTCTTCCCTATGCCTCTGCACTATCCCTTCTTCAATTCTGTTCTCCTCGATTGTTGTTCCGGACACTGAGACTGACCACAACACAATAAAATGCTAGCAGGATTTCTGATGGGGGCGAAGGGTCTTGATTTGGAAGCCGTGACTTCCCCCAAGTGCCAGGATTTATCAACTGTTCAAGTTGCTTCAGAGAGGTACAGAAGACGACACCGCTACTGTGTAAGCAATTTCATGATTCTGCTTCTGTCAGACCCATGCTGTCAAGGAAAAGCTTGTGAATCTAGTCTCTCCTCACAGTGCTAGGAGCACCTAGCTTCCTGTTTTTCAGCAGTCAGACACTCTGAGTCACAGGACCCTTGTATCATGGATTCAACCTACTCCCTGTGGTAGCAGCAACATCTGACCTCCAATCTCTTCTCTTCAAAGTGACGTCACCACTGAGCTTCCCATCCACTTATGCTGCTGTTTGTTACTCTGCCACCAGGATCAAGATTCCCATTCTAGAGTGACATCAGTGCCAAGGTGCCCATCCCCTCGTAGTGCTATCACCAAATTCCCATTTACTCACTGCAACAACAAAATCAAGATTCCCACGCCTATCCACTCCCGGCAAAAAATAGCCAACCTGATCAGGCATATGGTAATGCTAGGGTGGCCACCTCACTCCATGTCATCACGGATACTGTTTCCACCAGTGTTTCATTTGTAAAAGAATAAGTGGCAGGGCCCAAGGTTTGCTCAGAAGCCAGCGATATTTGATCGACTTGAATTTGTAGAGCTGGCTAATCACCCATGAGGGTATTAAGGCGCTATGTTAGCATGCCTAATACTGAGTCACCTTGAGAGATCAGTCAGTTGAACATGGCGGCCATGAGGTAAACAGTCGTGGACCGCCGGAGAGACGAGGAGGATGGGTGTGTAGGTGCGCAGCTTTCCCCCCCTCCGCAGCCGCACCTAGCATGTACGTCAAGATATCAGTGAAATAACTCATAGAGTATCGGCGGAATTTGATGCAGTGCGAGTCGGGAACGGCGAAGGTCTGTGGAGCCGCCCGGAGGCAGGGAGAGCGGCTTCGACGTGGAAGCAAGCTGCGGTGCAGCTGCGACGCTCATGGGCGGCACGAGCATTCTCGCATAGAGGAAGTTGTCTAGAGGTTGGAAAAGGTGGAAGAGGCAGCGCAAAGGGTGTATTGGATGCTAGCTCAACTGTAGCCTCTCAGTATGTGAATACAGGCCAGTGGGGCTGTAAAAGAGGCCAAGGAGGTCAAGGAGGTTCGCAAGTTCAGCAGAGTGCCCCTATGGAGAAGAGTACACCGTCGCTGGAGAAATAGGTGCCTTCCCAGATAAAATATCTAGGTATACCCTGCGCACCCGGGCTGTTGGGAAATCGGTTGGGGTAAGTTTTGATCTACAGTTACCCTCAGCCCCAGAGGCCCCCAGTGAAACAGGTATCAATAAAGTCAGGAGCTTAGCCCCAACAAAACTGGTGAGAGCAGGGAAGCCAGCGAGGCAATTGGGGAAGAGTCCTCGTGGAAGGGGAAAAAGAAATCTCACCCCCCCAGGTCAGGGTCACCCCCTCCCTTAAAACATTCTATAAGGTTTTGACCCATACTACAACTTTAGGGACAGAGGGTGGGAAACCAGCAACTATGTCCCAAAGGGAGTCTGAGATGGGGGAGGTTAATGCCGCCCCAGCAGAGGTTAATATAGCCCAGGAGGTTACGGGGTTGTTGAGGCGACCAGTGGATGTGGAGTAGTGGCTGGGGACACATTCCAGATACCAACACAGAATAGGTTCAGCGTTCTAGAGGTAAGAGATGAGCTCGATGGTGAGGGAAGGACAAGACATGAAGACCCCCCTGTAGCGGAGACAGGGGGATTGAATCTGCACCCTGAAACCCCGCTGGCCTACATTCTTTTGGACTTAAAAGAGGAGATCAGAAATAGGTTTAAAACATCGGAAGCCAACCAGGCAGCTATACAAGCCACCTGCACGGCTTTGGCACAGAAACTAGATGATGCTGCGGCACGGACAGGCGCATTGGAGGAAGAAGTAGGACTGATGAGGAAGGACATCTGGGACAGCTGGGAGCCCTGGGCAAGGA
Source organism: Calotriton arnoldi (assembly GCA_963921515.1). Taxonomy (NCBI): domain Eukaryota; kingdom Metazoa; phylum Chordata; class Amphibia; order Caudata; family Salamandridae; genus Calotriton; species Calotriton arnoldi. The sequence continues at coordinate 224,906 of CAWUFW010002175.1, read as the reverse complement.
AAATATAGTACTCAGGGAAGATCTGGAAAGAATCGAGAACCATTCCAGGAGAAACAATTTGAGAATCCCAAACATACCGGAAGCTGAAGAAGGGACCAACATTAAGGCTTTCATAATTAAATTGTTAAAGGAGACCATTTTGAAAGATAGGCCAGACGTCAACTTGGATTATGAGATACAACGATTTCATCGGGATCCTTTCAGACGCAATATGCGGAGACAGAAGCCGAGAAAAATTCTTGTAAACTTTCTCTCATATTCAGTCAAAGAAACAATTTTGACTGCTGCTCTGAGGAATGGACCATATATAGTACAAAACTTCACTTTCTCTGTCAGGTCAGATGTGTGTCGCGCAACAGATCAGAAACAATGGGAGCTAGGTAAAAGGATGAGGAGTTAAATAAACTTGGAGCCAGAGCCCAATTGAAATTCCTGGTGATGCTCCATGTTATGTGGGACAACCAGGTGCGCAATTTCCGGACAGTTGAAGAAGCAGACAGTTTAATCGACATCATAAAGAAGAGTGGAATATCTTGAGGGTTACAGTCCCCGAATTAAGAATTAAGAATGAAGATATAGGCTATAGGTTAAGAAATCACAAGAACATAGGGATGTCGGATGAGTGGTGGGGGGTGAGGGGGGAAGGGGAAGCACTGTTATTGTTATAGTTTAGGGAGATCTCTCCTCATCTCTGGCGGTATCATAGGCATGTATATGCCTGAAAGTCAAGAAGGGTTCCATGGGTGGGAGAGGGTGGACAGAGGTGGGAGGTAGGGCACAGGGTGGGCAGCAGTGGAGGGGGAAAAAAAAAAATAAGTCCTCAGTATTTCTATCAGTATTCTTTCGGTCTTGGGCCACTATTGGAAAAAAGTACCATAGAGATGGGAGGAGATGACAGTATCTTACAAGTTTTGACCTGGAACGTAAATGGTTTGTGTTGGAAAGTGGATTATTGGTAGGGGCAAATGTAGGTCTGCCACTGGCAATAAGGCCACTAATCATTGGTAGGTCTCAGCATAGGTCTTAGAAAATTATTCCTATGCTCAACCCTTGGTAACGTGGCTGCAAGCAGACAGGCTTAACTTCAAAGACAGGTATGTAAAGCATTTAAAAACACCAATTCAGTAAATAATTAAGACACAACACATAATAAAAATCCCACACCAATTTATAAAAATAGGAAATATTTGTATCTTTAAAATGACACCAAAACAACAAAAATCCAATATAGGGAACCGGAGATATGAATTTTCAAATATTTAGCAAAATATAGCACTTAGAAACTTATAGCACCATATTGGGATACAGGCTCGCGATAGACCGACCCAAAGTCAAAGTTTCAGGCCGACCGCGATGGAGCCCTGAGCGGATACCCCACGCGGAAGGTCCCGGTCACAGTTTTTACCTTCGGACTTAGAAACTTTTCTGGAGCTTTTTCTCGCGAGGTCCCTCGAAGCTCTCAGCCAGTCCGGATTCGGTGAGGGTTCGCCGGCTTGCCTTGCGATGAGCTCCCGGTCACCTTCCTACGTTCGGACTTACAAACTTTTGCGGTCCGACCTCTGGAGCATTCCAGTCGGAGCAAACCCAGGATCCAGGCCAACAAGCGGTTGAAGGCAGGCGGCTTGGCTTTCGCGGTTGCTCCCGGTCACCTTTTCTACAAGCGGACTTAGAAAATTTTCTGGAGCTTTTTCTCGTGGGGTCCCTCGATGCTCTTCACCAGGCCGGATTCGGTGAGGGTTCGCTGGCCTCGGATTTCTTCTACTCCCGGTCAAACTCTGGAAGTTGGACCGACGGAGCTTTTAGCGGGACGAACCTGGATGGCTTGGCCGGCTCGCGGTTGAAGGCAGGCGGCTTGGCTGACCAGGTTGAGTCAGTCCCTCTATGGAGCTTTTTTCAAAGTTCCTCCAAAGTTCTCCAAACTTCTTGAACTTCTTCCTGAAGTTCCTCAAAGGGTCCCAAAGTGTCTCAAACTCACTCCAAGGGTCTGGAAGCTCCAAGATGGTCCTTGAAAGTTGAGGACTTCAGTTCCCACAATACACTTGGACGTCACCCTTACAAATCCACTGGTAGTTCCCCAGGTTGATGATCCTTGGTGGTGAGGGTCCAGGTGAGCTCTGTTAACCTGTAGCTTGCAGGGAGTCCACTCTTTACTTCTTTTTCAGCAAGGTAGTCCACAGGGCTGTAGTTTCTGATGGTGCAGGCTTCAGAGGTCAGGCCTTAAAATTTGCACAGCAAAACTTCTCAGCTTGGCACAATGTCTTGCTTTCTTCAGTTTCAAGCAGCAGATCTGGAGGGCTCTGCCCCTCTCAGATACTTATTCCAAGTTCTCTGGGTTAAGCAGGAGGTCACTTCCTGACCAATGGGAGCAGGGTAACTCCTCAAACATATGACCACATCCTGTAGAGTGTGGCATTATTTTGTCCCAGAGTGCATCAAATCTTCCAAATCCATAATGGCAGATTTTCCAGCAAGGAGGTAAGAGCTGGCTAAACACACCCCTAGGATGGCTAATTTACTTAGAGTCTCCCCCCTGTATCTGCTCATACCTTCCTTAATCCTACCATCTGCCTAAGGTGGAAAGTTCAGAGTTGTAAATGACACTGTTCTCTGCTCTCCTCTTTGAAGAACATAGTTTACGACTCCTCCCCCTGGCCTGGCATTCCTATGGAACAGCACACTGCCCTGCCAGCAGAGCTGGTTGAGCCGAGGGGCTCTTTATCACCTCTTCAAGGCAGCCTGGCTAATCCACTTAACTCTGACCACTCAGGGCAGACCACTGGAAGGCTGAATCTGGACTTACAAACAAGAAAGTCTTATAACTTCTTGTATGTACACTTTAGGAGAAATTCAAAAATATCATTTTGTTGATTTATTAATACCATTTGGGGAAGTCTTTGAATGGCACTTCTAGCCCTCTCCTATCAAGAGTTATTAGTTAATAACTTTCTACCATGTTAACCTATGTAACAGGGGATTTGCAATGGGAAAAATGACTTGGGCCATTTTTCCAGCACCAGGACTTACAAAAACATATTTTATAAGTACTTTGCTTATATCTACAGGACCCCCACCCCATGGGACAACTAGGGGAGACTTTAGGGGTTCTGAAGCTGTAGAAATATTGCAGATCCTCACTTCACAGTGCTCCTAGCATCAAAGTCGAATTTGGGCAGCACTTTATCACAATGTGGGGAGTGAAATGTGAAATTTCACTTAACCCAGGGCATATAAAACTCATTTGATAAGGGTCTACCTTATAGATACCTGACCCCCCACCCCTGGGACACCTAGGGGAGAACCTGGGGGTCCCTAATATGCCATAACATTGTAGGTTATCCATTTTTAAGTGCCCCAAATGCCAAAGTCGAGTTTGGGCACAATTTACTTTTTAAAAGCAGTCCTGGTACCCAGGGCTGCTTTTAAAACTGACCTCAGGCCTCAGCAGTGCACACATGCAAGTGCAGAAAGCTGCTGGCCTCTAAACTGCCATGCCCTGCTATATACTAGGGACTGATAGGTAGTTTCAATTCCCCTGCCCTATTATATACTAGGGGCTTATAGGGTAGGTCATGCCAATCACAGGGGTACCCCAACCCATAGTGTACCCTAGTATATGTAGGTGTTTTCACTGTATTCCAAGTGTTTTCAGCATTGCACTGGCCCTGGGCCTGGTTAGGCACAGCCCAGGGTCAGTCAGAGTCAGTTACCACCAGTACCAGTCAGCAAAAAGTTGGGGGGGTGCCCAGGGCACAGGATGACTTTGCAACATAGCCCCCCCCAAACGAAAGGTGATGGGTTACTAACCTACACCCTGGTAGTCCTCATCAGCTAAGTGGAAAAACCTGGAAAGTCCATCCGCATTTGCATGGGCAACCCCAGGTGTGTGTTCCACTGTAAAGTCCATTCCCTGTAGGGAAATGGACCACCATAACAGCTTGGGATTCTCCCCTCTCATCTGCATGAGCTATCTGAGAGGCCTGTGATCAGTTTGAACACGAAAGTGAGTCCCAAACAAATATGGTCTCAACTTTTTCAGGGACCAAACCACAGCAAAAGCCTCTCTCTCTCTCAATGGCACTCCACCTCTGCTCTCTGGGAAGAAGCCTCCTGCTAATAAAGGCAACTGGCTGATCAAGGCCCTCTTCATTTAGCTGTGACAACACTGCCCCAATCCCTTGCTCTAAAGCATCTGTCTGAACCACAAATTCTTTTGTGTAGTCAGGGGCCAGTAGCACTGGTGCTGAACACATAGCAGCTTTCAGAGTGTCAAAGGCCTTCTGACACTCTGGGGTCCAAGCCACCTTCTTGGGCCTCTTTTTAGAAGTGAGTTCTGTTAGGGGCCCCACAATGGTCCCATAATTTTGAACAAGCCTTCTATAGTACCCTGTCAGTCCAAGGTATGCCCTGACTTGAGTCTGGGTAACAGGAGCTGTCCAATCCAAAATAGTTTGGATTTTAGCTTGGAGAGGCTGTACATGGCCACCACCTACCAGGTGGCCCAGGTACACCACAGAACTCTGCCCTATTTGGCACTTGCTTGCCTTAATAGTCAGGCCTGCCTGCGGCATGGCCTGAAGCACTTCCCTTAGGTGGCTTACGTGATCCCCCCAGGTAGAACTATATACAGCTATATCAGTGGTTCCCAAACTGTTTCAACCCATGGCTCCCTTGACCTATTGGTCATTGGCCACGGCTCCCCATTATGCTACTTTATTATGTTCGATGGGGAGATGCAAGCTCAGCCTCAGGAGTACTTCCATATTTCTCCCCAAAAATAATTGGGATGAAGCAGATGAAGGAATTATAATCATGTACGGCCTGAAAGCATGGAAACACGCCCATTACCCAGGAATTACGCCCACAAACCTAAGACCACGCCCACAGGGAACTAGCGTCTAGTCTTGTACAGGTCCAGCCCACAGGCCAAAGAAATAGAAGCCAACAGCGCCCCTTTCCGTGGCTCTTCGGATAGCTATCCACCTAGGTCATGGAGTGTTCTAGATCTGTTTGTGTTGCCTACATTTCGTTGAACCAAGCACTGTAATATATACATGCGAGAAGTATTTCTGTGGGAGAACCTGTACATCTGGGATTGCTGCAAGGAGGTAGACGCGTGCAGTTTAACATGCACAGATTTTACTGCAACCAAAGTAGCCATGGTCATTTTCTCTTTAGTCTGCCAAAGCCCTGAATAAATATGTGCATTTATTCAACATCTGGCCTATCATCCATGACATGCTCGTCACATTGTGAGGCTCATCAACGAAGCCCTGGGAAACATTTCTCCATCTTCAATCACATCAGTTTTAGGAAAGGCAAGTACCAAACATAAGTATGTATGTCTTCTAAGAAAGCCAATGTTATGTGTATGGTACATAGAGTTTGCCTTTTGAAGCTTTCTGTCCCCTCCTTATAAAGGCAAGTGTATTTATGATTACTATAATTGAATTCCTATTACATATATGACTGAAAATCGGAATTTTCGTGTCAATCATTTTTTAAAGGCCTCTTGAGGCAGATTAACATACATATTGCTAGTTTTCTTTTCTTTTAAATGTATTAATGTTTATTTTAAATGTTGAAACCGTTTCCATTGTTTCTGTCTGCCTTAGTGGTTGTTGTCTGTTGTCCCAGTAAATAGAGCAGGTAGTTTTGGCCCCACTAAAAGAAACAGATTTCTAGAAAAATGCATTTTAGATCAAGCAGCTGAATCAATATTCATATCTGCTGTACATCGTTGTCAGCTGCTTGGGCCCATCAATCTGGGAGAAGCCCAGCTGATCTGTGCGCTCAAGTAGCCAGAGCGTGAGCGGTATCTAGTCTGCGCGCATGACGTTTGATGGAGCCTTGCATGTTCTTCATTTGCTGCCTTTAGAAAACTTCACTGAAGAAGTTACACACAGGAGCTAAACAACTTGAGCAATGTGCAAATAATGAGCAGCGAAAGATATCGCATCCCCCAACACGAGTTTATCTTTTGCTTTGGGAAATCAGCCAAACAAACGCACAGAAAAAAATGCTCCATTTTCTTTTCTGTTTTCAAGAATGGTGATATTGTTTGTGTAGAATTAAAAGCTTCTTTGAAATTGTCAGACATGAAACTGTTCCGAGTCTTGGTGGCAACACTCTTTAAATACTGGAAAAAGCCACAATGTGGTATTCTTATGTGGTGGTTTCACAGTTTTTCAGCCTGGGTAAAAGGCTTAGCTGGCTCCCGATATTCTCAGATTTATCAGCTAACGCTGGTAACCGCTGTAGTGGGCCAGAGGAATAAGAGCCTAACAGTTGGCGGCCTAATTAGCTGCCAGTGATTCCCAAAATCTGTACATGGTGCGCGGCGCCCCTGGCTAGTTTTGCCGGCGCACCAGGGTGCCGCGGCGCACAGATTGGGAACCACTGAGCTATATCATCCAGGTAAGCTGCACTGAACTGTTCCAACCCAGACAAGACCCTGTTCACCAACCTTTGGAAGGTAGCAGGTGCATTCTTTAAGCCAAAGGGCATTACCTTGAACTGATAATGTCCCTCTGCTGTGGAGAATGCTGACCTCTCCTTTGCTCCATCAGTGAGAGCAATCTGCCAGTAACCTGAAGTCAAATCAAAAGTACTCAGGTACTTAGCAGCCCCTAACCTGTCAATGAGCTCATCAGCTCTAGGGATAGGGTGAGCGTCAGTCTTTGTGACTGCATTCAATCCTCTGTAGTCCACACAGAACCTTAACTCCTTGGGTCCCCCTGAGGATTAGGTTTAGGCACCAGCACCACTGGACTGGCCCATGGACTCTCAGACGGTTCAATTACCCCCAATTCCAGCATCTTAGCAACCTCAGCTTTAATGCTGGCTCTGACATGGTCAGACAACCTGTACAGTTTATTTTTGACAGGTAGGCTGTCACCAGTGTCAATGTGGTGCACACACCACTCAGTGATGCCTGGGGTCAAAGAGAACAGGCCAGCAAACTGCTCCAGCACTTGCTTACAGTCTCTGGGCTGCTGGTCTGTCAACTTGGGAGAGAGTATCACCCCCTCCACTGACCCATCTTGCACATTAGTGGAGAGGAGGTCGGGCACAGGCTCAGTTTCCTCCTCCACACCCTCATCAGTGACCAGTAACATGGTCATGTCTGCCCTGTCATGGTGGGGTTTCAATCTATTCAAAAGCAGAACCCTATGAGGGTTCCTGGGGGTGCCAAGGTCAACCAAATAGGTAACCTCACCCTTCTTTTCTAAGATTGGATAGGGCCCACTCCACTTGTCATGGAGGGCCCTGGGAGCCACAGGCTCCAACACCCACACCAATTGTCCTGGAGTATACTCAGGCATAGTAGCCTTTTGATCATACCAGTGCTTCATGAGCTCCTGGCTGGCCTCCAGTTTCCTGTTTGACTTGTACATGTACTCTGCCATTCTAGATCTCAGGCCTAGTACATAGTCAAGCACATTGTCCTTTGCTTCTTTAAGAGGCTTCTCTAAAGACTCTCTCAGCAGGCTCAATGGCCCCCTCAGAGGGTGTCCAAACAACAACTCAAAGGGACTGAAACCAACCCCTTTCTGTGGCACCTCCCTGTAGGCAAACAGTAAGCATGGGAGGAGAACATCCCATCTCCTCCTGAGTTTCTCTGACAACCCATTTATCATGCCCTTCAGGGTTTTGTTGAATCTCTCAACAAGACCATTTGCTTGTGGGTGATAGGGGGTGGTGAACTTGTAGTTGACACCACACTCATCCCACATAGCAGTCAGATAGCTGGACAGGAAGTTTGTGCCCCTATCTGACACCACCTCTTTTGGAAAACCGACTCTGGTGAACACACCAAGCAGTGCTCTAGCCACTGCAGGAGCATCAATGGTTCTAAGAGGGATTGCTTCAGGGTACCTAGTGGCATGGTCCACTACCACTAAGATATACCTATTCCCTGATGCAGTAGGTGGGTCCAGGGGATCAACAATGTTCATCCCCACCCTTTCAAAAGGAACCCCAACCACTGGCAGTGGTATTAGGGGAGCCTTTGTCTTGCCCCCTGCCTTGCCACTGGCCTGACAGGTGACACAGGAGCTGCAAAACTCCTTTACCTTTTCAGACATATGGGGCCAGTAGAAATGGTTCACCAACTGGTTCCATGTCTTTGTCTGTCCCAAATGTCCTGCCAAGGGGATATCATGACCAAAAGTCAGGATGAACTCTCTGTACTTCTGGGGCACCACCAACCTCCTGGTGGCCCCCTCCTTGAGGTTTCTGGCCTCAGTATAAAGCAGTCCACCTTCCCAGTAGAGTTTGTGAAACCCACTGTCATCCCCTTCCTTTTGCTTAGAAGCAATCCGCCTCAAGCTCTCAAGGGTGGGTCAGTCACGCTGTCCCTTACTGAACTCCTCTCTGGAGGGTCCACCTGCTCCTGTCAGTTCTGCCAAATCTGACAGCTCTGGCAGGGATGGAGTCCCTCCCTCAGAGGCCAGATCCTCCCCATCAGGGTTAGATTCTTCCTGCACCTCTGGAGTTCCCTGGGCTGGCTCACCAGGCCCAGTGCCCTTGTCCTTGGATGCTTGGCCCTTTGTTCCAGGGTCCAAGTGTCCAGCCCCTCCCTTCTGGCTAGTCTGTGACCTAGTCACAGCACATACCCACTCAGGGAGCTCCAATATTTTCATATGGAGTCCTCTCTCCACCTCTGACCACACAGAGGCTTCAAGATCATTGCCCAGTAAACACTGGACTGGGAGCACCTTTGACACAGCTACCTTCATAGGGCCTGTCACACCTCCCCATTCCAAATCCACCACAGCCATAGGATGGAGTTTGGTAGTGCTGTCTGCATAAGTCACCTGGTGCAACTCACCAGGTAACAACCTCTCTGGTGGCACCAGCTCATCCAGGACCATAGTTACACTAGCCCCAGTGTCTCTGATAGCCTCAACCTCAGTCCCATTCACTTTAGGCCTCTGCCTGTACTTGTCCATGTTTGGAGGTAAGGCAGCAAGGGTTGCAATATTCACCCCACCCAGGGACACTAAGGTTGCTTCCACCACCTGACTACTCCTCACTGGGGCACCACTCTCCACCCCTACACTGACACTGGCAATCCCTGTGGATGGCCCCTTAGGGGGGAGCTTCTTGGCGCAGACAGCATCTCCTTGTTTGTGCCCTGGCTGGTTACAGTCAAAGCACTTACCCACTTTTGAGGGATCAAAGAACCTACCGTTCTTTCCCCGATTCCACCTCCCTTTGGATTTGGGTTGGCTCGGGGCCCCCCCTTCCTTGTGCAGGTTTTTGTGGGTCTTTGGAAGACTCCTTCTGGTTTTGACCTTCTTTCCCTTGGGCTTTCCCCTGGGGAGGGACCTGTCCTCCTTTCTTCTGGTCACCCCCTGGTGCTGAATGGAAACCCGGGTTCTCACCCACTCATCAGCTGCTTCACCCAGCTCTCTGGGGTCTGTCAGCTTAGAGTCCACTAGATACTGGCGTAACTTCTCTTCTGCACAATGAGTCAAAATATGTTCTTTCAAAAACAAATTATACAATCCCTCATATGTGTCAACTTTGTTACCAACAATCCAGCCTTCCAGTGACTTCACTGAAACGTCCACAAAGTCTACCCAAGACTTTGAACTCAATTTCTGGGTGCCTCTAAACTTCACCCTGTACTGCTCTGGAGTCAGACCAAACCTCTTGACTAAGCATGCCTTAATCTGCTGGTATGATTCTGCATCCTCTCCCTTCAGGGTCAGGAGCCTATCCCTCCCAGCTACTGGAATAAACTCCCACAGGAGTGCACCCCAATACCTAGAGTGGACCCTACTCATTCTAAGGGCCCTCTCAAAAGCTGCTAGCCACTTGTCAATGTCATCCCCCTCAGTGTACTTGGGTACTATACCCTTGGGAAGTTTGTGATCAAATGCACCACCCCTGGACAATTCAAAATCTTCATCATTTTCACTGCCACCATTTCTTTTCAACGCCTCCTCCCTCTCCCATCTCTTCTCAGCCAATTACAGTTTCCTCTGCTCCAAAGCTATCAAAGCTAATTGAGCCTTAAGCTGTCTCTCTGCAAGGGACGGTGGTGGTCCCTGAGTAAGGGACCCTTCCCCACTCCCACCATCTGGATTCATATGGCTCACACTAGAGACAATGGAAGCGGCATCATCCTCACCCTCCTCTTGGATGAGGTTGGGGGGGGGACACCCTCTATCCCCCCTTGACTCTCCTCAGCTGCCCCAGCCCAGGCCTTTAGGGACTCAAGCAACCCTGCCTTCTTAAGCTTCCTGAAAGCAGGCAGCCCCCTAAGCCTACACTGTTCCCTAAGATCAGCCATCTTAAACTGGGACAGTTTAGCCAGGTCCAGCTCCATGGTTCCCTAGTTTTGGGTCACAAAAACTAGGCACAACAGACTTAGAACAATTTGGAAAAATCAAAACAATGGATTAAAAAGAGTTTAGTCCAAATTCCAAAAATCAAACTCAAACGTTTTGCTCTAAGGCAATTTAGAGGATTTTTATCATCTTAATTCACTTTACTGAAAGGTGTACTTTTAAACACAAGTCCTCATCCACACCGCTGAGCACCAAATGTTGGAAAGTGGATTATTGGTAGGGGCAAATGTAGGTCTGCCACTGGCAATAAGGCCACTAATCATTGGTAGGACTCAGCATAGGTCTTAGAAAATTATTCCTATGCTCAACCCTTGGTAACGTGGCTGCAAGCAGACAGGCTTAACTTCAAAGACAGGTATGTAAAGCATTTAAAAACACCAATTCAGTAAATAATTAAGACACAACACATAATAAAAATCCCACACCAATTTATAAAAATAGGAAATATTTTTATCTTTAAAATGACACTGAAACGACAAACATCCAATATCGGGAACCGGAGATATGAATTTTCAAAGATTTAGCAAAATATAGCACTTAGAAACTTATAGCACCATATTGGGATACAAGCTCGCGATAGACCGACCCAAAGTCAAAGTTTCAGGCTGACCGCGATGGAGTCCTGAGCGGATACCCCACGCGGCAGTTCCCGGTCACAGTTTTTACCTTCGGACTTAGAAACTTTTCTGGAGCTTTTTCTCGCGAGGTCCCTCGAAGCTCTCAGCCAGTCCGGATTCGGTGAGGGTTCGCCGGCTTGCCTTGCGATGAGCTCCCGGTCACCTTCCTACGTTCGGACTTAGAAACTTTTGCGGTCCGACCTCTGGAGCATTCCAGCGGAGCAAACCCAGGATCCAGGCCGACATGCGGTTGAAGGCAGGCGGCTTGGCTTTCGCGGTTGCTCCCGGTCACCTTTTCTACAAGCGGACTTAGAAACTTTTCTCGAGCTTTTTCTCGCGGGGTCCCTCGATGCTCTTCACCAGGCCGGATTCGGTGAGGGTTCGCCGGCCTCGGATTTCTTCTACTCCCGGTCAAACTCTGGAAGTTGGACCAACTGAGCTTTGGCGGGACGAACCTGGATGGCTTGGCCGGCTCGCGGTTGAAGGCAGGCGGCTTGGCTGACCAGGTTGAGTCGGTCCCTCTATGGAGCTTTTTTCAAAGTTCCTCCAAAGTTCTCCAAACTTCTTGAACTTCTTCCTGAAGTTCCTCAAAGGGTCCCAAAGTGTCTCAAACTCACTCCAAGGGTCTGGAAGCTCCAAGATGGTCCTTGAAAGTTGAGGACTTCAGTTCCCACAATCCACTTGGACGTCACCCTTACAAATCCACTGGAAGTTCCCCAGGTTGATGATCCTTGGTGGTGAGGGTCCAGGTGAGCTCTGTTAACCTGTAGCTTGCAGGAGTCCACTCTTTACTTCTTTTTCAGCAAGGTAGTCCACAGGGCTGTAGTTTCTGATGGTGCAGGCTTCAGAGGTCAGGCCTTAGAATTTGCACAGCAAAACATCTCAGCTTGGCACAATGTCTTGCTTTCTTCAGTTTCAAGCAGCAGATCTGGAGGGCTCTGCCCCTCTCAGATACTTATTCCAAGTTCTCTGGGTCAAGCAGGAGGTCACTTCCTGACCAATGGGAGCAGGGTAACTCCTCAAACATATGACCACATCCTGTAGAGTATGGCATTATTTTGTCACAGAGTGCATCAAATCTTCCAAATCCATAATGGCAGATTTTCCAGCAAGGAGGTAAGAGCTGGCTAAACACACCCCTAGGATGGCTAATTTACTTAGACTCTCCCCCCTGCATCTGCTCATACCTTCCTTAATCCTACCACCTGCCTAAGGTGGAAAGTTCAGAGTTGTAAATGACACTGTTCTCTGCTCTCCTCTTTGAAGAACATAGTTTACGACTCCTCCCCTGGCCTGGCATTCCTATGGAACAGCACACTGCCCTGCCAGCAGAGCTGGTTGACCCCAGGGGCTCTTTATCACCTCTTCAAGGCAGCCTGGCTAATCCACTTAACTCTGACCAATCAGGGCAGACCACTGGAAGGCTGAATCTGGACTTACAAACAAGAAAGTCTTATAACTTCTTGTATGTACACTTTAGGAGAAATTCAAAAATATCATATTGTTGAATTTATTAATACCATTTGGGGAAGTCTTTGAATGGCACTTCTAGCCCTCTCCTATCAAGAGTTATTAGTTAATAACTTTCTACCATGTTAACCTATGTAACAGGGGATTTGCAATGGGAAAAATGACTTGGGCCATTTTTCCAGCACCAGGACTTACAAAAACATATTTTATAAGTACTTTGCTTATATCTACAGGACCCCCACCCCATGGGACAACTAGGGGAGACTTTAGTGGTTCTGAATCTGTAGAAATATTGCAGATCCTCACTTTACAGTGCTCCTAGCATCAAAGTCGAATTTGGGCAGCACTTTATCACAATGTGGGGAGTGAAATGTGAAATTTCACTTAACCCAGGGCATATAAAACTCATTTGATAAGGGTCTACCTTATAGATACCTGACCCCCACCCCTGGGACACCTAGGGAGACCCTGGGAGTCCCTAATATGCTCATAACATTGTAGGGTATCCATTTTTAAGTGCCCCAAACACCAAAGTCGAGTTTGGGCACAATTTACTTTTTAAAAGCAGTCCTGGCACCCAGGGCTGCTTTTAAACTGACCTCAGGCCTCAGCAGTGCACACATGCAAGTGCAGAAAGCTGCTGGCCTCTAAACTGCCATGCCCTACTATATACTAGGGACTGATAGGTAGCTTCAATTCCCCTGCCCTATTATATACTAGGGGCTTATAGGGTAGGTCATGCCAATCACAGGGGTACCCCAACCCATAGTGTACCCTAGTGTATGTAGGTGTTTTCACTGTATTCTAAGTGTTTTCAGCATATCACTGGCCCTGGGCCTGGTTAGGCACAGCCCAGGGTCAGTCAGAGTCAGTTACCACCAGTACAAGTCAACAAAAAGTTGGGGGGTGCCCAGGGCACAGGATGACTTTGCAACAGTTTGAGATCAAAAAGTAGGCAGAGGTTGATGATGAAATATTCAGATGACTCTAAAGCCACGTAGTCATCCTACAGGAAACCCATTTAACCGCAAGTGAAAGCAGAGAACTCTATACAAAATTAAGATGGGTCGAGAGTTACGCTGCCTCCGATCAAGTAGAATACTATAAAAGGGGCGGGGTATTGATTAAGAAGGGATCGGGAGTTGAGCTGATTTCTTCTAAAACAGATAGCTCTGGGAGGTGGGTTTTAGCGACACTTAGGTGTTCTGATACAGAGTTTGTCTGTGCAGCTTTTTATGGCCCCCAATGTGCACGACCCCCAGCATATCGTTGATTTACAATTGACACTTGTTGGGATAACCACCCCCGTAATTATTGGGGGCGATTTCAACACCCTATTTGATCCAACTGTAGACAGATCTACTAGTAGGAGGGGAGGCCAGGCTCAAGCACCTAGGCCAAGGCAGGCTATGAAACACATGTTATATGAAATGGGCTTGGTCGACACATGGAGATATTTAAGGGGGCAATACACTTTCCATAGTAAAAAATACAACCATTTTTCCAGGCTCGATTACCTGTTAGTGGATAGAGAGAGTTTGGGCTGGGAGATTAAATGAGGTTAATATACTGCCGGGGCATATCTCAGATCACGCTGCGGTGTGCGTAACATTAACGGGGGTAAGAGCAAGCTATAACGTGAGATGGACTTTGAAAAGGTCCATCCTATCAGACCTGGATGTGTCTATCCTCTTGAAAAAAAGAATAAAGGAGTTTTTCCTGGGTAATACCCATTCAGCCCCCATTGGAGTAATCTGGGATGCCTTCAAGGCATATGCACGAGGGGTTTTACAAAGCCAGGTCACTTATAAGAACAAGCTTGATAGAGCTGAATTTAGAAACTTGGAGGAAAAAGTGGGGATGTTAGAGGTCAAACTACAACAAATGAAAGGGTCCACCCAGGATATAGAGACTATAACGACGCAGCTGGAAGAAGCAAGATTAAATTATAAGATTAATTTAGAGGCAAAATGCCGTGAGAGATGGGCAGCGGGACGCATGCAACAATTTGAATATGGGGAAAAGGCTGGAGCATTGTTAGCTTGGAAGGCGAGGGCTCAGAGGTCACAAAATTATATCGGGAATTAATCATCAACCCTCAGGGCGAGATCTCTAATAAGGAAGAGGAGATGCAGGCTTGCTTGGTCTCACTTTTCTCTGAATTATATACGGAGGAAGTGCGATCAGATGAGGGGACCCTAAAACTGTGGTTAGATAACTTAGCACTCCCAGCGCTTACAACGGAGGGCAGGAAGATAATGGACACTCCAATCACCGAGTTAGAAATAAGAGAGCAGCTTTTGCATTTAAAGAATGGCAAGGCAGCGGGCCCAGACTCACTGCCGGTTGAGGTATATAAATTAATCAATGCCGAAATAGTTTCGGAAATGAAATTGTTGTTTAATTCAGTTTATAAGGGGGAAGAGCAGATTCCAAGTTCATGGAGGGAAGCCACAATAGCGTTGATTTTAAAACCCGCAAAGGACACGAGGAGAGCCGACTCATATCGGCCTATCTCCCTGTTAAATGTAGATTATAAAATCAATACTGGCATTTTGGCAGGGAGAATGGCAAAGGTGGCCCCGCAATTAATACATATAGATCAGAAGGGGTTTGTACCGAAAAGACAAATTCAGGAACTAACGCTATCATTGATTGGGACTATAGATTTGGCAATTGCGCGCTCGATCCCCTTGGCAGTTATTACCATCGACGCCGCCAAGGCATTCGATCGTGTTAGTTGGGCATTCCTCTGGGCAGTTTTGGAATCAATGGGTTTTGGCACTAGTTGTATTATGGCACTTAAAAAATTATATGAATGCCCTACGGCTAAAATCCTTTTAAATGGTTCCCTGACGAAGAGTTTTAATATCCTTAGAGGTACGAGGCAGGGTTGCCCTTTGTCTCCCCTTCTGTTCGACATTTCTATCGAACCCCTGGTGCATCTTTTGAGGAAAGACGATCAGATAATCCCAATTCACTCACTCCCCTCTCGCAGTAAAATAGCATTATATGCAGATGATTTGATAATTTACGCCTCAGATCCAGCCCGAACATTACCAAGGGTGGAGGAACTAACAAAAGAATTTGGGGAGGTATCCGGATATTTAGTGAATATCTCCAAGAGAGAGGTGATGAGATGGGATCTGGAGGGTTGGGGCGGTAGAGTGTGTGCTGAGATAAAATACCTAGGGATTATCAAAGTCAACCAAATTGACGAGATTCTATTGTGAAATCTAAAGAGGGTGGCCAAGGAGGTTGATCGGTCATTGTCCAGGTGGAAGAACCTTCCATTAACCATCTACGGGAGGGGTAATTTAGTAAAAATGTCTATTCTGCTGAAGCTGACATATCTATTTAATTGTATTCCACTTAAATTCCCCAAGGAAATAATCAATAAAATACAGGGAAAAATAACTCGTTTTATTTGGGCTTCCCGCGGAATACAGCTCGCTTGGAAAAAGCTAAGGCGTCGTCTTCAGAAGGGTGGTTTGGCCCTGCCAGACCTTAATCTTTACTGTATGGCATTTCAGTTTAAAAACCTTCGAATGCTTATTGGGGAGCCCGATTCTTCTACTTGGGGAGTTCTATTAGGGGAAATGACTAAGGAGTTTGGGACAACAGCCTTTTTATATGAGTTTTGTGCTCGAAAGTACTTTTAAAAAAGTAAGGTTGAAGGTCCTAAAAGCAGCATTAACTCTTTGGAGTGCAGTGAGGAAGATGTTAAATATAGGGTACTACTCGGAATTCGCACCGATCTGGGATTCCCCAGGGACACCGGAATGTTTGAAGGATGGATTGACTCTTCCTTGGAGGCAAGCAGGATTGTCCAAGTGGGGTGACCTGATATCAGCTGGTGAATTGTTGACTTGGGAGGTGCTGAGTGCGAAAACTGGCAATAGACTGTCAAGATTTAAATATGTCCAGCTCACTTCATGGTTTTCAACAACCCTCCAGGAGACAGGTGGGATATGGGACTTTGAGGTCACCCTTCAGGATGTAAGTATAAAAAGTAAAGAAGTTTCAAAGTGGTATGGGCAATTCCTGGAAGCAGAGGAGATGAAACTGGAGACTCCATATGCGATCTGGCGGGACACGTTTAAGGAAGAGAATCTACATCTGCTTTGTACAGACTCATTAAAATTATTATACTCAATAGTTACACCTGCAAACTTCAGAAGACACCACTTTTTTGTAATAAATAGGCTTTATTGGACTCCTCAAAGAATAGCCAAGTTTGTGTTACAGCCTGTCCCCAGATGTAACAGATGCAATCTTCCAAAAGCTAATGATGTACATATCTCTTTTACATGCCCCGTAATAAAAGAATATTGGAAGGTTGTAGAAACTACTATAAGAGACATTTTAGGGGAACCTATAACCTTGACAGTGGCCTTAGTACTCCTAGGGGTGGATAACAATCTACATGTTACTTTAAACAGTAAGCAAAGGGGCCTGATATTCTATCTATTGCTTCTGGCCAGACGCGAGATTTGTAAACATTGGACAGACTCTGTGCCTCCACATCCTACAGGATGGTTAAAAGTGGTTAAGTGGACTAGCAAAATGGATACCGATTGCAATCCACGAAGGTCGGGGGAAATCTGGCAGGACTTTATAAAGTGGGCAAGTTAGCACTGTGGTACAAAATAGGGCTGTGTCGAAATATAACAAATATTTTCATAGTCCTATGATTACACCACATCATGGTAGCTTGGGAGGATATTCCCCTCCTGGATGCGATAAGAGCTTTGGAGGCTCGGGCGAGTAAATGCAATGGACCATGAGACGAATAAGGGCGCCGTAAAACGGTCCAAGACTTGCAGAATGCCATGGTGGTATGAGAACTTTAAAAAAATAATAAAAAAAATAAATAATAAAAAAAAGCATGCCTAATACTAAAGCTGCGTAGCATTGATTCCACTCCATGCCTCTTTAATCGACTAGCAGACACCTCCTGCCCATTTATCTCACTCGTGCAGGTTCCCGTTTTCTCCCTTTATCGCTGTATTTCCATCTTTCTCTCCCTCCTTCTTTGCCCTGTGTGTGTTTTTCACCCTCTTGCTGGGGCTCAAAATCTCAGGAAGAGAAACAAGCGCAGTCCCTACAAATGAAGGTGGATGGGCCTCACCGGCAACCACTGGCTCAGATTAAGCACTAGTTTCCAGTCCTGGCCTTCTATGTGACAAGCTACTGCATTCTGGGCATTGTAGGCTTCATTTGCTAACAGTGAAATAATCAAATTTAACACACCAGCAATGATTTGTAGGTTAAAAATCCTGAGTTGGAAGCTGTGTCCATGATATTGAGTGAGGTTATGTCCCTAGGTAATGCCAAACAACCACTGCAGAGGCTGGTGTAATTTGCAGCAAGTGAATTACAGATAGGCAGCCTCTTGCTTGGTTCCTTCTCACTCTTACTAGAGTGGGGTGAGCTGCTTTGTAATAGAGTGACTGTCAGTGAAGTCATCCAATCACAAAGTAGCACAGCTCATGACAAGCATTCATTCATGTAGTCTCTGAATTCAAAGTCATCACTCTGCTGAAGCCTCTCACCTCGGAGCGCCAGTGCTTACTTGAGGCTAGGCCTATGTGAAAGTTAAATTAGGCCAGCGTAAATTGCGCCATTTCAGAAATGCGTACGTTCCCGGGGCATAATTATACATTGTTAACGGGAACATTTTACTGCAATTGCATGGGAATGGCCAGAGCACCAGTTAGTGTTGCTCACGCCACTTATGTTTTTTGTGCTAGGTTTTTACAGCGAAAAGCGGCCTTGCATCAAAAATTGACGCGAGGACGCATTTTGCCCTAAAATATAGTGCTAGACGACAGATTCGTATTTGGTGGAATCACAAAATTTTGCATAGTTAAGTGAAAGCTATTTACATGAATTCCGCACCCCACTACTAAGATTGTCTCGTCCCTCATGAGTAAACATTGGACCAGTCCGCTACATACAAGTAACAAAAAACATCTATGCATAAGGCCTGTTAACAAACCGGCAGCTCTTGCAGGGTGGACAGGACCATAATTAGATTCAGGGGAAATATCCCTGAATCAAAATCCAGCCATCAAGTCTTACAATAGAATTTTGTCAAAAACTTGGTCAGAGTGCTACGTATCACCAGACTTCTACAGGTACTTGGGTGCAATTTCTTTCCCCTGACAGAGCAGAAAATGGTCAGGGATTCTAGTTTGGCAGCAGAAAACGCAGGATCTTCCAGGAGCAGCGTGGCCAATGGTACATAACTTGCTTCTTAGAGATGCTCAAAAGTAGGCATGCTTTCTCAGTGTCTAAGCCACTATCAGGCACATACATCAACCATTTTTGCGAGCGCAAACGGTGCGATTCGCAAAAACCGGCCGTTTGCGCCCGCAAAAATGGCATTTGCGATGCATCAAGGTTCAAGGCACTCGCAATTTGAGAATTCGCAATTAATTGCGAGTTCTCAAATTACGTGCGATTTAAGGAATCGCAATTTGCGATTCCTTAAATGCAATGCAAGAACCACTTTAGAATAGCGATTTCGCTATTAGGGCGCAAATTACCATGAAGTTGAACTTCATGGTAATTTGCAAAACTGTGAAAAATGCACTTTAGTGCATTTTTCAAAGTTTCATGTTGCGCACACACATGCCCTTGGGGCATGTGTTTGCACAACACGGGTGCACATCACTTTTTCAGGGTGCAACAGGGTGTCATTTTGACACCCTTGCACCCTTGAAATTGCATGCGCAATTTGCGAGTACCTATTGGTACTCGCAAATTGCGCATGCAATCTCCCATTCATTCCTTAATTGCGACTCGCAATTTGTGAGTCGCAATTAAGGAATTTGTAGGAATCGCTATTTTCTCAGCGATTCCTAAATGCATAGGCATTTGCGCTTCCTTTTTAGCGAATCCTTATTTTTCGCTAATAAGGAATCGCGAATGGCATGTTTGATGCATGTGCCAGTATATCTGCCAAAATCCTGCTTTGATTTTCCCCATCCTGCCCATGGCCCTTCCACATCCAGAATTCTGGGACATGGCCTACTTGGCATGGCATATTTTGCCTCAGTAGTTCGAATATATTCTTATAATAAATATTATGTGCATTTATTGAGAGTATTTAACAGAAGAGCCCATAGCAAACCCAAGCAACTGAGGACAATTAGAGTGATTAGAACAAGAATGGAGACAAATGTTACAGGCTAGAACCAATTCTTTACTCTAACATATCCAGGTACATCCGATACACCCTGTATCCCAATTCATGCTCCTGTTTAAATACTATTTAACAACAAGCACTGGCAAAGACAATATGTCTTGCCTTTGAGATCTTCTGGCTTTGCCAATGGTTTTTAGCCGTACTGCATAGCATCTTTGAAGCTGCACAGTCTGGCTGAAAGTAATAAACTTTTTTAAAAAGGCACTATAATGTAGCGGGTGTGTCTATTTGTAAGTGTGCACACCACTCATGTGCGTCTCTACAAAATGACGTGAGAATTATTTTCCTTTATTGAAGAGCTGGTGAGGGGTGAGCAACACAAAGGGCCATGGTGGGAAGCACCTAGGAGGGTTGTGGTGGGGGCAAAGCAACACATGAGGGGTGGAAGCATCACAGAGTTTGGGGATAGGGAAGAGAAGTAACAGATGAGAGAAAAGGAGGGTGCGGGTCTAAGGAAGCAACATGGAGGGCAGGGGTGGGTATTAATAACAACGGGCAAGACAGCAATATGGAAAGGGTGGGGTAGAAGCACACAGCCGAGCAAACAACAGGGGCATGGGAAGTATGCGGTGGGGAGCAGAGGCAAAGGGCAAGAGAGAAGGAGCGCGCAGTCAGAGGAAACAACACGGAGCACAGGGTGGGGAGGAGAAGCAAAGGGCGAGAGAGAAACATGGAGCAGGCGGGGTGAAGCACACGGGCGAAAGAGAGAGCAACACAGAGCACGGAGGTGGGAAAAAGGTGTACACTAAAAAAACAGTTGGAAACACATGCAGTCTGGTGGAGTGTTTAAGACAAAAGAAAAATGCAGGACAAATTGGAAATACTTGGGGGTGACAGACACACAATGGACAAATAAAAAGCAAGCAAATGAGGAAGACATGTAAGCTAACCAATGGTAAGCATTGGGTGGGCTCCAAGCCCCTGTATGTTCTTGGTAAGCCCGCAATGCCGCGCAACAGGCAGCTTATGCGCAGTCTAGTAACATAGACCTTAAAAAAGACGCAATGCATCTCATTACATCTCACCGGTTTTAGAATTATATAACTGGCTTCCGATGCACAGACGAAGCTTTCTTAAAACTGCATGTATCACTTATAAAGCCCTACACCAGGGTCGATATCACAGATAGGGCACACAGCCCCAATCTTCACTGTGGTGCACACCGGGTCAGTGCCCCTTATCACAACGAATGCACTGACCCTAGCACAGTCTCAAACTCACTCACACCTGCCCTTGGGACAGCCCATTAGTGAAATGGGGACCAGCTGTTTGAAACTCCTGATCCACCTTTCATTGTGCAGGTGACAACTGGCCTGCCATTCAAAGGGGAGCAGAGATCCCCTTGCCGGCAGGTGCAGTGAGTGACTGCACCCAACTGCAGGGGGCTGTGTGTGGGGTTCAAAGGACCCTCCTTTCCCCATTCCAAGTGGCACCCTCGTAAGTGCACTGACTGGGCACCACCTCTTTGTGGTGCACAGTTAGAACGCCCCATAACAGTTTACTTGCTTCTGCGCCCGTTGCACAGGGGTCAAGCCCTATGCACAGGCCCGGCTCTAGAGCAGTGCGACCTGTGCCACCGCACCGGGTGCTGTCTTCTTGAGGGGCTGTGTTTTCAAGTATATTTTGATTTTAAAAGCACCTGCTTCCGCTCTCCTTGCTACTAGCAATTTTCAGGCAACAATAAAAGTGTCAAAATAACTCAGGTGATTAATGCTCTTCCTGGAGAGCGATGGGAGTTTTATCCAGTGGCAGCTTTGACTCATCATAAGGTAGCGCAGAGGGTTAATATGCCTGCTGCAAAGCACGTGCACCATGCAGATCACAAAGTGTATATAATGTAGCTAGTTCAGTGGGTTACGGCTTTTGTCAGAGAGATCCTTTTGTTACTTGCAGGTTATAGGTTAAAATCCTAATATAGAACAGTTAGCTATTCTGAGAAGTTGGCCTGGTATATGCTGTCCACTAATTAAAGTGGGCACCTTGCACCAGTCCAAACAACCCTTATGGTGATTAGTTTAAAGATAACCTTTATAGAAAGCTATCCTAGTGGTAGCTATGGAGAGCAGCCTTCAGGCTAAGTCTTGAAGGAATGTTAAGCAGCTTGTTTTACCAGAATGCAACCTTATAGTATTGGTTAAATGAAAGGGAAACCATACAGTAGTTATACAAATATGTATTTATTGTATATAACACTCTTTAGTATCCTCTACACGAGGATTGAACACAAATCAAATAATACAGTTGCAAAGAATCAAGCGTAAGTAGCACAATACACAGTGGGCTCCCGGGGGAGACCAAACCATATACTAAATAAGTGGTATATGAACCACGACTCGGGACTAGACCTAGTCTAGAAGGTGTAGAATTGCTGGGACCCCAAGGAACCACCCAAGGTGAGTAAGTAGGGACCCCACGGAGGACAGGTGCAGAGTGAGAACACGACCACGTGCTCCGTACAATTCAATGGGAAAGTTGCGGTTGGAAAATTAGAGATTAAGGACCCTTCCCAGCAGATTACGAAGACAAGCCTTGGAATTTAAGAGTTTGGAGAGCCACCCCACCCGTGGATACCCTTTTACCAGAGTTACCTATCCCAGAGGAGCCGGGTGCATAGGTACGAAGTGGCGTGGGAAATCCTTGTCGTTCTCTATGGATGTCGACAAAGAAATGCTGCGGCTGGAAGTAAGAAAAGAGTCCGGGGGAATCCAAACGTGGATTCTAGATGAGAAGAACCTGAACACAGAGGGGACAGAGTCTGGGTCACTTTGGAGTGACCAGGGGCTCGGTAGACGAATGCCCACCGATGTTGGGTGCTTCAGGTGGGTTGACGGTGATCTTGACTCTTCAGCTGTGCGGACCAGGAGATGTCTAGGACAACCAGGAGCCAAATACGAGCTGTCCCATGAAGGATGTCGAGTGCTGAGGGGTCGGTGTCCGGCGGGAGCACCAACAACCCTTGGCAGCGGCAAGCAACGTAGATGGTCAAATTCGGTGTCGATCTGGCCCAGCAAGGATCAGGAGACTTACCACAGCAAGGGGAGTCAGGGCAGGCCTGGAGCAACCAGGGAAGCCCAAATAAAGCAAAGTTGACCCTCAAGTGGACCCACAGGCCGGAGGCACAGGAGTCGTGAGGGGACCTCAGGCGGTTTCACAGGATACCAGCTAACAGGGCACAAAGTGCAAGGATGCCGGAGTCCTTCTCAGGAAAAATGCGCTGGGGTCAGGGCTACAAATGGCCCAATGCACAGAATTGTTGCATGACAACAAGCATGTGCAGTTGCAAATGTGTGTGGTGCACAGAGGGTACGGGTTATGCGGTCCCCACGAGGGATATCTGCCTCAAACTCGGTAAGAGGGCAGCTCGACCTTGGAGAACTTCAGAAACCCACCTCCTGTGTTGCTGGAGCCTTTGGAGTCTGCAGGAGCTCAGGATCAGCAGACCGGTCAGATGCATTACGGTGCCTGCGTTTGCAGGGGAGTGACTCCTTCACCCCAAGGGAGATTCTTCTGTTGTCTTGGAGGTCCACAGGGTCCTGCACGGAGCCTGTATGGATCACGGACACTGGCGAGACTGGGGACGGCAAGGGAAGACGAAGTAGAGCCCAAGGGAGGTCCGGCGAAGTCCAGCGTGTCCAGACGGTCGAAGTGTAGTAATACCTTCTTGCAGAATCTTGTCCACGTAAAATCTAATGTCCTGTAGCCAGGTAACCCATTGTATACCCACGGGAGAGGGTTGGACAGATTCTAGGGACCCTCCTAGGGGAGGGACAGGACAGGGGGGAGGCTACTCCCATGTCCTTTGTCCAGTTTCGCGCCAGAGCAGGAGCAAATGGCTCCTAGAACTGGTTTGAGCTGGACTATGCACAGGGACACCAAGTGTGCCCCTCGTGCAGACGTTCTGGCACTGAGACAGTGCACCCACCCAGCCCCAATACACTAAATCCTGTCTGGAAGGTGGTAACACCTCCCTGTGACAGGATGCCTATTGTGCTGCCTTCCCCTGCTCGAGCTTGGCTCAGCAGCAGGAGGGCAGACTCGTGTCTGTGGCTGGCAGCATCTATTTTGTGCTGTAAGGCTCGAGAAAGTTGGTACGGGTAGACTTAGGTACCCCCAGAACCTCGGTTCTGAGGGGAGGAATCATACCTCCCACACCAGTTACTGGTGTGGAGGTATGATTCCAAGGTGTTGGACACCAAACAAGACATACTTCGTTCCAGTCGTTTTCGAGATAGCATTTACCGGGAGGTTATAATGCACCTCTACCTATATGTCTGGTAGTATCACGTACAAAAGGATCAGAGCTCCTTCTCTCAATTTGTGGGAAGGGCAATGTTTCAAAAAATTGTAAAATACCCCTCACACACTGAAACCTGATTCAGTGTCATGCTTCATCATTGGGGTCTTCCCGCCCCTCTACGGGACGGGGCGTGCTACGACTTACGTAGACGCAGGAGCACTTTATTCAGTGATTGGTGAGTATGTGTAGTGCGTGGGATCGTGAAAAGAAAATGTGAGATGGTTAAAAATTCTCTGGCTAGTGGAACGAAAATACTTTATTGTCTTCCCTGGCTGAGGTTCCGACGAGCCACGAGAAGGTACTTCCTTTGGTGATCGCGCTCCTTCCAGCATTGTCTATTTGAAGGCGCCCAACACCGCTCGTGTGAGCTCATGGAGCGATAACGATTAAATTCTAAAGTTCTTAAGATATACAAGTGGTATATTTTTCTACTCCCATAACAGGGAACAAAGGACAGTGTTTGTGACTATCAGGCATATGTACATTTATTCTATCACCCATTGAGGTGTAACAGGGATCGGTTTTTTGTCCTGAGGAAGAAAGCCAAGGGGATGGCTTCTGAAACATGTCGACCTTGTAGGAGGTGACTCATTATAGTACACCATCTACACCTCCCCACTTTTACTATTCTCAGCCAGGGAAGACAATAAAGTATTTTCGTTCCAATAGCCAGAGAATTTTTAACCATCTCACATTTTCTTTTCACGATCCCACGCACTACACATACTCACCAATCACTGAATAAAGTGCTCCTGCGTCTACGTAAGTCGTAGCACGCCCCGTCCCGTAGAGGGGCGGGAAGACCCCAATGATGAAGCATGACACTGAATCAGGTTTCAGTGTGTGAGGGGTATTTTACAATTTTTTGAAACATTGCCCTTCCCACAAATTGAGAGAAGGAGCTCTGATCCTTTTGCACCATTTTTCACGTATGACTAGACACTTCAAACAAAAATAAAAATAAAAATAGCAGCACACACATGGGTGCATATATATTCACATAATACATGGTAGAATCCCTATGTTGGATAACAGTATCAAGAGGAGGACGATTCTACCTTTTTCCTCTACACTCCCTCCTTTGATTTTTTGATTAGTATCACGTACAGCCCGGGAGAATGGTCTCCGAAGACTGCAGAGGGGCCCTGCTCATGCAGGAGCACCCTCTCACGCAAAACCCAGCACCCTGCCTTCAAGATCGTTAAGGCCTGCTATAGGGGTGACTTACAAAGTTTTAAGTGTAATGATATATATAGATATAATGAACCTATATCTAAAGTAAGTGGTGCAATCACCAGCTTACACAGGCTGCAGTAGCAGACCTGAGGTTCCATTTTGCATGGCCTCTCATGGGTGGCATAATACATGCTTCAGCCCATGGGAGGCCTCTGGGGTACCTATGCCCTGGGTACATGTGTACCATATACTAGGGACTGATAAGGGTACCCCAGTATCCAATCTGGAGTTGTACCAAAGTACATACATTGCAATTTAAGGGAGAAAGGAGCTAGGCTGGGGTCCTGAATAGCAGGATCCCAGCCAGACTAGTCAAAACAGTGGGTGCAAAAAGCAAAAAGTGGGGGTAACATAAGAAGCAGATCCTACTTTCCTACACAACCCCCCCCAAACGAAAGGAGATGAGACTAACCTTGCCCAGTTGAGTCTTCATGTTCTAAGTGGAAATATCTGGAGAGTCCATCTGCATTGGCATGGTTACTCCCAGGTCCATGTTCCACTGTATAGTCCATCCCCTGTAGGAAAATGGACCACTTCAAAAGTTTGGGGGTTTCACCCTTCATCTGTTTTAGCCACAAGAGGGGCTTGTGGTCAGTCTGAACAATGAAGTGAGTTCCAAACAAGTATGGCCTCAACTTCTTCAGAGCCCAAACCACAGCAAATGCTTCCCTCTTAATAGCTGACCAACGTTTCTCTCTGGGGGTCAGCCTTCTGCTAATAAAAGCTACTGGCTGATCCTGACCCTCTGCATTCAATTGTGATAACACAGCCCCACCCCCAACTCAGATGCATCAGTTTGAACAATGAATTGTTTGGAATAGTCAGGACTTTGCAGAATGGGAGCAGTGCACATGGCCTGCTTGAGGTCATCAAATGCCTTTTGACAGCTAACTGTCCACTGAACTTTCTTGGGCATTCTTTTAGATGTAAGATGATTCAAGGGAGTCACTATGGACCCAAAGTCCTTTACAAATCTTCTGTAATACCCAGTCAGGCCCAAGAAAGCTCTGACCCGAGTCTGGGTAGTTGGAGCAACCCATTCCATGATGGTCTGGATTTTGCTCTGCAATGGTTGAACCTGGCCTCCACCCACAAGGTGGCCCAGGTATACAACCTGGCTCTGCCCTATCTGGCACTTAGTAGCCTTGATAGTGAGGCCTGCCTTTTGCAAGGCCTCCAAAACATTTCTCAGGTGGACCAGGTGATCCTCCCAGGTGGAACTAAAGACAGCAATATCATCTAGATAAGCTGCACTATAGTCTTCCAGGCCTGTGAGGACTTTGTTCACCAACCTTTGAAATGTGGCAGGTGCATTCTTCAAGCCAAAAGGCATCACCACAAATTGGTAGTGCCCACTAGGGGTTGAGAATGCTGTTTTTAGCTTGGCATCCTCAGCTAGTCTGATTTGCCAGTAGCCAGCAGTAAGGTCAAAGTACTCAGAAACTTGGCTGAGGCCAAAGTATCTATGAGTTCATCTGCCCTTGGAATAGGATGAGCATCAGTCCTAGTGACTGCATTGAGTCCTCTGTAGTCAACACAAAACCTCATCTCTCTCTTACCATCCTTGGTGTGAGGTTTAGGTACCAAGACCACTGGACTAGCCCAAGGACTTGTTGAGGGCTCAATGACTCCCAATTCCAGCATCTTTTGGACCTCAGTCCTGATGCAGTCCCTGACATGGTCAGGTTGTCTGTAAATGTTGTTCTTCACAGGTAGGTTTTCACCTGTGTCCACTTCATGGGTACACCAGGTGGTCTGACTTGGAGTCAGTGAGAACATTTGCCTAAACTGGTTGAGGACCTTCCTGCAATCAGTCTGTTGCTGTTCAGTGAGGCTGCTTGCCAAAGCTACACCATCTACTGAGCCATCATCAGGGTTCTGTGAGAGGAGGTCAGAGAGTGGGTCACTCTCTTCCTCCTGTCCCTCATCAGTAGCCATGAGCAAGCCCATGTCTGCCCTGTCAACATAAGGCTTGAGCCTGTTCACATGGAGTGCCAAGGTCCACCAAGTAGGTGACCACTCCCTTTTGCTCAAGTATGGTGTGGGGTCCACTCCACCGGTCTTGGAGAGCTGCTGGGGCCACAGGCTCCAACACCCACACCTTCTGTCCTGGCTGGTAAACAGTCAAGACAGCCTTTTGGTCATGCCAGGCTTTTTGCAATTCCTGGCTAGCCTCAAGGTTTTTGGATGCCTTCTTCATATACTCAGCCATTCTGGAGCGGAGACCAAGTACATAGTCCACAATGTCTTGTTTAGGAGGTCTGAGAGGTAACTCCCATCCCTCCTTCACCAAACACAGTGGACCCCTAACTGGGTGACCAAACAAAAGTTCAAACGGGCTGTAGCCAACCCCCTTCTGTGGCACCTCTCTGTAGGCAAAGAGAAGGCAGGGCAACAGAACACCCCATTTTCGCCTGAGCTTTTCTGGGAGCCCCATTATCATGCCCTTTAGGGTTTTGTTGAACCTTTCAACCAACCCATTGCATTGAGGATGATAGGGTGTGGTAAACTTGTAGTTTACAGCACACTCTTTCCACATTGCAGTTATGTAACTAGACATAAAGTTGGTACCTCTGTCTGTTAGGACCTCCTTAGGAAAACCCAGCCTGGAGAAAATCCCCAGGAGGGCCCTTGCCACCACAGGTGCTGTGGTGGTCCTAAGGGGAATAGCTTCTGGATACCTGGTAGCATGGTCCACCACCACCAGGATATAAGAATGTCCAGATGCTGTTGGAGGGTTCATGGACCAATTATGTCAATCCCAACCCTCTCAAAGGAAACCCCCACCACAGGTAGTGGTATCAGGGGGGCCTTTGAAGTACCACCTGCCTTACCGCCTGGCTTGGCAAGTGATACAGGAGCGACAAAACTCCTTGGTGTCTTCTGACATATGAGGCCAGTGGAAGTGAGGGACAAGCCTGCCCCAAGTCTTGCTTTGGCCTAAGTGTCCTGCTAGGGGAATGTCATGTGCTAGGGTGAGTAGGAAGCCCCTAAACTTCAGCAGTATAACCAACCTCCTGATGGCACCAGGCTTGGGGTCTCTACCCTCTGAATATAGGAGTCCCTCATCCCAATAGATCTTGTGAGACCCACTGACATTCCCTGCAGCCTCAGCAGCAGCTTGCTGTCTGAGGGGTTCAAGAGATGGACAGGTCTGCTGCTCCTGGCTCAGATCTGCCCTAGAAGGTCCCCCTGTCCCCAAAAACTCAACCTGATCAGGTTCAAGTTCATCTGAGACAGTTCCTTCCATAGGACTGGAGTCATCTTTCTCAAAAGACTGACCCTCACTCTGAGCTGGGGGGGGAAGACACAGCCTTACCCCTCCTGCTCCTCTTCTTGGAAGGCACCTGGTCCATCTTTTCAGGATCCAGTGCCTGTTCAGTTGCTTTCTGTTTGGCCTGTGACCTAGTCACAGCAAACACATCTGCAGTGATGCTCAACATTGCTGCATGAGTCCTGAGTTCTACTTCAGCCCAGGCTGAAGTTTCCAAATCATTGTACAACAAGCATTCCACAGGAAGGTCTGAACTTACCACAACCTTCTTAGGGCCAGTTACCCCTCCCCAGGTGAAATTAACAACTGCCAAGGAATGGTCTGTCCTGACATTGCTAGCATTGGTCACTTGGTACATCTCACCAAGGATGATCTGGTCAGGGTGCACAAGATCTTTTGTCACCATGGTGACACTTGCTATTGTGTCCCTGTATGCCATGGCCTCCTTACCATTTATTAAAGGCTGTTGTCTGTATTTGCCCAGGTTACTGGGACTAAAAAATAAAGAGGCAATATCCATGCCTCCATCATAGACTAGAACAGCCTGAGCTGGAGTTCTGACTAGGCCAGAACCCACCTCAGAGCCCAAGGTTAACCCCACTATTCCCTTGTTCTGTGTACCACCACTTGAAACTGTGCTAGGGGGAGCAGTTGCCTTAGGGGCAGTGGTGGTAGGAGTAGAATCCTTGGCCCTTGGACAATTGGCATCTTTTATCCAATGGGTCTTTTCTTTACATACATAACACCAAGGTTTCTTTTTGCCTTTTCCCTTGTTGGATTGCGACTCCCCCCCAGATGCAGGTTTTTGGGGCCCTGATGAAGACTTTTGATCTTTATTTTTGTCCCCACCCTTATCTGAGTTCTTAGTCACCATTGGTCTGAGTTTTCTGCTTCACTCTGGTTCTGACCCACTTATCTGCCTTTTTTCCCAATTCTTGGGGAGAAGTCAGATCAGAGTCAACCAGGTATTGATGCAACAACTGGTTTTGGCAATTATTAAGGATCTGCTCCCTCATAATCAAGTTGTACAATCCTTTGAAATCATTCACCCTGCTACCAAGTAACCAGCCTTCCAGAGCCTTAATGGCACAATCAACAAAGTCTACCCAGTCCTGAGTCTGTGCCTTCTGGGTGTCTCTGAACTTAATCCTGTATTGTTCAGTGGTTAAGCCAAACCCTTCAATGAGAGCACTCTTCAGGACTGAATAGTTGTCAGCATCCTCTTCTCTAACAGTGAGGAGCTTATCTCTACCTTTGTCAGCAAAGGAGAGCCACAAGATAGCTGTCCACTGCTCTTGAGGGACCTTCTGTACTTTACAGGCCCTCTCCAAAGCAGTTATCCATTTCTGGATGTTATCCCCTACATGGAAGGGAGGGACAATCTTGCTCAGGTTCCTATGATCAAAGGTGTGTTCCCTAACCCTAGGGACACTATTGCTGCCACCATGGGACTCTAGTCCCAATTTCTTTCTAGCCTTCTGGACTTCTAGGGAC
Source organism: Calotriton arnoldi (assembly GCA_963921515.1). NCBI lineage: Eukaryota > Metazoa > Chordata > Amphibia > Caudata > Salamandridae > Calotriton > Calotriton arnoldi. The sequence continues at coordinate 194,947 of CAWUFW010002175.1, read as the reverse complement.
TCCTTATCCAGGGCCAATTGCTGTTGCCTGATCCTAAGCTTAGCTTTCTCAAGCTCTAGAAATTGGCACTCCCTGTCATAAGAGTTGTCCCTCTTGCTAGAAACAGAGGTCCCTATAGAATGTCTAGAATGATCTGACTCAGCAGAGGTAGACCTAGATCTCCTCGGTAAACTCTGCACTCTCCTTGGAGGAATGAAGTGATGGTCTTCTTGACCCTCTTCTTCTTCCTCCTGGGGATCTGAGTTGTTCAGGGGTGGATCATTTTGATCCTCCTGTCCAGGGTTTGAGTCAAGGTCATAGAAGGTGTCCCCTCCTGACCTGTCTTCTTCCCCTGTACCACCCACTCTATCCTGCTCATCTGACCCAGGAGTCTTCCTAATGTCATCTAGCAGTAATGCATCAATGAGGCGTTGAGTGTTGGCATTTCTCCCTGTCTTCAACTTCCTAGATACACACATGGCTTTTAATTCTGTGAATGTAAAGCCATCATATTTAGTTGGCAGGATGCCACCAGTGGCATTCCCATTAGAAGACATAACTAGGTGTGGTGTGGTGTAGGCACCTACCTAACCTAGTGGGAACTAAACTCTCTTAGGTTGGAGAAAGGGTGTGCTAGACCCTTGCCTTACCCAACCCCAAGTTCAGTAGAACTTACTATCTTAAGCTAGTATTATATGTTCCTAGATACTAGTGGTTTTTCAGTTAATCAATACAAAGATTTACCTGGTAAAACAATGCAGGCTTGATTCCCAACCGCTGCACACCAATGTGAGAAGTTGGCCTGGTATATGCTGTCCACTAATTAAAGTGGGCACTTTGCACCAGTCCAAACAGCCCTTATGGTGATTAGGTTAAAGATAACCTTTATAGAAAGCTATCCTAGTGGTAGCTATGGAGAGCAGCCTTCAGGCTAAGTCTTGAAGGAATGTTAAGCAGCTTGTTTTACCAGAAGGCAACCTTATAGTATTGGTTAAATGAAAGGGAAGCCACACAGTAGTTATAAAAATATGTATTTATTATATATAACACTCTCTAGTATCCTCTACACGAGGATTGAACACAAATCAAATAATAAAGTTGCAAAGAATCAAGCGTAAGTAGCACAATACACAGTGGGCTCCCGGGGGAGACCAAATCATATACTAAATAAGTGGTATAAGAACCATGACTCAGGACTAGACCTAGTCTAGAAGGTGTAGAATTGCTGGGACCCCAAGGAACCACCCAAGGTGAGTAAGTAGGGACCCCACGGAGGACGGGTGCAGAGTGAGAACACGACCGCGTGCTCCATACAATTCAATGGGAAAGTCGCGGTTGGAAAATTAGAGATTAAGGAACCTTCCCAGCAGATTACGAAGACAAGCCTTGGAATTTAAGAGTTTGGAGAGCCACCCCACCCGTGGATACCCTTGTACCAGAGTTACCTATCCCAGAGGAGCCGGGTGCATAGGTACGAAGTGGCGTCGGAAACCCTTGTCGTTCTCTATGGAAGTCGACAAAGAAATGCTGCGGCTGGAAGTAAGAAAAGTGTCCAGGGGAATCCAAACACGGATTCTAGATGAGAAGAACCTGAAAGCAGAGGGGACAGAGTCTGGGTCACTTTGGAGTGACCAGGGGCTCTGCGGTAGACGAATGCCCACCGATGTCGGATGCTTCAGGTGTGTTGATGGTGATATTGACTCTTCAGCTGGAGACGTCTAGGACAACCAGGAGCCAAATACGAGCTGTCCCACGAAGGATGTCGAGTGCTGAGGGGTCGGTGTCCGGCGGGAGCACCAACAAGCCTTGGCAGCGGCAAGCAACGTAGATGGTCAAATTCGGTGTCGATCTGGCCCAGCAAGGACCAGGAGACTCACCACAGCAAGGGGAGTCAAGGCAGGCCTGGAGCAACCAGGGAAGCCCAAATAAAGCAAAGTTGATCCTCAAGTGGACCCACAGGCCGGAGGCACAGGAGTCGCGAGGGGACCTCAGGCGGTTTCACAGGATACCAGCCAGCAGGGCACAAAGTGCGAGGATGCCGGAGTCCTTCTCAGGAAAAATGCGCTGGGGTCAGGGCTACAAATGGCCCAATGCACCCAATTGTTGCACGACAACAAGCATGTGCAGTTGCAAATGTGCGCGGTGCACAGGGGTACGGGTTATGCGGTCCCTACGAGGGATATCTGCCTCAAGCTCAGTAAGAGGGCAGCTTGACCTCGGAGACCTTCAGAATCCCACCTCCTGTGTTGCTGGAGCCTTCAGAGTCCGCAGGAGCTCAGGATCAGCAGACCGGTCAGATGTGTTACGGTGCCTGCATTTGCAGGGGAGTGACTCCTTCACCCCAAGGGAGATTCTAATGTTGTCTTGGAGGTCCACAGGGTCCTGCACAGAGCCTGTATGGATCACGGACACTGGCAAGACTGGGGACGGCAAGGGAAGACGAAGTCGAGTCCAAGGGAGGTCCGGCGAAGTCCAGCATGTCCAGACGGTCGAAGTGTAGTGGTACCTTCTTGCAGAATCTTGTCCACGTAAAATCTAATGTCCTGTAGCCAGGTAACCCATTTTATACCCATGGAAGAGGGTTGGACAGATTCTAGGGACCCTCCTAGGGGAGGGACAGGACAGGGGGGAGGCTACTCCCATGTCCTTTGTCCAGTTTCGCGCCAGAGCAGGAGCAAATAGCTCCTAGAACTGGTTTGAGCTGGACTATGCACAGGGACACCAAGTGTGCCCCTCGTGCAGACTTTCTGGCACTGAGACAGTGCACCCACCCAGCCCCAATACACTAAATCCTGTCTGGAAGGCGGTAACACCTCCCTGTGACAGGATGCCTATTGTGCTGCCTTCCCCTGCTCGAGCTTGGCTCAGCAGCAGGAGGGCAGACTCGTGTCTGTGGCTGGCAGCATCTATTTTGTGCTGTAAGGCTCGAGAAAGTTGGTACGGGTAGACTTAGGTACCCCCAGAACCTCGGTTCTGAGGGGAGGAATCATACCTGTGACACCAGTTACTGGTGTGGAGGTATGATTCCAAGGTGTTTAACACCAAACACGACATACTTCGTTGCAGTCGTTTTCGAGATAGCATTTACCGCGAGGTTATAATGCACCTCTACCTATATGTCTGGTAGTATCAAGTACAGCCCGGGAGAATGGTCTCCGAAGACTGCAGAGGGGCCCTGCTCATGCAGGAGCACCCTCTCACGCAAAACCCAGCACCCTGCCTTCAGGATCGTTAAGACCTGCTATAAGGGTGACTTACAAAGTTTTAAGTGTAGTGATATATATAGATTTAGTGAACCTATATATAAAGTAAGTGGTGCAATCACCAGCTTACACAGGCTACAGTAGCAGACCTGAGGTTCCATTTTGCATGGCCTCTCATGGGTGGCATAATACATGCTTCAGCCCATGGGAGGCCTCTGGGGTACCTATGCCCTGTGTACCATATACTAGGGACTGATAAGGGTACCCCAGTATCCAATCTGGAGTTGTACCAAAGTACATACATTGCAATTTAAGGGAGAAAGCAGCTAGGCTGGGGTCCTGAATAGCAGGATCCCAGCCAGACTAGTCAAAACAGTGGGTGCAAAAAGCAAAAAGTGGGGGTAACCATAAGAAGCAGATCCTACTTTCCTACAGCTATGAAGTGTAATCAAAGAGCTGCATGCATACTGCAAGGTATAAGTTAGAGAGTTATGATTTGTTCCCATCTTTCATTATCCTAATGTTGCAAAATGGGTTCATTTGGGTAGAAATCAATTCTTATTAGTAAAGACAACCCCCAACCACTGTGTTACATTTTAAATTCTGAGTTTATGCTTTTCCAGACCAAGCACTCAAACTATTCTGTCTACCAGTGTGGATGACATGTGACTCCTACACCTGGTAGTCTTCTGTTTTATTTAACTTTTCCTATACACTGATTTACACATGTATGATTCATTGTCTCTGTGTACTGTGCGTGTGATGTAAAGTACTCTGACACCATACACTGGTTCGAGTGGCGCTATAAAGCAAAAGAAATGCATGAGAGAGAGAGAGAGAGAGAGAGAGATTATGGAGACCTAAGGGACACTGTTAAGGGTCGTAGTGAGGGAATTTGCAGAGAAGGAGGTCATTGGGGGGCACCAAAAAGCATTGTCGCATGGGGCGCCACCAGCGCTAAAGCCGTCCCAGCCAATGCAAATGAAGAAACTCCTGGTTGCGGTCACTCCAGCAGCACATATGCACACAATCTGTATTATTAGAGGGGGCAAGCATCTGCGGCTCATTCTGTAATACTAAAGTACTCCAAGGGTGCAAAAAATGATGTGCCCTCACCCTTTAAACCCTGGGGTACGTTTGATAACATAGCCGTAGCACTCTTTAAAACTGTAGCACAAAATGTAAACGCCCTAGGTAAAAACAGAACTTCATAAAAAAAGAAATGCTGCTGAAATCCTGAAAAATAATTACTCAGGCAATCCTTCCCGGGTGCTGCAACAACCTCATACACTGCCTTGAAGAAAAGGATGAAAGAACTCCTATTAGAACATTGGAATGTTGAGCACTCCATTGAAGACATTGGAGTGCTCCGGGATTCTAATGGCCGGTAGAAGCCTGGTGCATCAACATTCCAATGTTTGTTCACGGCTGTTGCTGTGAACAAAGTCCTCAGGGAGCCTGAGGGGATTTTAATCCCCTCGTGCTCCGTGAGGCCTTTGCTTTACAAATTAGAACATTCTGCCCTTTAGGGGCAAAATTTTCTAATAGCCTTAGAGCCCGACATAGCGGGCTCTACCGGCAATTAAAGGCCCGCTCCCTTGATAAAGGCCACCTTCAGCTCGGGCCTTTAACACTCCAGGTCTTTAATGGCCTGTAGAGCCCGCTACGGCGGGCTCTAAGGCTATGTTAGACTGTCCACTCCAGTGAGGAGTAACTTTTGAGTTTAAACTCGCCCTGCTTAATCTTTCAGACAAGCAACAATAGCAAGATATGAGAAAGAACCCCATTTCCTCCTTTATTAATTATGAAATTATCCACGATATCAAGAATCTGTAAGAACTGGGATATTCAAATATCATTGCGGTATTTCTGTGATTGTATGCTCCCTGTTTGTAAACAGTGTTGGTTGTAAATTACAAATGTTTTCTTATGAGTGTAAAGCTTGCGGATATCGACGATAACGTTGTCCTGAGTATGTAAAACCTCAAAAATGTCAAAAAGATTTCAAAAGTAAATATAGGCATTTTAAGAAAGGTGTCTCCCGGCAGCCCCACAGATGTTAGCCAAAATGTTAAACTTGTTTCGGCTGACAAATGGATTTAATATTCCTTTCAATGTATTGAAATGTGGGGCAGTTCTCACGGGCTGGTATGTTGTGCTTGGAAAAGTTTTCTGCAAAATTCCGGGTCATGGTGGAGGAGATTTGGCACGCGACTTCCAATGACCTGGGCTGCTCGCACACCGATACGTTTCTTCAATGATTACGATTCAATAAAGCGTTTGTTTTATCTAAAGCATAGCGTATATTGTAGATAGAATCAAATTATAGTTAGAGAGGTTTCAGATATAACGTAGAATGATGTGCCAAATACACACATATGAGCAGGGCACATGTCCTAAAAAAAGAAGTGGGGGGACTAACCTAGTTATTCAGTATGCAAGTGACATCACGGCGCGCGACATTATGGCACATGACATCATGGCACACAACATCACACATGGCATCACAGGAACTGACATCATAGAAAGTGGCATCACAAGCCACGACTTTACAGTAAGTTGCATCACAAGAAGTGACATCAGATCTAAAGCCCTCACATATATGTTTAGCAGGTCTATCATGTGTACGTTTGAGCGCATTGCGAGGATAATAGCACAGTGAGCTATGGAAGATAAAATGTGACTTCTACACCTTGTAGTCCCCCAATTTTATGTAACACATCATGTACATTCATTTACAAATGTATATAATTTATTGTATATGTAATATGCACGTCTGATGTAAAGGGCTCAGACACCCTGCATTGGGATGAGTAGGGCTATACAAGAAAAAAAAATAGTGGTACTTAAATTATTTCAACGCCTCCTCAGTGGCAGTAAGCTCTATATAAATGCAATTTGTTTTGTGTAAATACTGGGAAAGACCAACACATCTGACATTCTTACAGTGCATGCATATCTCACAAACCTGGACTGAACAAAGTGAAAAGCTGCCTTTCTTAAGTATGTGTGAAGTGCTAACAAGGTGTGAGCCTTTGTTTCCCCTCCACTTCATTTGCATCAGTTGTGAGGCTCCTGACTGCTGCCAGCCAAGAGATCCCCCAAAAAAGGAGGCCTGATGACCCCTCAGATTCGGCCTTTGTTATGGGCCCAGCAGGAGTCTTGAATAAGAAAGCCCCGTCCCCGCCTGCACGTTGTTGCGGATCAAAAGCAGACAACGTGCAGGCGCTGCTGAAAGCGTCCCGGTGTTTGGAAATTACACCAGGACGAGTTCAGCACATTATTCAGTGGGGTCCAAATTCTTGGCAGGGTGGACGGCGTTCACCCTGTGACAATAGTGGGTGGACGCCGTCCACCCCCGACTCCTGCACTGTATATGATCATAACAGCATAATGAAAAATTTGCGGCCGGCGCATCTGTTTTTTCTTTTAATAACGTGGCCGGATTCTTGCGCTTGGCACCTCCCGAAAATTTTATGTGGTGATAGATTGACTATTTACTTCATTAAACCGTGATCGTTTTCATTTATCAGGACAAACCTCGTCCCATAAACCACTGAACAAATCGGCTACAGGTGCCCTCCTATTGCCGGGGGCGTTGGGGAGGAAAGTAGAAGTAACAGGTGCGCGGAATGTACCATGGAGTAAGGGGCCGCTTCCTGCACTTACCCAGTCTGCGCTAGAACTTTATGTCTCCGGAGTCCAGGCTGTCCGGCCCTCTCTCGGGCTGCAGAGCGGGGGCAGGTGTCCGAGACCCCCGGAGTCTGAGGTGAGGTAAAGCACGCCTCGGTTCAGACGGATGCCGGCCGCGGGATGCTGCAGTCTGGCCGCGCCTCCCCTCTCCTCCCAGCCTCTAGTACAGACCCGCGAGGGGCGGAGGACGCGGGGCGGAGCATCCTCCGCCCGCAGGTACCTGTCCCAAACCGGCAGGTTATATAAAAAAAAGTCCCGGCTCTCTTAGGTAACTACTGGACACCATAATTTGAGAACCGCCCGTCGCCCCTGCTAAAGGAACGCGAGACCAGGCTGCTCTCCAAAGAACGAAGCCAGTTGGTGTTATCTTTTGTGCATTTTGCACGGACGATAAGAACGCAACACTGAGGTGGAAAAAAAGTTCATAGTGGTAACGCACCTTTTAAGAAAGCCCAATGATTACTCTAAAAAGTGAGCGGCCTAGGAAGCTAACTAGGAATCCTCTCTGAGACAGGTGGCCTCTGTAATTAAAAGTGTGGTTTGAAACAGGTAAATTAAAATCCTGTACATCCCGTAGTGTGCCATCTGACCAGGATTTTGATGCCTCGCTGTCACTGAGGTTTCTGCTATTGCATCCAACAATATTACCAGGGCCACTGGAATTATGTGATTGTACAAAAAAAAAATACTTCCATGTTCACAGTGCTTTCAGTCACATGCTGGGGCCTCGTAGCACTATAAAAAATGCACGTTACTATTCCCCACTGTTGCACCAATTATTCATTTCTGGGACTGTCTACACACAGACATCTACAGTGATCACAACCTTCCAAAATGTAAAAGAAAGGGCGATGATGTGGCCTAAGAGTTAGGGTGGTCGTCCCCCAAGCCGGGTTCGAGTCTCGGCGGGGACGCTCAACATCCTTCGATTTTGGGCACATCACTCAATCTCCCCGTGCCCAGTGCTTTAAATGGGCCGGTACTCACCGGTACTGAGTACCGGCACTTCCAAAAGTACCGGCACTTTTTCCTTACAAAGGAGAGTACCGGTACTCATGGAAGCAGGTCGGCGTTTCGGGTCATGGCCATGTCACACCGGTAGTGACGTGGCACAGCCAAGCAACGTCTGACGTCACCCGCCAGGTAATCGTTCCGCGGGAAAGATCGGAAGCCCTTTAAAAGGGCCAGTTTAGTCTGGTTTTCCCGTTTCGCTTTCCCCAGCGCAGGACGGAAAGCAGAGCCACAGGATCACCACTTTCCAGCCCAGAAGAGCACTATCGTGACGTGAAGGGATTTGCCATCGCCAGTCAGACCCAGCGAGGAACCCTCTTCATCAACTTCTCCGGTTAGTACCCTGCGCGCCATTTGTTTTGTTCCTGCCTCTGCTGGAACGCAGGATTGGATGGGCCTTTTGGAGAGATGTAATGCAGGGCACCGGGTGAGGCAGCAGCCGCCTTGATTACACAAGCACACTAATTTATTTCTGAACTACCGTGCCTGAAACAAATTAGTGTGCTTGTGTAATGCAGGGCGGCTGCTGCACTTCACCCCGGTGCCCTGCATTACATCTCTCCAAGGGGCACACGCCCATCCAATCCTGCTTTCCAGCAGAGGCAGGAACAAAACGAAAGGAATCTAATAAATTCCTTTCCTGCTGTTTCTGCCTCTGCTGTTGTTTAGCTCCGGTCCTCGCTGCTGGCCCTGCTCCTCTCTCTAAGGGCGGATCTTCAGGAAGGTTTTTATGGGATGAAAAATTAAGTAAGCCCGCTTTCGATGAAAATGAAAGCCATAGTTACATGTGTTTATTCCATCCAGCTGTAATGTGTTAATATTTTGCCCATTCTGAGTTTGAATGGTCTTTCTCAAGACTGGAAGCGTTTAGCAAACTCGGAAGCACCATTCTGATTGAAATATCACAGGCCTTAATTACTATTAATCACTAGTAAAAACAGTAAGCACTGCATACTGCACCAGGAATCAGAATGCTTTGTTAGCAATTCTCCAAATTATACACGTAACTGATGGCGAAAATAAAGATAAACATTAGGTTTAAGAATAGACGGGCACTTAGTGAATCAAAGAAAATTGTTAGTTATAACCACTAGCGTTGGTTATTAAACTTTCGCAAATGGAATTTTTATTCACTAGTAAGTGCCAAAAGTTCTAGTTGAGAGATGGCTAAGTATTCCAGTGTCAAGGTGATGGTAATTCTCTATACATGAACGGATAAAATAACGCCAGTGTTATGCGATGTAGTAAGAAATAGTGTGACTATGAAGCTCAGCATGTGAAGTACACACGTACTTTAATGGTTGAAATGTGACCAAAAGAGTTGCTTTATATAAGGAAAATAATTTAGAATTGGGTGTGAAACCCAAGACACAAGTAACTGGGGTTAAACTTGCCAAAACGTCCATTAAAGATCCTAAAATTTGAAAGCCTTGAAGTGCAAGAGATCAGATTTGTGAAATTGACAGTGCATGCATGCATTGTGGAGTGCCATTTAAAAATGGCATACATGCCAGCAGCCAAATATAGGGCAGTAAAGTAAAACAAGCATTGGCATAGCCAATAGGTCTCGCCTTTGGGGCCTTATAAGTGTTTAGGTAGAGCTATTGACTTTGCCAATGTGTTTAAGCTGTGCTGTAGAGAAGTGTGGCTGCTGTGCAGCATGATGAAAAGTTGTAATAAAAAAGTGCCAGAAGCATTTTTGTTACCTTATATATTACCAAGAAGGCCAAGAGTCTGAGTGAGAGTGTCTGTGAGTGAGAGTGTCTGTGAGTGAGAGTGTCTGTGAGTGAGAGTGTCTGTGAGTGAGAGTGTCTGTGAGTGAGAGTGTCTGTGAGTGAGAGTGTCTGTGAGTGAGAGTGTCTGTGAGTGAGAGTGTCTGTGAGTGAGAGTGTCTGTGAGTGAGAGTGTCTGTGAGTGAGAGTGTGTCTGTGAGTGAGAGTGTGTCTGTGAGTGAGAGTGTGTCTGTGAGTGAGAGTGTGTCTGTGAGTGAGAGTGTGTCTGTGAGTGAGAGTGTGTCTGTGAGTGAGAGTGTGTCTGTGGGAGTGAGAGTGTGTCTGTGAGTGAGAGTGTGTCTGTGAGTGAGAGTGTGTCTGTGAGTGAGAGTGTGTCTGTGAGTGAGAGTGTGTCTGTGAGTGAGAGTGTGTCTGAGTGAGAGTGTGTCTGTGAGTGAGAGTGTGTCTGTGAGTGAGAGTGTGTCTGAGTGAGTGAGTGAGAGTGTGTCTGTGAGTGAGAGTGTGTCTGTGAGTGAGAGTGTGTCTGTGAGTGAGAGTGTGTCTGTGAGTGAGAGTGTGTCTGTGAGTGAGAGTGTGTCTGTGAGTGAGAGTGTGTCTGTGAGTGAGAGTGTGTCTGTGAGTGAGAGTGTGTCTGTGAGTGAGAGTGTGTCTGTGAGTGAGAGTGTGTCTGTGAGTGAGAGTGTGTCTGTGAGAGAGAGTGTGTCTGTGAGAGAGAGTGTGTCTGTGAGAGAGAGTGTGTCTGTGAGTGAGAGTGTGTCTCGACTTGGGTGTGATAACACGCTCACGCTGTGGGTACCAGGTCCCCACAAGGCAATGTCTTTTAAATGATCAATAATGGCTTAAGGAACATCTGTGTCAATTTTTACAACTTTTTTAAAAAAATTGCCTTGTGGGGACCTGTGTTTCATCAAGTGTGTTTAATTTTCTGCTCAGGTCTGCCCCTGCAGACAGGAGGTGGCACTGCAGTCTTAAACACACTTTGCATTTAAACACACTTTGCTCACCAGAAGCACACATTAGTAGCAGAAAGGACAGACATTTCAATGGGAAAGGTACATAACACCGTCTTTATCCAAATATTTTTTATGCAATTAACCTTTTCTCTATTCATTAAAATAAAACTTTATTTACATGAAGTATTTAATTTAGACGTTTTGCGTCTGGAATATTGCTATTGGTTTTTAAATATTGCTAAAAGCAAAATGAGCCCAGAATACTTCACTATTGTAATTTGATTCTTAACTGCAAATAAAGAATGATGGTGCACTCGCTGCGATAAATAGAAATTGGTTTTATCGTTTTTGTCAAATGACTAGAGGCATCAATGCTTATTGTTACATTTGAATGCTTGTACCAGGAATTCAGAGTCTTTATGTTGCCTTTGTAATTTTAGCTTCTTTTGGGGGTAGGTAGTGGTAAAGGGTGGGCAGGGTAATTTTAGTGTTTAGGGGTGGTAAGGGTATTTTTAGGGTTTAAGGGTGGGTGGTAAGGGTAATTTTGAGGTTTAGGGATGGGTAGTGGTAAAGGGAGTGAATGGTAATTTTAGGGTTTTAGGTGGGTATTATTAAAAGGTGGTAAGGGCAATTTTAGGATTTAGTGGTGGGTAGTGGTAAAGGGCGGTAAGATATTATAGGGTTATGGGGTGGGTACTGGTAACGGATGGTAAGGGTAATTTTGGATTTAAAGGCTGGATATATATATAGTTTATTATTTTACTAGTAAACTAGTATTAGTTTACTAGTTTATTATGGCCATGCTGCTGTAATATATATATATATATATATATATATATATATATATATATATATATATATATATATATATATATATATATATATATATATATATATATATATATATATATATATATATATATATATATATATATATATACAGCAGCATGGCCATAATAAACTAGTAACCTGAAACCACCTCTGGAGTGCGCGTCTTACTAGCTTCTCATTGATTCTGAGACACGGGTGCTGCTGTGATATTTTACAGGGTCCTGTGTCCTGCAACTCGGCACCGGTCTCGCGAGGTGGATGTGGCCGGGTAAAGTACACAGGGAGAGTGAGAGGCACATATATAGAGCTTTACTTACCTTAAATATACTTATCATTCGAGGTAAAGGCCTCTGCGTGGTAAAGACATGCGTAATAAAGGCTGCATGGTAAAAGCATGTGTGGTAAAGGCATGCGTTGTAATGTCATACAACCTGGCTAGATGCATTTTACACAGCTTGCTCCTAGCATCGCTTTAATCACAAATTTTACAATTTGTGCCTATCAAATGATTATTATTCCCACTGAAGCTGAGCTTGACAGTTTCTTAGCACGTGCAGACACTGAGTAGATACAGTGTATCTCTCAGTTATCTCCTTCTCATTGGCTCTACGCACTTTAAGTGACATAACATTTGTGACAGAGCTTCTGGAACATTGCTGCAGTGCAGCACAAATTCTGATTCAGGGTTCACTAAACTGCATGGCATAAAAAGGTACATTATACACATATACACACAGGCTCACATTTACAAAACTGTCACACAGTGCAGCACCCAAAGTTGCTGCATTGCATTGCATTGCATGAGGAGGGAGCAGGAAAGCACCAAATCTACTAAGATATGGTACTGTCCTACTCCCTCCCTAGTGTTGGCGCACAATTAGGCTGCCATGCGCCATGTACACACCTTTGCATCATAGTGCAATGTTGTCTGTGTGAGTCTTGCATAGGTTTTGTATTGGAAGGATATCCTTCTAGTACAAAATACTATGCCTAGACAAACTTTAAAAAGTTCCCACTTGTGTGCAAGTACAGTGCAGTACATATGAAAAGTGGGAAGTTAGGATAAATAAAAGCATTTCTACTTTTTAATGCCTGCTTCAAAATGTGCTCTGTTTTGGTGCAAAACCCTGTCTATTCTTGTTTGTAAGCAGGATTTTGCATAAAAACTGTGGGTGGTTCCATGGGAATCCCATGTACCACCCATGGCACACCCCCTTGATGCAGAGTAATACAAAGCAGCACCTTGCGCTGCTTTGTTTTATTTTGAGGCAACTTTCCAAGACAAAACAAGTTTTGTGCTGGAAAGTAAATCCATGAAAAAACATTTTGTGCAGGTTTGTGTCACTTTTCTGATGCAAATCCAGAGCAAAATTTTGTAAATCTGGGCCAAAATATGTGTAAACTCTGCATCTAAATTGAAGTTTTACAGCACAATCTATAGCATTATTTCTAGCATTTTTGCCATTTAAACATACACTGTTATGAATAGGATTCCAGTGTCGAAAATGAAAGCTAAGTACATGTTCAGCAAATGATAATCAAAATTTTATTTACCAAGAAAATAGTTGGTTTGTTGTGCATGTGTGTACCAGCACGCCAATTTATTACTCTGAACATCCCAATTATGTTTTAAATTGTGTCTTCAATATTGAATGTACCCTACGTTCTCACTACTGGGCGTCGGTAAGCATCTTTTCCAAATAGGAAACAGGTCTGATAAACTGTACAGTATATCATTTATTTATTATAGTTATGTCTCTCAAGGGAGCACATTTAAATTGAAGCCATTTAATTTTAAAAGAGAAATGTGCCATGTTCGGGATTCTTCTAAAACCTGCGAGCCCTCTTGAAAAAAAGTTCTTTATTTACAGTAGAATAGCGCATGTAATGTAAACATGGATTTCCCACCATATAAAACAAAACAATATCATGACAAAGAAGAATGCGCTTTCGTTCAAACATCCTTGGAGTTAATACACTGAAGTCCTGCCTTCATAGGAACCTCAAGGCAGGACTTAAGCGGGACAGGCAAGAGATGCAATTCTTCCTTGCACATAACAAAAGGGCCATTAGCATCACAAGAGACCTGTGTGCTCTTAACCCTAGAAGTCTGCCACCTTCCCAGACTGGGGGATGGGGCTAGCACCTGACAACAAACCTTCCTGGTAGGCCGCATAGGATGACATTGACTTGAGACTCTGATAGCAACAAGGATGGGGCCGAGGCGCTCAAACAAAGGCTATATCTCAACAAATATTTGATCCCCCAGCAGTTTTATAATAGCAACGATAAAGAAAAGTGTTTGATTTCCAAGGGCAAGGGTTATTTTAATATGCACTTTCTTATATTTTTAATTAATAAACTTTTTCGTGACTTTGGTAAATCGAAAGGTTTCAATGTCTCATAGAGCCCTCCACAAGGCGAACGCTAATAGTTACTGCATTGCGTTTTCCTAAGCTGCTCACATCTTCCACAATCTGCAATAAAAATTGAGATATTTGGGGAACGAAAAAATGACCGGGCAAGGAACCTGAACATATAAGGCGGAGATCATAGAGAGACATGACAGAAGAGAACATGGGATGTTCGGAGTGCGATATGACAAGGGTGAATGCGTGGGAAGTGTATGGAACTGGATGAGTGCACGGAGGAAATAGAAAGATTAGAGCAAGGAGTGAGTTGAAGGGCTGAAGCAGAGAGAGAATTACAGGAGTGGCATGGGAAATATGTAAGGCGATTCAGATGGGGAGCTTTGGGGTGATTTTTTAAGGGGAAGAGGCACCTTACATCTAACATTTGCAAACACCCAAGAGGGAGATTGGAGATTTAAGAAGGCGATGTATTGGCAAATGGAACTGCATATTGACGGCCTCATTATGAGTAATGTGGTCTAGGGAGTTCAGGAATACTGGACCAGAATGTCCATTTCTGGCTGGTTATTTCTCCCCTGCACCACAATATTCTGAGTTCTTAGGCCCGGAATAGGAACTAAATGCATGGACTATAATTACCAATCCATTTTTTACTTGCAGATGAGTCATGATTCTAGTCCAGTTTCCATACTCATTTTGCTCTGCTTTGAGCAGGAATGAAACATGCATGGAAACGTGGTTTTACTGAGTGCATTCGTGCACCCGGTAAAACCTTGAATCATACGGGGTGGTATCTCCCTGCGGATAACGCACTACTTGATTTTTAATTGACCCAATAGTGACTTTTTAAATGAGAGAGAGAGGAAAAAATCCCAGAGGAAGAACGTCCATAAAGATATCAAATATCATCAGTTTAAATATATAGAGTCATCCTCTATGAAATGGAGAGAGCAATGGAATAGGTAAAAAAATCTCAGGAATGATAAAAACTCGGACTGATTTTGGTAAGGGGTAGGATGACCTCATAATTTTTTGTTGGCTATATATGTTTTTATATGTATGCATGTATATGGTACTGTACAGGGTCGATGACAAGCATAAAGGGCCTTATTCAGATTTCGGTGGATGGAATAGTCTATCACAAACGTGACATATGTTTTGTCCGTCGTATTACGATTTCCATAGGACATAATAGGATCGTAATACGGCAGATGGGATATCCGTCACGTTTGTGACTGAGTATTCCCCTCCGCCAAGATCTAAATCTAAATCAGGCCCAAAGTCAACAACTCATAGGAGAGACAGCTGGGTTGTAAAGAGTTAAAGGAGTGCAATGTAGTGTTTCGTAAAGAGGTGAGTCTTCAACTCTTTCCAAAACTGAAGCAGCATTGGTGCGGTTCTGATGGATTTGGGGATGTTGTTCCAAATCCTGGGTGTATACATGGAAACGGCATAATGCCTTGTGTTTCTTCTTATTTACACTCCTTATTCTACAGTCGGATGGTGTCCTGGCTGTGCATGTGCTAAGAACCACCAGAGATAGAGAGCTTGTCTGCAAAATAACCGGGGGTGCCGGTCGATTGGCTTTGTAAAAGACGCCACTAGTTTTGAAGATGGTGCGGGCCAGCAATAGGACCCAATGTAATTCCAGTAGGATGAAGGTGATGTGATCATATTTCTTCAGGCCCTGGATGAGATGTGCTACGGTGTGTAGGATGCTCTTAAGGGGTCCCAGTGGGGAGTCCAGGAGGCCATGGAGCAGGGCTTTACCACCATTCATGCAAAAGTACGAAGGCTTCAACAGCAGTTTTGAAGTTGCTTTCTGAGGACGTGATTCTCTTTCTTCAGAAGAGAGAGCTAGTATCAGGCCACTTTTTTAAAAAGTGTTCCTTGAGGATGTGGTTGGTGTCCAGGGTGAATCGAAGTGACTTGGCATTCGGTGAAAGGTTTAGTTCAAAGCCGTCAAGGTTCAAGTCATTGAGCCAGGTTTGTATGGTGTCAGGTGCGTTGCTGCATTCCTGTCTTAAGCATTAATTCAATAAGCTAGTGTATATTGGGACTTGCAGTGAATGTAATTCAGTTCAAACTTTTGCACTAAAGTTCTAGATTAAAGTGGTTTGTATAATGAAAAATGTATTTTAACATGTTGTCCCCATGTAACCATAGAGGAATTAAGATTGCATTTCATTTTTTGATCCTAGTTCTTAGGACCCAGAGAACGTACTGGACACCCAGTTTACCTGGTAGTTTGAAAGTTGCTTCTTGCTGTGTGTTGCATCTATGCACCTTCTTGGTAGAAATCATAGACTCTTGGTTTCCTTTTAGACCTCTAGACCATAACGTGCCTCTGTGGACCAATAGATACCTAGGTACTCAATGGGTTCTGGAAGCAAAATTTTTCAGTGAGTTGCAACTTTATCACATCTGGACCCTACAGACTCTCTAAGTATTTTGTATTTGTTCAAAACAGCATCATGCTTTTAGCATGGGCATGCTGGACCCAAGCCCAGGGCGCTGAGGTGAAGAGGGGTGCAAAGGGCTATCTTCATACAGATTATGCAGCAGTCTACCTATGACCAGGCTCCAAAGAAAAGTGTGCTTTGTCAGCTACCACTGTACAGCTCATCTCTCAGTTCTGCACTAATAACTTGAGGTATGAGGAAATGCAACAGTTAATCACACCTTCAAAACAAGCAGAGGACGAGAGGAATATTTCTCAGTGAAAAAAGGGGGAAGGTAGGCACCAAATTGGGGTTTCCTAGGGAGCTATCTGCGCAAAGGTGAGCCCTGGCCAGTCTCTATGAAGAACATCAGCTACCGGATCAACAGGCATTCAAACAGCTGCTCAAACACAATGATGTCGATGTCCACCAATGCAAAAACGCTGTGCATCTAATCTTAATGATTCTCTTCTGACCCATCCCTCCTTACCCCTTTAGCTGCTCTGTCCCTCTTCCACCTTGCCTACTTCATTCTACTGTGTCTCCTTCCTACTTTTGCCCTCTCTAGTCACCCATCTCCTCTCACTAACAGATCAGTCCACCTTCTACAACAATCTAACAAAGGTTTGCGATACATTGGCAATGTTGTTCCATAGAGGATTCTAGCCAGCGCAAACCTTTGTTGTAGCCGTAGTTATAAAATTCTTGTAGCTTATATGTAAGAATTATCATGAAGTAAATAATATTTTTTCTACTGCAACAGTTGGAAATTTTGAGAAATCATTTGAGTACCTAACAAAAGTGGCATTACATATATTTCAAGCCATTATATTCACTGTACTGGGACCTTAACACTAATACAACTGATATACTATATGAGTGCTCCACTATTCTCTTTTTTTCATTTGCTGGGCAGGAATGCTCTTTGATACAGACATACAGTTCTTGGCAGCAGTGGTGTTGTAGTGTTTTGAGCACCATTCGTTCCCATCACTTCTCCAACAATAGAGAAGTGCGACTATTGTACCACTGTGGCTGTTTCTTTTCTATCTATACAAGCAGGTTGATCAGACTAGAGCATCATTCTTATCAAAGGTGGTAACTCCATTCAATGTAGGCCAGTCTATCACTCTGCCTGCCTTTTACACCCCACCACATCCTACTAAAGAGGAGGACAGACCCCACCACCAGGACCCAAAAGAGCATTGTTGTTCTACCTTGATTGTACCAAAGAGTTCCAGGTGGACGATCAACTCTTCATAGGATATGTCAGTGCCAAGAAAGGGAAGGCAGTGCAGAAACGTACCATCTCATGATGTATCGAATTGGCCAAAAAGCAGCCCCCTGAGGGCTTGAATGATCATTCCACCAGAGCCAAAGCTGTGACTACTGCATTAGCTTGTGGAGTCCCTGTCCTGGACATCTGTCGGGCAGAAATGTGGGTGTCTCTGCATGGCACTGTGCCCGTTTGGTCCTGGAGGATTTTTAGAATAATCTGTTTAGCAACCCCACCTCTGGGAAGGTATTGCTTGTGTATCTACTAAGATGAGGAATATGTGGCTAAAAGTCACTATCAGATGAACAAGTTAATTACCTTTGGTAACACCTTATCTGGTAGAGACTCTATTGAGCCACATATTCCTTACCAACCCACCCATCCTCCTCGCTCTGAAAATGGATTACAGTAAAATGGTTACCCTTCTTAAGGGCCCTAGACATTCACATCACTGGTCAGTGTTCTTCATGGCTCTGTGCTTCTGGCGTGGAAAGTCACGAAAAGACACTGACATCAGCGCACTGGGGTGGCTCCTGTATAGGCACTGCACACGTCACTTCTGATGCGGATAATGCCGAACACGCCACAAGGAGCCTAACTATGCCACCTACTTACACGCAGGGTTATTGCTCAAAAAGTTTTCGGCTCCAGTCTGATGCCTGAGGAAAAGTGTAAGGAAAGGAACCTGTGGCTAGAAAGAGACTCTACCATATAAGGCATTACTGAAGGTAAGTAGCTTGTTATTTTTTGCTAATTTTGTTCAGCATGCACAATAACCATTTTTTAGTTCGAGCTTTAGCAGCAGCGCGCAAGCACTGCTCGCTCTGCGAGGCATGCAGTAGTAGAGTATGGGAAACTAGCTTTCCTCACTTTCCGCCCATATTTTTCATTGGCTTCTGTCTTTGTCCTTCATAAATTCTGTCTTCTGATTGATTATGAGGCTTGTTAGTCCCGCCTTATTACATGTCATCATTTGTACCCTCCCATGGCTATTGGCCCCTTTACTTGGAGTGTCACACTGTACGGTATGAGTTATTTATAAGCACTATTTTTCCCCGCTTCCCCGCCCGCACTCCCGTTGTCCTTGCCTTCTCGCACCCCCCGCCCGCACTCCTGCTGTCCGTACCTTCTCGCCCCCCTGCCCCCGCCTGCCCGCACTCCCGTTTCCAATGCAATAGGTCTCGCGTAAATGCAAGTCCTATTGCATTGCAAATGCTTGTTACTGATGTACCCCATCAGGGATGCACTTGTTGACAGATCTGGGCTGTGACATCACAATACACGTTGCTTAGTTTCCCACAGATGTCCTCATTGGAGATTGAAAATTTCCTTTGTGTCGGGAGGTTTAGGGGCGTGGCTATAACGTGAAGTGCTGGGTTACAAGACCGCGCATGCTAGAATGACAGGGTTGGCGAGGTCTCGTCTCAGTTGTACTGACGTTGGCTTAAGGAGGCGGTGCCTCGCTGCCTGTGTTGTGCAGACATGAGAGGTGTGGGCTGGCGATGGAACGTCAGTCATTGTAGGCGGTCCCACGCCTTGTTGTGGAGACTAAGTGACATCAGCTGTAAAGTGACCCTCCATGTTGTGGTGACGTACCAGGCGCGGCATTACGCGTTGACGTCCGGCGCGGGGGTGGGGCTCGAAGAACAGGAAGCGCCGCTGCCGCAGCTCGCACATCCCAGGAAAGGCTGCTGTTCCCCGGTTTCACAATCCTTCGCCATCCTCTCCCATCCGGGACCATCCTGGCGCACCCTGAGCAAGGGGCCCCAGGGGAGGAGCGTAGGACCACCCTTATTTGGGGAGCGAGAGAGCCACTGTGGCGGTAGGGGGGCCGGGGAAAGTGGGGCAGGGGCGGAGCTAGTGTTAGATCCTGCCGCCCCCTCCTTGAGCGTCAGATCCGGGGAGCTAAAACAAACGCTCCCCCTTCATAGCGACATCTCTCGTCCGGTGGAGAGAGAGCAATTGCACCTATGGAAAAATAATCAGTTTAGCAAAGACAGCCCCCCATTTTATCAGAGACATAAGCCCCAAAACGGCCACCCCCCCCCCCCACACCATAGCCAGAACTTCTGTAACAAACATATCTCCTCCCGGGGAGAGACCGAAACATCTCAATTCTTACACAGATAACCTTTCTGTCCGTGAGACAGTCGGAATCCCTGTTGGCAAGAGAGCCCCTTTCAGAAAGATATAAGTATAGTTAACAGATAACTCTCCATTACTAGAGGCCGACCCCTTGACCAGAAAGTATCTACCTGTCAGATAGAACTCCTCCGCCGCACCATAGTACTTCATACTAGAGATACTACTGCTGTCAAAGCCATTCCTCTTGCGCATCCCTCCTCCAGGTTGCTCAAAACAGTCGGAGACAATAGGGGGCTGAATTCACTCCTGCTAAGTCAGTTTGCAAGTTAAGGCTCATTTTGGGTGCTAGACTGACTTGGTAGTCTTAGGCCTTGAAAATAGTTGGTTCCTGTGCTTACTACCTACAGATGCTACGAAGAGTTACTTCCTTTGAGTCCTCAGTGGAATATTATAATAATCTATGCCACAGCACAGTCTAGACTGCACAGTGTTTGGTGCTTGTGTTTGGGTTCACTGAGTCTGTTGTGAAGTGAATTCCACTGCCTAGTTAGTATTGGGCGTAAAGACGTAACGTCATCTATTAGGTGGGCATGCTTGAGTTCACTGACTGCCTATAGGTAAAAGAGCGGAATTAAAAACCTTAACCATTGTGCACAAGGCTTTTATCAGCAGTGCTCTGAACTGATGGCAGAAAATACAGATGGAACGTACCCAATACAGTCTTGACATCTGTATAGTTAACCTAGGTGGGGAAATCTGCTTCATAACTGTTAAGATGGTAGAGCATGCCTTATATATGGATGTGGCTAAACTTTGGAACTCCATGCCCCATCTTGTGCAGGTAATCAGTGTTTGTAAACAAAACAAAAAATCAGAAAAGGTTCTTAAGCCAAATTGTATCTATCCTTTAATCTAGACTTAATAGCTGTGTAGTGGTTATGTTAACTGTCTGAGTGTTAACACGCTTCATTTATAGTGTGCTATATACTTACCGTGTAAAGTAATAGAGTGAGAGTTCATCTACTGCAATGAAATCCACTTATTCTGCCACATAGAACCCTCTGAGAGAGAGTTCAGCTTCAAAGGATATCCCTCGTACCAGATAGATGTCAGCTCCCGCAGAGAACCTCGTACCAGCGAGAGCTCCTCTCTGCCGCAGCTAACCCTTCAGCAGAGAGAGCATCCACTCTGCCACAAAGAACCCCTTCATCAGAGAGGCTGAGACCCTCACTTACCAGTTGGAGTTTTACTGCCACAGAAGACCTCCTTCATTGAGATACTTGAGAGCCCTCTTGCTAAAGAGTTCCACTGCCAACAACACCATTCACCCCCTCCACTCCTCCCCCCGATTCACCAGAGAGAATTCCTCTCTGCCACAGCAAAACCCTTTATTAGACAGGTCTGTTCTGCCATGTAGAACTAGAGAGAACACACTGCTTCAGAGATTTACACTACGATAGCGAAAGTACTTAACAGTGAAAGCCCCCTCCTGAACCCCCTTGTTAGAATGTTTTGACTTACAGACAACCTCTGCCAGAGATTGTTCCTCTGCCACAGAACTCTGCTACCAGAGACAGACGGAGAACTCCTTTACTACAGAGGGAGCTCAATTGTCAAGGAGAAGCACCTTAGCAGAAAGAGCTCCCATCTCTCCGAAGCAATCCAGTTACCAAATAGTACCCCCTCTCATTGCTGTCTCCTCTATCAGAGTGGACAGAGAACTCTTATCAGAGAGAATAGCCCTGCCACAGAAAAACTCCATACCAGAAACGCTGTGCTATGCTGCACGGAATCTGAGACAGGAAATCCCCTACAGAGAGGGATTTGTGCCAAGGAGAACTCAATGCCAGATATCTCCCTTAAAAGACAGAGTATCCCCTTATTAGCGGGCAACTGTTACAGAGAACTCCACCAGTAAACTCCCTTTTCAGAGAGTTTGCAGTCACATCGAACTCCCTTTACTAGACAGAGCTCCAATCTGCACTCTGCTACAGAGAACATCTTTGTAAGAGAAAGTTTTCTTCCCATAGAGCACCCTTTACCAGAGAGCGTTTGTCAGCCACTGTGAACCCCTCTACAAGAGAAACCCCTTACAAGAGATCGTTCGGTTGCCAACGAAAATTATCTTCCCCGAGAGGGCACCCCAGTCAGTACTGTTTCCCACACTAGCACCCCGTTTACCTGCCCTCTTTGTTATTGCAGTGTCTTTCTTTCTCCACTTTCTACGTTTACCCACTTAATCATATATCTGCTTCCAATATTTTATAAGTTGCTGCTAGATGTACATTCCATTGAATCACTATTCTCCTATCGTGAATAGTAACAATGAGATAGGACCCCCCTAACCCCCCATGTGGTGAAGGAAAATACGCCCAACTTGGAATGACCCAGAAGATCTTAAACGAGCCTTAAAACTTTCATCCTAATGCTTTAATCTTCTTCTCTATGCTTCTAAATGTCCACCAAGAGCTTATGGTATTACTAAATGGATGAATCCATCAGTATTGTATAAGTCGTTGGCTTCTACATGCATAATGCATATACAGGACTGTACATCATCACAAATGAGGAGAGAATATGGTCTGAGGGCTAGATCGGTCGACCTTGAAGCTGGAGAACAGGGTTTGAGTCTCGGCCGGGACGTTCAACATCCTGTGATTCTGGGCAAATCACTTAATCTCTCCCTGCATAACAAAAATATTAATGTGTCCGTCTGTAACGCAACTGGTGCTCATGTAAAGCGCTCTGATACCTTCAGGTCGAGTTTGTGCTATATAAAACTAAAATTAATTTGCACCAAATTCTATCAAAGCAGGATGTGTACAGCTAATAACCAGCTATTGATGTAAGTTATAAGCCTGATCTATTTATTATGAAAAAGTATGACAAAGGCAGTATGCCTAACTTGTTTATTGTGAAAAGTATATGTTGAAGTCAATACGCCTTTAAGAGTGGATTTTTAATTCTGTGCTAATGATTGAAGGCATGTATTTCGTTACAAAGGGTGTCATGTATTGGCATACTGTGCTACGGTTTTGCTGTTGGTTACACCCTGTGACAAATCCTAAGGGTAGAATATTTGCATTTTGAAAACCCCTGTTATGTCATTTTAGGAAGGTTGATACTGTTTTGCCACCTTTAATTTTATGTATATTTATAACTTTATACCTGAGCTCTGACTTGTGTGAATACTTATGCGGAATTCAGTAGGCCACCTCCGCATCAGTGCACCACCAGCAGCGCAGCCCCACCTCAGCACCAGCGCAGCCCCACCTCAGCAGAAATTCAGCATCAGCGCAGCAGCATCCCTGCACAGCACCGCCTGAGCACCAGCACAGCCCCATCTAAACATCAGCACAGCATCACCTCCGCAACAGCGCACCACCACCTCAGTGTCACTAAGCACCACCTCAGTCTGTCCTCTGAATATGGCATCTGTCAATTCTCCCCTAGTGCCCGTCCCCTGCTCGTGTTGTAATTTAGGTACTATTTCCCAACCTCAACCCTTACGTTGTTTATAACCCCCCCCCCTCCGATAACAAAAAAAATAAATAACAAAGGAGCATTTGAACAGGCAGGAAGAAGTTGCCAGCATTTAAAGGACAAAAACTAGAAGACATTTTTTATGTTCATTCTTTATTTAATAGGGTCGTTCAGTTGTACTCAATGTCTTGGTTATATTTAAGGTAGCAACAATGCTTATAAAACTTTGTTATTATAACTTTTCAACATGCTGCAAAGCAGCCACAATGCTCTACAACATAGCTTAAAGATATTGGCAACGCCAATAGCTCTGGCTAAACACTTATAAGGTCCTAAAGGCGAGACCTATTGGCTATGCCAATGCTTGTTTTTCTTCTTGATGATCACCAAAAGAAGAGACTTATTGCCTTTGCTAGTGCTTGTTGCTTGTTTGGGGTATTTTGCATTGTGGCTCTTGTGATCCTATATTTGTAACGAAAAAATAAAAATACAAGTTTCAGATGTGTTTATGTGCTAATCTAAGCCAATGCAGAGAAGTTATGCCTGCAGCATAGGATGGAAAATCACACACATTTTACCTATAAAGTTAAAATTAGGTAAAAAGTTCATACTCATACAAAGTACATTACATTGTGAGCATTTAAAAAATACTGCTGCGTTAGTGCATGAGTAGAAATAGATCTGTTTTAAAAGAACTGTTTAGAGAATTTAATATGAAAAATGTTTCTTTCACACGGGATATGCAATTCGTTTTTATATGTGAATTTCATTATATTCTTGAAAGTGTCTTGCAGATGCTAGTAGAATTTTTCATTGGGTTTCCAAGTCAATTCATTAAGGTACTGAAATGCCCAGGAATGCAGGTTCCCACTCTTCATTCTCGGCTAACTCTCCTAACCTGAAATATGCAGGCACGGTATTCAGTGCCCCAGCCCTCCCAGCTCACCTGTCATATGCAAGTTGGGAGCCTCTCCTGGGCCTCGGTTGTCATGGCGATGGCCCAGGGTTAGGTGCGAATGCGCTCTGACCCAAGTTCAGCATAACAAAGGGCCGAGAGCTTGACGCTCTCCGCTCCTTTCAGGCCTGTTCACACCCTGGCACCAGCGCCTACACAGAGTGAGCATTCCTGGGGTACACCTGCAGCACGGGGCTGTAGTAGTGGGGGAGGAGATCCAGTGGGGCTGATGTGTTGTGCTGATTTCTGCCTCTCAAAGGAAGCTGTCTGCAGATGAGTTTAGCAGACAAAAATGCCGGGTTTTAACTAACTGGAATAACCTTGAATTAAGGAGGGCATGCAAGATTACAGCACGCTCTTTAGTGAAAAACGAACTTTTTACAGAACTGCATCTCTTCAAATCTTTAAACTTTTACTATTAGAAAATACTATGCGTACTTCAGAGGTAAATGTTCAAGGAAAGGAAGGGAGCTGTTCCCAGGTATACAACACTATTTTATGTTTTTCTGTTTGGAGACAAACTTTAGTGCTCTTTCTCCACATGTAAAATGCTTTGATGTTTGCAAGCTGATGCTATCAAAAATTAAATTTTACAATAAATATCTTAAAATTGTAAAAATGGTTATTGATCTGATGATGGGCGATGACAGCAGCAATTTGAATTTAATAAACCTAAACCAGATCATTTGCAAGAAGGTTGCGCATTCACAACCGTAGCATACGTAATGATTTCATTTGCAATTCTATATGTCTTTAAAAAGTCCATACAGAAAGAAGCATTCAAAGCTATAAATATAGATGGCGAAGAGTGAATTATTAATTTTGTTATGAAAATTTAAGTTAATGGTTTTGAACCAAAACACTTTGGGGCTCATTTATGATAAAGTGACGCCGCGCAGCAGGTCACCTTGCTGCATGCACTGCGTAACAGGGAGAGGCCAGGAATGGCCGTATTTAAGGCAATACGGTGCATTCCTGGCCTTTCCCCTGCGCTGGCACTGCCTGTGTTGTCAGCAGTATTGTTGTTTATGCCAGAAGGAGCACCTTCCTGCACAAAAACAATATCAGGAGACATATTCCTCTTTCTATGTGTGCTGCACACCTAGAAAAAGGAAGAAATTAAGAGAAATAGAGATTT
The DNA here is from genome assembly GCA_963921515.1 of Calotriton arnoldi. Classification (NCBI taxonomy): domain Eukaryota; kingdom Metazoa; phylum Chordata; class Amphibia; order Caudata; family Salamandridae; genus Calotriton; species Calotriton arnoldi. Next base: position 169,794 of record CAWUFW010002175.1, on the reverse strand, counting down.
TTCCTCGTCATACCTCTCGTGGAAAGGCATAATGTTTTGGCACATTCCCAGGTTTAGAACGACTGGTAAATCTGGGAATGCATCAAAAACCATGGGAGTTGCATGGGAACATCCATGCAACCCCTTCCCAGGGCAGAGTAACACAATGCAGCGAATTGCGCTGCGTTACTACAGATTTTTGGAGCCACTCAGAGTCATGCAAAGTGGCTTCGCATGGCTTCAAAAATCTAACTTAGAGGTTTGCGTCATGCATGTACCATGTTGCGTGGTGCAAACGCAATGCAAGTCTCTCATAAATGTGTCCCTTTGGTTTCAACAGTGCCTTCTGTGCCAGACTAAAACATTTTGCAGATCTGAGGAAGTCTCTTTATCTCCATTGGTGACTGTCCTTATGTTCTGCAAGTTCCTATCAAGTCCTTGTTTCTGTAATAGTCACTACTGGGGCTGCCCACATTTTATTGTGCGCAGCACCTCATATTCGAGATGCTCCTGCCAAAATAAAAGTGTTCCCTGTATACTGGCCTGCTTTTCCTGAAAAGTATAGGTCTGCCCTTCATTGAAGACAAAAATAATACAAAGTGGGAAAGCTTCCTTTTGCTGATGTTTTCCATTCAGCCACTGCAGATAGACACTTAGGCAGAGTTTAACAGTCTCTGTCTGTTATCATTCTGAAAATTTCACTAATACTCAGTAATGCTGTCCAAGCGCTGGATGGAATCCGCACTGAGAGATGTTTTGTAACTGGTTTTGTTTTCAGTACACTTGCAATGGTGATCCTACTGGGTTCTCAATAATCTTGCTCAATGTGAGATAACATGGTATGGGCCAATAATTATTAGGGACTTTAGGATCTAAGTTGGGTTTTATTATCAATGGTGTGATTGTTTACCACAAAATAAAAGGCTATGGAAAACCTAAGTAGCAGAGATCATGGAATAGGGTCACAGGGAAGTTCAGTAGGTCTTTCTTTAAACAGGTGATCAGGTCCTCTTTGGCGCAAGATTTGAAATAAAAAGGTGGTAGTAAGGTGGTTGGGCTCTTTTGACATAACGTGGTGTAACACTTGGTATTTCTTATCATGAAGACCTTATTTCTTAAATGTGAGGTAATCTCACCAAATAGTCCTTGTGAAGAAGCTAAGGCAATGGTAATATGGTGATTTTGCAAGATGATGAACACAGACTTCAACGATGTTTTTCACAGTACTTATTTTTTTCTCCCAGTATGCAATTTTTGTGATTACTTCTGCTCTGTGATAGATTTACATGCATCCTTTATAGTGTGTTATTCCTGTCCTCTTATTTCATCATAATTTCTGTTTCACTACTTTCCATTTTTTTCAGATGTTTAAGCTTCCAGCATGTGTTTGCATTTTTCTTGGTACTTCAGTGAGCTCTCAATGCCACAGGTGTATTCTTCGGTTGTGCTGTCATTTTATGAGTGACACTGCATTTTTCCTGAATTCCTAGAGATTTCTGGGTTGCTCATGTGGATGCGCAAGACTTGCTAAGGGAAGGTCACAGGGCCAGCAGGGGATACTGGGCTGCAAGTCTGGTGGTGTGGTAATCTGCCTTTGATGTCCTGTAGTTCTTCACACTATTGATCAGCAAACTGGGCCAGGCACACCTCTTCCACACTGGACTCTCATGGTAGTGAGGGCCAGCACTCAAAATCTTCTAAGGGAAGTAGTGTAGAACTAGGGACACAGTACTCAAGTAGTCAAAAAGCAGATATATTAATTCACTATCCAGTTCAGAGCTTGTCTTATTAAAAAGAGAAGTACTTTCATTTCACAGCAAAATTATATACTGTACACATCACTGGGAGTTCAGCAGAGACCAAGACACAATCTCTCAGTTTCTAGATTTGGGCCTCTTGTTACCTGTTGCTGAGATGCAGAACAGCACAGGAGTTAGTGGTGCACCATTCACAGTCGCACAGTCAGTGCCTCAGCCTGTGGGCACGGGATTGAGGGCAGCAAGCAGACTCACCTCTCCATATGCCACCAAATTCTTGGGTCTGCACTATATCGAGCAGTGTATTGTTGAGAAATCACATGATGGCGAGCTCTATTGTTTGTGATATCCAAAATATTGCAGAACAGGTTGAAGTCCACCCCATATTATGGTACTAGGCTGAAGGCGAGTACAGCGTGCCATGACCATGCAGTAGAAATTTGGGTCATCATGATTGGGTCCATAGATATTGATAATGGTGAGATGAGTATGTTGTAGGGTACCCTGGAAATCAGATAACGCACCTCTGCATCAGCACCACCTAGGTGGGTCTGAAGCGCTGAGTGCAATTAACTACAATGGCAACCCCCACTAGAATAGGTTGAATACGTAGCAAAGAATCAATGTGAGCTCAACTTCTTGACAACATGCTGACTTTTATGGGGTAATAAGCAAGGGCGGCTTCTCCATTGGAGCGGAGGAGCGTTGCCTGACTTAAATGCCTCCAAAAACCCCAGAGATGAAAAATAAAATGGTACTTTATTACCATTTTATATTTCATCATCCCGTCCTGAACCGAGTGTCAGGACAGGGCGGGCCTGCTGAGCGGCAGCAGGGAGGAGTGGTGGGCAGAGTGCTGCCTGTGCACTGTTTAATAGGAACGTGTCTCTTTGGCCGGCTGTCTTGCGACACCCCGCCAGACATGCGCACTTTAAACCTCTCAACCCATCAGTCGTAAGACAGCTGGGTTGAGAGGAAGTGCAGGCCTCCGATGCACTGGGGAGCGCCTAGAGAGGCTGCTCCCTCCAATCAGGGTGCTGCTCTCATCCTGGTTAACAGCATGTGAGCAGCGCCTGGATTGGTCAAGGGAGTTTGCTGGGGCCCGCACTGCAGTCTCAGCAGAAGAGGTCTGGACCAAGGAGGGCGTCGTGTTGTCTGGATTCGGTAAGTGTTTTAATTACATTTTTTTATTTTATTTGCACGTGTGCACCCACCCATTTGCCCGCCTCCCAACTCCATAGATGCCAGTCACCACTGGTGATAAGTGTGTCTCCTGAAGTAGGAGAACGTCAATCAAGTGTCTCATAGCATAGGCCAAGACCTGAAGTGTCTTTTTAGGATTATATAGGCCTCGCACGTTTCACGTCATACATTTTACTAGAAGGGGTTTCCTCTCGAGGGCCAGCATGCATTAGCGTGTGTCACAGAAGTTGTCATTCTTTGTGTGCAAGGGTTACTCTCAAAGCTATGCAACTGTTTTGACCACATCTCCCCCATAAAACCCCCTTCCCAAACTGAAACCTATCTGGTCAGCGACACATCCCAACCACCCCCAGCCATTTCCCAAGATCCTTTTTCATTCCCAAACACAGGGACTTATTTATGAGGCCCTTGTGCCGCTGGAGTCACTTTTTGTGATGCTCCAGCAGCGCAAACTTCGAAATCATATTTATGAGGTCACGCAAATCCACTTTGTGTGGCTTTGAATGACCTCATAGATATGGAGTAAGGCAAGGCAACACAAATCACTGCGTTGCCTTACTATGTGCTAAGGAGGTGTTGCATGGGCATAGCGGTGGGCGTTCCCATGCAACACCCATGGATTTTGACACTTCCCCATATTTACAAGACCATGTAAACCTGGAGATGTGCCAAAACCTTACGCCTCCCCAGGAGAGGCGCAAGGAGGAGAAATAACTATTTCTCCTTGTTACTTCACATATATATTTTTCTCTCTCCTCTACACTTTTACATTTACCCCGTACTACCCCTTATTCTTACCCATGCCTAAACCTTAAAAAAACTAATAAACTCTTAAAACTCTTACAACCCTGCACTACCCCATACCCATTACTAACCCATACACTTACTGTAAGAAATTGCGTTACAGGTTGAGAGGGGTGAAATCCTACTCAAGCAGGAACCACAATCCTTGTCAGGCTGAAGTCACCAGCAAACCCCAAATAGCCTGTGCTCGACCCTCTGGTAGCTTGGCATCGAACAGTCAGGCTTATTTAGAGGCAATGTGTAAAGTCTAGGGCCTGGAAAACCACTATAATCACACACTATCTATGTGGAGACTAGAACATGCCAATATAATTACATTATCTCTTGATATGAACATTATTATCCTCACACACTATCTGTGTGTGAAATTCAGCCCTGTCTTTATAAACAATTACACTGAGGATGTGAACACAATTTTCTTCACACACTATCTCTGTGGGTGCTTGAAAATCACTATAATCACACACTATCATTTTGGGGGATTGAACATCACTATAATCACATACTATCTCTGTGGGGTCTTGGAAATTACTATATTCACACATTATCTTTATAGGTACTTGAAAATCACTCTAATCACACATTATCTCGAGGGACTTGAACATCACTATAATCACGCACTATGTGTGTGGGGAATTGAACATCACTGTAATTGCTCTCTGTCTTTGTGGGAACTTGATCATGATTGCCTTAATACACTATCTCTGTGGGGACTTGAAAATTCCTATGATCACACACAATCTATGTTTGAACATGAACATCATAATGTGGATTGAAAATAGTCTTTACACACTATTTCAGAGAGTATGTGAACACAATTGGCTTCACACACTATCTCCATTGGGAGTTAAAAATCACAATAACCACACACTATTTTTGTGAGGACTTGAAATCGCACACTATCTCTATGGGTATTGAACATCACTACAATCATAAACTATCTTTGTTGAGACTTGAAAATCACTATAATCACACTATCTCTGTGGTGACTAGAACATCACTGTTATCACACACTATCTCTGTGGGGACCTGAACTGTCCTATAATCACATACAATTTTTATGTGGACTTCAACATCCTGATCCTCACATTCCACTTGTTTGGACACTTGAACATTGTCTTTATACACTATTTCAGTGGGGACTTGAACAATATTATCTTTACACACTATATCCGTGGGGACTTGAGCATCACAGTAACCGCACACTATCTCTGTGGGGACTTGAATACGTCTATAATCACACACAATCTATGATTGGGCATGAACATCATAATGCTCACACACTTCTTGTGTGGATTGAACATTGTTTTTACACTCTTCTTCAGAGAGGACATGTTAGACTTGGCATCTTTTGGCATGTTTCCCCTGACTTTTTGCTTTCTGACCTCCCGGTTTTGACTCTGTTTTTGCTGGTGTAATGATTCTGCGCACTCTCCGCACTGCTGTCCAGTGGGAAAGTGCAAGTGCTCCTGTATAAAATGTGTTATGGATTGGCGTTTCCATGATTGGCCTATTTGGTTTATGTGTCAGTCCCTTGTAAAGTGCACTGCGAGTGCCAGGGCCTATAGACCAAATGCTGTTGGTGGGCTGCAGCACTGGATTGTGCCACCCACGCAAACAGCCCGTAAAGCGTAACTCGGGCCTGCCATCGCAGAGCCTGTGCGCAGCCTGGGGCTGCCATGTCGACTTGGCAAGTGCACACACTTGCAAGTCCCTAAACCTTCCCTTTTCTACATGTAAGTCACCCCTAAGGTAGGCCCAAGGTACCCCTGTGGGCAGGATGCGTTGTATGCGAAAGGTAGGACATGCCCTGGTGTGTGTGGCATGTCCTGATAGTGAATTACAGCCTAGTTCGTTTTTCACTATTGCAAGGCTACCTGTTCCCCCTAGGCCAGAACAGGCAGTTTTGATTATTACAGCTTATAATCCTAACTGACCCCGGGAACATGGTAGGAATTAGAGTTTAGTATGCCTGGACTCAGAATGATAAAATGCATCTTTTAGTGAAGTTGGTTTTAACATTCTGTGTTTGAAAATACCACTTTTAGAAAGTGGGTATTTTCTTGTCTAACCATCCAAGCCTGCCTCTGCGAGGTTGTGTATTCCTTGTCTGGAGTGTGAGTGACAGGGGCTGGGGGATGCCAGGAGACAGGGTGAGTCAGCACAGGGCTGATTAGCAAGATCTACATGTAGATGGGTGGGAGGAGTTGCACCTGGGGCCTGAATAGGACAGTGCCTTCCCTCCACAATGCTGGCTCCACCTCCTGTGGTGCGTCTGATGTCCCTGGCCTACTCACTGAAAGAAGGGACGGAGACTTGTCAACAAAGTGCTCCAGAACTGGTTTGGACTAGGCAAAGGCCTCTCTGCCTTCAGAGAACAAAGGAATTTGGGATATAAATATTGGGGCCCTGACCCCATGAATTTAGATCTCGCTGGAATCAAGGAACCTGCCAAGACGAAGAGCTGGAAGAGCTGCCAGGAGGAGTACTGCCCCTTTGCTGTGTTGTTGCTTTGTTGGGTTGGCCTGCAGCTGCTGCTTCTGCCTTGGGCAGTGAAAGGACTGGACTGAACTTTCTACAAACTTGTGCTGAGTATCTCCAAGGGCCTGGAACTGAGCTGGCCTCCTGTTAAGAAGTCTCAGGGACTACAAAGACTTCACAAGCCTCTGGGTACCGCTTCTGGAACGCTGTTTCAGTCGCCACAGAGGAAGGGAACTGCAACCGACTCCGTCAACCGAATCCATCCCTGGCCGGTGACCTGTTTGCACCGCAGACCGCATCGCCCCGCTTCGCATCGCAACCCTGGTCTCACCGTGGGCGACGTCCGACGCCGCCAACACCGAGCCGCTGCTTGCACCGTGACCTGTGGGCACCGCAGTTCGCATCGCATCGCTTCACTGAACCAGCCGGACCCGACCGACGCGGACGCTGCAACTGGCTCAAGAGTCGTGACCGCATCGCATTTGGGGCACCGCTCGCACGTCTGCGACGCACCGCTCCGACTCGCACCGCTGGCCGACGCCAGCTCCCGCACTCCGGCTTAGTCGCCTGCATCGCAACCTGTCAGCACCGCATCGAGCATCGTCTCACCCTGCATCGGACGTCTTGGACTCACCGACTCTGTCTGCACGACGCTCATCGAGCCGCTGCCTGCACCGCATCGAGGGACACCGCACCTTGCATCGCTCCGTCTTGCACCGCAACCGCGACGAACGCCGACCGGCTCGTACACTCTGTACCAGCCACAACGAGAAAGGTACTGTGACCGAGTCTGTTCACGACTCTGCTGGCCCGTATCGACGCGGTCGGCTGGAACTGTTAGACTCTGTGGTTTTCAGCATCGCGGTAGGCTCGGACGGAGCTACCGACTCGTACGAACTTTGTTTTTGAACTAATCCTGCAAAGAAGAAGTTACCTTATCAAGCATTCATTTTTAAAGTATAGTATTGTGGATTTTTGTCGTAATTGGTCTTGTCTGAAGTATATAAAAATATTGGCTATTTTTCTAAACTGGTGTGGTGTCCGTTTGTAGTGCTTACACGGTATTACTGTTGGTTATGTGCAAATGCTTTACACACTGCCTCTGAATTAAGCCTGACTGCTCGTGCCAAGCTACCACGAGGGTGAGCAGGGGTTACTTCACGAGTGTAACACCCTTACCCTGACTAGGAAGAAGGGTCCCTACTTGGACAAAGGTGCGAGCCCTTGCCAACTAGAGATCCCATTTCTAACAGGACATGAACATAATTGTCTTCACACACTATCTTGATTGGGAATTAAAAATCGCAATAACCACACGCTATCTTTGTGAGGACTTGAACATCAAGTTCCCACAGAGAAAGTGTGTGAATATAGTGAACAGTACTATAATCATGCACTATCTCTGTGGGGACTTGAACACCACTATAACCATGCACAATCTTTGTGGGGACCTGAACATTCCTATAATCAAATACAATTTATCTCTATGGGGATATGAACATCACTACAATCACACACTATCTTTGTAGAGACTTGAAAATCACGATAATCACATACTTTCTCTGTGGGAACTTGAACATCACTATAATCACACACTATCTCTGTGGGGACTTGAACACCACTATAACCATGCACTATCTTTGTGGGGACCTGAACATTCCTATAGCCAAAAACAATTAATCTCTTTGGGGATATGAACATCGCTAAAATCACACGCTATCTTTGTGGAGACTTGAAAATCACGATAATTACACTTTTTCTCTGTGGGAACTTGAACATCACTATAATCACACACTATCTCTGTGGGGACTTGAACATCACTTTAATCACACTATCTTTGTGTGGACCTGAATATTCCTATAATCAAATACAATTTATGTGTGGGCTTGAACATCCTTATCAAATTCTAATTGTTTGGAGACTTGAACTTTGCCTTTATACACTATTTCAGTGGGGATTTGAACAATATTGTCTTTACACACTATCTCTGTGGGGAATTGAGCATCACAATAACCACACACTATCTCTGTGGGGACTTGAATATGCCTATAATCACACACAATCCATGTTTGGACATGAACATCATAATCTTCGCACACTTCTTGTGTGGATTGAACATTGTTTTTACACACTATTTCAGAGGGGACGTGAACACAATTGTCTTCACACACTATCTCTATTGGGAGTTAAAAGTCACAATAACCACACGCTATCCTTATGAGGTCTTGAACATCACTATAATCGCAAACCATCTTTATGGGGATATGAACATCACTACAATCATACACTATCTTTGTGGAGACTTGAAAATCACTATAATCACACACTTTCTCTGTGGGAACCTGAACATCACTATAATCACACACTATCTCTGTGGGGACTTGAAAATTACTATAATCACACACAATCTCTGTGGGGACTTAAACCTCACTATAATCACACACTCTCTCTGCGGGGACTAGAACATTCCTATAATCAAATACAATTTGTGTGGGCTTGAACAACCTTTTCCTCACATTCTACTTGTTTGGAGACTTGAAATTTGCCTTTATACACTATTTCAGTGGGAACTTGAACAAGATTATCTTTACACACTATCTAAGTGGGGACTTGTGGGTCACAACACCCACACACTGCCTCTGGAGGGAACTTGAACCTTTATGTGGGGCCACTCCTATATTCACACACAACCTCAGTTTGGACTTGATCATCATCATCATATTTACACACTGTCTGTGTGGATATTTGAACATTGTCTTCACACACTATTAAATTTGGTACTTGCAGAAGATTACCTTCACACACTACCTGTGTGGGGACTTAAACATCACAATAATAAAACCATATCTTTGTGGGTACTTGAACCAGTTTAATTTCATCTCTGTGAGGGCTATAATCATGAACTATCTATGTGGAGGCTTTAACATCATTATATTCACACACTCTTTGTGTGTGGACTTGAGCAATGTCTTTATACACTATTTCAGTGAGGATTTCAATACAACCATCTTCACACAATATTTCTATAAGACATGAACATCATTTTACTCACACAATATATTTGTGGGACATGGGCATGATGAGCACCATTTCTGTGAGGACTTGAACATTCCTATAATTATACACTATCTCTGTGGGGACTTGAGTATTATTATCTTCACACTTTACCTCTGTGGGTACTTTCGTCAATATTTTTGTAGACAGCATCAATAGAAAGTCCATGGTGATACTGTAATCACAAATCACCTCTATGTGCATCATATCACACCATCCCTTAGCAGACATTAACATTACATGCCATTTCTAGGAAGATGTGGCTAATAGCTAGTTTGATAAAAATGTAAGTAACCAAACAAACTCTTGGTTCCAATTGACCACTGCTTTATTACATCAATAATTTCTCTATGTAATGAAATGCAGGTTTAAGAGTAATTCTTCTGTAATTATGATATATATTTTCTGACACATTATTCATTTTTTGTATACCCCTAGGAGATGTGCCGCACTACATATATGAATAGGTGATGATGTTAATTTTGTATAATGCTGTTAAAATAAACATTTAGTCATGTGCTTTTGACTGTATTCAATCGCTAATGAAGTTTATTCAGTAGGTCCCCACAAGGATGGTAGCACATGTTCAAGTCCCCAGAAGGATGGTTCTGTGCGCACGATTAAATAACACTATATTTGCAAATTTGAAGCAGGATCCTATATTATGAATTTTTTCTTAACATTTTTCTGTTATTAGCAGGTTTTAAAAACATTGGGATAGGGTAGTCCCCACAAGGCAGGTATCCACACATAGTCCCCACAAGGATGGTAACGTGTGTGTGTGTGTGTGTGTGTGTGTGTGTGTCCAGCTCTACCAGTAAAACAGAAGCGCGAGACGGTGTGCAGTCAGCTGAGTTTTCTCCATCTTATAGTCCACTATTGTTTTCGTATCCATTTGTTGAAAATGTCATAATTTGGTTTATAAGGCTGGCTAGTTTTTCAATATTGCATAGCCTAATATAAACGCTGAAAGGAAAAAATAAACAGTTTCGACTAAGCGTCATTTGGCAAACACAGCATCATGTGTTTCTTAAAATAAAGCAGTCTAGCCGCTTTCAGTCACTAATTTACGTTTAAACAATGTCCTTAAAAAGAACACATGATTATTGGAATGTTATGTATTTTACACAGCGCTTTGTATCTTGCATCTGTCACTGTGAGCTTCACAAAACTGCAGATTGTGGGTCACTGTCATCCAATATACTCCTTGAAATTATTTTGCATTTTAACTGGTGATAAAACGCCGATGTTTGCTGCAAGATCTTATACCGCTCGCCGAAACAGCGCCTTAAAAGCAGGCACTGAGTCACTGCGCTGTGAATCTTTCTGCCAACAGTTTTACTATGTGTCATTTTGTTTCTAGAGAGTTTGTCGCTGTTCTCCAACTACATATAATGTAGTCGGCTCCTGTCTGTATTCTGACGAGACACTCTATGAAAATTAGGAGTTCCTTAGCCATGAGGCAACTGACAGAAAACATGTCTTAATGTGCTGAGTCTCATTGTAAATTGCAAGTGCAAAGATCACCACAGTTTCTTTTAACAATCTGCCTGCAGATTAACACAACTAACAGAAGCGGAATCAAGCACATTTAGTGGATAACGTGTGTCAATTATATAAACAACCCGTGCGTTCAACAGTGTTAACAAATAAGTTAAAAGCGTCGTGGTCTCACATGATCTATTTATTTTTCAGTTCTACCGCACCCACGAACCTTTTTTTCTTTTTATTAGAAGTTGACATTGGAGGTGACAGAAAAAGCAGCTCGTAAGATTTTCAAATGAAATAGGCGCCACAGACTGAAAGTGAGTGAAGTCAATGCCTCTCCATAAAATTATAAGGGCAGGAGCAGACGAAAGAAATAAGCAACAGCTCGGGAGGGGGTAAGAACGGAGTCAAGAAGCAACAGAGGGGAGGGGGAGGGTCGAGGGATAGATAAACAAGCACCAGAAAATGTCTACTGTCTGAGGCGGCATTGGCTTAGTCGGAAGTGAATTGCTCTTGAAGAATTCACATCAGATGCTTCCGAAGTGAAGAATAACAAGCTAACGAGGAGGGGGGAGAAGGGAGGGGGTTGAAGGGAGGGGGTAGTGAGAGCAGACAGCAAGGTGGTGGAGGAGCATGATTCACGCGCCGGAAGGCTTAATGAGCCATGACAGAAGCGCGTGCTGTGCGCGTAACCGCACACTGTATGCCACGGAAAAAGCTGTGGTCGCACTTTTAAAACCCCACAACTAAATGTCTCGCCAGACCAGCGCAAGCGCTGGATCAGGGCGAGACCTAAAAAAAAACCAGGAAGGGTAAAAAGGGAGTCTGACTGAATAAAGTTTTAAAGGGGACTACAAATTGTCAAAGCGCATAACTGTCTGGAGGAAGGGTCTGTTTAAGTTGAGTTTTTATAACGCTGTTAACTAGCTGGGTGTCCTGCTGCCGACATGAAGGGCAGTAGGGACCAAAAAAAATACATAAAAATGGCTAGAAAAACTATAGAGAACAGATGCATTTTGAGCTTTTTACTGAAGGTAAGTGAGATGAAATTGTATGTAGAGAGGTTTCAGTGGGAACGACCACCTCATTTAGCTATCCTCTTCCGTTGTTGCCCTTTACAACTCTCCAATTTACACCATAAGTGGAGTTCAGCGGATTAGTGAATATCATGGGTTCTCACTAACATTTTTGTTTGCCTAGGATCACACAATTTGGTAAAGTGGGGAAGCCAGGATTAATCCCAGGTTTTGTGGTTTCACATTGCGCAGTTGACCAGAAATCAGAAAATCTGGGATTAATCCTGGCTTCCCCACTTAACCAAACTGTGTGATCCTACGCAATTGTTTATACTTTCCCTCCTTTTACTTCATTATCACATATAGGAGAACCTCTCAATATTATTTCAGGATATGCACTTTACAAAAGCCCACTATACGCCAGGGATTTTTTTTTTAAATTATAATTTGTGGAGGGGGCTGCCCAATATGGGCATGCCCATGCCCCCACCCACCCCCCGCAAAAATGACAGCCTTTCTGCCCCCCCGGGGGGGGGCAAAAAGCCCAGTAGACGCCAGGGATTTTATGGGCAAATATTAATTAGGGTGGGGGCATTGGTATGCCCATTTTGGGCAGCCCCCACCCTAATTAAAATATGCCCCAAAAACTCCCTGGCGTCTAGTGGACTTTCTGCCCCCCTGGGGGCATTAGCCCCCAATCTGCCCCACCGGGGGGGCAAAAAGCCCACTAGACGCCAGGGATTTTTTTGGGGCAAATTTGAATTAGGGTGGGGGCTCCCAAAACGGGCATGCCCATGCCCCCACCCCCTCCCCCGCAAAAATAACAGCCTTCCTGCCCCCCCTGGGGGGCAGATGGGGCAGTAGCCCCCAATCTGCCCCCCCGGGGGGGCAAAAAGCCCACTAGACGCCAGGGATTTTTTTGGGCAAATTTTAATTAGGGTGGGGGCATTGGCATGCCCGTTTTGGGCAGCCCCCACCCTAATTAAAATTTGCCCAAAAAACTCCCTGGCATCTAGTGGGCTTTTTGCCCCCCCTGGGGGGCAGATGGGGGCATTAGCTCCCAATCTGCCCCGCCGGGGGGGGCAAAAAGCCCACTAGACGCCAGGGAGTTTTTTGGGGCAAATTTGAATTGGGGTGGGGGCTGCCCAAAACGGGCATGCCCATGCCCCCATCCCCTCCCCGCAAAAATTACAGCCTTCCTGCCCCCCCTGGGGGGCAGATGGGGCAGTAGCCCCCAATCTGCCCCCCCCAGGGGGGCAAAAAGCCCACTAGACGCCAACGATTACGCTGGCTTTTTTATGTGTGGGGTGGGGGCTAGCCAGAATGGGCATACCAATGCCCCTACCCCCCAAAAAATAGCCAGTGTTTCTGCCCCCCTTGGGGGCATATCGGGGCAACCCCACCCCCGATATCCCACCCCACCCCCCCCAGGGCGGCAGAAAGCCGACTAGGAACGGATTTGTTTTTAGCAATATGCCTACCTTTGTATTTTGGGCCCTAGCGCATCCGGCACATAGGGAAACCTAGCAAACCTGTACATTTTTGAAAACTAGACACCCAGGGGAATCCAGGATGGGGTGACTTGACTGGCTCTCACCAGGTTCCGTTACCCAGAATCCCTTGCAAACCTCAAAGTGTATAAAAAACACATTTTCCTCACATTTCTGTGGTGGAAAGTTCTGGAATCTGTGTGGATCCACAAAATTCCATTCACCCCGCATTCCCCAAAGTCTTCGGAGAAAAATGGTACCTCACTTGTGTGGGTGGGTCAAGTACCCGCGACAGGCAAGGGCCCAAAACCTAGTGAGGCGACATCAAAATTTCCTATCACAAACCAACCTGGTTTTGCACGGGGGTTACCTGGGTTTTTGGCCCCGGGGTCGGCAGCCATCTAGGGAAACCTACAAAACCCACACATTTCTGAAAACTAGACACCCGGGGGATTCCAGGGAGGTATGGCTTGTGTGGATCCCCCAACGTTTTCTTACCCAGAATCCCCTGCAAACCTCAAATTTAGCTGAAAAAAAATCACTTTTTTCACACATTTGTGTGTGTGGGAAAGTTGTGGCATCACCGGGCTGACACAAATTTCCTACCAGCCAGCGTTCCCCCTGGTCTCCCGATAAAAATGGTGCCTCACTCGGGTGGGAGGCCCAAGTACCCGCGACAGGCAAGGGCCCAAAACGTATTGAGGCGACATCAAAATTGCCTATCACAAAACGACCTAGTTTTGCAAGGGGGTCCCATGACTTTTGGCCCGGGCTCGTCGGCCACCTAGAGAAACCTACCAAACCCACACATTTCTGAAAACTAGACACCCGGGGATTCCAGGGAGGTATGGCTTGCATGGATCCCCCAACGTTTTCTTACCCAGAATCCCCTGCAAACCTCAAATTTTGCCAAAAAATTCACTTTTTTCTCACTTTTCTGTGGTGGAAAGTTCTGGAATCTGCGTGGATCCACAAATTTCCTCCCACCCAGCGTTCCCCAGTTCTCCCGATAAAAATGGTACCTCACTTGTGTGGGTAGGCACAGTGGCTGCAACAGGAAATGGCCCAAATCGTACTCTGGAGACTTCAAAATTACCTATAGCAAAACTACCTGGTTTTGGGGGGGGGCACCTGAGATTTTGGCCCCGGGCTCGGCGGCCATCTTGGGAAAGTACCAAACCCAAACATTTCTGAAAACTAGACACCCGGGGGAGTCCAATGAGGTATGGCTTGCGTGGATCCCCCAACGTTTTCCTACCCAGAATGCCATGCAAACCTTAAATTTAGCTGGAAAAACCATTTTCCACATTTTTGTGTGGAATCACTGTGCCGGCGCACATGTCCTACCACCCAGCGTTCCCCTTGTTCTCCCGAGTAAAATGATCTCACTTGTGTGGGTGGGCCAAAGGCCTGTGGCTAGTAAGAGCCCAAAACATAGGGATTTATAGTATAGCACCGAGAATTCTAAGCGCTACATTTTTTTAAAAATAAGTTTTTAGCCAATTCTGCTTTGGACACCCACACAAGTGAGGTATCATTTTACTCGGGAGAACAAGGGGAACGCTGGGTGGTAGGACATTTGTGCCGGCACGCTGATTCCACACAAATATGTGGAAAATGTGGTTTTTTTCAGCTAAATTTAAGGTTTGCATTGCATTCTGGGTAGGAAAACGTTGGGGGATCCAGGCAAGCCATACCTCATTGGACTCCCCCGGGTGTCTAGTTTCCAGAAATGTGTGGGTTAGGTAGGTTTCCCTAAATGGCTGCCGAGCCCCGGGCCAAAAACTCATGGGACCCCCATGCAAAACCAGGTTGGTTTGTGATAGGTAATTTTGATGTCGCCTCAATAGCTTTTGGGCCCTTGCCTGTCGCGGGTCCTTGACCCACCCACGCAAGTGAGGTACCATTTTATCGGAGACCTGGGGGAACGCTGGGTGGGAGGAAATTTCTGGATCCACGCAGATTCCAGAACTTTCCACCACAGAAATGTGAGAAAAAAGTGAATTTTTCAGCAAAATTTGAGGTTTGCAGGGAATTCTGGGTAGGATAATGATGGGGGACCCACGCAAGCCATACCTCGCTGGAGTCCCCCGGGTGTCTAGTTTCCAGAAATGTGTGGGTTAGGTAGGTTTCCCTAGATGGCTGCCGAGCCCCGTGCCAAACTCATGGGACCCCCCATGCAAAACCAGGTTGGTTTGTGATAGGTAATTTTGATGTCGCCTCAATAGCTTTTGGGCCCTTGCCTGTCGCGGGTCCTTGACCCACCCACGCAAGTGAGGTACCATTTTTATCGGGAGACCTGGGGGAACACTGGGTGGGAGGAAATTTCTGGATCCACGCAGATTCCAGAACTTTCCACCACAGAAATGTGGGTTTTTTGACAATTTTTTTAGGTTTGCAAGGGATTCTGGGTAACAGAACCTGGTGGGAGCCAGTCAAGTCACCCCATCCTGGATTCCCCTGGGTGTCTAGTTTTCAAAAATGTTTAGGTTTGCTAGGTTTCCCTAGGTGCCGGCAGAGCTATGGTTAAAAAACTACAGCTAGGCACTTTGCCAAAAAAGAGTCATTTTTTACTGCAAAATTGAGGTGTGTCCACGTTGCGTTTTGCGCCGTTTCCTGTCGCGGGCACTAGGCCTACCCACACAAGTGAGGTACCATTTTTCTCAAGACTTTGGGGAACGTGGGGTGGGTGGAAATTTGTGGATCCACGCAGATTCCAGAACTTTCCACCACAGAAATGTGAGGGAAATGTGTTTTTTTTGACACAATTTTAGGTTTGCAAGGGATTCTGGGTAACAGAACCTGGTGTGAGGCAGTCAAGTAACCCCATCCTGGATTCCCCTGGGTGTCTAGTTTTCAAAAATGTATAGGTTTGCTAGGTTTCCCTAGGTGCCGGCAGAGCTAGGGTTCAAAAACTACAGCTGGGCACTTTGCAAAAAAAGGGTAATTTTTCATTGTGAAAATGTGGTGTGTTCACGTTGGGTTTTGAGCCATTTCCTGTCGTGGGCACTATGCCTAACCACACAAGTGAGGTACCATTTTTATCGGGAGACTTGGGGTAATTCAGATTTGTAAAGCAACTGTTATTACCTATTGACTTTCGATGCATTCTGCCTTCCAAATGAAAGACATTGTGTAAAAAAAGAAGTAATTTTAAAAAATGACCGATAATTCTCATGCTAGTATGAGTATTCCCAATTTCGGAAATGTGCAAATATCTACTGTTTCTAAACTCTATATTTTGTTCCCATTTCAGAAATACATAGGTGTCTTTCATACCGATTTTTCCATGTATACATTTTCCCACAATAATTGCTATATACCCGGTACATAATAAAAAACCATTGCAAGACGCTGCTCAGTTATTGGCTCTGGGTTCGTCGGGTTCTTTGTGAACCTACAAGTCCTATATATCCCCACAACCAGTAAGGTCCAGCGGATGTAATGGTATATTGCTTTCAAAGAGCTGTCATAATTAGAAGAAGTTACAGGTGAAAACGTTGACACAAGGCTGTTTTTTTCAACTAATTTTCAATTTTTCCTATATTTAACTGTTAGTTTCTATAAAGAAACCTTGATGGATCTACACAAATGACCCATTGCTGAATTCAGAATTTTGTCTATTTTTCTAAAATGTATAGCTGTCTAGGATCCATTATTGCTTTCATACCCATTTCTACCATTAACTGGAAGGAGGTTGAAAGCACAAAAATAGCAAAAATAGGCTATGTCCCAGAAAAATGCCAAAACTGTGTAAAAAATGTTGGTTTTCTGACAAAAGTCTGTCATTCCCTAAAAGCTGGGAAAATGGTGATTTCAGCCCCACAAACCCTTTTTTGATACTATTTGCAGGGAAAAGCCCAGATGCTTTCATTTGCAGCCCTTTTTTCGCATTTTTCCCAAAAAAACCAAAATTTAGCTGTATTTTGACTAATTTCTGGGACCCCTCCAGGGGAATCCACAAACCCTGGGTACCTTTACAATCCCCATGATGTTGGAAGAAAAGGACGCAAATTTGGCATGGATACCTTATGTGGTCAAAAAGTTACAGGGGCCTAAGCGCGCACTACCCCAAATAGCCCAAAAAAGGCTTAGCACAGGGGGGGAAAAGGCCTAGCAGCGAAGGGGTTAACGTCCTGCTCAAACACATCACCCGGTGATGTAGTAGGTTTATAAAGCTGAGCTGTGCCCCCTGCGCCCCAGGGGGAGGCGTTCTCCTGGGAGGGCAGCAGCACACAATAGCCCCGGCTGTGCGTGACTCGTCAGGCAGGTCGCTGGGTGGGTGCCCGGGCCACATGAATCATGGGAACCAACCTGCTAAAATGTTTGCGCACAATTTGTGACTGCACTGCTCGCGTGTTTCTAATAAATGAGCGCTCATCACCACTGCGTGTGCAATTAATGTGAGATGAGAAGGGTTCTTGAATTGGGCTCTGGGGAGTGCACATTTTCTTCATGCTTAAAATGAGTCTAAAAGCTGGTGCTTAGCAGCGATTTTGCATATTTCCTTAAACGTTATGCACCGAAATCAGTGGCTTCCTCTTAAAACGCTGGACAAGCAGCAAACAGGGTGCAAATGGTCGTTTGCTGGAATGTTGCACCTACATTTCTTTGACCTGGCACCAGAATGAAGCCTAAGGACAATGCGCGTTCAAAGAATGCCAAAAGTACAGTGAGAAAACACAGCCCAATTACCTGGTTTTGAAACTTTTTTATACTCAACATTTGTATAGCGCACTGCTGCCACTCTTGCATCCTCGAATCGCTCAATCGTGTTTCGTTTTACCCACTGGAGCAGACTTGCGTGGTTACAATGTGGCTAGGCAGCATGGGAAGGTTACGGTGGCCGGTAGAACATGCTACGTCAACGCGTGCAGATTGATGGTGCGCTCAAGCTTTATGGCCTACTCAAGGCTTTATAGGTTCTGCAATATGAATGTTATGGGCTCGATTACAGCAGTAGACCTGCACATTGAATGTGTAAATTGTTCACCCACTCATTAGCATTAGCACGAGGTGGGTTAGTAAGCAAATGCGGATCTAATACTCCATTCCTTGGAATGCAGAATAACATGCTATAGTCATTCTGATGTGTGCTAAAGCTCTTGTTTACTTTTTTCTCCTGTCATTTGAACAAGGTTTGACGTGTTGCTAGTTACGAGAGCAAACACCCACATTAAGTTCAATTTGCACCCGACTTGTAATCCTTTTTGGGGGCATACAGAAGTTGCGCCCAACACAGGATATGCGGCTGCCCGCGGCCCACGCAGGGGGCCACCCTAAAAGGGCGGCCCTTTAGTGCCATTTGGGCACTAACCCACCCCCTCTAATGCCCCTTGTAATACAAAAGAGAGGTTAAAGATAATAACTAGGACAAGCTCCCCGAGAATCTCCCAGAAATATTTATCTTGGAATTTAGAACACGGAATTCGACGTTGGCTCACCCTATGTCACATGAATCTTTTACCTTTAAACGATTTAACAGTAAGCTGGTCCCAGAACATGAAAAATTGAAAAATATGTAATTTTTGTGAGTTGAGTATTCAGAACCTGGATCATGTCTTGTTTGTCTGTCCAGCATTGGTTTCGAGTCGTCGCTGCTGGCTTCGGCCGATGTTTTTACAAAATGGTGTTAAAGATGTAGCTTCAGCCCGCGACTTTCTCTTTAGTCCGAAAAACGAAGCTGTCTGTGTAAAATTATTCAACTTTTTTAAGAAGTTTATGTATATATTTTAATCTTTTATACATTCCTCTAAATGGGCTGTTACCCCTGTGCCTGTCGCCCTATTATGGAGTATTAATATTCTCTCCTTCTTCTGATTGTATTTTGCACATGCTTTGGCTACTACTTAATTGCTCTTTGCACAGCTGGGATATGTTTTGCTTTTCTTCCACTTTTTTGTTGCTAATTTTAAAACCTGATTCTCTATTGATGCTGGATTTTGGACTATATTATGCATATGAATCTGCTGTAACTCAACTGCCTTTTTTATACATGTTAGGATATGCTTTGGTACTCCTATTCTCTTGCTGCTAATTTTAAACAACTTTCTGTTGAAATTGGACTTTTAATTGTATTTTGCACATGAACTGGCCGCTAATTTTAAACAACTTTCTGCTGAAGCTGGACTTTTAATCGTATTTTGCACATGAACTGGCTGCTACTTAAATGCTTTTTGCACAATTAGGGATATGCTTTGTTACTTCAATCCTATTGCTGCTAATCCCAAACTTTATTTGTCGAAGCTGCTATGCGTTGAAAAATGTGTATATGTAGTTGCTGCCATTACTGTGCTTCCGTATGTTTTACTATATTTTATGTAATTAGTTGTATGTATCCTTTTATGTGGACCTCATTTGAGTTCCAAATCTTTAATAAATATTTAATTGAATTGCGAGCAAACACCCACATTGAGTTCAATTTGCACCCGACTTGTAATCCTTTTTGGGGGCATACAGAAGTTGTGCCCAACACAGGATATGCGAGTTATGGAACAATGGGGCAACCCGATAGGCCACTGGACCCGGGTAAAATGTAGTACAAAAGGTAAGGTCACAGTGGAAAACAGTCACAATAAATAACAAACACAACAAATGATCGTTGTTCAAAGTCACACACCACCATTAACTCATTGCACCAATGATTGTGATTTTATTTCATCATATTATTGAGACAGCTAGCTGTTTGTCCATTGTCTCCGGCAGCCCACAGCCATAGGTTACTGATCAACCATGGCCTGCATTTTTCGGACTACGGCCATTTGTGAAAAATTCTGAGAGCACACAAGGCCCAGCTTCAAAAATCCCCAGCCTGAAGATTTCTCGCTGTTTGCTTTTGGTGCCCACTACCTTCCCTCACCTCAGTCCTGATGAAGACCCCATCCCCAACGCGCAAAGTTTGCTGTTTTACATAGGGGTCGAAACGTCGACAGTATTTTGTTTTATTGTCAAACCCAGATGACAGAGCGTGTATATCTGCATCTACCCAATTGTGTTATGATTTATCATTTGTGTATGCCAGACATCTGGCTGGATAGGCTGTTATTACTGATTGCTGATGTATATATGCGCACTACCGTCCCTCTTTCACATCACTTTCCACAAATCCCTCCTATGCACTTGTCACTTCACCCTGTGTGCACCTGCCTTTTAATAATTTAAATGTGTAATACATTGTACCGTATAATTTGATTTATCTCAATGTGATGAAATAAAATCACAATCATTGGTGCAATGAGTTAATGGTGGTGTGTGACTTTGAACACAGATCATTTGTTGTGTTTGTTATTTATTGTGACTGTTTTCCACTGTGACCTTACCTTTTGTACTACAACACAGGATATGCGGCTGCCTGCGGCCCACGCAGGGGGCCACCCTAAAAGGGCGGCCCTTTAGTGCCATTTGGGCACTAACCCACCCCCTTTAATGCCGGGACTCAGGGAGGAGTCCCCCTTGCCTTAGGCGGGCTAGGCACGTCGCTTCCGGCGCGCCGAGGAGGTGAGTAGGGTATTTATGCCTCCCCCGGCCATCCTGGCGTCCTCTATTGCGCCGGGCACGCCGTCTGTTGGTCGTGCTGTGGGTTGCTGCTGCCTCGGTGCCCTGAAGTCGTGCTTTGACGTGTTTGGAAGCAGGGTGAGTGCTATTCTACAGCCCCCCCTACCACCACCCCCTAGGTCCCACCACGCTGGCCATGGCCCGGGTGGAACCCTGTCCCTGGCAATTTTCAGGCCCGACCCCGCGGAGGCCCGCCGGGTTGTGCCCGCGGTCGGGGCTGTGTTGAGGGATTGGGAGGGTGGCAGGTAAGGGGGGGGGGTGGTTCTGGCGACGCGGCTGCAGGCCGCGCAGCCTTGTCCCAAACGATGGAGTTGCCTAGCTCCTCGTGAGGGGATGTAGCAGTGGTTGAGCGCATGCTTCGCATATGAGGCCCTGGGTTCAATCCCCGGCATCTCCAATACTTTCTGCATCCATCGATGCACGGTCCCTCCCGGCACCCGCAGGGCCATAGAGGTGATGCTGCGTGGGGCAGCAAGCGGGGCATTGGGCCTGACTACGTAGTCACCCGATTCGCTCGTCCCCCTGCCACATTGCCCCCGCATAGAATCCGCTTGCGAGGCGTAGTGTCTGGTTCCTCCCCCCCAACCCCCGCCGCGCCATCCACGGCAATGCGACCCGAAGGGACCTTTGGTCCGGCATGCGCAAACGTGGGCATGTCATCCATGATGAGGTCGCCTTTTGGTGGGGGGCAGGGTTCAAAGTTACTACCTATGCCTCAGCCTCCAGCTTACAGTTTGGAAGTGGGTTTGTTCCCCCAGGGCACGTTGTCCATGCCACGGATGAGTAACTAGACAAGGAGTGATTCCGGGAAAAGAACAAAGGTACCAAACTGTAGTGAATTTTGGCCTTTCTAGTTCAGCTACAATCTCAGAATGTCCTTTATAAATCAACTGGTAACGGACGCAGGCGTACAGGCCTTGCGCAGGCGTCCGGGCCTTCAGGAGGAGGTTAATTTCCCAAGGACCAAGACCAGTGGAGAGAGAGTTTCTGCTCAGACTCATCGAGGTGACAGCCATGAGTTATGGTATTTAGTAAGGGACTCTGGGGCTTTATTTGCGCGTCAACATCTACACTCGCTTTATAGAGCAGCAGTTCAATACAATTCACGATGCTGCTCTTTAGAGGACAGGAATTGGCTGCGTTAGGAAACCGGGGTTAACAGAAGCCCTAATCAGTGAGAAAAAAAATAAATAACTTTGTATCTTTCGCCCCCCCCCACCCTTTGCTTTGGGAAAGAATACCACAGTAGGCGGGATAATTGTTTGGGCACGATGGATTTTCTGGCCTGGCGCTTCACTCTTCACTGTCCAGGCCATGCGGTCATCTTTGTGTACTGTAAGTAATCACCAGAGGACTTCCCTCCCGCATCGGGATTAGTGAGTGACCGGGCGGTAAGAAGAGAGAGTAAACGGCTCGGGATGCCCGAGCGTTACCAGGGCAGACTCTGCCTGACCAAGTGTGGCAGACGCTGAGCAGGCATTTTGCCCAGGAAAGTGTCAAAAGTTTAAATCAACTTGTTTCCTATTTCAAAGAATAGAAGAAAAGGGGTTCAGGGAGCAACTCCCCCCTCCCCTCCTTTGCTGGGTTACATTAGAGAAACGGATGTAGTCAAGTGCGAAGCATAGGGGTGAATAGGGCCAGGGATTCAAGTGGGATAGATACTTCGGTATAAATGAAATTCTATAAGAGGCATAAGTTATTTTACTTTAACATACCCACTGATAGTTTTAAGAGCCCTCAATTCACTATTGGTGTGATTTCACAGAACAAAAATGTTCTGAATTCCGTAGTAAATCTTTGCTATTCTCTACCTGGTGTATCTATGGACCAGGTAAAACCCAGGTGTACATGTATCATAGCTTTTATCAGGATCATGTTGAGAAAGTGTCCTATCTCTGATAGTTCATTTAGGCCGTGTACAGTTGTGTTGACGACGTATCAGTTCGGCTTCTAGTCTAAGTAATGTAGACTCTGAGTTCAGGATTCTTACATGACTCAAACTGCCACTTCATATCCGAGGCTGAGTGGGATGTCGGTCGAGGTCGCTCGAAGGGGTATGGCCGATGTAAATAATGGCCGGGCTTAAAAAATACAGAAGCTAGAGTTGGTGCGTGGCGTCCGCCCGTCGAGTGTCTCGCTGCTTCCGTCACGGCATTCAGAGAGATGATACAACCTGTGACATTACACATAAAACGAGCCAGGACTGTTTGCATTGTCAGTGGTGTTATTTTCATAAAAGAAATAGGCAATGACTGTGGCTCCATGGGTTATAATATTGGAAATGTCTCCGTTCTCGTGGGAGAGAATGGCCACACCTGTGCGTTGGCTCAACATCCAGCGATTCAAAAGAGTTTAACCTAGTTTCCAGCAGCAATGGCAGAGAGGCAATGTCTGGAGCGTTCGGGACCACCGGCAGGCTAAAAGCTAGGTTTCTGGTCCCAACAGTGGTGGCAAGGACAGCTTTGCCCAAACAACCCCCCCCCCCCTTGCCCATCTCATTTTCTATGACTGGTTTGTGCGGCTAAACCCCTCGAAAGGGCCTAGGCCACAGTCGTCCATCTTGGGTAGCATGACACTGCTCAAACACGGACAAGGGCGGTCTCAGGACAATGTTGTTTTGAGGTAAAGTACTACAACACCCTATACTGGTTCCCAGCAACCCAGGGTCTAATCTTTCGTAAACTTTAATAATTTCAAGGCCAACTGCATGGCCTGATGTAATCACAAGGTCCCCAAACGCAGGTAGCAACCTTTATGGAAGCAGCAAAGACACATAGGGTAATATATTAAGTTCGCACTTAGAGTTGCACAGCACATAAAAGGAGCATATGCACGGAACACACACTAGGTGAAAGGCGAGGCCAATTGCGCAGCTTGAACAGCTCATGTGCAAATTAACGGATAATCTGGTATCGGGTGGACAATTGGTACGAATGACATATTTGGAAGGAACATATACCCGAAGCTGGAATAAGGCGGCCAACAAGCCTATGCACTGCATTTATACAGGCTATGAGCCTACAGCCCGCCGGTTACTATAACTTAACAGGGCATAGCAGGTGTATTTGTAAAGTACACGCTCACCAGGAAAGGCCTCCTTGGCGCCGTTCAGGCACTCGCACCTGCAGTGCTGTGGAATTGTTCTTTGACTTATAATTTGTTCATGTCCAGCTGGGTTAAGTTTGGGGGGGCGAGTTGCCCAACAGCTGATAAGTATCATGGACAGTTTGGATGTCTTGTGGGCCTGTCCAAGCAAGGGTTCAAGTGCCCGAAGTCGGCACTGGGATACAATTTCACAGGTCTGTGGAGCGGCAGAACAGAAGGGGGCTTGTGTTCGTCCTCCTGGTCACAGGTTCAGAGCCTGGTAGGTCCACTTAGCATTTCATCCTTCAGAGGTCGATAAAACAAGTACCATTGAGTTGGGTAACAATAACCAGGTTATTCAGCGCCAAGATACCATGGGGTGAACGTATTCACAATTAGTCAGAAATGGAAAATTTAAAGGAATTTTGTGATATGCTGTGGGCTCACTCAGCAGTGTAGTAAGCGAGAGTTTTGCACAATTTCCATAGGCCGGATGGGTGGCGCAGGCAACAAGTTTAACCCAGCCGAAACAAAGCAGGGCACTCTGTGTCTGATGCACAATAGACATGCATTCGCAAACCAGAGTGACACCATTCAATTGGCGCCGTAGTTTATCACCAAAATTGCCTGCGCTGATGTCTGGTCGATGCCACTAATGATGGGCATGTTGCTTAAGTTAAGCCATAATCACCCGCCCTTTAGCCATTGCAGCCTGGCGGGTGTGGGGAGTTGTCACCTTACAAGTGCGCTGTGTTTTAGAAAGTTGGGGAAACACTGGTTTAGAGCACAAGGGGCAATAACGTAGTAAGGAACACTAGGCATTCTCAGATTCAAGAAAGGGCAGGTAGCTGGACGTACTGTTCCCCCCCTGTTCCCACTGACTGGTCTGCCCCCTGGTACACATTAGCAGAAGTTTGGGTGAGCCAGACCTCACCTAGAGGTGCCTGGCTCAAGTTTGAGGGACAAGTCCAATGTGTCACATTTACTGAACGTGTAAAAAAGTTTCTATTATCTCGCAAGCTTGCGCAGGCTGTGGTGTCCGCAGAGTTTGGGGCAGGTTAGCATCCCCACCTTGCATTCAGCATTCCAACAGCACAATAGTTGACAGAACATGGGAAACGCCTTCCCAAATCTGGCACCAGAACACAAGGTTAGTCAGGGCCAACTTGTCTGTTGGGCGACTTGTGCAGGCGAAGGCTCATTACAGTTCTTGCACAGTCACACCAGTTCGGAATTGAAGCGTTGCCTTGGGTATCCCTGGGCATAAAGGAAGGCCAGACAAGCAGCCAGGGGATCACAGAGCAGGTGCACTCTGCTCTTAGCATAGTATATGCAGGCTGCATCGCCTACACCTAGGAAGCAAGCATTTCTTTGGGTGTTGGGTTGGACCCATACTGGACATCAAGTAATAATTTAGCTATGCTAACTTGCCGGTGAAGATAATTTTATTCGGGAGCAATTGAGCGCTGCAGGTGGCCATTCCTTGCTTGAGATGGATGAAAGCTTTAGGTCCCTGGTAGTACTCACATACTGGTCCAGTGGCTACCTGGCCATCGCACCCCAGGTTGGGGGGGGGGGGGGTCAACTCTGTTAAATCCTAGGGTGGACTAGGAGGGTACGGGACTGGTGCTTAGGAAGCCCTAACGGAACATGGGAGATGCTGGCAGTAAGTCCACATCACTCCACCAGTTCTCCCCCACCAGTGTATTAAAAGTATCCCCAATTTTCACCATGTGAACAACACATTAGAAGGCTTGGGATACAATTTCACCTGTCCGCTGAGCTTCAGCGGGCTGTTCCATTGGGGGAAAACTACAGCAGAGACTGGTAGGGGGGAGGTCCCCAACACATCCTGGCCATCCACTTTGTTGTTCACAACAACTGCACATGTGAGAGTCCAATTACCTGTGCATAGTTCATTCAGATACACAGTATCATTTTAATTTAAATAATCGCTGTAGTTGCAAGTTGCAAGCGTGAGATTCCCCCAAGGTCAACTGCTCACATTATCAGCAATAAAGCTGCCTGTGAAGTCTGGGTACAGTCACCACAGATCAAACTGAACAGGCAACAGTCCGGCAGGAAAGGAGGGATGTTGCATTGATTGCCCACTTAGCAGTATGACTATTGCACAGGGGGATGGAGGGTGATTCAAGGGACACGAGTGGTGTGGCGGCAACGCTAGACGGTCAGCTTATGCTGGGTAAGAGGTTCCGCATCACCAACCAGAAGGGTGCCAAGTGGCAAAAACCAGTAAATGGGTTTAATATGTGTGTCTCTGGCCTTACGGCTGTGTGGAGCCAGTCTCATTTAGAGGTACGCCCAGGTGAAAATTGTGTGCTTCTTAAGGTTCTCATGACCAATGCGGTTTGTGGTATCTCCCAGCGGATCCACTGAAGGTGTACTGCAGCTAAACATGAAACTGGGAACCTGGGATTCCAACACTTTTGCCGGTTTAAGCATCCAGGGTCAGAGATGGATAGCAGGTACTGTGCATCTGTGATCCGACGGCAGTTAAGCAAGCTGGGTGCACTGCGTAAGTTTTCACTACTCGAAAGGGTGAGGTGTCACCAATAGGGGGCACAATACATATATTCTTTCAAACCAGATTTGACACCATTAAGGTGTTCACCAGGGTTTAGCAATCAAAGGGGTCTGTGCAATTGTCTGGTCAACGGGGCGAAGTAAGTGCACCCCAGAACCGAGGGTAGGTGACATGTTTCTACAGTTAAGCTAAAATGCCCTGCCCGGTTAGCTATATGAGCCACGCTGGGTGGGGACGCTGTCAGCCAACATAATGTGCTGCTGTCCCAAAAATGGGGAAATAAGGTGTCCAGCACAAAAGGCTTCTATGTAAAAAGAACATTTGGCACGTCCAGTATTCAACAAAATTAAAATTTAACGGAGCAGGTCATTTTTCACTGCTGGGACTGCACAGGGTGGGCAGTGTGAAC
Source organism: Calotriton arnoldi (assembly GCA_963921515.1). Lineage (NCBI taxonomy): Eukaryota > Metazoa > Chordata > Amphibia > Caudata > Salamandridae > Calotriton > Calotriton arnoldi. The sequence continues at coordinate 142,930 of CAWUFW010002175.1, read as the reverse complement.
CCCTCCAAAATTTGGGAATAATCTAGTATGGGGGTAAACTAGGGCTTAGCCAAACCTGAATGTTAGGCACCATATTGCAGACAGTGCGCACTGTATTAAATCAGACAATCACGAAGCTGGTAAGCCCAGGGGGTTTCACCACAGACTGAGCTGAGCAGGCGAAATTCCCATAGGAATAAGGGATGCATGGCAAGTGCATGAGGACACCCTTGCTCATTGTCACATACTTCTAGTTATGAACATTCCTGTGCGCCATGATTTAGCAATCAAAGGGACTGTGCAAATGTCGGGTCAACCTCAACAAAATATTTGCACTCTGCTCCATGGGCATGTTACGGGTTGCTTCAGTTAAGCATAAACCTTCTCGCCCTGATAGCCAAAGTAGGCAGGTGGCTTGTGGGAGCGGTCACCTAACAAGTGGGCTGCTGTCCCGTAGATTGGGGGACACAGGTGTTCAGGCACATACGGTGCTAGAAGGATGGCAGCTAGGTGAGATCAGCAAATAGATGGTGAGCTATGGTTGTCTGAAATCGTCCCGCCCAGAGTTGGCATGGGGCTGAGTCATGTGAGGCAGTGGAACTTTCCCGCAGGAGGGTGAATAGTTCAATGCACAAGTTCGCAGGCCAAAGGGGCTTTGGTTTCATCACACTAGCTGATCCAGGCTAACGTCAAGGGCTATTGTGATACAGATGGGGGTCCACCGGTCTCCGGTGGGAATGGTCCTGTTCCTCTTGGTTTGCAGGAGGCCCTGGAGATGAGAGGTTGCAGGTGAGAATATAGCTGTTTTGGTGTGGGGGCTCTGGCGATGACTGGGGCCGCCTCCAGAGCTGTTGCGGAGTTACAGGGCGAGCTGGAAGCAGATGGGTACAGAAGGGTACCTCTGCAGGAGCACAATAGGGGTGCCAGAGCCAAATCCCAGGAGCCTCATGGCAGGTTCCTGGAAAACCGCGTTGGTGCCCCGTTAGTCCTTCGGGCGGTTGTGGGCCTGTACAACCGGGGGCTTGCCTTGCTACGCTCCGCCCTGAAAGGGGCGTGAGTAATAAGGGACCAATGTGTCACGTGAGCCAGAAAGAGGATCACCCCAGAAGGTGTAGCACTGATTGGGTTCTCCACAGTGCTTGGCTCATCAGGTGGGCAGGGCAGGTGAGCAGGGCAGCATAGGTTGGTTACAGCTGCCTGCCCTGCCCTTGGATCGCCTGTAAGATAACCCACCATATTGCATACTTTTGTAAGGAATAAACCTGCAGCAATATTTGCCACTGGATTCAAGCTAGCCTGGCTGATGACGGCTGAATAGCCAGAAACCGGTCCCAGGATGCTTGTTTCCGGACCAGGGAAGATATGGCTTGGCAGTTCGGGCTGGACTGTTCCCATGAGGCACAGGGTCAGATTGATTTGCATATGGCCATGTCTGAACTGGGGTGGTGGAGTGAGCTAAAGAATGATGATGGATTAAACCCAGATCAGTTGACTGGGGGTGAGTGTTTGATTAGCTCAAGCGCTCCGTCCATCATCCCCTTTGGTATCGCTTTGTTCGCCCTAAGTTGGCAGGGTATGCCCAGACGTGGGTCCCTTGCTCACTTTGCCACTGGATTCAAGCTAGCCTGGCTGATGACGGCTGAATAGCCCGAAACCGGTCCCAGGATGCTTGTTTCCGGTCCAGGGAAGACATGGCTTGGCAGTTTGGGCTGGACTGTTCCCATGAGGCACAGGGTCAGACTGATTTGCATATGGCCATGTCTGAACTGGGGTGGTGGAGTGAGCTAAAGAATGATGGATTTAACCCAGATCTCTTGACTGGGGGTGAATGTTTTGATTTGTTCTGCATTCCGTCCATCAATTGTGTGTCTTTTGCTTCCTCGCCCTGGGGGGTGGTGGTCCCCGGGGCAGTGTGGGGGGGATTGGGGCCCCCCACACATTTTTTTTACTGCCCCCGGGACCTGGCCCACCCGGAGGCTTCAATTAAACTAAGCGCGGGAGCCCGTGCTTCGTTTTTTTTTTTATTTATTTTCACGGCCGGATTCGCGCACCCAGCGTGAAGTCGCCGTTTTTTTTAATTTAAATTAAAAAAAAAAAAGCTTTTTGGGACCCCCTGAGCAGGCCTAGGGGTCAGGGTCTTTCTACCCTGCCCCCTTTTCTTGTTTTGCGCCTTAGTTTTTCTGTTTTCTTGTGTGCCTCGGTCGAGGCACAAGATGGCTGCCAACACTTCCTGGTTTGGAGTGTTGACAGCCAATTAGCATGAAGCTCGTGATCGGGAGGGTGCGCGGATCCACCGCGGCCATAGATATCGAAACTTTTATTTTTTGAATTTCTCAGGAACTACTGAATGGATTTACACCATTTAAAAAAAAAAAAAAAAAAAGGGCGCTTTCTGAACCAAGCACTACCTTTTTGCCAAATTTGGTGTAATTCCGTTCAGCAGTTTTGGCTGTAGCCGTGTCTAAAGTTTCCTATGGGAATTAACATGGGGAAAACACGTTTTGGGACCCCCCTTTTTTCCCAGCCCCCGCTTGCCGAATCACCCCAAAACTTTCAAGACAGGAGCTGACCGGAGCGCCCCACTAGTTTTGAAAAGTTCGCGATGATTCGTCATCCGGCGCCAAAGTTATTGGGAAAACAAAACGCTTTTCCTATGGAAACTAGGTCCTAACTATAACTACCTACTGGCGACCGCCAGTAGGTAATATATATATCCGAATGACGTATGTGTGTGTATGTATGTATGTATGTGTATGTATGTATGTATGTGTATATATATATATATATATATATATATATATATATATATATATATATATATATATATATCTGATAGACCTGGCTTTCTCAGCTGGTTTATCCCCAGACTTTTTGGCTTCCTGTTTTGGTTGGTTTTATGACTCTGGGCACTTTACCACTGCTGATCAATGCTAAAGTGCCTATGCTCTCTGTGTAAATTGTTATTATGGATTGGTATTTCCATGATTGGCTTGTTTGACTTACTACTAAGTCCCTAGTACTAGTAAAGTGCACTGTGTGCGCACAGGGCCTGTAAGTCAAATGCTGCTAGTGGGTCTGCACCACACAAGCAGCCTTGAAAAAGTTTCTCAGACCTGCCATTGCAGTGTCTGTGCGCAGTCAGGTACTGCCATGTCGACCTGGCAAGTGTACCCACTTGCCAGGCCCTAACCTTCCCTTTTCTGACATGTGAGTCACCCATAGGGTAGGCCTAAGGTATCCCTGTGGACAGGGTGCAGTGTCTGTAGAAAGGTAGGACATGTTTTGGTGTGTGTAACATGTCCTGATTGTGAACCACAGTGAATTTCGTTTTTCGCTATTGAAAAGCTATCTGTCCCATAGGATAGAATGGGAGTTTATTTATAACAGCTTATAAATATAACTTTCCATGGGGACAAGATAGGAAGGTAAAGTTTAGTATGCCAGAACTCAGAATATTAAGATGCATCTTTTAGTACGGATGATTTTTACATTCTGTGTTTGAAAATACCACTTTTAGAAAGTGGGTTTTTCCATGCTTAGCTAGCAAGCTTAGCGAGCTGGTTTGTGGATTGACTGTCTGGCTTTAGAGTGACAGGGGCTGGGATGTGCATTCTCTCAGACAGCCACCGGGAGGGGGGCTGATGTGTGTCCTGCCTTTCCAGAATGAGTCAGGGCTGGGCAAAATAGACCTGGGCTGCATACAGAGTAGGGGGAGGTGATTTCTTTCACACCTGAATGGGCCTGGTCTGCCTAGGACAATGCTGTCTCCACCTCCTGCCGGGCAGCAGCACCAGAGAGGACAGAACTGGTTTTGGCTGGGCAAAGACCTTCTCTGCCACCAGAGAACAAAGGAATTTGTGCTATAAAAAGTGGGGCCCAGACCCCTGAACTTTAAATTACTTCTGGGATTCAAGAGGAACCTTTGCCAGGAGAAGAGCTGGAGAAACTGAGGAAAAGTACTGCCCCTTTGCTTTGTGCTGTCGGGTGGTTGGCCTGCAGGGCTGTTTCTGCCAAGGAAAGGACAAGGACTTTGCTGTGTGCTGTGTCCCCTGCTTGAGGAAGATCTCCAAGGGTTTGAAGTAGAGCTTGCCTCCTGTTCTGAAGTCTCAGGGACACAAAGACTTCACCCCCAGTCCCCCCTGAACTCCTTTGCTGGGAGTTCTGACATGCCAAAAGGGGCCTGCCAGTATTTCTGGGCTTCTGGAGGTTGTTTCTGGGGCTGGGAACTGCAAAAGACTAAAGAACTGTGAAAATTGATGCATCGCCTGGTTCCGACGCATTGCGGCGGTGTGAGAAGAATTTCCGACGCATTGCTGCAGCCGAAGAATTGACGCAGCGCCTGCCTGCGACTGAAGTGTCTGCTGTGCGACGAGTCCTGTGCACCGATCTCTGACATCCGAGATCACCGCACCAACTCTGATGCAGGCCCTGCTGTGTAAGAACCGACGCATTGAGGGGACACAGCTGGAATTGTTGCAGCGAATCCCGGATCTTCACGCATCGTCCATAGTCGTCACGCATAGCATCGAGGTGCCAGGTCTGTCGCATCGCTGGGGGACGCAGTAAGAAACCGACGCATCACCTCCCCACGCAGTAAGAAACCGACGCATCACCTTCTCTCCAGTAAGGAACCGACGCATCACCTCTCCTGCGCAGCAGTAAGGAACCGACGCATCACCTCCCCTGGAGCAAGGAACCAGCGCATCACCTTCCCTGTGTGTAAGGAACTGACGCATCAACTTCCCTGCAACCCTTTTTGCTTGTGTTTTTGACGCATCCAAGGTACTTTGTGTTGAAAGAGTCGCATCCACCATATTCTATGAACAGAACTATTTCTACCTTTTAAAAGTCATATTTTGATTACTGTATTGTGGATTTTTGTTGTTTTGGTCTTGTTTGGTTTAGATAAAGATTACTTATTTTTCAAACCTGGTGTGTTGTCCTTTTGTAGTGTTTTCACTGTATTACTGTATGTGTGCACAAATGCTTTACACACTGCCTCTGAGATAAGCCTGTCTGCTTGTGCCAAGCTACCAAGGGGGTGAGCAGGGGTTATTTTAGAAGTGTATCCCCCTTACCCTGACTAGGAAGAAGGGTCCCTACTTGGACAAAGATGCAAACCAGTGTCAACTAGAGACCCCCATTTCTAACAATATCTATATCTGAGCGAGCCCCGCTCATCCATTGGTTATCTTTATTCAGCCCCTGTTATTTATTGGGCGGCTTAATGCTCACTTGTGGCTGCTTTATTCCATAGGACTGTAAAGATGAAATCACAGATGCCATTGTACAGGCTGAGCCTCACTCCAGCACTTACACTGATTTAGCTTGGCCCTCTGTATAGATCACAGAAGGACAGAAAGGAAAGGGAATCAGAATAAGGAAGACCACAGACACAGCTTTTGTTTTTTTCCTACACTGGGATCAGGGATCTGCACAAACTTATGTAGGTTGGCGGAGGGAGAGCTACTTTAACAGCAGAGACAGACAAGAGGCGTAACGAAGGTCGTTGTGTATACTGTGAAGAAAGGAATACTTTGTAAGGTAGTCTTGAGTGAAACCCCAAAATTGTTATCTGGACACTGACTAATTCGATAAGTGGTGAGGTTGCACTGTCAAGTTAAGGCTTAAAGACGACCTCTAGGAATGCACAGGTAAAGGAAGATGTATAAGTGGGTGGGGAAGATATTACTGATGTTCTCCAGCACTTTACATGCACCACTCCTTCATTTTTTGGGATAAGAGATGTCTTCTGATCTAATTCCTTGTCGAACAGACACATGAAGTTACTAGAGGACAGAACCTCACAGAAAGATGATTTTGTACCTGATTCCCCTGAATGGAAGGTAAGATTAAGTATGTTTTTGTTAACCGGCATAACCTACATTTTGACTGGAAGGGAATCATTTCCCCCTTTCTTTCTGTCTTCTTCAGCCTGTATATATCCTTGCTTTTCTTTATTTTTCTGTACTATTTTTAATTTTTCATCCCTGCCAGCTTATTTTCTTTCCACCGCTTAAAAGCCTCTGCCCCTATGCTCGAGTATTAAAAGCTTAGGTGCAAAGCAATGTGCAGGAGACACTGTAACACCCTTGCAGTCATCCTAATCATTCGCAGAATAGCGGTAAGATTAACATCAAACTTCTAAAGTGTCAGATTAGTAATTTTTTTTTCAATGAGGACCCTGGGCAGAGAACCTGGCTAACAGGTTTTGGGTTATAAGTGTAGCCCAACATCTAGACAGTGGAGACATGTCAGGCGACATTTCAAACTACAAAGGTCCTGTTTATTACTCAAATAATTACTTCTTGTTGAAGTTAAAAACACGTGACGAAAAATATTTTAAGTAACATTAGGAGATCCAAACAATGGAAAGGAACGTGATCTGTGACAAGGGTTGTTCTCTTAGTGAGGGAAAACAAGCACAACTGAAATCGGTGCATGTGAAACAGTTAAAACCTTGACAAGATGTCAAGTGAAAAAGATACATGCTAATATTAATGACCCTGTCAAATTTACAGCCACCAACTTGGTCTCTGGAATATGGTGGCAGGGAAGTGGTGGCACAGTGTCCATTTATTTGCACTTAATGTTATGCTAATTTGTAACACGCATGGCCATTACTTACATGTGTGCACACATTATTTTTCACTTAGATTTAGTGAAGCAAGTTGTTAATGTGCTCTCAAAAAACTATAGTTAGGACATGTGCATCTTAAAATTGGCACGAGCTGACACAGGCCTTAAGTGCCAGACTCCATTGTTAAACAAACATTGCATTTCTGCTTGTTGTGCATAATTCTCTTTCTGTTTCAGGGATCAGAGTCGCCGTGTTCTTATTAAATGTATTTTTTGTAAGTAATTGGTTGGAAGATGATTCTCAGTACCTGCATGAGATGGGAGACCGAGTAGATGGATACTCCATTGTGAGATATTGTGAAGGGAGCGATGATGGAAGAATCTGGCATTGTACTACCCGTGAGAAGGAGGCCGACACCAAGCTCAATGTGAATGTTGATTTTTGATTGGTTCTCAACATGGTGGGAGGACATCCATTTCCCACTCATGAGACCCCATGTTCCTTTTATTCCTGCTCCTAGAGATAGCTTCTCATGTGAGCACTCTTGGCCTTGTCCTGATTGGAACCTTTCGTTGGTTCTTTCTGAGATATTATACTTACTGACACCTGCTGCTTATGAATTTCCCGATCTTGCCCACAACCTTAGCTTAGAATTAGGGAGTTTCCCCTTAAGGTAACAGAAACTGCATATTTACTTATCTTACCTTTAAAATAACTTGTTCCTGTCTTTGCCATTTGACTTGCCTGAACTATATTAAAATATATGCTGTATTCAGGTGATTATTGGTGTATGATTAATCAACTTGATTGAGATTGTAACTTTACTAATGTGCTAATAAACCTTCATGTTTTGCAAATGTATTCCTCTGTCGTTACTGTGGGGCAGAATATGCTTTACTGTCATTGTTGTATCTGTGTTCATTTGAACCTCAACTCGACAAAAAGATCCATCTGCATAGGTAGAATAGAGTTTTGACTTTTGGCCTAATGTGTGGTGCAAATCTCGTTATCATCCCGTGCTATATCCCCCTTGCCACTCTGTAATATTGGGGACCAGGCAGAAACCACATGGCCATGCTCTTAGATTTGCTAAAGGTTTGCTTTATCATAGAGGCAGAATGGAACTCACAATGTGCATACTATGCTGCGCTTGCTGTGCACACGATCATGTCTCTGCTATCAAACTATTACTTTACTGCACCTCTAGACAAATCGACTCATCTCATTTTTGGTTCTAGTTCTGCTTCCTTTCTCCTATTTCTCCAACTTGTCCTAGTCTTTCAATGTTTTTTGGTCTGACCTACCGGCACTATTCTCTCTCCAGCCGGCCCACCTAAGGTGTGGATTGATCCTACATTAACCCAGACTTCAAGTCTCCAGGTCAGGACAGCCAATCTCCCCTCTGGCCTCTGTCTTCTACCTCCTGTCATCAACTTTTTTTACTCCCACTTCTGTACTTTCATTGAATACATTTTACTTTTGCTGTCACAAGAAAAAAACCCTCTTCTGCTGTTTCAGCCATTGTTGAGGTTCCTCTCTTCCTCTTCGCCTGTTGTTCCACCACCTCCACCATCTCCACCATCAAAAGGGACAGATGTGCCCTCAGCATATAAGCAATGGGCAGGGTACTTGTAAGCAATGTTGCTGTGCTTCTAGTCAAAGGACCCAGATATTCCCCGTCCCACCTCTTTCCTAGCCCTGTTGCTAGTTTTCATGCCCCTCTTCACACCTGCATTGGTAGAAGTTATGCGCGCGTCACTTCTGTGCAAGACTGTCTATCCGGCACCCTAAACTCAACAAATCTTTCTTCATTAGCTTTGTCAGTTTGAGGCCTGTTACCCACATAATCATTCTTCTTTGGTATATCACCACCAGGGTTGGCCATGATCGCACTCCAGTCAGTCCTAAACACATGGGCATCAACTGATACATCACCAAGCCCCGTTGGCCCGATCAGTGTTGTGATTTATTTGTGCTGTTGTGTTTTTGTGTTCCTCTGTTGTCGAATTATACTGTAGGTGTTGTGTTGCATTCCATTTTTGTCAGTTATGTTGTTCCCCCTCATATTTTGTAGAGTTATTTTACTTTGTGCTGTGTTTACTTGTCTGGCTTATTTTATATGTGCACTTCGTTGCAATGGGCGTAAATTGTTGTGTGATCTGTTTGGAGGCACAAACAAACACAAATACAGGGACCCATATGTACACAGACCACGCCCAGATGCAATAATATGCACACACAACACACGCACAGACTCATGGCATCAGACAACACAAATTGGGCCACATGCAGTCAGAGGTTGATTGGAAGCCTGGAATAATCGATGGCTGTGTGGTTGTACACCTGGATGAAAAGGTGGCTGAATAGCCATGGAAGCATACAGTATGCGCGCGGCCCCCCTCCCTCCATTCTCAAAGCCCCTGGGAGGTGGTGGTCCCCGGGGCAGTGTGGGGGGGCTTGAGCCCCCCCACACTAATTATTATTTTTAGCCCCGGGGAGGTGGCGGTCCCCGGGGCTCGGGGGGCCCTTGAGGCCCCCCGACCATTAACATAAATGCCCCGGGGAGGTGGCGGTCCCCGGGGCAGCATGGGGGGGTTAGGACCCCCATGCATTCATTAAGGAAGCCCAGGGGATGTGGCGGTCCCCGGGGCTGCGGGGGGGGCCGCGTGCCCCCCGCATTTAATTTCCTAAGCTATGGGGAGGTGGCGGTCCCCGGGGCAGCGGGTGCCTCCGCGGGCCCCCGCAACATAATTTGTGAGTGCCTCCGGGACCTGGCCCACCCGGGGGCTTACAAAAACAAAGCGCGGGAGTCCGCGCTTAATTTTTATTTTTTTTATTTTCTCGGCCGGATTCGCAGCCCCAGCGCAAATTCGGCCGTTTTTTTGTGTGAAAAAAAATGCTTTTTTTGGCCCTGGGGGTCCTTGTGAGACCCCCTGAGCAGGCCTAGGGGGTCAGGGTGTTTCTACCCTGCCCCCTTGTCTTGTTTTTCCACCTCTTTTTCACTGTTTTCCTGGTTTGGAGTGTTGGCAGCCAATCAGAGTGAAGCTTGTGCCCGGGAGCAGTCGCGGCGACTCCTCGGTGCTCAGATATCGATATTTTTTCTTTTTTTAATTTCTCAGGAACTACTGAACGGATTTACACCAAAAGGGCTCTTTCTGAACCAAGACCTACCTTTTTGCCAAATTTGGTGTAATTCCGTTCAGCAGTTCGGGCTGTAGCTTTGTCTAAAGTTTACTATGGAAAATAACATGGGGAAAACGCGTTTTGGGACCCCCCTTTATTCTCGGCCCCCGCTTGACGAATCACCCCGAAACTTTCAAGACAGAAGCTGACCGGAGCGGGCCACTAGTATTGAAAATTTCACGAATATTCGTCAAACGACGCCAAAGTTATTGGGAAAACAAAAATCATTAGAGCATTAGAACACCAGTAACGAGAAGATCCTAACAACTTGAAGTACGTTCGTCCGGGTAAAGGGTGTGAACCCTGCTTTACCCTGTTTGAGAAATGCGTTGTGAACAGTAAAAAGGAACATCCATCTTCACCTTCCTGAAGGAGCAGCTCCCTTACCCAAGTGAAGATTCTGTTTCCTTGATGAATGACCCCAAGTCCATCACTTGGTGTCTCCAGTCCGCGTGAATGACATCTCTTGGAAATTTGAGAAGTTCCTTGTGGGCCCAGATGGGAAGCCCTACAAGCGTAAGGCAGGCGCTTTGAAACCATCGATATCCAAACTGACATTGAAGATCTACTGAAATCATAGCAAATAACCAGCTTCTAAAGTACCACGTGTTGTGTAAATTTGAGTAGTATACAGTTCATGTGAGTGCCTGGTGGATTGTGTTATGCAGTCCTAATTAGTGGAAGGCTACCAAAACTAGCAGAATGAGCTTAAGTAATAGGAAATTGGCATATGCTGATAAAAAAATTAAGCTCCCCCTAGCCTAGAGGTGCGTCCTTCAAGCTCGGCCAACGATGGCAGTCTTCACCATAATTTTAAAAATGTTTGTTGGACAAAGGCTTTCTATTTGTATTTAAGAGATTTTATATTTTTTTTATTGGGTAGGTATTTATAAAATCATCTGACCATGTACTAAAGTCTTCTTGATTTTTCCACTCCTGAATGTTTATGTTCTTGTAGGGGAGTCTTTATAAGGTGGTCTGGGCATTTGGTGTTAGGTTTGTCTGCCCCTTGGAAGATTCCTACATCCATTAACTGTATTGTTGCTTTTTTGCACGCTGTGTATGTGGCAAAGATGGCCAGGCTGAGGGCGCCCATGTTAAGGCACTGACATAAACTGTTGATGTAATGACTATATTGGCACTTCTCTACAGGTTTGCTGTGATATCCGTTTAAGAGATTTTGTTGTGTTTGCTGCTTTTGGATGTTATTGTTCATGGATACTCTACTTAAGATGGTGTTCTTTTAAAATAATTTATGGAAGAGCACTTGATGTATTTTGTAGGAGGTCTTATGAATGGCTACCAGACAATGACAGTGTAAGCAGAGCAAGGTCTGTAAATGGCATTAATGATTTTATGGCAAAATAATTTACATTAACAGTATAACAAATCAGTCACACAATAAGGCTAAGACTACTGAATAAGTTTAAAGGATTTTATTACAGACCCAGAAACAAGCTGATATGAGTCTCAAAAGCATATTGTAAAAATATAAAAGGACTAGAATAAATCCAAATCTCCTAATGATATTCAGTCCGAACAGCAAGAAACATGAGAAATTCGGTTGCTGCAATAAAAAAATGAGAAAAAAGATCTGAAGATTACATTTCAGAATATGATCCTCCTGCCTAGTCAGTATCTCTAAGGTAATCTAACCCTAGTCTGTGTTAAATTTGGGGAAACCCTAAATTAGTCTAAGGAAAGTGTGAGAAGTTGGCCTGGCATATGCTGTCCACTAGTTCTAGTGGGCACCTTGCACCAGTCCAAACGACCCTTATTGATGATAGATTTAAAGACAACCTTTATTGAAAGCTATTCTAGTGGTAGCTATGGAGAGCAGCCTTCAGTCTAAGTCTTGAAGGAGTGTAAAGCAGCTTGGTTTACCAGATTATAACCTCATGAATGACCAAATAAAAGGAGAACCACACAAGGTGTGTGTGTGTGTGTGTGTGTGTGTGTGTGTGTGTATATGTATATATATATGTGTATATATGTGTGTATATGTGTGTATATGTGTGTATATGTGTGTATATGTGTGTATATGTGTATATGTGTATGTGTATATATATGTGTATATATGTGTATGTGTATATATATGTGTATGTGTATGTGTATGTGTATGTGTATATATATGTGTATGTGTATGTGTATATATATGTGTATGTGTATGTGTATATATATGTGTATGTGTATATATATGTGTATGTGTATATATATATATGTGTATGTATGTGTATGTGTATGTATGTGTATGTGTATGTGTATATATATGTGTATGTGTATATATATGTGTATGTGTATATATATGTGTATGTGTATATATATGTGTATGTGTATATATATGTGTATGTGTATATATATGTGTATGTGTATATATATGTGTATGTGTATATATATGTGTGTATATATATATGTGTGTATATATGTGTATGTGTATATATATGTGTATGTGTATATATATGTGTATATATATATATGTATTTATTTCTAAACACTAACTACTAATCTCTTTATGAGATTAGAGTTCAAGATACACTATCACAGTATTAAAACGACAGTAAATAGCACAATATACAATGGGCCCCAGGGGGGGACCAAACCATATATTAAAGTGGTATAAGAACCACGACTTGACTAGACACAGTGCCTAGAGCATGTAGAATCGCTGGGACCCCAAGGAACCACCCAAGGTAGTGACACAGGAGACCCATGGGGGACGTGTGCAGTGTGAGAACACAGCCGCGAGTGCCGTAGGATTCAATGCGGAAAGTCGCGGTTGGAATTTTTAAGATAAAGGACACTTAGGAGAGGACTTTCAGCAAAGCCCTTTAGACTTAAGGGGTTCTAGGGCCAACACCCACGTGAGCACCGGAGTACTCGAGTTACCTCACCCAGGGAAGCCGGGTGCATAGGTGTCAAAGGGTGTTGGGAATCGTCGTCGTTTTCAATGGCGATCTGCTGCAAAGTGCTGCTGCCGTGAAGGAGGAAAGTGTCCGGTGTGATCCAAGCCTGGATCGAAGTTGTGAAGAACCTGAAAGCAGAGGGAACAGAGTCTGGGTCACTAGCCAGTGACCAGGAGTGGAGCAATCGAATGCCCACCGATGTCGGGTGCTTCAGGTGCGAAGAGGTGAAGTTTGACTCTGCAGCCACGTGGTCCCGGAGACGACTATGACCAGGAGCCGGATTCGAGCTGTCCCACAAAGGATGTTGAGTGCTGGGGTGTCAGTGATTGGATTGACCACAACAAGCCTTGGCAACAGCAACCCACGCAGGAAGCAAAAAGATGCTTCTGTGCGGACCCGCAAGGTCATGGGGACTCTCCAAGCGATGGAGAGTCAGGACACGTCTGGAGCAACCAGAGAAGCCCAATAAAAGTTAGAGTTGCCTTCTTGGGGACCCACAGGTCAACGGACCAGGGATTGTGAAGGGACCTCAAGAGGAATTGCAAAATGGTGGCCCACTGAACACTCGTTGAGTGTAGGCCTGCAATCTTCAGTGCAATTACTGCTCGGGGTCAGGGCTACAAGTAACCCAAAGCTCAGCCTCAGGGGTTGCCGGAAAGCTGATGCTTCTGCAAATGGTTGCGGTATCCAGGGGTTTGGGTTGCACGGTCTCCACGAGGGATACGGGCCTCAGACTTGCTGTGGGCTCAGATCGACCTCAGAAAACCCACCACCTGTGTGGCAATATTCTTCGGAGTCCGCAGGAGCTTCGGGGATGCCAACTGGTCAGTTGCGTTAAAGGTGCCTGCCTTGCAGAGGAGTAACTCCTTTACTCCAGGGGAGATTCTTCAGTCATCCAGCGTAGTGTAGATCATCGAAGTACTTTGTTTCTGGTAACAGAGTTTAGTCCAGGTGTAATCTAAAGTCCTGTAGTCAGGGTTTCCTACTTTATACCCAAGGAAGGGGTGGGACAAACTCTGGGGACCCACCTATGGGAGGGTCTGGAAAGAAGGGTGGCTACACCAATTTCCTTTGTCCAGTTTCGCGCCAGAGCAGGGGCTGTGTGCCCCTGCAACCGGTTTGAGCTGGACTATGCACAGGGACACCAAATGTGCCCCCAGTGCAGACTTCAAAGCACTCTTGGAGTGCACCCACCCAGCCCCAATACACTAAAGCCTGTCTGGGAGGTGGTCACACCTCCCTGTGACAGGAAACCTATTGTCCAGGCCTCCCCTGCCGGAGTTTCGTCCAGCAGCAGGAGGGCAGACTCGTGTCTGTGGCTGCAGCATCCATTTTGTGATGCCAGGGTTCTGTTAAGCTGGTACCGGGTGTACAGGTGATGCCATGTTGCTCCCTCTAGAAGGGAGGAATCATACCTCCCACCCCAGTACTGGGGTGGAGGTATGATTCCAAGGTGTTTGACACCAAACACGACAGTTTTCCATGCAGCCATTCTCTAGTTAGCATTTACCGTTTGGTTACAATGCACTTAAGAGTATATGGTCTGGCTGCATCACAAACCACCCCGGAATGAAGATTCCGAAAGCTGCAGAGGGGCTCTGCTCATGCATGGGCACCCTCTCACTTGAAACCCAGCACCCTGCCTTCAGGATTGTTAAGGCCTGCCTTAGGGGTGACTGATAGGTTTACATGTGCAGTGATATGGAGAGATATAGGGTACCTATATCTCAGTAAGGGGTGCATACACCACCTTACACAGGCTGCTGTAGCAGACCTGTTGTGTCATTTTGGATGGCCTCTCAGGGTTGGCATAATACATGCTGCAGCACCTGGGAGGCCTCTGGGGTACCTATGCCCTGGGTACATAGTATACCATATACTAGGGACTCACGGGGGTACCCCAGAATCCAATCTGGAGTGTACCTAAAGTACATGCAATCAATTTAAGGGGATAGCAGATAGGCTGGGGTCCTGAATAGCAGGATCCCAGCCAAACTAAGTCGAAAACCAGCAAAACACCAGGAAAAAAGTGGGGGCAACCATGCAGTCAGATTCCACCTTCCTACATAACCACCCCCCAAACGAAAGGAGATGAGGCTAACCTTGTCCAGTTGAGCCTTTATTGACTAAGTGGCCATATAAGGAAGAACCTGCACTAGCATGGTTACCCCCCTGTCTTATGGTCCACTAAGCAATTCCTAACCCCAAGGGTACTGAATGATCTCCACCATTTGGAATTACTACCTGTGGTGTGTTTTGGCCAAGTAAAAGGCTGGTGGGGTATCTGAATAGAGAAGTGAGGCCCTAATAAAGTTGGTCTCAGCTTCCTCAGACCACTGGTCACCATGGAGGCCTTTCTTTCCTTGACTGAGTTGTATCTGGCCCTAAGGGTCAACCTCTGGCTGCCTACAGCTGGGGGTTGGGTCCCTTCGGTTGGAACACTGGAGGGACATGGTAGGTTTGGAACCACTTGGTCCCAGGTTTGCCTTTGCCCAACAGAATCCATCTGGGGGAGGTCCCTATCCAATGGTAAGAGGGTTCCCTCAGTGTGCTGAGGAATTTTCACCTGGCTAGGGCTACCAGACTGGGTGCCCCTAATCTGTGGATGAGGGGGTTCCTCTGGACAGGGAGCCCTTAGGGGTCCACTGACCTCCCTGACCTCTGTAGCCCTGGGCTGACAGAGGGAGGGTAGAGAGGGGCAGGTTACCTGCTCCAGACTGGGTACCACCTTGGAAGGGTCCCCTGCCATCAGGGGTGTTGCCAGGCCAGGCCTGACCACCTCTGGGGCAGTTCCTTCACTAGGGGTAGGATCAGTTCCCTGAGGAAGCTGACCCTTACTTATAGTCTGGGGGGAAGAAGACTTCTCTTCAACCCTTCTGCTCTCTTGGGGAGTAGAGTGGGCCATTCTTTCAGGCTCCACTTCTCCAAAATATCCCTGGGATGGGGCTGAGGCCCTAACAGCCCCACCAACCTTCTCAGAGAGGCCCAACATTTGTAAATGGGCCTGGTATTCAACTTCAGCCCAGGCTGAAACCCCCAGATCATTGCCCAATAGGCAATCTACAGGCAAGTTTGGGGACACTGCCACTCTCTTTGGGCCAGTGACCCCTCCCCAGCTGAGATTGACTATGGCCATGGGGTGATCTGTTTTGATACCATCAATGTTGGTCAGCTGGTACTTGAACTCGGGTAAAAGCTGTTGAGGGGGGGACTAGTTTCCCTGTCACCATGGTGACACTAGCCCCTGTGTCCCTGAATGCCAACGCCTTCTGACCATTGATTAGGGGCTCCTGTCTGTACTTGCCCAAAGTATTGGGACTCATAGTAAAAGTGGCAAATCCCATGCCACCATCACAGACTAAGGAGGCCTGTGAGGAGGACCTTGATAAACTGGAGTCCACCTCAGTTCCCCATGAAAATGCACCTAACATTTTGGGTGCCTTACTACCACCTGGGGGATTAGTACTTGTAGTACCAGGAGGAGTGGTAGTATTGCTGGGAGGAACATTTTCCTTATTGCCAGCCTGTGAGCAACTGGGGTCATTTTTCCAGTGGCCAGGCTTCTTACAGTTATGGCAATTAGGTTTCTTTTCAGGGGAGGAAGGAGTTTGGGACCCACCCCCAGGAGAGGACTTTTGGGACCCTGTAGTGGATTTATCCTTTGGTTTATCCCCACCTTTCTCTTGGGACTTGGTAGAATCTTTCTTCTGGTCACCACCCTGATTCTTTGGCTTTACTCTGGTTCTGACCCATTTGTCTGCCTTCATTCCCAATTCTTGGAGAGAGGTCAGATCAGAGTCCACCAGGTACTGGTGTAAAAGCTGGTTTTGACAATTATTAAGGATCTGCTCCCTCATAATCAAATTGTACAATCCTAAAAAGTCATGCACCTTGCTGCCATGTATCCAACCTTCCAGAGCCTTAGTAGCACAATCTACAAATTCAACCCAGTCCTGAGTCTGTGCCTTTTGGGTGTCTCTGAACTTTAACCTGTATTGGTCAGTAGTTAGGCCAAACCCATCAATCAGAGCACTCTTCAGGACTTTATAATTATCAGCATCCTCTTCTCTTACAGTGAGGAGCTTGTCTCTACCTTTGTCTGCAAAGGAGAGCCACAAGATTGCTGCCCACTGCTCCTGAGGGACCCTCTGTACTTTAGAGGCCCTCTCCAGTGCAGTTATCCATTTGTGGATGTCATCCCCACTCTGGTAGGGAGGGACAATCTTGTTCAGGTTCCTAAGGGGATGAGTCTCTTAACTCCTAGGGACACTGTTGCTGCCACCATGGGGCTCTAGCCCCAACTTTTGAGAAACTTCACGAAGCTCCAGGGATTCCCTGTCTAAGGCCAATTGCTCTCTCTTGATTCTGAGCTTAGCTCTCTCAAACTCAAGCAGTTGGCACTTCTTCTCATAAGAGGACTCCCTTTTATGAGAAGTCCTATGAGAAATAGAGCTCCCTATAGAGTTACCAGAATGATTAGATTCCTGAGAAGGAGATCTTGATCTTCTTGGTAGACTATTAACCCTTCCAGGTGGGGTAAAGAGCCCCACTGGGGTCTCCTTCCTCACCTTCAGAAAGAATTGGATTTTCCAGGTTGGAGTCATTTTGATCCCCCTGGCCAGCATCAGAGTCTGGGTCATAGTAGTTTTCACTACCTGGCCTTTCCTCTTCTGCTGTCCCACCCAACTTGCCTGCCTCATCAGACCCTGGGGTCTTTCTGAGGTCATCTAACAGCAAAGCCTCTATGAGGTGTTGAGTGCTTGCATGTCCCTGTTTTCAGTCTCCTAGAGGTACACATTTCTCAATTCCTGGAATGTGAGATTGTCATACCTAGTGAGCAAGGAGTCACTGACTTCAGGCCTTGAAGACATTCTAGTGTGGTGTGGTGTATGCACCTACCTACTCTAGTGGGAACTGAAACTCTCTTGAGTTGTAGAAAGGGTGTGCTAAGCCCTTGACACACAACTCTAAGTTCAGTAGAACTTACTGTATTCTAAACTTGATTTATATGTACCTATAGTGGTTTTCAGTTAGTCACTTCAAAGAGATTATCTGGTAAAGCAATAGCAAGCTTGAATCGAACCGCTGCACACCAATGTGAGAAGTTGGCCTGGCATATGCTGTCCACTAGTTATAGTGGGCACCTTGCACCAGTCCAAACGACCCTTATTGATGATGGGTTTAAAGACCAGCTGTATTGAAAGCTATCCTAGTGGTAGCTATGGAGAGCAGCCTTCAGGCTAAGTCTTGAAGGAGTGTAAAGCAGCTTGGTTTACCAGATTATAACCTCTTGAATGACCAAATGAAAGGAGAACCACACAAGGTATAGGTATATATATATATATATATATATATATATATATATATATATATATATATATATATATATTCAGGATTTCTCTCACCCCTGATTCCGTGGTGAAGGATTACGAGCCACGCCGGTAGCAGTTTTTCAATATGCATTTATTCTGTGGGCACAAAAACGACGCGTTTCGACTCCAGCCGGAGTCTTGGTCACATGACCTTGCCTGTGGTCTCGCTTTTTTTATATAAATTTACAAGTTTACTTCCATCATGACGTTTCAAAAATATATAGAAATAGAAAATAGACTTATCATTGCAATGAGCACTATATGTGTTAGAAAAGAAATTTCATATGAGAACATTTTGGCATTCAATCAATTTTACAAAATTAGTTTAGACATAGTTTACAAAAACAGATAATTATTCTTAGTTATTTAGTACAGGTTAAAACAGGTCGCGTTTTTACCCAAGTCAGTGGCTACTTGTTAACTACGTTGTCGGTGTAAAACAATATATGTATTTATTTCTAAACACGAACTCTAATCTCATAAAGAGATTAGTAGTTAAAGATACACAATATCACAGTATTAAAACGACAGTAAATAGCACAATATACAATGGGCCCCAGGGGGGGACCAAACCATATATTAAGAAAGTGGTATAAGAACCACGACTTGACTAGACACAGTGCCTAGAGCACGTAGAATCGCTGGGACCCCAAGGAACCACCCAAGGTAGTGACACAGGAGACCCACGGGGGACGTGTGAGGTGTGAACACAGCCGCGAGCTCCGTAGGATTCAATGCGGAAAGTCGCGGTTGGAATTTTTAAGATAAAGGACACTTAGGAGAGGACTTTCAGCAAACCCCTTTAGACTTAAGGGGTTCTAGGGCCAACACCCACGTGAGCACCGGAGTACTCGGGTTACCTCACCCAGGGAAGCCGGGTGCATAAGTGTCAGAGTGTCGGTAATCGTCGTCGTTTTCAATGGCGATCTGCTGCAAAGTGCTGCTGCCGTGAAGGAGGAAAGTGTCCGGTGTGATCCAAGCCTGGATCGAAGATGTGAAGAACCTGAAAGCAGAGGGGACAGAGTCTGGGTCACTAGCCAGTGACCAGGAGCGGAGCAATCGAATGCCCACCGATGTCGGGTGCTTCAGGTGCGAAGAGGTGAAGCTTGACTCTGCAGCCACGGGGTTCCGGAGACGTCGACGACAACCAGGAGCCAGATTAGAGCTGTCCCGCAAAGGATGTCGAGTGCTGGGGTGTCGGTGATCGTATTGACCACCAACCCACGCAGGAAGAGCAAATATGCGTCTGTGCAGACCCGCAAGGATCTGAGGACTCCCCAAGCGATGGAGAGTCAGGGCACGTCTGGAGCAACCAGGGAAGCCCAATAAAAGTTAGAGTTGCCTTCTTGGGGACCCACAGGTTAACGGACCAGGGATCGCGAATGGACCTCAAGAGGAATCGCAAAATGGTGGCCCAATGAACACTCGTTGAGTGTATGCCTGCAATCTTCAGTGCATTTACTGCTTGGGGTCAGGGCTACAAGTAAGCCAAAGCTCAGCCTCAGGGGTTGCCGGAAAGCTGATGCTTCTGCAAATGGTCGCGGTGTCCAAGGGTTCGGGTTGCACGGTCTCCACAAGGGATACAGGCCTCAGACTTGCTGTGGGCACAGATCAACCTCGGAGACCTTGGAAAACCCACCTCCTGTGTGGCAATATTCTTTGGAGTCCACAGGAGCTTCGGAGATGCCAACCGCTCAGTTGCGTTAAAGGTGCCTGCCTTGTTGGGGAGTAACTCCTTTACTCCAAGGGAGATTCTTCAGTCATCCAGCGTAGTGTAGATCGTCGAAGTACTTGGTTTCTGGTATCAGAGTTTAGTCCAGGTGTAATCTAAAATCCTGTAGTCAGGGTTTCCTACTTTATACCCAAGGAAGGGGTGGGACAAACTCTGGGGACCCACCTATGGGAGGGTCAGGAAAGAGGGGTGGCTACACCCATTTCCTTTGTCCAGTTTCGCGCCAGATCAGGGGCTGTGTGCCCCTGCAACTGGTTTGTGCTGGACTATGCACAGGGACACCAAATGTGCCCCCAGTGCAGACTTCAAAGCACTCTCAGGGTGCACCCACCCAGCCCCAATACACTGAAGCCTGTCTGGGAGGTGGTCACACCTCCCGGTGACAGGAAACCTATTGTCCAGGCCTCCCCTGCCGGAGTTTCGTCCAGCAGCAGGAGGGCAGACTCGTGTCCGTGGCTGCAGCATCCATTTTGTGATGCCAGGGTTCTGTTAAGCTGGTACAGGGTGTACCGGTGATGCCATGTTGCTCCCTCTAGAAGGGAGGAATCATACCTCCCACCCCAGTACTGGGGTGGAGGTATGATTCCAAGGTGTTTGACACCAAACACAACATGTTTCCATGCAGCCATTCTCAAGTTAGCATTTACCGCTGGGTTATAATGCACTTAAGAGTATATGGTCTGGCTGCATCACAAACAACCCCGGAATAAAGATTCCGAAAGCTGCAGAGGGGCTCTGCTCATGCATGGGCACCCTCTCACTTGAAACCCAGCACCCTGCCTTCAGGATTAAGGCCTGCCATAGGGGTGACTGATAGGTTTACATGTGCAGTGATATGGAGAGATATAGGGTACCTATATCTCAGTAAGGGGTGCATACACCACCTTACACAGGCTGCTGTAGACCTGGCCATATGCAAATCAGTCTTGACCCTGTGCCTCATGGGAACAGTCTAGCCCGAACTGCCAAGCCAGGTCCTCCCTGGACCAGAAACAAGCATCCTAGGACCGGTTTCGGGGTTTCACCCCTCTTCAGCCAGGATAGCTTGATTCCAGTGGCACAGTGAGCCCAGGACCCACGTCTGGGCATACCCGGCGCACTTAGGGCGAGGAAGCAAAAGACACACAATTGATGGACGGAATGCAGAACAAATCAAAACATTCACCCCCAGTCAATAGATCTGGGTTAAATCCATCATTCTTTTGCTCACCATGCCACCCCAGCTTAGACCTGGCCATATGCAAATCAGTCTTGACCCTGTGCCTCATGGGGAACAGTCCAGCCCGAACTGCCAAGCCAGGTCCTCTCTGGACCGGAAACAAGCATCCACGTCAGGCGGGAAAAATCACTACAAAAGCAGGGAAAAAAAACCACAAGCAAAAACCAAACTACAGCGAAGCACAATGGAGGCAGCCGGAGCAGGTACAGAGGACGGCCAGAACCCCACAAGCCCCCCGGAGGACCAGCCTGGGACCTCGGGGACAGGGAAGGGCAAGGACAAGAAGAAGAGGAAGATGGGATCAGTCCGCAGGAAAACAGGATCCTGATCACGGAGGTGATAGAACACCACCAACAACTGTTCGTCACCTCCACTGTCATTGGCAACAAAAAATGCAACATGGCAGTCCATCCTGGACAAGGTGAATGCAGTCGGAGTGCTGAGGAGGACAATGGAAGAGCTCAAGAGGCGCTGCAATGATGTGAAGCACAAGACCAAGAAGAAACTCAGCAACAACCAGAAGGCAGCAATGCAGACTGGAGGTGGGAGTCCATCGCCACAGGAGGAGCTGGATGAGATGGAGGAAATGGTGTCCACAGTCATCAGTGTGGAGACGGTGGCTAGAGTTGGGGGACCGGACACTGCTCAACATGACCTGACGCAACAGCAACAGGATGAGTAACGACCAGGTACTGGGGGAACGGGGGGAGATGGGCACAATGTCACACATGCACAATTAAGTATAGCACACTGCACACCCACAATGACTCTGTATCATGTCCCTGATCCCCTTGGCACACTGCAGCACACCTAGAAACAGCAAGTAGGCCCCGCCGACTATGTGCCCAGAGGGGACCCTTCCCACACATCACCAATCTCACAACCAATCCTATGCACATGTGCCAAACCCAGCAAAGCGGCGTGTCTGTGAGCCACACTGACCATGCAAGTGACACTGCATGACGAATAGCATGGCTGCAGTCAATATATCATGACATGTTGCACGCCACGACACTGAGGTGGCTGAGTGTGGACCACATCTGTAAAGGAGCAGGTCACACTCTGACACATCCACGTGCACAAACAACCCCTGACGTCAACAACACATCTGCGGACAAACCATGCCCCAGAGTCCCAACTCCCACCAAGAGCCCAATTTACCCAAGAATGCAACATCTCCGCACTGTATAAGCACAGAAGTCAAAGGCACACCGCCTGAAAGGGATAAGGGCCAGCCAAATCTGAGCTGCAGGGGCGACTCTCCCAAAATGCAGCACACACACATAACATTCAGAGCACATCAACATTGACAACAATGTGGTATAAACTGCAACACGTTCACAACAGAACAGAGGACACAACTGGTGCCGCTTGTGTGTAGAAACTGGTCAATCACATTTGGCATAGCAGGGAAATGTGAGATGATAATGTACAAGTACAAACACACATCCGTGATGTTGTCAATGTCCACTGTCCCGCATCAAATAGGCAGCTCCTCCCAGTCACAATGTACATTGTCATGCAGTTTGTATGTAAACTTGTACAATGCGTCAACAAACATGTGAACACAATGTTAAACTGCATCTCCCCTTCACATTGCAGAGGGAGAACCAACACCTCCTGCAGAGCAGACCCAACAGCTCTTCACTGATGATGAAGAGGACCTCCACACCTTCGACGCCCTCCAAGAGCTCATGGACAGCTACAGCACCTCACCTCCAGGAGCAGGGCAGCCCAGCTGCATCGATGAGACCCCACCCCCTGCACAGACCACACAGCAGGAAGCACCCACCACCACGGCTGACTCCCAGGACCCCCACGAACAACACATGGCCTTCCAACGCTGTTAGAGGTCCAGGAGAAGATGGCTGATCAGGTGCGGGTGGGGTTCGACCTCATGGCAGCCAAACTTGATGCCATACATGGGTGTCTGAGTACCATCAGGGACCACTTACAGTCCCTAATGGACACCCACAGTCCGATCCATGCTCTAACGATCCATGGCTGACATCGCTGGAGTCATGTTACTGAGACAAGAACAACTGTCCAGTCAGAGTGGCTCCAGCGATGTCAGCCGGGAGTTGGGACAGATGCGGGGGCTCATGGAGAACATGGAGCGGATGACGGCGGAAAGAATGGCTGCTACGGCTGCACACCAGCGAGATGTGGCTGGGACCTTCCATGCCCTGCAGCACATCGTCATGGCATTGCTGCCTCAAGGCCTTGCGCAGATGAATGCTGCTGCTGCCGCCGCCTCTACATCCACATCTCCGCCCCCTGATGTGGCAGTGCCTCACAGTGCGGCAGGCAATCCACCACCACCCACGTGTGAAGCACATGTGACATCAGAGGACGAAGATGCGGGGGAATCAACCTTACTGGTAAGGAGGAGGCAGTAGCATTCATCTCCGCCATATGGCCTGTTTCTGCTTGGTTCTGCCCTTTGCATCATCACCTTCCACTGTCCCCCGATACACTCTACGACACTCACCTTGGACCTCGACATGGACTGCCATTTTCTGTTTGGTTACCAATGACACAGCGATCAGACTGCGGACTGAACTCATCCTCTTCCGATTTACTTGTCATTCCCTGAAGGACTCGGGCTGGCCCTCCACGGGCCAATAATGTGAAGTGGGGTTTGCATGGCCCTGTACTGCTTCAGCTGCAACACTCCACTGGCTGTGAATTAAACATTCAGAATCGCACAGATGTGTCATGCCTTTGATCATTCAAGTATGAGAGTATGGATGAATGTAGGGTCAGTGATTTCCCCCTTACGTCCATGTTGCTCATGTCGTGGGACTTGAGTCACAGGGTGCAACATTGCCGATTGCAGTCCGGGTGGCGTAGACACTACAACAGAGACACAAGCATCAGTTACCTCCTTGTCCAGCCCAGAACTGAAGCACGCCCAGAGCCCCGGGCTCATTGTTCCCACCCCTACGCTGGCCTGCCATACGCCAGTCCACTCCGCTTATGCTCAGAGGGGGGACGACAAAGCTACATGTCCCAGGTCTTCCCTGTAGTGATCTGCTGATCACTGGTCTAGTTGTCAGCATGCCACAGCCACTCCCTGAGGGCTGGTTCACACCCACACCACACCCATCCAGCACAGGCGTCACAGGACATGTGACCCTGCCAATAAAAGGGGCCTAGCACGTCACATTCCCCACTGCCGGAGATGACAGGATGGCGTCCTCACCACACGACCCAATCATGAAAGGTCCATGACTTGTGGTGCACTGAGTTGGTGGCACCCACTGCACTGTGGCCGGCATGGGACGATGACTTGCGGTGCACTGAGTTGGTGGCACCCGTTGCACTGCGGCCGGCACGGGCCTACTGCCATGTGACGATGTCTTGCGTTGCACAGGGTCAGTGGCACCAGCTGCACTGCGGCTGGCAGGGGCCTACCGCCACGTGACGATGACTTGCGTTGCACAGGGTTAGTGGCACCTGAAGAGCTGAGCGGGTGTGCAGCCTGCGATGATGCGTAGGCCTCAATGAGCCGTCCTGCTAACCGTGGTTCGATTTGAATTGTGAGTCCTGCTGGACCGTAGTGCACGCCGAAGGCAGCAGTCAGCACACACATGACTCCGCGGTGCACGGAATCCAGCGATCGGCTGAGGAGGTTGCACCGGCACATGGTGGGCCCTCTTGGAGACACGCCGGTGGCGGCAGGTGAGCATTGAGGCCTGGGTGCGCAGGGGCGGCCAGTCATCACTGGGCGGAGGACCGGTCTGGGGACCAGAGCTGGGGTGCATCAGGCACACAGGATCGCGCAGGCACCACCGGTCACGGCGGCGGACTCGTGGCTGGGTGGGTGGCGCCGCCCTTGCTGACACGACCCTGCATGCGATGATCTTGATGTGTGTGGGTTGGTTTGGGACGTAGCCACCTCGTCTCCAGTGTGAATGTGCCCGTTGAAGGTGGTCGGCCACGTGTGTGTAGGCCTATGGGCAGGTTGTGGCGGAGACTGAGACGCAGTAGTCACTTTGGTGGTGGATTGGTGACGTGTGCATTCCCACAGTTGTGAGTTGGGGTATTGTGGAGTTGAGGTGTGTGGTGTGTTCAGTTGGTACTTGCCGATGGGCAGTGCATTTCCATGGGGGCCATCCTCAAAGCGCTGGTTGTTGGCGGACTTGCCGACATGTGGGGATCATGCACACTGCCTGGGGAGTTTGCGACGACATTGGTGGGCAGGCCACGGTGGTCCACTTTTGTATGCACAGTGATGGCATGCATGTGGTTGCTGTTGCGGTGATTGTGTGCAGTGTCGGCAGGGGGCACAAGTCATACACGTGTGCTGTGAATTGCCCCCAACACGTGCGTGATGCCAGCTATGGCGTAGTTCCCTTGCGTGGTCTCAAGATGTTCCTGCGCAGTGTGGGGGGAGTGAGGGGCAGGGGTATCGAGCTGACACACACCGTGATGCTTTCAGGTATGATGAGTCCTGCATGATGTGACCGTAACAGCAGTTCGTGTGGTCGTTACCGTCCTCTTCATTCCTACGACGGTTACGGCCACACGTAGTTCTGTTACGGTCTTCTCATGCATGGTTTATCAGGCCTGTGAGCATTCCGGTTTGTCCAAGTGCAGTACACTGTACCAGATTAGGCATTTGACTTTACGGAAGTTTGACCATTGTCACCATTTCTCCCACAGGTTTCTGAAGACACGTTGCCCTGTTGAAGTTCCCTGTTGGGAATGGAACGCGTTGGCTGAGCTTTTCGTTTTGTTGATTTATGTATTTGTAATAAAGTTCTGTTTTTATACTGCTGTTGACTACTGGACTTCATGACCTTGCGCACCCACATTTCGGTTACTACGATCTTGGGTCTGGGGCGCGGAGGCGTCTAGCACGGTTGGGGTTGGTTGCGCAGGTACACTACGAATTGGAACTATCGTGTGGTGCAGATACAGGGGCCCGCCGTTGCTTTTGTGGACATGCATCCATGACATGTGTGAGGGAGTTTGATGGGGCTGGCTGTGTGACTCCTCCGACTCGGGAAGTTGTTGGTTGGAAGGTACCAGGGGCCAACAGGTGCAGCACAGCCAGCAGCTTTGTCTGCCGAGGGATGTAGGTTGTCCGCTGTGTTGGTACCGTCAGCCTGTGGGCAATGTGGGTCAGGATGCGGAGGATGGTTGTCCTTTTGAGCCTGTGTTGGCCAATGGCTTCCTCTGGCGTTGAGTCTCTGGGGCTGGTGCATTTTAGGGTCGTCCGCTGTCCTGCACTACCTAGGTGGTAATTCGGGGGGGGTGGTCCGGGGGGGTGCCTGGGGGTGGTGGCGGTGGGTGTTGTGGCCCTCTTGGGTCTCCGAGCTGCATGATCAGTGTCTCCATGGCATCTGTTGGTCTTCAGATGTGGCTCTGGGCTGGGCTCCCTTTCTACTGCAGTTGGTCGTCCTGCTTAACACCAGTAAAAGGCAGGTGTTAAATCTCTGCTGCTAATGCGCCTTATCGCCTCTTCTTGGTTCGCATCGCAGATCTGACTGGTCGTTGGGAATCTCATGAAGTGGTGTTTTTGTGTGTTTTTGCACGGGAACGCCTACTCTGCATATCATTAGTGTTAGTTGTCGCACTCATCCGTGGCGATCTTTTTTGCGGCAGTTTTCGCTGGTAAACTAGCGATATCGGCAGTTTGCACCAGCTTGGGAATAGGACGATAAATCTATCGCCACTTTGCGGCGCTAAAGTGCCGATAAATCGGCGATGAGTCCTTGAGAATATGCCCCTGAGTGTACATAGTACTAACTGCACATTATCATTATAAATCTGTGAAACATAAGGGTGGAGCCAAAAGTAAGCTGCTCCAAGGACCATCACAGTTGAAGAGGGAGGGGCTGGCATGAAACTGAGTTTGAATCAACCACGTGTCAGACTAGGTTCTGAAACATAGAGAGGGTTGGGGAGGAATCAGTCAAGACCCATAGGGCTGTAAAAGTGTCAGCTGGGTTCTGAAAGGCAGACAAGATTGGGTGAGGAAAAATAAAATCTGGTCACAGAGTGCTGGTGCCACCATCTGCACGAATTAAGCAAAGTACGGGCCATGAGACACATAAAAAGGACCCATTGCAACACGTCTGCACTATACAACACTCCCATAACTATCCTGGGTAATTTAGACTTGAGTGACCTTGCAGCCCTCTCTCCCTGGTGTTCTGTTAATGGAGCCCTAACTAGCAGAACTGGCGGTGCACCTCAGGTTTGCCTACCTGCCGCCCGCCCCCTTCCTATTTTAGTACCAGAGCCCTCACAGGCAACTCCCTCAATTCATCTCAATTCTTCAGTACAGAGCCCCCTTGCTGTTGCAGTACCGAGATCCTTACAAGGAGACCTACCATCTCACCCCTAAATCTGTTCCGAAGCCATTAACCGCTGCTGTTCCCAGTCCAAGACCTCACAAGCTGCCCTGCAGATGCAATTGGGGCCTGGTGTGCAGCACCATTCCATTTCCATAGATGGCTTCTCTAAAGCAGCTCTGTCATCGAACATCAATCCTGACCTGCAGTCCTTTGCCCCTATTACAGAACCAAAACTCTTATAAGCAGCTCTGGCAATGTGCTCCTCTCCTGCTCTACCGCCGCCTCTGCTGCTCTCTGAGTACAGCCCCCCACCAAGAAGCAGCTTTGCAAATGCACATCCTGACCTGCAGCCATACCTTTCTCACATTCTAGTACAAGCGCCGCCCATGAGGTTCTGGCAATGCACGTCAATCGCGTCCAGCATGCATGCCCCCTGCAATGCTGGAGCCACAACCCTCGAAACCAGCTCTTCCCATGCACATCAAATACGACCCCCAGTCCCATCCTTCTCTTGTTCCAGAGCTCTCTGAAGCAGACCTGCAAAGGAATCTCAACCTACTCTGGCAATGGAACCGTTTTCCCAGGAAGAAGGAATCTTGGAGTAAAATTTGTGGTGTCCTGCACTGTCATTCGCAAGGATTGACTAACCCGGCTCATTGATTGAGGAGATAAGAGGTTTAACTTAATGTAAAAAATATGGACATTAGGTGCTTCCAAGCATGGGTACTACATTAGACTGAGGATTTCACCACTTGGGGTCAAAGGGAGATCCAAGGCATTTTTGTTATTTCATCAAAAACAGTGTGGTCCGGAATCTCAAAGCCATTTGCTCACTCATTCAAATAGGTATGCAAATGACTTGATTTACGGCTGTTAGCTCACGCATGGGATTCCCAAAACATTTAAGTTAGTAAAAAGATTTACTCACGTATATGTGTGGCAAAATGTCTTATAGGTGAGGAGTGACCAATCAAGGGTGCAAATTCCTCCTGATGTATATTCACACCTACAAAGTTACATCGCTGTGGGTATTCACAAATATTTTCATGATCTATTCACACCAGGGACACTGTCAGAGTGTCAAAGATGTATTCCTGTCAATGGTATTAAAAAATTAACATTCACTCTAAATAGGGAGGGTGATGCAATGTCCTTCCTCTGATGGCCCCGACAATGTGAGACCATCGGAGGAAGTTTTCCATTGACGGAGCCAACAAGGGACCCATCACGGGAAAACTGAAGGTTAGCCCATATCTAAATGATGCAGGCAGACTGAGGGTTTGACAGACCGGATACTCAGTTGCATTTGTAGCTGATTTTAACAATAGAAAATATTTGTGAATTTTGACAACAAGCGATGAGGAAATGAAAAATGGCAACAGCTAAACATCCTGGATCATTAGGTCTTGCATTAGCAAAGATCTTTTGATTTTACTAAAATTATATATAAATCATTATATATATATATATATATATCCAAACTAAAGTCCCAGAGCATCCAAACCACAACTGCGCAACACCAGGGCACAGACTCCAAAGGCAATGATATAGTTGTGTTTATTCACACATCAAGGTCCAAATGACGCGTTTCGGCTGCCAGACATGCAGCCTTGATCACATAGCGCGCTAGTGAGAAGTGAGTGACATATACAGAAGTGAAAAATAGGCAGTAGTGTTTTTTCTATGTTGTTTGGTAACATGAGAAAGCATTATACCACACTAGGACCGGTATGACATGGACATTTGCTTTACTGTTGGCAGTAAGTCAGGCATGTTATGTCGACATAGTGAATAGACTTTCCTGTTTTGAGTACGGCCCGGTATGGTGCAGACAATATATGCAATATATATATATATATATATATATATATATATATATATATATATATATTTTCACTGAAAAACCACAGGTTTCAGGGACGTTATAGTTAGTTGGACATTTCACTCGTACAAAACCAGAGAAATTTGGCCGTTAGTTAGTTCAGCTAACTATAACTCGCGCCCCCGCAATGCACTGCTGATGACGTCACATATTACATCACTCATGACATGGTCAGTGACATCACTGATGACATCTCAAATGACATCACTGATTACATCATCCACGTGATAATCTGATGCATCTTCTCACACCCTAATATAACCTTTGATACACCCACTCTAAATTACAGACTGCCATTCTCAAAACCATAGACACTCCAACACCAATAACTATGTAGCCACTCACTGATTCTTAGGTCTATACACACATCCACTCACCCCTACAGTCACTCATACTTTTGGTCACTCATCAGTACAGACTATCATATGCACTCATACACCTATATAGACACTCACACACCACCACTCAACAATAGAGTTACTCACACACCTAGTCAGTTATGCAAATAATTAATCACACTCCCATTTACTCACCTACACAGTTATACACACACCACCTCACTTACTCAAACAGATACTAACACATGTGAGAAGTTGGCCTGGCATATGCTGTCCACTAATTATAGTGGGCACCTTGCACCAGTCCAAACAACCCCTTATTGGAGATAGGTTAAAGACAACCTTATTGAAAGCTATCCTAGTGGTAGCTATGGAGAGCAGCCTTCAGGCTAAGTCTTGAAGGAATGTAAAGCAGCTTGTTTTACCAGTCTATAATCTCTTGAGTGATCAAATGAAAGAGCACCACACCAGGCATATATTCAAAATATATGTATTTATTGCTAAACACACCCCCTCTAGTCTCTTTATGAGGCTAAAGTTCGAAGTACACAAGTTATAAGTTATTTAAACACAGTAATAGCACAAATACACGTTTGGGCCCTAGGGGCGTACCAAACCATATACCAATAAAGTGGTATAAGAACCACGACTGAGCTAGACACTAGGCCTAGAGCCTCTAGAAGTGCTTGGACCACAAGGAACCACCCAAGGTAGTGACACAGGGACCCACGGGGGACGCGTGCAGTGTAAATACACAGCCGCGAGACGCCGTTAACTTCTATGGAGAAAGTCGCGATTAGGAAATTAAAGAAAAGGGACACTTAAAGGAGGACTTGGAGCAAACCCTTTGAGAACTAGGTCGTTCTAGAGTCTCTACCCACGGGAGCACCGGAGTACTCTTGTTACCTCACCCAGGGAAGCCGGGTGCATAGGTGCCTTTCGGGGTCGGGTTTCGTCGTCGATTTGAATGGCGATCTGCTGCAAAGTGCTGCTGGCGACCAAGTGGAAAGTGTCCGGGTGGATCCAAGAGTGGATCGGAGATCTGAAGAACCTGAAAGCAGAGGGGACAGAGTCTGGGTCACTAGCCAGTGACCAGGAAGGCGATGAGCGGATGCCCACCGATGTCGAGTGCTTCAGGTAGGTTGACAGTCGTCTTGACTCTTCAGCCACGAGGTCCAGGAGGCGTTGTCTGCGACCAGGAGCAGGATTCGGGCTGGTACACTATGTCTGTCGAGTGCTGAGGTGTCGGCGACCGGATTGGACACAGCAAGCCTTGGCAACGGCAAGTCTCGATGTAAATGAAGAATGATGATGATGCAGACCAGCAAGGTCTGAGGAACTCACCCAGCAAGGGTAAGTGAGGGCAAGCCTGGAGCAACCAGGGAGCCCAAGAAGAAAAGGATTGGCCTTCGTGAAGGGCTACTAGCCAACAGGCTAGCGACCGCGAAGGAGCCTCTAGACGGTGCACGTGGAGCTGGCTCACAGGACACTCGTGGAGTGGAGGCCAGTGATCTTCGGTGCAGTTGGTGCTGGAGGCTAGGGCTACTCGGAGCCCAAAGCACGACTTCGTGGGAGACCCAGAAGAGGATGCACTAGCAAATGCGTGCGGTGTCCAGGGTCACGGTTCCACGTTACCCACGACAGCTACGGGCCTCAGCTTTGCTGGGGACTCAGGGCAGCCTCGGGAAGTCTGGAAATCCACCTCTGGTGATGCAAAGACTTCGGCGTCCGACGGGAGCTTAGGCGATGCAGACCGGACAATTGCTTCTTTGGTGCCTGCCAAGCAGGGAGTCACTCCTTGACCCCAAGGGAGATTCTTCTGTCCTCTAATCTTGAGTAGAGCGTCGAAGGTCCAGGATTCTGTTTCAGAGTTTCGTCCAGGGATAATCTAAAGTCCTAAGGACTGGGTTCCTATACTTATACCAAGTTTAGGGGTTGGACCACTCTGTGGCCCCACCTATGGGTGGGTCAGGGCAGATGGTGGCTACACCCCTTTCCCTTTGTCCAGTTCACGCCAAAGCAGGGGCTGCAAGCCCCTGATCCGGTTTGAACTGGGGTATGCACAGGGACACCAAGTGTGCCCCTAGTGCAGGACTTCAAAGCACCCGAAAGTGCTCCCGCCCAGCCCCAATACACACTATCCTGTCTGAGGAGGTGGTCACACCTCCCTGGGACAGGAAACCTATTGTCCAGGCCTCCCCTGCCGGAGTTTCGTCCAGCAGCAGGAGGCCAGACTTGTGTCTGTGGCAGCAGCATCCATTTTGTGATGCCAGGGCTTTAGAAAGAAGTTACCGGCCAGGCCAGGGTTAACATGTCTCTCCCTCTAGAAGGGTGGAATGCTACCCATGCCGCCAGAATTGGCGGGGGTAGTATTCCAAGATGTTTGACACCAAACACGACATGTTTCGGTGCAGCCATTCCAAAGTTAGCATTTAACGCGAGGTTATAATGCGCTTAAGAGTATATGGTCAGGCTGCACTACAAACAGCATCAGAGAAGGGTCTCCGAACGCTGCAAAGGGGCCCTGCTCATGCAGGGGCACCCTCTCACATAGGAACCACGCACTCTGCCTTCAGGATTGATAAGGCCTGCCATAGGAGTGACTTATAGGTTTATATGTGTGTATGTATTTAGTGATATAGGTAACCTATATCACAGTAAGAGTGCATGCACCACCTTACCCAGGCTGCAGTAGCAGACCTGTGGTGTCAGTTTGGATGGCCTTCCAGGGGTGGCACAATACATGCTGCAGTCCCTGGTAGGCCTCTGAGGTACCTATGCCCTGGGTACATAGTATACCATATACTAGGGACTTATAAGGGCACTCCAGATTCCAATCAGTGATGTGCCTAAGGCACATGGAAACCATTTTAGAGAGGAAGCAGCTAGGCTGGGGTTCTGATTAGCAGGGCCCCAGCTAGACTAAGGTCGAAAAACAGTGAAGCATCAGCAAAAAGTGGGGGTACCCATGTGAAGCAGATCCTACTCTCCTACACAACCCCCCAACCGTAGGGACATTAAACTAACCTTGCCCAGTTAAGTCTTCATGTTCTAAGTGGAAGTACCTAGAGAGTCCATCTGCATTGGCATGGTTACTCCCAGGTCTATGTTCCACTGTGAAGTCCATCCCCTGTAGGGAAATGGACCACCTAAGCAGTTTGGGGTTTTCACCCTTAATTTGTTTTAGCCATAAGAGGGGCTTATGGTCTGTTTGAACAAGGAAGTGAGTACCAAACAAGTATGGCCTCAACTTCTTCAGGGCCCAGACCACAGCAAAGGCCTCCCTCTCAATGGCTGACCAACGTTTCTCTCTAGGGGTCAGCCTTCTGCTAATGAAAGCTACTGGCTGATCCTGACCTTCTTCATTCAATTGTGACAGTACAGCCCCTACCCCCAATTCAGATGCATCAGTTTGAACAATGAACTTCTTGGAGTAATCAGGACTCTGTAGAATGGGAGCAGTGCACATGGCCTGCTTCAGGTCATCAAATGCCTTTTGACAGCTAACTGTCCACTGAACCTTTTGGGCATTTTCTTAGAAGTTAAGTCATTCAGGGGTGTCACTATTGATCCATACCCCTTGACAAATCTCCTATAGTACCCAGTCAGGCCTAAGAAGGCTCTCACCTGAGTCTGGGTAGTGGGAGCAGTCCAGTCCATGATGGTCTGGATCTTGCTCTGCAAAGGTTGAACCTGGCCTCCACCCACAAGGTGGCCCAGGTACACAACCTGACTCTGCCCTATCTGGCACTTGGTGGCCTTGATAGTCAGGCCTGCCTTTTGCAGGGCCTGTAAAACATTCCTGAGGTGGACCAGGTGATCCTCCCAGGTGGAACTAAAGACAGCAATATCATCTAGATATGCTGCACTATAGGCTTCAGACCTGTGAGAACTGTATTCACCAACCTCTGGAAAGTGGCAGGTGCATTCTTCAGACCAAAGGGCATCACCACAAATTGATAATGCCCACTAGGGGTTGAGAATGCTGTTTTTGGCTTTGCAGCATCAGCTAGTCTGATCTGCCAGAAGCCAGCTGTCAAGTCAAATGTGCTTAGATACTTGGCTGAGGCCAAAGTGTCTATCAGCTCATCTGCCCTTGGTATTGGATGGGCATCAGTCCTAGTGACTGCATTGAGACCCCTGTAGTCCACACAAAACCTCATCTCTCTTTTTCCACCACTGGTGTGAGGTTTTGGCACCAGGACCACTGGACTAGCCCAAGGGCTATCTGAGGGTTCAATAACTCCCAACTCCAACATTTTCTGGACTTCAGTCCTGATACAGTCCCTGACATGGTCAGGTTGCCTATAAATCTTATTTTTAATAGGCAGACTGTCCACTTCATGAGTGCACCAGGTGGTCTGACTGGGTGTCAGTGAAAACATGTGTCTAAACTGATTGAGCACCTGTCTACAATCAGTTTGCTGCTGGGTAGTGAGGCTGCCTGCCAAGGCTACACCATCTACTGACCCATCGTCGGGGTTCTGTGAGCAGGTCAGGGAGTGGGTCACTCTCTTCCTCCTGCCCTTCATCAGTAGCCATGAGCAAGCCCATGTCTGCCCTGTCCACATATGGTTTTAACCTGTTGACATGGAGAACCCTGTGGGGACTCCTGGGTGTTCCTAGGTCTACTAAGTAGGTAACCTCACCCTTCTGCTCAACAATAGTGTGGGGTCCACTCCATTTGTCTTGGAGAGCTGCTGGGGCCACTGGCTCCAACACCCACACCTTCTGTCCTGGCTGGTAAACAGTCAGAACAGCCTTTTGGTCATGCCAGGCCTTTTGAAGTTCCTGGCTAGCCTCAAGGTTTTTAGTTGCCTTTTTCATATACTCAGCCATCCGGGAGCGGAGACCAAGTACATAGTCCACTATGTCTTGCTTTGGGGGCTTGAGAGGTAACTCCCATCCTTCCTTCACCAAGCACAGTGGACCCCTGACAGGGTGGCCAAACAAAAGTTCAAAGGGCTGTAACCAACCCCCTTCTGAGGCACCTCCCTATATGCAAATAAAAGGCAGGGCAAGAGTATGTCCCATCTTCGCCTAAGCTTTTCTGGGAGCCCTTTAATCATGCCCTTCAAGGTTTTGTTGAATCTCTCAACTAAACCATTGCATTGTGGGTGATAGGGTGTGGTGAACTTGTAAGTCACTCCACACTCCTTCCACATTGCTTTTAAGTATCCAGACATAAAGTTTGCACCCCTGTCTGATACTACCTCCTTAGGAAAGCCCACTCTTGAGAAAATTCCCAGGAGGGCCCTTGCCACCACAGGTGCTGTAGTGGTCCTAAGGGGAATAGCCTCTGGGTACCTGGTGGCATGATCCACTACCACCAGGATAAACCTGTGCCCAGATGCTGTTTGGGGATCCATGGGACCAACAATGTCAATCCCCACCCTTTCAAGGGCACCCCACCACAGGTAGTGGTATCAGGGGGCCTTTGTAGTGCCACCTGCCTTGCCACTGGCCTGGCAGGTTACACAGGAGCGACAAAACTCCTTGGTGTCTTCAGACATGTGGGGCCAGTGAAAGTGAGGGACAATTCTGTCCCAAGTCTTGTTCTGGCCCAGGTGACCTGCCAAGGGAATGTCATGGGCTAGGGTCAATAGGAAGCCCCTGAACTTCAGAGGTATAACCAACCTCCTGGTAGCACCAGGCTTGGGGTCTCTACTCTCTGAGTACAGGAGTCCATCATCCCAATACACTGTATGGGGACCACTAGCTTTCCCAGCAGCCTCAGCAGCAGCTTGCTGTCTGAGTGGTTCAAGAGAGGGGCAGCTCTGCTGCTCCTGGCTCAGATCTACCCTGGAAGGTCCCCCTGTCCCCAAGAACTCAACCTGGTCAGGTTCAAGCTCCTCTGGGACAGTTCCTTCCTCAGGACTGAGATCATCCCCCTCAAGGGACTGATCTTCCTTCTGAGCCAAGGGGGAAGGCACTGCCTTTACCCTACTACTCCTCCTCTTGGAAGGCACTTGGTCCATTATTCCAGAATCCAAGGCTTGTTCAGTGCTAGACATTTTGGCTTGTGACCTGGTCACAGCAAACACATCTGCAGGGATCCCCAGCATTTCTGCATGGGTCCTGAGCTCCACTTCTGCCCAAGCAGAAGTCTCTAAGTCATTGCCAAGCAAGCATTCGACTGGTAGGTTTGCACTCACCACAATCTTCTTAAGGCCAGTTACCCCTCCCCAGGAGAAGTTAACTGCCAGAGTATGGTCTGTTCTGACGTTGCTAGCATTGGTCACTTGGTACATCTCACCAAGTATAACTTGCCCAGGATTCACAAGGTCTTGTGTCACCATGGTGACACTTGCCCCTGTGTCCCTAAATGCCAAAGCCTCTCGTCCATTGATTAAAGGCTGTTGTCTGTACTTGCCCAGATTACTGGGACTCACAGAGGAGGTCACATCCATGCCTCCATCACAGACTAACACAGCCTGAGTGAGTTCTCTGACTAGGTCAGAGCCCAACTCAGTACCCAGGGTCAACCCTACTAAACCCTTGGCTGGAGCACTCCCACCAACTGTAACTGTACTAGGGGGAACAGGT
Organism: Calotriton arnoldi; assembly: GCA_963921515.1. NCBI lineage: Eukaryota > Metazoa > Chordata > Amphibia > Caudata > Salamandridae > Calotriton > Calotriton arnoldi. The sequence continues at coordinate 106,888 of CAWUFW010002175.1, read as the reverse complement.
GCCTTAGGGGCATTGGTGGGGGCTGGACTTGAGTCTTTGGACTTGGTGCAATCACTGGTCCAGTGGGTCTTTTGCTTACAGACCTTGCACCATGGTTTTCTTTGGCCTTTCCCTTTTGTAGACTGTGAATCCCCACCTGAAGAAGATTTTTGGGGGCCTTGTGAAGACTTTTGATCTTTACCCTTCTCCCCACCCTTTTCAGAGTTCTTAGAATCTTGCTTCTTAGGGTCACCACCTTGGTTCTGTACCTTCTGCCTCACCCTGGTTCTGACCCATTTGTCTGCCTTTCTTTCCCAATTCTTGGGGAGAGGTCAGATCAGAGTCCACCAGGTACTGATGCAACAGCTGATTTTGACAGTTATTAAGAATCTGCTCCCTCATTATCAGATTGTACAATCCTGTGAAGTCGCACACCTTACTGCCCATCAACCAGCCTTCCAGAGCCTTAGCAGAACAATCCACATAGTCTCCCCAGTCTTGAGTCTGTGCTTTTTGGGCATCTCTGAACTTCAACCTGTATTGTTCAGTTGTTAGGCCAAACCCATCAATAAGAGCACTCTTCAAGACCTTGTAATTATCAGCATCCTCCTCTCTTACAGTGAGGAGCTTGTCTCTACCTTTGTCTGCAAAGGAGAGCCACAAGATTGCTGCCCACTGCTCCTGAGGGACCTTCTGTACTTTACAGGCCCTCTCTAGAGCAGTTATCCATTTGTGGATGTCATCCCCACTCTTGTAGGGAGGGACAATCTTGCTCAGGTTTCTATGGTCATAAGACCTTTCCCTATCTCTAGGGACATGGCTGCCACCATGGGACTCTAGTCCCAACTTTCTTCTCTCTCTGTAGAGATCTAGGGACTCCCTGTCTATAGCCAGTTGCTGTTTTCTGAGTTCAAGCTGAGCTTCCTCATATTGAATCAGCCTCTTTCTTCTCTCATGAGAGGATTCCCTCCTATGAGAGGAGGCAGAGGTCCCTATTGAGGTGCCAGAGTGGTTAGACTCCTGAGAAGGAGACCTAGACCTTCTGGGCACACTCATAATCCTTCCTGGGGGGACAAAGTGGGGATCATTCTGATCTTCCTCCTCATCTTCCACAGGAGGGATTGGGTTATCCAGGTCAGGGTCATTGTCACCCTCCTGGTCAGTTCCAGAGGGGGGGCTGGGGGTGTTGCTACCCCTGGCCCCATCCTCATCTTCTGCCCCACCCTCTGCTCCTACCCCTTCAGTCCCTAAGGGCCTGCTAAGATCATAAGCCTCCAACATCTCTCTAAGATGTTGGGTGGTGGGACTTTGGCCTGTCTTCAGTTTCCTCAAGTTACATAATGCTCTCAATTCCAAGAATGGGAGGGTATCATACTTGGAGGGAAGAAGCCCAGGGGCTTCTGGCAAGGACTCACTGGGTCCTGGCTTTGAAGACATCACTAGTGAGGTGTGGTGTATGCACTACCTACTCTAGTGTGGCCTACTAAACTCTCTTGAGTTGTAGAAAGGGTGTGCTATCCCTTAACACACAACTCTAAGTTCAGTAGAACTTACTGTATTCTAAGCTTAATTTATATGTACCTCAGGTACCTTTAGTGGTTTCCAGTTGATCAATTCAATTGAGATTATCTGGTAAAACAATAGCAAGCTGGAATCCCACACGCTGCATACCAATGTGAGAAGTTGGCCTGGCATATGCTGTCCACTAATTATAGTGGGCACCTTGCACCAGTCCAAACAATCCCTTATTGGAGATAGGTTAAAGACAACCTTATTGAAAGCTATCCTAGTGGTAGCTATGGAGAGCAGCCTTCAGGCTAAGTCTTGAAGGAATGTAAAGCAGCTTGTTTTACCAGTCTATAATCTCTTGAGTGATCAAATGAAAGAGCACCACACCAGGTATATATTCAAAATATATGTATTTATTGCTAAACACACCCCTCTAGTCTCTTTATGAGGCTAGAGTTCGAAATACACAAGTTATAAGTTATTTAAACACAGTAATAGCACAAATACACGTTTGGGCCCTAGGGGCGTACCAAACCATATACCAATAAAGTGGTATAAGAACCACGACTGAGCTAGACACTAGGCCTAGAGCCTCTAGAAGTGCTTGGACCACAAGGAACCACCCAAGGTAGTGACACAGGGGACCCACGGGGGACGCGTGCAGTGTAAATACACAGCCGCGAGACGCCGTTAACTTCTATGGAGAAAGTCGCGATTAGGAAATTAAAGAAAAGGGACACTTAAAGGAGGACTTGGAGCAAACCCTTTGAGAACTAGGTCGTTCTAGAGTCTCTACCCACGGGAGCACCGGAGTACTCTTGTTACCTCACCCAGGAAGCCGGGTGCATAGGTGCCTTTCGGGGTCGGGTTTCGTCGTCGATTTGAATGGCGATCTGCTGCAAAGTGCTGCTGGCGACCAAGTGGAAAGTGTCCGGGTGGATCCAAGAGTGGATCGGAGATCTGAAGAACCTGAAAGCAGAGGGGACAGAGTCTGGGTCACTAGCCAGTGACCAGGAAGGCGATGAGCGGATGCCCACCGATGTCAAGTGCTTCAGGTAGGTTGACGGTCATCTTGACTCTTCAGCCACGAGGTCCAGGAGGCGTTGTCTGCGACCAGGAGCAGGATTCAGGCTGGTACACAATGTCTGTCGAGTGCTGAGGTGTCGGCGACCGGATTGAACCCAACAAGCCTTGGCAACGGCAAGTCTCGATGTAGATGAAGAATGACGATGATGCAGACCAGCAAGGTCTGAGGAACTCACCCAGCAAGGGTAAGTGAGGGCAAGCCTGGAGCAACCAGGGAGCCCAAGAAGAAAAGGATTGGCCTTCCTGAAGGGCTACTAGCCAATGGGCTAGCGACCACGAAGGAGCCTCGAGACGGTGCACGTGGAGCTGGCTCACAGGACACTCGTGGAGTGGAGGCCAGTGATCTTCGGTGCAGTTGGTGCTGGAGGCTAGGGCTACTCGGAGCCCAAAGCACGACTTCGTGGGAGACCCAGAAGAGGATGCACTAGCAAATGCGTGCGGTGTCCAGGGGTCACGGTTCCACGTTACCCACGACCTCTACGGGCCTCAGCTTTGCTGGGAACTCAGGGCAGCCTCGGGAAAGTCTGGAAATCCACCTCTGGTGATGCAAAGACTTCGGGCGTCCGACGGGAGCTTAGGCGATGCAGACCGGACAATTGCTTCTTTGGTGCCTGCCAAGCAGGGGAGTCACTCCTTGACCCCAAGGGAGATTCTTCTGTCCTCTAATCTTGAGTAGAGCGTCGAAGGTCCGGGATTCTGTTTCAGAGTTTCGTCCAGGGATAATCTAAAGTCCTAAGGACTGGGTTCCTATACTTATACCAAGTTTAGGGGTTGGACTACTCTGTGGCCCCACCTATGGGTGGGTCAGGGCAGAGGGGTGGCTACACTCCTTTCCCTTTGTCCAGTTCGCGCCAAAGCAGGGGCTGCAAGCCCCTGATCCGGTTTGAACTGGGGTATGCACAGGGACACCAAGTGTGCCCCCAGTGCAGGACTTCAAAGCACCCGAAAGTGCTCCCGCCCAGCCCCAATACACACTATCCTGTCTGAGGAGGTGGTCACACCTCCCTGGGACAGGAAACCTATTGTCCAGGCCTCCCCTGCCAGAGTTTCGTCCAGCAGCAGGAGGCCAGACTTGTGTCTGTGGCAGCAGCATCCATTTTGTGATGCCAGGGCTTTAGAAAGAAGTTACCGGCCAGGCCAGGGTTAACAAGTCTCTCCCTCTAGAAGGGTGGAATGCTACCCCCGCCTCCAGAATTGGCGGGGGTAGTATTCCAAGATGTTTGACACCAAACACGACATGTTTCGGTGCAGCCATTCCAAAGTTAGCATTTAACGCGAGGTTATAATGCGCTTAAGAGTATATGGTCAGGCTGCACTACAAACGGCATCAGAGAAGGGTCTCCGAATGCTGCAGAGGGGCCCTGCTCATGCAGGGCACCCTCTCACATAGGAACCACGCACTCTGCCTTCAGGATTGATAAGGCCTGCCATAGGAGTGACTTATAGGTTTATATGTGTGTATGTATTTAGTGATTATAGGTAACCTATATCACAGTAAGGGGTGCATGCACCACCTTACCCAGGCTGCAGTAGCAGACCTGTGGTGTCAGTTTGGATGGCCTTCCAGGGGTGGCACAATACATGCTGCAGTCCCTGGTAGGCCTCTGAGGTACCTATGCCCTGGGTACATAGTATACCATATACTAGGGACTTATAAGGGCACTCCAGATTCCAATCAGTGATGTGCCTAAGGCACATGGAAACCATTTTAGAGAGGAAGCAGCTAGGCTGGGGTTCTGATTAGCAGGGCCCCAGCCAGACTAAGGTCGAAAAACAGTGAAGCATCAGCAAAAAGTGGGGGTATCCATGTGAAGCAGATCCTACTCTCCTACAACATACTTACGCTCTTATACAATCACTGATAGAAGCACACACTCATCCATACAGCCACTCTCATAATCACTCACTCTCACATAGTCATTTATATACTCCAACACTCACATATACTGCCTTTCACATATGTAGTTACTCACACATGTACCACTGAGACATCCATTCACTCACCAACACACCTATACACACACTCACCCACCCATACAGCCCTTTACAGATGCACTCTTGAATCCATACACGCAGTGAATCACCCACTCACACATCTATGCACAGTCACACACCCCCCACCCACACAAACACTGAAGCACCCATACAGATACTCAGACAACCAATCAATAACCCATATAGACACTCATGTAGCTATTCACCAACCCATGCAGCCGCTTACACACCAACAGACAGACTGATACAGACATTCACACAGTTTAGTCAGTAATCCATTCATTCAGTAAGATACGTTTAATCTCTCACTTATAGAGTCAGTCACGCACCTACTAAATCATCCATTGAAACACTCATACACCCACTCATTCTTCAATACAGCTTGGCCTATATATATCAAACATATTTAAACTTTACAGAAACACAGTCACTGGGTGATGTCATCAGTGATGACATCAGTGATGTCATGAGTGATGTCACTGACGATGTCATGAGTGATGTAATATGTGACGTCATCAGCAGTGCATTGCGGGGGCGCGAGTTATAGTTAGCTGAACTAATTATAACGGCCGAATTTCTCTGGTTTTGTACGAGTGAAATGTCCAACTAACTATAACGTCCCTGAAACCTGTGGTTTTTTCAGTGAATTTCAAAGGTTTTTTTAAATGCTAATTTCTAACTATAACGTCCCTGAAACCTGTGGTTTTTTCAGTGAATTTCAAAGGTTTTTAAATGCTAATTTCTAACTATAACGTCCCTGAAACCTGTGGTTTTTTCAGTGAATTTCAAAGGTTTTTTAAATGCTAATTTCTAATTATAACGTCCCTGAAACCTGTGGTTTTTTCAGTGAATTTCAAAGGTTTTTTAAATGCTAATTTCTAACTATAACGTTCCTGAAACATATGGTTTTTTCAGTGAATATATATATATATATATATATATATATATATATATATAGATAGAGAGAGAGAGTCATAATGACTATTAACAATGTAATATGGTTCTTTATTACAATGAAAGGGTTCTAGTGACATCATGAACCCGAAGGCTGAAGGGCTGGATGGTTTATAGTCTCACCAGAAATCCGACTCAACGCGGATCCCTAGTGACTTAGCAGAGCGCTGAGACACTGGATGGGACATGGGGCGGATGCCTTTGCCACAAACTACAGCCTGCAGTTCACGGGTATAACGTCAGTGCCCTGAATTAGGGTCTTGGTATATTTTAGGTGTCCAGTAGGTACAACACAGAGCTCAGAGTTTTGAACGTGTTTTTCAAAGCGCCACATTAAAGGTTGCTCTGGAGCAGCCCAGTCCCACCTCCAGTTACTCCGACTGTCAGCTATTGCCTTTGGTTGCAGTGCAGAGAACGTGCTATGTTTCATAGCACCAAAAAGTACATGTGGGTGGATGAAGCATGGCGCCTGTGGCCGGCTTTGTCTTATTCCGATGCTTCAGGGGACTGCTGCTTCGCAAAGCCTTGGTCATCACCTGGGGACATGTTTGAGTGTGGAAATCTACTGGTGTATCCATGATTATTGGTTAATTAACTGCCTCTGCACCCTAAAGTGCCCTGAAGACCCCATCGGGTGGTCAGTAGCGCTTTACAAAAACACAAAACAAAATACAACGAATCAAGAAGACATCCCATCTTAAACCAATCCTTTTCCTCTCTGACGCCTAGGACATGAGAAGAGAATTAAAAAGACCCAGTGACTCCAGGGACAATAAAGAGACGTGTGTTTCTGTCTGAGAAGAGGAGCTCTGAGGAGGCCGTCCTTTCAGGTGCTACAGGCATGTCCTGTCGAGGATGAGAGCTCTGCGGTCCGCTCTAGGCGCTTCTTCTGTACAACGCATACACCTTACTGCTCGAGGCGAGCGGATTCGTAAGGCTAGGCGGGAGCAAAGAGGTGCTTATGTTATGTGTGTCTTCCATCACTCACCCACTTTCTATCTCCCTCGGTCTTTTCTCTCTCTCTCCCACCCTTCGCTTTATCCTACTGACATTTACTACTTCTCCCTTTACTTCTCCTCCTTCCTTACCTTCTGTGCTCCTCCACCAACTTTACAACAACCCCATCCACTCTGCACAGCCCTGCCTGTCTCCACCTCCCTTCCCTGTTTCCCTCTACCCTACTCCCTCTTACTCTCTCTTTCCAGGGTCCCCTCTTTTCCCTCGACCCTTTCCACATTTTGGGAATAAATCTCGCTGGTCCTTCTGCCGCGGGATGTGATGGGTTTGTGTTTCCTCTGACAGCGCCGCGACGAGTCGTCCATATTTTATATAAAACACGCACAACTAAGCAACGGATAACAAACATAGATCCCGTCTCGATAGTCATACGTACATACACTGGTAGTTTCTTTTACCCCCTCCTGTTTTGTCAAAAGTGACCTGAAGAATAAATACAAAAGTTAGTATGGTATGAGGAGAAGCTTAGTAAATCTATTTTGCAGAATACCATTCGCATTTAAAGAAAATTACAGTTTTTAGCAGTAAGAACATGCACTACGGTTCGTCTGCCCCACCACCCATTCCCGATGCACACAGTACAGTTGTTAAAGATGATGTGTGTGCTACAGACGTCACTCTGCCTTATTACAATAACTTCCTGTTTATATAGCGCTTGCTACAGTTTTGTCTTTTCATAGCACCGCAAACAGCATGCGTCAATATTACAGGACACAATAATACTTCATATATCGACTTCAGATGGATTTAAGGTGAGTGAGGCCTGTCGGAATAAAACCAATTCTGCCCCGATTCTTCAAGGGGGTGTCGGTAGTTCGAAGGCTCGCCGGAGCCATCCCAACTATCCATATTAAAGTAAAAACACAGACTCCGTGGATCGGACTCCGAACCCTCGAATCTTATGTTGTAACACTATAAACCTTCTTTCCTACGAGGTCATATTTTGAAGCTTCTGTGTGAGTGCCCCGAGAGGCCCTGTCTGTTGAGAGAGGCTCTAGAAATAAAGGATAACATTACATAGTCGGTTTGTAAATTTCACTCGAATTGTCTGATAGTACAGCCCCTCACGAGAACAAATCGATAAAATCCGGAGCTGGCGCTATAAGGCACTCCGACGCGGCACAGGCGGCAGATAGTGCTTTCTAGCATTGCTTACACATATCTAATAATTCTGCCGTATTCAGGACCAATGGTTCACAGTGTTCTTAATAAAATAATTTGCCATTTGCACTTGTTTCCCCCGCTTTAATTATTTCAGGCACGAAATACTCATTTGATTCCTCAGACCATGGGCTGTAGAAAGCTCAGTGGTTTAACACACCTCAGGTGTTTGTGTGTCACAGAGCTTGAGTCACACTGGACGACTCAGCCTTTCATCCTTCAGAGCTAGATAACATGAGTATCAAAGTCACGAGATGCATTATAAGTCTATTTTCTTTTAAAACAACAGGATGCTCTTCCATGTGATGTGCGTCCTACAAAATGCCCAAAATGTAAACATCGGTGACCGCAATAATTGTTTCCCAAAGTGCTACGAAGCAGTAATAGGGAGCAGGCGCTATTTGTAAGCACCACCCATTTACCTAAATGCCCCGGGAGGTGGCAGTCCCCGGGGCAGCGTGGGTGGGGGTTGGGACCCCCCCACACATTCATTAAAGAAGCCCCGGGGAGGTGGCGGTCCCCGGGGCTGAGGGGGGCCGCGTGCCCCCCGCATTTAATTTCATAAGCCCCCGGGAGGTGGCAGTCCCTGGGGCTGCAGGGGCCCCCATGGGCCCCTGCAACATAATTTGTGAGTGCCCCCGGGACCTGGCCCACCAAGGGGCTTTCAAAAACGAAGCGCGGGAGCCCGCACTTTGTTTTAAAAAAATGTTCTCGGCCATATTCACGACCCCAGCGCGAATTCGGCCAATTGTTTAAAAAAAAAAAAATGCTTTTTTGGCCCTGGGGGTCCTTGTGGGACCCCTGAGCAGGCCTAGGGGTCAGGGTGTTTCTACCCTGCCCCTTGTCTTGTTTTTCAACCTCTTTTTCACTGTTTTCTTGTGACTCGGTTCTACCGAGTCACAAGATGGCTGCCAACACTTCCTGGTTTGGAGTGTTGGCAGCCAATTAGAATGAAGCTCGTGCTCGGGAGGAGTTGCGACTCCTCCTCGGTGCTCAGATATCGATATTTTTTCTTTTTTTAATTTCTCAGGAACTACTGAACGGATTTACCCCATTTAAAAAAAAAAAGGGCTCTTTCTGAACTAAGAGCTACCTTTTTCCGTTCAGCAATTCGGGCTGTAGCTTTGTCTAAAGTTTCCTATGGAAATTAACATGGGAAAACGTGTTTTGGAACCCCCTTTTTTCTCGGACCCGCTGACGAATCTCCCGAAACTTTCAAGACAGAAGCTGACCGGAGCGGGCCACTAGTTTTGAAAATTCCGCGAAGATTCGTCAAACGACGCCAAAGTTTTTGGGAAAACAAAAAATGCTTTTTGATTAGAAACGAGGTCCTAACTATAACTACCTACTGGCGACCGCCAGTAGGTAATATATATATTCACTGAAAAAACCACAGGTTTCAGGGACGTTATAGTTATTTGGACATTTCACTCGTACAAAACCAGAGAAATTCGGCCGTTATAGTTAGTAGAGCTAACGATAACTCGCACCCCCGCAGTGCACTGTTGATGACGTCACATATTACATCACTCATGACATGTCATCAGTGATGTCATCAGTGATGTCACTGACCATCTCAAATGACAATACTGATGACATCACTGATGACATCATCCATGTAATAATCTGATGCACCTCCTCACACCCTAATAAAACCTTTTATACACCCACTCTAAAATACAGACTACCAATATCGAAACCATAGACAGACCAATAGCAGTTAGTACATACCCGCTCAGTGATTCCTAGGTCTACACACACACACACACACACACACACACACACACACACACACACACACACACACACACACACACACACACACTCATTCACCCCTACAGTAACTCATACATGCAGTCACTCATCAATACAGCACTATCATATGCACTCATACACCTATACATACTCACATACCGCCACTCATCCATAGACTTACTCACACACCTACTCAGTCATGCAAAGAATCAATCACAATCATTTACTCACCTATACAGTTATACACAGACCACCTCACTTATTTATACAAATACTAACACATACTTACTCTCTTATACAATCACTGATACAAGCATACACTCATCCATACAGCCTCTCTCACAATCACTCACTCTCACGTATAGTCATTTATATACTCCAACACTAACGTATACTGCCTTTCACATATGTAGTTACTCACACATATACCACTGAGACATCCATTCACTCACCCACACACTCATACACACACACTCACCCACACAGCCCTTCACAGATACACTCTTGAACCCATACACCCAGTGAATCACCCACTCACACATCTATGCACAGTCACCCACCCACAGACACTCAGGCACCCATACAGATACTCGGGCAACCAATCAATAACCCATATAGACAGTCATGTAGCTACTCACCAACCCATGCAGCTGCTTATACACCAACTGACAGACTGATACAGACATTTACACAGTTTACTCACTAACCCATGCATTCAGTAAGATACGCTTAATCAGTCACTTATACAATCAGTCACACACCTACTAAATCATCCATACAGACACTTATACACCCACTCATTCTTCAATACACCTTGGCATATATATATATATATATAAAACATATTTAAACTTAAAAGAAACACACATTCACTGGATGATGTCATCAGTGATGTCGCTGACCATGTCATGAGTGATGTAATATGTGACGTCATCAACAGTGCATTGCGGGGCGTGAGTTATAGTTAGCTCTTCTAACTATAACAGCCAAATTTCTCTAATTTTGCACAAGTGAAATGTCCAACTAACTATAACATCCCTGAAACCTGTGTTTTTTTCAGTGAATATATGAAAAAATGAGGGGTGCCTCGGTGAAGACATCACACCGGGAGGAGTACACGCACACCACAGCCGGCAGTAGCAAGGACAGCATCTCACAATACCTCAAATGCTGCCAAACGCGTTTCGAGTAATAACTCATCAGTGGCTCTACAGAAATACAAAGGCAGCGGTCAGATACTCAACGTATTTATTTAAAAGTCCCGCCCTATGTGGGCGCTAGGCATCCTGGATAATATAGTCCAAAAAATGGCTGCCAGGGCTCAGAGTCAAATATAAACCCCAGTGGGTGCCGCTTGCCAGTAAAACATCTCTCCAAGTGGAAAAATTATTGTACATATCCCCCAAGTGGGATGAGGTAAGTAGAGATAGCCGTCCTGCTACCAATATCACCCCGGTTGTCAGGCCTCCTTCCGTCCGACTAGTGCGCGAGTTTGCACACACCCAGGATCCGCCTTTCTGATGAAGAGTTATTACTCGAAACGCGTTTGGCAGCATTTAAGGTATTGTGAGATGCTGTCCTTGCTACTGCCGGCTGTGGTGTGCGTGTAAAAAGGCGGATCCTGGGTGTGTGCAAACTCGCGCACTAGTCGGACGGATATGTACAATAATTTTTCCACTTGGAGAGATGTTTTACTGGCAAGCGGCACCCACTGGGGTTTATATTTGACTCTGAGCCCTGGCAGCCATTTTTTGGACTATATTATCCAGGATGCCTAGCGCCCACATAGGGCGGGACTTTTAAATAAATACGTTGAGTATCTGACCGCTGCCTTTGTATTTCTGTAGAGCCACTGATGAGTTATTACTCGAAACGCGTTTGGCAGCATTTGAGGTATTGTGAGATGCTGTCCTTGCTACTGCCGGCTGTGGTGTGCGTGTACTCCTCCCGGTGTGATGTCTTCACCGAGGCACCCCTCATTTTTCCCTATATATATATATATATATATATATATATATATATATAATCTACTGGCGGTCGCCAGTAGATAGTTATAGTTAGGACCTATTTTCCATAGGAAATCCGCGACATTCTATTTGAAATAACTCTTGCGTCGGTTGACGAATCTTCGCGAAATTTTCAAACTTTATGGCCTGCTCCGGTCCTACCCTGAAAGTCTCAGGGTGATTCGTCAAGCGGGGCCGAGAAAAAGGGGGTCCCAAAACGTGTTTTCCCCATTCATTTTCCCATAGGAAACTTTAGACACGGCTACAGCCCGAACTGCTGAACGGAATTACACCAAATTTGGCAAAGAGGTAGTTCTTGGTTCAAAAAGAACCCTTTTGTTAAATGGTGTAAATCCGTTCAGTAGTTGCTGAGAAAATCAAAAGTAAAAACACATATATATCTGGGCGGAGCCTAACCACACATGTCATCGTGAGATCTGATTGGCTGTCAGCACTTCATCCTGGAATTGCTGGCTGCCATCTTGAGACCAATATACATGATAGTACCCCTTTGAAATGCATTGTAGTGAATCGAAGATTTTGAGGGTTACCAAAAGGAGAACTATAAAGGGTGATAACAGACTTTAGTTACATTAGAATTCATTTGTTGATGGTACCATACTAATTTCAGGAATTGTGGTGTGTTCTAAGGTGATTTTACCCTGTGAAAAACCTTCTGCTGGGATATCATGAATCATGTTTGAGAGAGAACTATTTTCACATGCTTGGCCCATACAGTTTTGGAAGGTGCCCCAGAAGCTAAAATGAGAGCATATTTTCTGTAAATTCACATTATCTTTCTCAGTCATGTGAGAATGAAGTCTGACATTCTCAGTAAAACATGTACATCCAACAAGGGCAGAGACTGTCAGTTGATTCCTTTGTGTTCTACTGCAGCTTCCCAGAGTGTTCTAAAGAACAACTAGAGTGCTAACAGCCTTACTTATGACAAAAGTATGGCACACCTGAAGCCATCTTGATTGGAATAAACTGGTAACACTTAAAACATTTAATTTAAAAGGAACAAAATGAGGGGGTTCATTTTGCCATAGAAATTATGGTTAGTGCTGCAAAAAGAAAATTTAGTGCATGTTTTAAGTGAGATCTCAAATCCTCTTCTATTTCATTAGAAAATTCTGACATGCAGACTGAAACAATCACTTTCAATACCAGCAGTAGACTTCCAGTTAACTCCTTGGTGAGCAGTAGCTTTACTACAGTGATCTAATGAACAACTAGAGTAATAACATTCTGAATTTATGGCAAATGTGTGACACATCTGAATGCCTTCTTGATGGAATCAAAGTAAAAAACTGAAAGCATTTCCTACTGAGGAGACTGCAGTAAATGAGGAAATTAGGAAACTTCATAACAAAGAAGTCTTCCAAGATGGCCACCAGTGAAAAAAGAGCCCAAATGTAGCACAAATATTACCCACATGTAGCCCACATATAGCCCAATGACAAAAGTGTGCAAAACACTTTTTATTTTTAGTTTTTTTGCAGTTTTATGTAGTGCAGACTGGTCAGGTATTGGAGCATTGCATCTTAAAACATGACCCCCCCTACACTACAAAAACACCACTGCACTACCCTAAAACACTACCCCCAGCACGACCCCCTACACAAGCACCACTGCACTATCCTAAACCCTAAAACACGACCCCCAGCATGACCCCTACACTACACAAACACCACTGCACTACCCTAAACCCTAAAACACTACCCCAACACCACTGCACTAACCTAAATCCTAAAACACTACCCCCAGCACGACCCCCTACACTACCCAAATACCACTGCACTACCCTAAAACATGACCCCTACACTACACAAACACCACTGCACTACCTAAACCCTAAAACACTACCCCCAGCACAACCCCCTACACTACACAAGCACCACTGCACTACCCTAAACCCTAAAACACTACCCCCAGCACGACCCCCTACACAAACACCACTGCACTACCTTAAACCCTAAAACACTACCCCCAGCACGACCCCCTACACTACCCAAACACCACTGCACTAACCTAAATCCTAAAACACTACCCCCAGCACGACCCCTACACTACCCAAACACCACTGCACTACCCTAAACCCTAAAACACTACCCCCAGCACGACCCCCTACACAAGCACCACTGCACTACCCTAAACCCTAAAACACTACCCCCAGCACGACCCCTACACAAGCACCACTGCACTACCCTAAATCCTAAAACACTACCCCCAGCACGACCCCCTACACAAGCACCACTGCACTGCCCTAAACCCTGAAACACATACCCTAGCATGACCCCCTACACTGCCCGAACACCACTGCACTGCCCTAAACCCTGAAACACCCCCCCCAGCATGACCCCCTACACTGCCCGAACACCACTGCACTGCCCTAAACCCTGAAACACCACCCCCAGCATGACCCCTACACTGCCCGAACACCACTGCACTGCCCTAAACCCTGAAACACTACCCCCAGCAAGACCTCCTACACTGCCCGAACACCACTGCACTGCCCTAAACCCTGAAACATCACCCCCAGCAAGACCCCCTACACTGCCCGAACACCACTGCCCTAAACCACCACCCCCAGCATGACCCCTACACTGCCCGAACACCACTGCACTGCCCTAAACCCTGAAACACCACTCCCAGCACGACCCCCTACACTGCCCGAACACCACTGCACTGCCCTAAACCCTGAAACACCACTCCCAGCACGACCCCCTACACTGCCCGAACACCACTGCACTAAACCCTGAAACACCACCCCCTGCACGACCCCCTACACTGCCCGAACACTACTGCACTGCCCTAAACCCTGAAACACCATCCCCAGCACGACCCCCTACACTGCACGAACACCACTGCACTGCCCTAAATCCTGAAACACTACCCCCAGCAAGACCCCCTACACTGCCCGAACACCACTGCACTGCCCTAAACCCTGAAACACCACCCCCAGCAAGACCCCCTACACTGCCCGAACACCACTGCCCTAAACCCTGAAACACCACCCCCAGCAAGACCCCCTACACGTCCCGAACACCACTGCACTGCCCTAAACCCTGAAACACCAGCCCCAGCACGACCCCTACACTGCCCGAACACCACTGCACTGAACCCTGAAACACCACCCCCTGCACGACCCCCTACACTGCCCGAACACCACTGCACTGCCCTAAACCCTGAAACACCACCCCCAGCACGACCCCTACACTGCCCGAACACCACTGCACTGCCCTAAACCCTGAAACACCACCCCCAGCACGACCCCCTACACTGCCGGAACACCACTGCACTGCCCTAAACCCTGAAACACCACCCCCAGCACGTACACTGCCCGAACACCACTGCACTGCCCAAAACCCTGAAACACCAGCCCCAGCACGACCGCCTACACTGCCCGAACACCACTGCACTGCCCTAAACCCTGAAACACCACCCCCAGCACGACCCCTACACTGCCCGAACACCACTGCACTGCCCTAAACCCTGAAACACCACCCCCAGCACGACCCCCTACACTGCCCGAACACCACTGCCCTAAACCCTGAAACACCACCCCCAGCACGTACACTGCCCGAACACCACTGCACTGCCCAAAACCCTGAAACACCAGCCCCAGCACGACCGCCAACACTGCCCGAAAACCACTGCACTGCCCTAAACCCTGAAACACCAGCCCCAGCAAGACCCCCTACACTGCCCGAACACCACTGCACTAAAGCCTGAAACACCACCCCCAGCAAGACCACCTACACTGGCCGAACACCACTGCACTGCCCTAAACCCTGAAACACCACCCCTCAGCACGACACCCTACACTGCCCGAACACCACTACACTAAACCCTGAAACACGACCCCCTACACTGCCCGAACACCACTGCACTGCCCTAAACCCTGAAACACCACCCCTGCACGACCTCCTACACTGCCGGAACACCACTGCACTAAACCCTGAAACACCACCCCCAGCATGACCCCCTACACTGCCCGAACACCACTGCACTGCCCTAAACCCTGAAACATCAACCCCAGCAAGACCCCCTACACTGCCTGAACACCACTGCCCTAAACCCTGAAACACCCCCTACACTGCACGAACACCACTGCACTGCCCTAAACCCTGAAACACCACCTCCAGCAAAACCCCCTACACTGCCTGAACACCATTGCTCTGCCCTAAATCCTGAAACACCAGCCCCAGCACGACCCCCTACACTGCCCGAACACCACTGCACTGCCCTAAACCCTGAAACACCACCCCCTGCAGCACCCCCTACACTGCCCCCACACCACTGCACTGCCCTAAACCCTGAAACACCACCCCCTGCACCGCCCCCTACACTGCCCGAACACCACTACACTGCCCTAAACCCTGAAACACCACCCCCAGCACGACCCCCTTTACTGCTTGAACACCACTGCACTGCCCCAAACCCTGAAACACCACCCCCAGCACGACCCCTACACTGCCCGAACACCACTGCCCTAAACCCTGAAACACTACCCCCTGCACGACCCCCTACACTGCCCGAACACCACTGCACTGCCCTAAACCCTGAAACACCACCCCCAGCACGACCCCCTACACTGCCCGAACACCACTGCACTGCCCTAAACCCTAAAACACCACCCCCAGCATTACCCCCTACACTGCCCAAACACCACTGCACTGCCCTAAACCCTAGAACACTACCCCCAGCACGACCCCCTACACTACCCGAACACCACTGCACTACCCTAAACCCTAAAATACTCCCCCAGCATGACCCCCTACACTACCCGAACACCACTGCACTAAACCCTAAAACACTCCCCCAGCACGACCCCCTACACTACCCGAACACCACTGCACTGCCCTAAACCCTAAAACACTCCCCCAGCACGACCCCCTACACTACCCAAACACCACTGCACTGCCCTAAACCCTAAAACACTACCCCCGCATGACCCCCTACACTACCCAAACACCAATGCACTACCCTAATCCCTAAAACACTACCCCCGCATGACCCCCTACACTACCCTAAACCCTAAAACACTACCCCCGCACGACTCCCTACACTACCCAAAGACCACTGCACTACCCTAAAACACGACCTCCTACACTACACAAACACCACTGCACTACCCTAAACCCTAAAACACTACCCACTATAAAAAACACCACTGCACTACCCTAAACCCTAAAACACTACCCCCAGCAGTACCCCTACACTACCCAAACACCACTGCACTAACCTAAACCCTAAAACACTACCCCCAGCAGTACCCCCTACACTACCCAAACACCACTGCACTACCCTAAATCACTACCCCCTGCACGACCCCCTACACTACCCAAACACCACTGCACTACCCTAAAACACTAACCCCAGCACGACCCCCTACACTACCCAAACACCACTGCACTACCCTAAACCCTAAAACACTCCCCCAGCACGACCCCCTACACTACCCAAACACCACTGCACTACCCTAAACCCTAAATCTACCCCCAGCATGACCCCCTACGCTACACAAACACCACTGCACTACCCTAAACCCTAAAACACTACCCCCAGCACGACCCTCTTCACTACCTAAACACAACTGCACAATTTGTTACAGGCGTTGCAACGCAGGCCTGTGGTGCTTACTGGAAGTACCTAGTGGGCTAGTTGGGCCCCAGGGACCCTCAGGATTCAAGGTGACCTAATCCCCCAACTTAAAACGCACCACGGGCGCGTTTGCACAGTGGTGAAGGGAGGGGCGGGGCCTCAGGTGACATGTGCGCAAACACGCCCTGTGGTGCGTTTTAAGTTGGGGAATTAATTCCCTTTGAATCCTGAGGGACCCTGGGGGCCAACTAGCCCACCAGGTACCTTCAGTAAGCGCAACAGAGTTGCGTTGCAGAGAGGTGAAAAAGGTGCGTGGCCACGGAACGCCTCTCTGCAACTCAGCTCTGTGGTCCTAACTGTAGGTACCTGGGGGGCTAGTTGGGCCCCAGGGACCCTCAGAATTCAAGGGGACTTAATCCCGCAACTTAAAACGCGCCACGGGGTGCGTTTGCACACATGTCACCTCAGGCCCCCTCACCACTGTGCAAACGCGCCCTGTAGCGCGTTTTAAGAGGTAGTTTTAATCCCCTGCCCTATTATGTACTAGGGACTTGCAGAGGAGGTCATGCTAATCACAGGGGTACCCCAATGCATAGTGTTCCCTAGTGTATGTAGGTGTTTTCACTGTATTCTAAGTGTCTATTAGCATAGCACTGGCTCTGGTTAGTCAGTCAGTTACCACCAGTACCCGTCTGAAAAAGTTGTGGGCACAGGATGATTTTGCAACAAGGCCTCTTTCTGCTCCTCTGTTGGTTCTTTCTGCACATCTTTTGCTTCTTTCTGTGCGTTTTTCTTCTTTCTTCACATGTCCTACCTCTGTAGGCATAGTTAGAAACTAGCATTTAAAAAAACCTTTGAAATTCACTTAAAAAATCATAGGTTTCAGGCACGTTATAGTTAGAAATTAGCATTTAAAAAACCTTTGAAATTCACTGAAAAAACCATAGGTTTTAGACACGTTATAGTTAGAAATTAGCATTTAAAAACCTTTGAAATTCACTGAAAAAACCATAGGTTTTAAGGACAGTTATAGTTAGTTGGACATTTCACTCGTACAAAACCATAGAAATTCCCCGTTATAGTTAGTTCAGCTAACTATAACTCGCGCCCGCAATGCACTGCTGATGACGTCACATATTACATCACTCATGACATGGTCAGTGACATCACTGATGACATCATCCATGTGATAATTTCATGCATCTTCTCACACCCTAATATAACTTTTGATACACCCACTCTAAATTACAGACTGCCATTCTCAAAACCATAGACACTCCAACACCAAAAACTACATACCCACTCACTGATTCTTAGGTCTACACACACATCCACTCACTCACCCATACAGTCACTCATCCTTAGTCACTCAGTACAGGACTATCATATGCACTCATACACCTATATAAACACTTACACACCGCCACTCATCCATAGAGGTACTCACACACCTAGTCAGTCATGCAAAAACTTAATCACACACCCATTTACTCACCTATACAGTTATACACACACCAGCTCACTTACTCATACAAATACTAGCACATTCTTACGCTCTTATACAATCACTGATACAAGTACACACTCATCCATACAGCCACTCTCACAATCTCTCACTTATAGCCATTTATATACTCCAACACACATATATATACTGCCTTTCACATATGTAGTTACTCACACATGTACCACTGAGATATACATTCAATCACTAACACACCCATACACACACTCACCCACCCATACAGTCCATCACAGATGCACTCTTGAAACCATGCACCCAGTGAATCACCAACTCACACATCTATGCACAGTCACACACACCCCACCCACACAAACACTCAGGCACCCATACAGATACTCAGACAATCAATCAATAACCCATGTAGACACTCATGTAGCTATTCAGAAAGCCATGCAGCCGCTTACAAACCAACAGACAGACGGATACAGACATTCACACAGTTTAGTCACTAACCCATGCATTCAGTAAGATACATTTAATCACTCACTTGTAGAGTCAGTCACTCACGTACTAAATCATCCATTCAGACACTTATAAACCCACTCATTCTTCAATACGCCTTTCCCTATATATATTAAACATATTTAAACTTTACAGAAACAGTCACTGGATGATGTCATCAGTGATGTCATCAGTGATGTCATTTGAGATGTCATCAGTGATGTCACTGACCATGTCATGAGTGATGTAATATGTGACGTCATCAGCAGTGCATTGCGGGGGCGCGAGTTATAGTTAGCTGAACTAACTATAACGGGGGAATTTCTATGGTTTTGTACGAGTGAAATGTCCAACTAACTATAACTGTCCCTAAAACCTATGGTTTTTTTCAGTGAATATATATATATATATATATCTATCTATATCTATCAATCAAGATGTTTGATTTTTGTGGGCGTTTTACAACAGTGTAGTCCCTTATGATTGTTGGAATTATGGTACATTGTCATACTGTCATACCAGCCAGAGACACCCCATCGGCATCCGCTATGAATGATAAATTATCAATCACGGGGACGAAATGGGTCTCCCTATATCAAATTATATGATGACACAACAGTTTCGGTCATCTTCTTGAACTTAAAGAATGAATTTGAAAATGTTGTACATCTTCCAGTTCTTGTTTTTCTATCATTAAAAATAACTGTAACAATACCTGGGCATCTTCAGATTTTATTAGGAGAATAACCTATGAACGCTGTGCCACGGTCAAAATCTTACAATTGATTAAAGAAACAGCTGGTGTTATTGATCACAATTGAATACTGAGCTTCATGCTGCTAAGAAAACAAGTGATCATAACTTGGGGAAGTTGTCCAACCCTTATAGAAATTGTACCAAAATATCATAACCAAAATATAGTCTGACAGAAATATTGTCTAATGTAGTTTACACAAATATCCCCCATTGGAGTGAATAATCTACACCCTGTGAAGCGATGTTTTTTTTAAATGATATTTAGGACACAATATTTCTGTTAGATTATATTTTTGTTAACAACATAGTGACACGCAGATGTTCAAGCTGAAAAATAAAGGAACGTTTATGTGATTTTTTTTAAAGAAATAGAGAGTTTGTGTTGTTGACAAAAACTGTACTGGCGAGAAACAGAGGCATGTCTGGTTTTTTCCTCTGGCAATGTTCTTGATTCACCACATCAAAGTCAACTTCTGTTCTTTACTCGCCATTTAGATCGTGGCCAGCGGCATCTGCCGCTCAGATGATCATGTCCTCAAAGGCACGCTGTCTTTGGTCAAATTCCCAGTCATCCTGGGTCATGAAGGAGGTGGATTTATCGAGAGTGTGGGTGAAGGAGTAGTTGGCCTCAAACCAGGTGCGGACACAAAAAAGTTTAAAGTTTGCCAGGTGTTTTGTATATTTTCTATATTGCTACATTCTATATGCTTTCAGATTAAAGATTCTAAAAGAATACTGTTTAAAGGTGGAATTAAAATAATATACTCTACCTAATATCAGGACAATTAAACTACCTCACAATTATTAAGTAAAAATAATAAAAGAAAACCAGAAGAGTTTGAGAATCTGTCCAAGGTACTGTTTTTGCTTCTTTTACATCCGGATTCTCATGAAATTCCATAGCATCCTGCAGCAATACTAGTCTTCATTTTAAAATTAAGGTGAGCTAGTGAAGGCAGTGATTTCATCAATGGGAACTTGCTCAGTCAAAAGCATTTCCAAGATGAACTATGTTTCCAAAAGTTCAAGCAATTTCAAATGAATACTGGCAATATTACCACTCATTTCTACAAATGAGAACTTTTTGTTTTGTAACAGCCTTTTCTCGGCCCACTCTCTTACCATATATCTTCATCAATGAACCTTTCTTATCTGCACTGAGGGGTGTTAGTGTGAGAGTTAGTATTTCATCATTCAATGTAAATTAACAGTGAAACCCATTTGGCTACACAATGAGGACCAGGAATCTTAGCTAAGGTTAAGAAGGTTTATTACAAATTCAAAATCAAGTTAAGATACACGACTCTTAACACCATGCTATAAAGGTACAGAATAACAGGCAGGCCCAACCTATGGAAGAAATTGAGGCAGATCAATATTAGGCAAACAAGCAGTTTGGTCACAGCAATACGAAGGATCAAAAGGAGTATCTGATGCTCAGAGAAGAGTCACAAGTTTAATTGTCTATACATGAGTACATCTAAATCACCTAAAATAGAGTTCCAGATCTAATGATGGTTCTAGAAATCTAAAGAATCTCTGAAATCAGGCATTTCCATGATGGAAATAAGAACTAGGTGAATACAAATAAGTAGGAAATGTGTCAGAATTTCAGAAGCTCGGTCAATAGTCGTCTTGGGTCATGCAAATAAGAGTTACCCTAAGCCACATTCAGCAAAGATTCAAGGAAAGCATAGAGGTTTAAATCTCTGAAAGGGATCTGCAATGGATGTAAAGGCACTCTGAAAAATGAGCTGGGAAGAATCTGAAAGGCATCTGAAAGGAACCGGGAAAGCATCTGAACACTAAGTTATAACCCACAAGAGTCTTTTTTGACTTCACCATTTGCACACATCATCAGGGGTCTATTGTCTTTCTATAAACAATGAGATTCTACCCTGTGTAGTAGCCAGTGAATTATTTAAAAAAAAAATTTAAATTAGTGATTCTGAAAAGGGATGTATTTTGCTTATCCTTGAGATGTCAGGGAAAAGCACTACATGTTTTTAAAATACCCCTCACACACTACAAATCCCATAGTGTCATGCTTCATCATAGTGGTCTTCCCGTCCCTCTACGGGGCGGGGCGTGCTACAACCTACGAATACGCGGGAGCACTTGGTGTTTATGAAAATAGGCTATGTGTAGTGTGGGAGTGAGAGTGGTAGGGTCAGTGAAAAAATACAAAAGGGGGTTTAAAATTCCCTGGCTAAAAATGGGGTTATGTAGGGGGTGTACCCTAATGTGATATCCCCTACTGACCCAGTAGGGGATATCACATTAGGGTACACCCCCTATATAACCCCATTTTTAGTGTTTCCAGCTAGGGAAGTGAATAAAATCTGTTTTTTTTCCACTAGCCAGGGAATTTTTAAACCCCCTTTTGTATTTTTTCACTGACCCTACCACTCTCACTCCCACACTACACATAGCCTATTTTCATAAACACCAAGTGACATAGTAACCAATCCACAGTAGCACACTGTTTGTGATTAAAAAATTATAATATTTTGTAGCATGATTACTTAAAAATGTTGCCTCTGTAAAGTCCATGTGACAACAGAAGAAAACAGTTTCGAATGTGCAAACATGTTTAAAAAGGATATGGAGTATTATAAAAAAAATGGGCACTGCCGGGTTGAACACTGCCTCCATAAAATGCATGTAACGACAGGAGAAAGACAATTTCAGATATACGAACATGTCTAAAAAGAATGTGGCACAGTCGGGTTGTCAGAGGTCATTGCTTAGTTTGTGGAGTAGCGTGTATCATTTTGTGAGCCTCCTTCAAAGCAAAATAGAAGATGGAAGATTTGTCAATTTAAAGTATTAACATTTATACACCAACGAATATGTATGATCAGTGCATTAGGTTCACGTTATGTAAAGCATTCTATAAATACTTTGGACAATCACGTGTAAGTCTAGCTAAGAACTATATTTAAATTGAATATATGAAATATTAGTGCACACATTACATAAACTCTCGTTTCAAGTGTAATCACATTCTACATACATAGGATGGTTTCTTAATTATCTAAACAGTAAATGTTATTCAATGTATTAAGGCACACATTATGAAAGTCAAATTTCATCTTTCTAGTGAGTACATATCTACTAAGTAAGGATAGTTTATTAATTTCTCACGAAATTCGGTTAAACACATAGTTTGAGTAAATTCACTAGTCCTACCATAAATGCACTTTAGTAATAATGGCAAATGCAACACCATATTTAATATCATTAGACCATGTAAATATCAAGTGCTAACTTCACATTTATGTCATGTATCTGTTATGAAGCTGTGACGTATTTGTGGCTTGAATGGGCAAATTTGCGCTACACTACTCTATTTATAGTAGTGGGCGGAAAGATTAAGCACCACAACCAGATAGGATATCTGGATAACCAGCCAAATAGGGTTTTGTGAAAGCGTGTTTTGATCAAATTCACATATGTCTGATTAAAGCACTTGAAAACTAATAACTGATCCATTTACATGTTATAGGGGCATATTCTCAAGAACGTGTGATAACCACCGCAAGTTTAGCTTAACGCAACTTTGCACATCGCAGTCTATCGCGGGAAAACAACGCCGTGTTAACGCAGTATTCCCAACCTGGCGGCACCATGCGATAGCCCCACAATAACGCATCAAATGACCGCGTTAAAATTAACGCGACGCCGCAAAAATGCGAAACATGAACGCGAATAAAGTTGCGATGAGGCTAACCGCAATACAAAAATCAGCGATAACCAGCGACAGGCCTGCAATCCACGCGTCATGCGGGAAAATGCACTATAAAAGCTGAACAAGAAAAACACACCATAAACAAAATAAACTGCGTAGCAACATGGAGGCACCCGGAACGAGTGCCATGGGCAACGCGAACCCCACAAGCCCCACAGACCACCAGCAAGGAACCTCGGGTCGGGGAAGGCCAAGGAGAAGAGGAAGAGGAAGACTGGGTACAGTCCGCATTACAACCGGATCGTCGTCACGGAGGTGACAGAGCACCAACAACAACTGTTCATCACCTCCACCATGTCATTGACAATACAGAAGGAAAAATGGCATTCCATCGTGAATGCAGCCGGAGTGTCGAGGAGGCCAAGATGCGCTGGCACGATGTGAAAAGCCAAACCAAGCAGAAACCCTCTGCCAACAGGAAGGCAGCAACGGCGAATGGAGGTGGGAGTCCTGCGCCACAGGAGGAGCTGGAGCAAATGGCGGCCACAGTCATCAGTGTGGAGACGGTGCAAGGAGTCGGGAGTCCGGACACTGCTCGACATGACCTGACACAACAGCAACAGGGTGAGTAATGAACAGGGACTGTGGGGACGGGGGGCGACGGGCACAATGGCACACATGCACAACGACGTGTAGCACACCGCACACCCACAATGACCCTGGGTCATGTCCCTGATCCCTGTGGCACACTGCAGCACACATACAAACATCAAGTAGGCCCCCGTCCACCATGTGCCCAAAGGGGTCCCACCCCACACATCACCAATTACACAACACACACATGCACCTGTGCGAAACACAGCAAAGATGCGTATGTGAGAGCCACACTGACAATGCAAGTGACACCACATGACCAGCAGCATGGCTGGAGTACAATCACCATGACACTGTGTACGCCACAAGACTGAAGTGGCTGAGTGTGGACCACATCCGGAAAGGAGCAGGTTACACTCTGACACATCCACCTGCACAAACAACCACTGACGTCAACAACACATCTGCAGACAAACAATGCACAAGAGTACAAAAACCGTCCAAGAGCACAAATGACCCAACTCGCCAACATCACAGCACCTCAAAAGCACAAAAGCCAAAGGCACACTGCCTCCAAGGGATAAGGGGCAGCAAAATCACAGCTGCAGGTGCCACTCCCACACAATGCAGCACACACACATAGCAATGACAGCACACCCACATGGACGACAATGTGGTACACAGTCCAACACCTACACTGCAGAACAGAGGACACAACTGGGTCCACCTGTGCGTAGAAAATGGCCAATCACATCTGACATAGCAGGAAACTGTGAGATGCAAATGTACGTGTACAACCTCACATACGTCATGTAGTCCAAATGTCCACTGTCCTGCATCAAATAGTCCGCCCCTCCCACACAGTCACAATGTACATTGTCATGCAGTCTGTATGTAAACTTGAACAATGCGGCAACATACATGCCAACACAATGTCAACAAACATCTCCCCTTCACATTGCAGAGGGACAAACAACACCTCCAGCAGAGCAGACCAGACAACTCTACAGTGATGCTGAAGAGGACCGCCACACTTCCGACACCGACGCCCCACAACAGTCCATGGACATCTTAGGCAATCGACCTCCAGGAGCAGGGCAGCACCGCTGCATCGAGGATACCCCACCCCCTGCACAGACAACACAGCTGGATGCACCCACCACCCCGGCTGGCTCCCAGCAGCCCACCGAAGCACACATCGCATTCCAAGGCCAGATGTCAGACTGCCAGAAGGGGGTGGCCGAATATGTGCGGGTGGGGTACTACCTCATGGAAGCCGAACTAGATCACATACGTGGGTGTCTAAGTCCCATCAGGGACCACCTACACTCCCCAACGGAGACCCACACTGCGACAGAGACACATGCCTTTGCACATTTCCAGTACTGAACCACACTCAGAGCCATGGGATAATCATCCACACCCCCACGCTGGACTGGCGTACGCCGGCCCAGTTCACTCCTCTTATGTATTGAGTGGGGGACAACAAAGCTACATGTGCAATGTCCCAGCCGCTGCCTGCGGTGACATGGCTGCGTCCTCTGTACACGGCACAATGTAATGTTGTAGGGCCCGGGGCACAAATGCATACATCATGAGCACACGGACACACTCAAATAGTTCGTTGAACTGGCTACGGGCACGTGCGCTCGACACCTTTATTGGCATGGTCACATGTACAGTGACGCATGTGCTGGATGTGTGTGGGGTGAGTGTAAGCCAGCCCTCATGGAGTCGTTGGTGCTGGCAACAACTTGAACAGTGATCACAATTAAAGCGGAAACAGAAAACACCAGCATAACAAACAACTGTGAAGCATCATGGTGGAAGCCGGAGAAAGTACAGTGTTCACCCAACATGCGAGCAGAATGGTCCATGATTTGTGGTGCACTGAGTTAGTGGCACCTGAAGAGCTGAGCAGAGAACAAGCTGATGATGGCACCCACGACTGGTGTGAGCAACTCTGATAGTCTGGCAGTAAGACACTTACGACTCTGGCACCTGTTGTTTGGAGTTGGTCCTGGCGGTGGTGGCAGGTGCATCCTGCGGTGATGCGATGTTCGGGCAGGCCAGGACTCGATTTGATGTGTGAGCCCAGGTGGGCCGCAGTTGAGGCCGGAGGCAGCGGACAGCGCAGGGCCACAGACATATGGCATTGATGACCCCCAGTCCATCAACCCAGAGGCCATCCAATATGCTATCAGACAGGGGCCATGACTTGAGCTGCACAGAGTTAGTGGCCTCGGATGCACAGCGGCCAGCACAGGCACACCGCCATGGGACGGTGACTTGCGGTGCAGTGAGATAGGGCCACGCGAGGTGAGCGGGGTCCTCGTCGATGTCGAAGGTGAATGTAGCGGAGGTTTGTGGGGGACAGTGGAAGGTGTCCTCCAGGGCATGATGCAGAGGGCAGATGCCGGTCGGAAGCGGCAAATGGAGGAGTGGAATGCTACAGCCTTGTTTTTGCCACAAAAGTCAGTATCACCGACATGATGATGAAGACAAGCCCCAGTCCATAGACTCAGTCGCCACCAAAGTTCAACCAGAAAGTGTCCATGGATGTCGGGGAACAGACTTAGTGGCACCGGAGCTGAAAGGGGATGCAGTCTGCGATGAGGCCAGTACAATGATGTCAAGTCTGCCACAAATGATTCATGACTGAATTCCCAATGTGTGACCTACTCGACCGCAGTGTAGGCCGAATGCGTAGTCATAAAGGGCCCACAGACACGTGTGGTTGGGATGCCATGCACATACTTTGTGTTACCACATCGAAGGGAGTATAGTGATATAAACTCTGAATTGATATGTGTACTCGGCCATTGTGTAATCAAGACTCCGTTCCAAATGTGTGACCTACTTGACCGCAGTGTCGGCCCGAGGCAGCGGTCAGCAGGGACAAACAGCCACGTGTCATTGGCCCGCGATGCACAGAGTTAGACACCAGAGCAGTTGTCGGCAGTGTTTGATCACCTCCGTAACAATGATCCTTTTCTCCTCCGGACTGAACCGCGTCTTCCTCTTACTCGTCTCCTTGCGTACAATGATATGAACTCCGCCATGCAGAAATCAAGACTCAGTTCCACATGTGTGACCTACTCGACCGCAGTGTAGGCGGAAGGCAGTAGTCGGCAAGGGACCACAGACAGGTGTCGTTCGAATGCTATGCACAGAGTTGGTGGCACCACATCGAAGGGAGTACAGTGATATAAACGCAGCCATAAAGTGTGTACTCTGCCATTGCATAATCAAGACTCTGTTCCAAATGTGTGACCTACTTCACCGTAGTGTAGGCCCGAGGCAGCGGTGGAGTACGTCAACGAAAAAGGAGTAAAGCGGGCCTGTGTCGCGGAGGCCGTGATGGTCTGAGGAGGCTGCTAAGGTCACGGGCTTCGGGCTTGGAGCTTGCGCCGGCACGTGGTGGGCCCTCTTTGACACACGCCGGTGTCGGCAGGTGAGCAGTGAGGCCTGGCTGCGCAGGGGCGGGCATGACGGGTTCGGGGACCAGCGGCCCGGGGTGCAGCAGGCGCACAGGATCGCAGGCCTCACCGCTTACGGCGTCGGCCTCGTGGCGGGATGGGAGGCGCCGCCCTGGCAGACACGTTGGGCATTCCGGAAGAGAACCACGCCCAGAGCTACGTGCTTTTTATTCACACCCCTACGCTGGCGTACGCCGGACCAGCCCACTCCGCACACAGAGTTGTGAGTTGCATGATTGTGGAGTTGAGGGTTGTGGTGTGTTCATTTGGTACTTACCAACGCGCAGTGCATTTCCATAGGTGCCATCCTGGAAGCGCTGGTTGATGTTGGACTGTCGGAAGATGACGGGATCATGCACACTGCCTGGGTAGTTGGCTACTACATTGGTGAAGAGTCCCCTGTGGTCCACTATTGCCTGCACGTTGATTGGATGCGTGTGCTTTCTGTTGTGGTACTTGTGTGCGGTGTCGGCAGGGGGCACAAGTAGGACATGTGTGCAGTCGATTGCCCCCAACACGTACGGGAATCCAGCTATGGCATATACTCCTTGCTTGGTCTCCAGCTGTTCCTGCGCATTGTGGGGGACGTATAGGTACTGGGGTACCTAGCTGATGATGGCATCCAGGACAGGTGTGAGGAACTTGGATGGGGCTGGCTGTGCGACTCCTCTGACTCTGGTGGTTGTTGGTTGGGAGGTACCAGAGGCCAACAGGTGCAGCACTGCCAGCAGCTTTGTCTGTGGAGGGACGTTGGTTGTCCGCTGTGTTGGTACCGTCAGCCTGTGGGCAATGATGTTCAGGATGCGGAGGATGGTTGTCCTTTTGAGCCTGTAGTGGGCAATGACGTTGTCTGGTGTTAGGTCTGTGAGGCTGGTGCATTTCCTGAAGGTCCGCTGTCTTTGTCTGCGCTGCCTCTGTGGTGGTCCGGGGGGGGTGGCGGTCCTGGGGGTGGTGGCGGTGGGTGTTGTTGCCCTCTCTGGGCTCCGGGATGCATGGTGAGTGGCTCCATGGCATCTGTTGTTCTTCATGTGTGGCTCTGGGCTGGGCTCCCTTTGATGGTGCAGGTTGTCGTCCGACTTTACACCAGGTCGGAGCAGGTGTTAATTTCCTGCTGCTAATGCACCTTATCGCCTGTTTTGTGGTCTTCCCGCCGATGTGGCTGGTCGTTGAGAATGTTGAGGTGTGGTGTTGTCGCAGATTTTTGCTCGGAAACGCCTACTCTGCATCTCATTAGCGATAGTTGCCGGGGTCATCTGTGGCGATGTTTTTTGCGGATGCTTTCGCACGTTAACTGATGGTATCGGCTGTTAGCACCAGCTTGTGAATGGGGCGATAAATTTATCTTGAATTTGGCTGCGATAAAGTGCCGATAACTCGGCGATAGCTCTTTGAGAATATGCCCCATAGTCCTTACGACTCAAGCACTCTCCAACAACTGGAGGTTGAGGAGAGGAAAGCTTTAAGGCATGAGAGTGAGATGTGACAAAAATTACATCAACTGACCCTAGTGAGAGGCCACTGCCTGCACGGCCAAAAAACACATCCCTGGACACGAGATGCACTGCACACAATTCAGACTTGCTCATGACACACTTCCATTATTAGCCTAGCTCCAGCAGAGGGTTCAGGTGGTAACTCTAAGTGGCCCCGCCAAATACATCCTAAAATTGCAGCAAGAAAGAAACAGGAGGCAACAATTGAAAAGTGAATGGAAGAATGGGTACTCGTGTGGCAAAGAAGAGGAGAGTGGGTCCTTGTATGCCAATCTCGAGCAAGAGATGAATGGTGTGTGAGACCATGTCAAATGCTGCAGAGAGGTCCAGGAGAATAAGGGCTGCTGTGTCTCCTCTGTCAAGGTTCATGCGGATATCATCTGTAGTGGCACTGAGTGCTGTTTCTGTACTGTGGTTGGGTCTCAATACACACTGCCTGGATTCAATGAGCTGATGATTGCTGAGGTGGTCGGTGAGGGGTTGGGTTATTAGTTTCTCTAAGACCTTTGCCAGGTACGGTAAGAGGGAGATGGGTCTGTAGCTAGAAAGCGTGGGTGGATCAGCAGGTGGTATCTTGAGCAGGGGCATGACGGTGGAATGTTTATAGGTGTCCAGGAATGAGGCCAAGTCAATTGAGGCATTGAGATAGGTGTTAGTGCTTCACCAATTGGGAGGAGTTCTTTGGTGAAGGCGTGGTGAGGGCAAGGGTCAGATGGAAACCCGAGTGGATGCTCTTCATGGTAGCAGCGATTTCAAAAGTGGTGATGGCAGGCCATAAGGCCAGGTTTTGTTTATCGGCCGTGATGGGAAGTTGAGTTGCAATGGTAAAAGGGTCTGGTTGAGGGTTGAAGTTGCTGTATATGGACATGATTTGTTTATAGAAGAAGCTTGTTGCAAAGGTCTTGTGAGGGGGTGATATTGCTGGAGGTGGCAGGAGGCAGCAGGAGGTGTGGTGAAATCTTTGATGATGGTGAAGATTTCCTTGCTGCTGTTAGGGCTGGTGTCAATGCGATCTGCAAGAGCTGTGTGCTTGGTGTTGTGTATCTGCTGGTTGTAGTGTCTTAGGGCTGATTTGAAGATGTCTTTATTTGAGGTGTCTTGACTTGTTCCTCATTTGAGCTCCAACTGCTTGCAGTGGGGTTTTGCTAGCCTGAGTTCCTTTGTGTACCTGCTGGCCTGTGGTCGGGCTCTTGCATCTGGGTTGCGCTTAAGGGCAGTCAAGGTGCTGGCGCATGTGGTGATCCAGCTGTTTGGGTTTTTGATGGCTTTCAGCAAGTTGCTGGTATGCTTGGGCTGTTGCTCATTTGTGGGTGGAAGTCCACTCCTCTTCTGAGATGCTTTTCCAGCTCCGGCGGGTGGTTCCTGTGGTGGTAGATCTGATGATGCAAAATTGGTATACTGAAACTGATGAGGATGTGGTTTGTCCAGGTCATAGTTGCTGGCTTGTCGACTGTGATGTCACTGACTGAGGTGTCCGGCGGTGTGAGTGGGTTCGGCAACTTGCTGGGTGAGGCCAAGGTTTGTGAGGTTTTTTAGAAGAATGTAGAGTTTGGGTTCGTGCGGTCTTCTAGGTGAAAGTTAAGGTCTCGGAGGAGGATGAAGGTGCTGGCTTTGATGATGATGAAGTTCGTGATGTCGCTGCCAAAATTTGTTCAAAGTCCAGGTGGGCTGTATACGAGGGTTCCGCCCAGGGAGAAGTTGGCTGTGACTTGTATCTTGAAAGTGGGGTATTTCATGTAGCTGGTGTGGGCGTCCGTGTAGGTGGGGCAACTGATGGTATCTTTGAATATGATGGTGACTCGACATCTGGGCTTGTACTGAGGTCTTGCCTAGCGATCTTGTTGCCAGCGAGGATGGCGGTAGTGAATGTCTTGTGCTGAGGTTGGGTTTAGCTATGTTCCTGCTAGAAAGGGCAGGTCTGGAGCATAGGCGTGCAGTAGATCCCTTATCTCCGTGGCATGTTTGGTGAGCAAGCAGGTGTTGAGGAGCATAAATGCAAGTGTGTTGTTTGGCTGGTGTTTTGTGTGTACGCTGTGGGAGAGTGCATAAGAACTTGCAGGAGTTGCAAGTTAAGGCTCCTTCCTTGTTCTGTGGTGTGGTATGGCAGCAGTGCAGCGAGCAAGAACCAGGGTTCCTGGTACTGGGTGCGGTCCAGGTTCAGCTGGGCTTGCCCTGCGGGTCCACACTGCAGCTGCCATTAAATAGGTCATGGGAGGAGCACAGAGTACGGGGGCAGGAAGCTAGTGATGTAAATTCCTGTGCAGCTGGATGATGGGAAATTAAGTCCTCTTGCTTGGCTTCTTCTTTTAAAGAAAGTTTTGGCCTTGCAGCGCTATACTATGGTCGGGGGCCCTTGGGCCGGTCAGTGCTGGGTTATAGCTGGGGGCTCAGGGAAAGGATCTCTCATCCCCTGGGGGGCACCCTCTTCTGGGCCTTGAAAAACTAGATCATTGCTGCAAGGGGAGGGAATCCTTCTCCGCTGGGCCTCACAGCACTAAACCCCTACCCTAGCCTCCTTTGGATATGACAGCACTGAGATATAGCTGTGGCATCCAGGGAAAGGGATACTCGTCCCCTAAGCCTCGGAATGATAGCCCATGGCTGCAAGGTCCAGTACAGGGGCCCGCTCCCCTGGGCCTCAGGGTGCTAGACAATGGCTGTGAGGCCCAGAGGAGGAGGCCCCCCCTCCCCTGTCCCTCACAAAGTTGGCTCTAGCCTCACAGCACTACATCTTTGCTAAGACACCCAGGTGATGGAATCCCCTCCTCTGGTCCTTACAGTGATAGATTATGGCTGCGAGGCGGAGGGCAGTGGGGCCCGCTATCCATGGTCTCGCATCACTACACCGTAGCTGCAAGGTCCAAGGGAATAGGACAACCCTTCTATGGGCTTTGCATCTTTAGATCATGGATGAAGGACTCCCACCACTGGGCCTTGCAGCACTGGGTCATAGCTGCAAGCCCATTGAAGGGGTCTCTCATCCTCTAAGCCTCTCAGCACTACGCCATAGTTGTGAGGCACAGGGAAGTGGGGGCCCCCTCCGTGGGTTTTGCAGCAGTAGACTTTGGCTTTGACGTCAAGGAGAGAGCGTCCCCTCACCTGGGTCTTGCAGCGGTAGGCCATGGCTATGAGCCCCAGGCAAATGGGACCTCATAGCGCAATGACATATCTATGTGCATGGGCCCATATCAGGGGCATCGCCATCAGCCCCTTGGTTATTAGGCACCCATGCACCCAAATTCTGGCTGTAATTTAATGGGCAGACAATGGACGGGGTACAAAGTAAAAACACCCTGCACCCTCGTCCTCTGGCTGCACAGTAAAATACAGAGAATATGGGTGCATTGAGCATCTAATAACCCTGGGACTTTGTGCCACTGCACCTTCTGTACCATGGCTATATGCATGAGCCTATGTCAGGGACATAGTCATTAATAGTGCAGCAGGTACAGTAGCATCAGGCCCCAGGGATATTAGGTTCACAATGCACCTAAATTAAGGCTGTATTTTACTGTGCAACAGCAGACAGCAGTGGGAGGCACATTTACTTTGCATTAGGTACCATAGCAACATTGCTATGCAACTTGCCCCTCTTCCACGGGCCTCGCAACCATGTTTTAGAACTGAGGCCCTCCCTCCCCTGGGTCTCGCGGCCTGAGTCCAGCACTGGGAGACCCAGGAAAGATTGCTCCCTACCATGGGCTACGAAACGCTGGACCATGGCTGCAGAGCGCACGAAGCGGGCCCTCCTGGAGTGTAGAGATAATAATAGTGCAGCAGATTTAGTGGAACACTTGATTCAGGGATGTTAGGGACCCCCAGCACACCCAAATTACTGCTGGTTTCTCTGGCAAGCAAGTGGACAGGTGGCCAATTTACTTTGCTTACATCAGGATTTATGGCCCCATTGTTACTCCACTGGCCTCTCTCCCATGGGCCACGCAGTCATGATCCTGAGCTGTGAGGGACAGGAGAGGCCCATCCTCCCCTAGGCTTGCGAGCACTGTCATGGCTGCAAGGATCAGGAGAAGGGGCCCCTCTGAAGAGTGTACCTAGCAATAGTGTAGCAAATGCAGTAGTGTGGCGTTATGGGCCCAATGCACTCAAATTATGGCTGCACGCACCAGACATTGCAGACCTCATCACCTATCACAAGCCTGCTGCCCTCTTTATCACAGAAACATGGTTTACTCCCACATCTTCACACATCCTTCCCGCAGGCGACAGCTTCCATTACGTGGACCACACTCCTAAAAAAGGAGGAGGTCTCACTGTCTTCCATTAGTCCTCCTGCTCCTACACCCTATGCAAGCACGTAACACTCCGTTCAATGGAGCTGTTGATGTCATTTCCCTCTCTTTCCAACTCAGACCACCATCTTCCATCTGATCTATAGGCTTCCCGAGCAGAACAAGGACTTAATTAATGAATTCTAAAATCTCCTCACCACCTTGTCCACCAGACATGCCCACACCACCCTCTTGAGTGACTTCAGTCTCCCAGACAACTTAAAAAAAACAAGATACCCTCATCAATACACTCAGTGTGGTACAGCATGTCACACAACCAACATACACTAAGGCCACATCCTCAACCTTGCCTTTTCAATATCACAAATTATCTCATGTAAACCACCCATACCCTTGGACCAAACTGACCATTTTGCCATCCCTATCTCCATGCTTACCATCCTACCAACAAACCAAGGTCCACACATGAGATGACCAAACCTTCAGGTCCTTTCACACTTCTCTGTAGAACACCTAATGCTTGAACTCATCTCTCCTTATATTTACTCCATGTCAGATGCCAATACCCTTCTAAAAAACTTCAACAATTTTTTGGAAAGCTATGTTAACATTCACACCCCAATATCGGCTCACAAGTTAAAGCCAAATCCCTCGGTACTCTGGCACTCTAACGACTCTGCTGACAATAAACGATCTATCCTCGGTCAGAAAACAAAATTAAAGA
Organism: Calotriton arnoldi; assembly: GCA_963921515.1. Taxonomy (NCBI): domain Eukaryota; kingdom Metazoa; phylum Chordata; class Amphibia; order Caudata; family Salamandridae; genus Calotriton; species Calotriton arnoldi. The sequence continues at coordinate 72,863 of CAWUFW010002175.1, read as the reverse complement.
AAAAAGAACTTAACCGGACCTCTTGATACTGAAGTCCCTCTGCTCAACACACTGACAGCTCATCACATCAGTTCAAGAAAAGTACTATACCAATACCATCAATGAAGTATCAGAAACTGAAACAGAACGGTGTTGAAGACAATCAAACACTGCATCAACCCCCTACCTGACCCATCTATTCCTCACTCCACAAAAAAGTGCAATACTATCATCCTTCGCTTCAGTGAAAAAATATAGATGATCCTACAGCACATCAGTGAGAATAAGCCTGCTTCCATTCTTACACCCACCCTTCCCACAGAATTCCGCAATGGTCAACCATTAATGCCCTAACTCTCCGAGATCTTATTGACATACTCAACTCCAACAAGCCACTTCTTATGAAGATGTCTTGCCATCATCCTTCATCAAAGCTCTCTAAAGATGCTCTCAACCCCTAAGTATCTTTGCTAATGCCTGCCTCACTCATGTCATTGTCCCAGAAGTTCTCAAGACAGGCCAGATCCTCTTAATCCTAAAGAAACCTACACTAGACCCTGATGACCTTGCCAGTTACTGGTCCATCACACACGTACCATTCATTGTCAAAATCATTGAAAAAGCAGTCTTTGCACAACTCCAAGACCACATCAATTCTAACGATCTCCTAAATGACTTTAAATCTGGCTTCAAATCACAGTGCAGAATGGAAACCACTACCTAACACATCATAGATGATGCCCCCTGGACCACGGATGCCCTTGCAAGTCCCTACCTGCCTTCTGATATTGCTGGACCTCTCAGCTGCCTTCGACTCAGTTAATCATCCCACCCTCAGAAACACCCTGGGGTCTCGAATGGGATTCACCAGAAATGACCTTCACCAGTTCTCCTATCTTTCCAACATACACCAGTTTGTTCTTACGGGCATGTCCCTGTCACAAAAGGCCCCTATAACTATCACCTGTGAAGTCGTCCAAGGCTCCATACTTTTTCCTGTCATCTTCAACTTATACATGAAGCCAGTTTGTGCTATACTCACAGATAACAGCATCAAGATTCACTGATATGCTGATGACACACAACTACACTTTGAAGTCTCATCTGCTTCAGACATTCAACACCTCGAACACTGCTTGCTCATCATCAGGGTCTGGCTTTCCAGTACCTTCAGGAAGCTCAAACCAACCAAGAGGGCATTCCTGTTATTTTCCAAGAAGAATAAAGATAATACAATACAAACCTGGATCAATGACTTGAACATGGATATCTTTGAACCTCCCTCCCCCACTTTTGCTGAAGGCCAAGACACTTGGATTCAATGTGCACAGAAATCTCACCAGCAAGAAACACATTGCCAAGTGTCATCAGTGATGTCACTGACCATCTCATGAGTGATGTAATATGTGACATCATCAGCAGTGCATTGCGGGGGCGCGAGTTATAATTAGCTCAGCTAACTAAAACGGCTGAATTTCTCTGGTTTTGTATGAGTGAAATGTCAGCCTAACTATAACGTTCCTATAACCTGTGGTTTTTTCAGTGAATATCTAAGGTTTTTTAAATGCTAATTTCTAACTATAATGTCCCTGAAACCTGTGGTTTTTTTCAGTGAAAAAAAATAAAATGTTATATATTACCTACTGGCGGTAGCCAGTAGGTAGTTATAGTTAGGACCTCGTTTCTATTCAAAAAGCGTTTCTTCTTTTCCCAATAACTTTGGCGCCGGTTGACGAATCCTCGCAAAATTTTCAAAACAAGTGGCCCACTCTGGTCAGCTTCTGTCTTGAAAGTTTCGGGGTGATTCGATAAGCGGGGGCCGAGAAAAAAGGGGGGTCCCAAAACACTTTTTCCCCATGTTAATTTCCATAGGAAACTTTAGACAAAGCTACAGCCCGAACTGCTGAACGAAATTACACCAAATTTGGCAAAAAGGTAGGTCTTGGTTCAGAAAGAACCCTTTTTTTTTTTTAAATGGTGTAAATCCATTCAGTAGTTCCTGAGAAATTAGAAAAAGAAAAAGTTTCGATATCTGTGGGCGCGGTGGGTTCGCGAACCCTCCCGAGCACGAGCTTCACTCTCATTGGCTGCCAATACTCCAAACCAGGAACTGTTGGCAGCCATCTTGTGACTCGGTAGAACCGAGTCACAAGAAAACAGTGAAAAAAGTATAAAATGAAGAAAAGGGGCACCCCCTAGGCCTGCTCAGGACCCCAATTTTTTTTTTTTTTTTTTTTAATAATTTCGGCGGAATTCACGTTGGGGTTGTGAATCCCGCCGAAAATGTAAACAAAAATGAAGCACGGACTCCCGCGCTTCATTTTAATGAGGCCCCCGGGTGGGCCAAGTCCCGGGGGCATTGCCAAAAAAATAGCAGGGGCCCGCGGAGGCCCCTGCAGCCCTGGGGACCGCCACCTCCCCGGGGCTATGCTGATTATGTGCAGGGGGCACGCGGCCCCCCGCAGCCCCAGGGACCGCCACCTCCCTGGGGCTTGTAAACAAAATAATGCGTGGGGGGTCCCACCCCCCTGCGCTGCCCCGGGGACCGCCACCTCCCCAGGGCTTTAACAATTGTATGCGGGGGGCACGTAGCCCCCCCCGCAGCCCTGGGGACCGCTACCTCCCCGGGGCTGTGTTAATTTAAAAAAAAAAAGTGTGGGGGCAAGAGCCCCCCACACACCCCGGGGACCACCACCTCCCCGGGGCAATCTTGATTTAAATGCGGGGGTCTGTTATGGACCCCCAAGCCACCACCTCCCCAGGGCCACGTGGCAGAAAAACCTGCTCTCGCTACAATGAAGCAAAGCAGGATTGCTTTTGAGCAAGGGGAGCTGTATGTCAGCAGCTCCCCTTGCTCAAAAGCAATGCCGGCTCCCGCAGGAGGCGTGGAGCCAGCGAGACCGTGGGGGCATTGGGGCTCCCCCCACGGTCCCCAACACAAAGGGCCGGCCCCGGGGGATGGGGTCCCCGGGGCCAGAAGTGGCCCAGGAGGGGGGCCACACAGCCCCCCTTCAATATTAAAATAAAAAAAATAAAGAGGCACAGCCCCGGGGGATGGGGTCCCTGGGGCCAATAGAGGCCTAAGGAGGGGGGCCACGCAGCCCCGCTCCTTAAAAAATAAAAAACAAACAAAAAAAAAATGTGTCCATGCCCCGGGGATGGGGTGCCCGGGGCCGAAATTGGCCTCGGGACGGGGGCCCCTTCCAGTTTTTTCTTTTTTAAATGTAAAAAAAAAAGCAGGCCCTGGGGGATGGGGTCCCCAGGGCCCCAAATAATGTAAAAGAAGGGGGGCCACACAGCCCCCCTTGTAATTTTTTTTTTTTAAAAACAGCATTGTGCCGGATGCCCCGCCCCCTCCCTGCAGCACTCAGAAAACGCACCCCCTGGCGCATTGTAAATTGGGGGATTAATTCCCCTTGAGTCCTGAGGGTCCCTGGGGGCCAACTAGCCCACCAGGTACCTCCAGTATGCGCCACAGAGCTGCGTTGCAGAGAGGTGGTCTGAGGCCACACCCCTTTTTACACCTCTCTGCAACGCAGCTCTGTGGCGCTTACTGGAGGTACCTGGTGGGCTAGTTGGCCCCCAGGGACCCTCAGGACTCAAGGGGAATTAATCCCCCAATTTACAACACGCCAGGGGGCGCGTTTGCACAGTGGTGCAGGGAGGGGGCGGGGCCTGACATAGCAAGTGTGCAAACGTGCCCCCTGGCACATTGTAAATTGGGGGATTAAGTCCCCTTCAACCCTGAGGGTCCCTGGGGCCAACTAGCCCACCAGGTACCTCCAGTAAGAGCCACAGAGCTGCGTTGCAGAGAGGTGGTCTGAGGCCACACCCCTTTTTACACCTCCCTGCAACGACGCTCTGTGGCGCTTAATGGAGGTACCTGGGGCCTAGTTGGCCCCCAGGTACCCTCAGGATTCAAGGGGACTTAATCCCCCAACTTAGAACGCGCCAGGGGGCGCGTTTGTAGAATGCTGCAGGGAGGGGGTGGGGCCTGATATAACAAGTTAGCAATCCTGCTGTGTGGGACTTACTGGAGGTAATAAAAGGGGTAGTTGGCCCCCAAGGTTGACGTTCGGGGCTAACTATCCCTCCTATTACATCCGTTAAATCCCACACAGTGGGATTGCTAAAAGGTGTTTGAAGGCCACGCTCACCTTTCTCCACCACTCTGCAAACGCGACTGCTATGTTATAGTTAGAAATTAGCATTTAAAAAACCTTAGAAATTCACTGAAAAAACCATAGGTTTTAGGGACAGTTATAGTTAGTTGGACATTGCACTTGTACAAAACCAGTGAAATTCCCCCGTTATAGTTAGTTCAGCTAACTATAACTCGCGCCCCCGCAATGCACTGCTGATGACATCACATATTACATCATTCATGACATGGTCAGTGACATCTCAAATGACATCACTGATGACATCACAGATGACATCATCCACGTGATAATCTGATGCACCTCCTCACACCCTAATATAACCTTTGATACACCCACTCTAAAATACAGACTATCATTTTCGAAAGCATAGACACACCAATACCAGTTATTTATTTATGGATTTGTATAGCGCTTGAATCACCCCCGAAGGGGTATCTCAGCGCTCACGGACCCACATAAGAAAGCTGTCACAAAGGAGCGAGTCTAGAACAGAACAGTTTTCAAAGCCTTTCTGAACTGCAGATGGTCCGGGCACTGCCTCAATGAGATGGGAAGCTGGTTCCAGTAGAGGGGAGCCAGATATGAAAAAGCTTTTCCCCCTGTCCTTAACTTCTTGACCTTAGGTACCCTGAGGAGGGATTTCGAAACAGAGCGAAGATCCCTACGGGGAGTGTAACGGTTAAGTTTCTCCGCCAGGTAAGTAGGTGCTTTACCCCACACTGCTTTGTGGACGATGCAGCAAATCTTAAACTTTATTCGTTTGCGTACAGGCAGCCAATGGAGCTGTTGGAGAAGGGGAAGTGAGGCTGTTCTGTAAGGGGCATTCAGTGTCAAACGAGCCGCCGTATTCTGCACTACCTGTAGGGGGTCCAGCGAGGACTCGTTAGCTGCAATCAACAAGGTGTTGCAGTAGTCCAATCTGCTCAACACCAAAGTCTGGATGAGAGTCTTCCGTGTGTAATCGGGAAGGAAGGGGAACACTCTTCTCAGCAGGCTAAGCACATGGAAGCATGAGCCAACCGTGTGGGTCACATGCTCCTTCATGGTCAAGGCCTGCTCAATGCGAACCCCTAGATTTTTTACTACTGTCTTTGGTGCTGGAGCGATCCCCAGCTCTCTTGGCCACCACTCTGGTGTCCACAGCAGTGGAGCCTCTCCAAAAAGCATGATCTCAGTCTTTCCGGCATTTAGTTGTAGAAAGTTGTTACACATCCATTGATTGCCAACATGCCGGACGAGAAGGTGGCTTGAGCTGCATGGAAAGATTTATTGAAAGAGAAGGTAAGCTGAGTGTCATCTGCATATGATATCGGAGTGAACCCGTAGGTCCTTAGAAGTGCGGCCAAGGGAGCGATAGAGATGTTAAACAAGGTGGGGCTTAGGCAAGAGCCCTGGGGCACTCCCTTGGTCAGTTCCTTAGATGAAGAACGATACGGACCCAGATTGACTGTCTGGGAACGATAAGTAAGGAAGCTTGTCATCCACTGCAGTGCCACTCCACCAATACCAGATTCCTCCAGTCTCCTGAGCAAAATCTGGTGGTCAACCGTATCGAATGCGGCGGAAAGATCTAATAACGACAGGAGGGTGGATTAGCCGCTATCTAGTGCTAGCCTGATGTTATCTGTAAGAGCCACCAGGGCTGTTTCGGTACTGTGTTTCGGCCGAAAGCCTGATTGCGATGGATCAAGGCTGCCTGCCGATTTGATATGGTCCGACAGATGTTTATTAATGTGCTTTTCCAGCAGTTTGCTCATAAGAGGTAGAAGGGAAACTGGACGTAAATTAGAAAGATCTCCCATAGAGTTACTACATACCCACTCACTGATTCCTAGATCTACACACACGTCCACTCATTCACCCATACAGCCACTCATAGATGCAGTCACTCATTAATACAGCACTATCATATGCACTCATACACTTATACAGACACTCACACACCACCACTCATCCAGAGTTACTCACACACCTAGTCAGTCATGCAAAGAATCAATCACACTTCCATTTACTCACCTATACAGTTATACACACACCACATCACTTATTCATACAGATACTAACGCATACTTACTCTCTTACACAATCACTGATACAAGTACACACTCATCCATACAGCCACTCTCACAATCACTGACTCTCACGTATAGTCATTTATATACTCCAACTCTCACATACACTGCCTTTTACATATGTAGTTACTTCAACATGTACCAATGAGACATCCATTCACTCACCAACACACCCATACACACACTCACCCACCCATACAGCTGTTTCCACATGCACTCTTGAACCCATACACCCAGTGAATCAACCACTCACACATCTATGCACAGAGTCACACACCTCCCACCCACCCACACACTCACTCAGGCACCCATACAAATACTCAGGCAACCAATCGATAACCCATATAGACACTCATGTAGCTACTGACCAACCCATGCAGCAGCTTACACAACAACAGACAGACTGATACAGACATTCACACAGTTTAGTCACTAACCCATGCATTCAGTAAGACACATTTAATCACTCACTTATACACTCAGTCACGCACCTACTAAATCCTCCATCCAGACACTTCTACACCCACTCATTCTTCAATACACCTTGGCATATATATAAAACATATTTAAACTTTATAGAAACACAGTCACTGGATGATGTCATCAGTGATGTCATCGGTGATGTCATTTGAGATGTCATCAGTGATGTCATGAGTGATGTCACTGACCATGTCATGAGTGATGTAATATGTGACGTCATCAGCAGTGCATTGCGGGGGCACGAGTTATAGTTAGCTGAACTAACTATAACGGTGGAATTTCTCTGGTTTTGTACGAGTGAAATGTCCAACTAACTATAACGTCCCTGAAACCTATGGTTTTTTCAGTGAATTTCTAAGGTTTTTTAAATGCTAATTTCTAACTATAACGTGCCTGAAACCTATGGTTTTTTCAGTGAATATATATATATAATCTACTGGCGGTCGCCAGTAGATAGTTATAGTTAGGACCTAGTTTCCATAGGAAAAGCGTTTTTTCTTTTCCCAATAACTTTGACGCCGGATGACAAATCTTCGCGAAATTTTCAAAACTAGTGGGGCGCTCCGGTCAGCTCCTATCCTAAAAGTTTCAGGGTGATTCGTCAATCGGGGGCCGAGAAAAAAGGGGGGTCCCAAAACGCGTTTTCCCCATGTTATTTCCCATAGGAAACTTTAGACACGGCTACAGCCCGAACTGCTGAACGGAATTACACCAAATTTGGCAAAAAGGTAGTGCTTGGTTCAGAAAGCGCCCTTTTTTTTAAATGGTGCAAATCCGTTCAGTAGTTTTCGAGATATTAAAGGAAAAAATTCTTTATATATCTGGGCGGAACCTAACTACACAAGCACGAGCTTGGCTCTAATTGGCTGCCAACACTTCAATCCAGGAAGTGTTGGCAGCCATCTTGGTGCAATGCTTTTTAGGTCTCGCCTAGCGATGCAGCGCATGCGCTACACACTACACAAACACCACTGCACTGCCCTAAACCCTAAAACACTACCCCAGCACGACCCCCTACACTGCACGAACACCACTGCACTGCCCTAAACCCTAAAACACTACCCCAGCATGACCCCCTACACTGCCCGAACACCACTGCCCTAAACCCTGAAACACCACCCCCAGCTTGACCCCCTACACTGCCCGAACACCACTGCACTGCCCTAAACCCTGAAACACCACCCCCAGCACGACCCCCTACACTGCCCGAACACCACTGCACTGCCCTAAACCCTGAAACACTACCCCCAGCACGACCCCCTACACTGCCCGAACACCACTGCACTGCCATAAACCCTGAAACACTACCCCCAGCAAGACCCCCTACACTGCCCGAACACCACTGCTCTGCCCTAAACCCTGAAACATCACCCCCAGCAAGACCCCCTACACTGCCTGAACACCACTGCCCTAAACCCTGAAACACTAGCCCCAGCATGACCCCCTACACTGCCCGAACACCACTGCACTGCCCTAAACCCTGAAACACTAGCCCCAGCACGACCCCCTACAGTGCCCGAACACCACTGCACTGCCCTAAACCCTGAAACACCAGCCCCAGCACAACCCCCTACACTGCCCGAACACCACTGCACTGCCCTAAACCCTGAAACACCAGCCCATGCACGACCCCCTACACTGCCCGAACACCACTGCACTGCCCTAATCCCTGAAACACCAGCCCCTGCACGACCACCTACACTGCCCAAACACCACTGCACTGCCCTAAACCCTGAAACACAACCGCCTGCACGACCCCCTACACTGCCCGAACACCACTGCACTGCCCTAAACTCTGAAACACAACCCCCAGCACGATCCCCTACTGTGAGAAGTTGGCCTGGTATATGCTGTCCACTAATTATAGTGGGCACCTTGCACCAGTCCAAACAACCCCTTATTGGAGATAGGTTAAAGACAACCTTATTGAAAGCTATCCTAGTGGTAGCTATGGAGAGCAGCCTTCAGGCTAAGTCTTGAAGGAATGTAAAGCAGCTTGTTTTACCAGTCTATAATCTCTTGAGTGATCAAATGAAAGAGCACCACACCAGGTATATATTCAAAATATATGTATTTATTGCTAAACACACCCCTCTAGTCTCTTAATGAGGCTAAAGTTCGAAGTACACAAGTTATAAGTTATTTAAACACAGTAATAGCACAAATACACGTTTGGGCCCTAGGGGCGTACCAAACCATATACCAATAAAGTGGTATAAGAACCACGACTGAACTAGACACTAGGCCTAGAGCCTCTAGAAGTGCTTGGACCACAAGGAACCACCCAAGGTAGTGACACAGGGGACCCACGGGGGACGCGTGCAGTGTAAATACACAACCGCGATACGCCATTGACTTCTATAGAGAAAGTCGCGATCAGGAAATTAAAGAAAAGGGACACTTAAAGGAGGACTTGGCGCAAACCCTTTGAGAACTAGTACTTTGAAGAGTCTCTACCCACGGGAGCACCGGAGTACTCGTGTTACCTCACCCAGGGAAGCCGGGTGCAGAGGTGCCTTTCGGGGTCGGGTTTCGTCGTCGATTTGAATGGCGATCTGCTGCAAAGTGCTGCTGGCGACCAAGTGGAAAGTGTCCGGGTGGATCCAAGAGTGGATCGGAGATCTGAAGAACCTGAAAGCAGAGGGGACAGAGTCTGGGTCACTAGCCAGTGACCAGGAAGGCGATGGACAGATGCCCACCGATGTCGAGTGCTTCAGGTGCGTTGACGGTCGTCTTGACTCTTCAGCCACGAGGTCCAGGAGGCGTTGTCGGCAACAAGGAGCAGGATTCGGGCTGGTACACGATGTCTGTCGAGTGCTGAGGTGTTGGCGACCGGATTGGGCCCAACAAGCCTTGGCAACGGCAAGTCTCGGTGAAGATGAAGATCGTCGATGGTGCAGACCAGCAAGGTCTGGGGAACTCACCCAGCAAAGGTAAGTGAGGGCAGGCCTGGAGCAACCAGGATGCCCAAGAAGAAAAAGATTGGCCTTCGTTAAGGGCTACTAGCCAATGGGCTAGCGACCGCAAAGGAGCCTCGAGACGTCGCACGTGGATCTGGCTCACAGGACACTCGTGGAGTGGAGGCCAGTGATCTTCAGTGCAGTTGGTGCTGGAGGCTAGGGCTACTCGGAGCCCAAAGCACGACTTCGTGGAAGACCCAGAAGAGGATGCACTTGCAAATGTGCTCGGTGTCCAGGGGTCATGGTCTCACGTCACCCACGATAGCTACGGGCCTCAGCTTTGCTGGGGACTCAGGGTAGCCTCGGAAGTCTGAGAATCCACCTCTGGTGATGCGAAGACTTCAGTGTCCGACGGGAGCTTCAGAAATGCAGACCGGACAGATGCGTCTTTGGTGCCTGCCAAGCAGGGGAGTCACTCCTTGACCCCAAGGGAGATTCTTCTGTCCTCTAATCTTGAGTAGAGCGTCGAAGGTCCAGGATTCTGTTTCAGAGTTTCGTCCAGGGATAATCTAAAGTCCTAAGGACTGGGTTCCTATACTTATACCAAGTTTAGGGGTTGGACTACTCTGTGGCCCCACCTATGGGTGGGTCAGGGCAGAGGGGTGGCTACACCCCTTTCCCTTTGTCCATTTCGCGCCAAAGCAGTGGCTGCAAGCCCCTGATCCGGTTTGAACTGGGGTATGCACAGGGACACCAAATGTGCCCCCAGTGCAGGACTTCAAAGCACCCGAAAGTGCTCCCGCCCAGCCCCAATACACATTATCCTGTCTGAGGAGGTGGTCACACCTCCCTGGGACAGGAAACCTATTGTCCAGGCCTCCCCTGCCGGAGTTTCGTCCAGCAGCAGGAGGCCAGACTCGTGTCTGTGGCAGCAGCATCCATTTTGTGATGCCAGGGCTTTAGAAAGAAGTTACCGGGCTAGCCAGAGTTAACATGTCTTTCCCTCTAGAAGGGTGGAATGCTACCCCCGCCGCCAGAATTGGCGGGGGGTAGTATTCCAAGATGTTTGACACCAAACACGACATGTTTAGGTGCAGCCATTCCAAAGTTAGCATTTAACGCGAGGTTATAATGCGCTTAAGAGTATATGGTCAGGCTGCACTACAAACAGCATCAGAGAAGGGTCTCCGAACGCTGCAGAGGGGCCCTGCTCATGCAGGGGCACCCTCTCACATAGGAACCATGCACTCTGCCTTCAGGATTGATAAGGCCTGCCTTAGGAGTGACTTATATGTTTATATGTGTGTATGTATTTAGTGATATAGGTAACCTATATCACAGTAAGGGGTGCATGCACCACCTTACCCAGGCTGCAGTAGCAGACCTGTGGTGTCAGTTTGGATGGCCTTCCAGGGGTGGCATAATACATGCTGCAGCCCCTGGTAGGCCTCTGAGGTACCTATGCCCTTGGTACATAGTATACCATATACTAGGGACTTATAAGGGCACTCCAGATTCCAATCAGTGATGTGCCTAAGGCACATGGAAACCATTTTAGAGAGGAAGCAGCTAGGCTGGGGTTCTGATTAGCAGGGCCCCAGCCAGACTAATGTCGAAAAACAGTGAAGCATCAGCAAAAAGTGGGGGTACCCATGTGAAGCAGATCCTACTCTCCTACACCTACACTTTCCGAACACCATGGCACTGCCCTAAACCCTGAAACACCACCCCCAGCACGAACCCCTACACTGCCCGAACACCACTGCACTGCCCTAAACCCTGAAACACCACCCCCAGCATGACCGCCTACACTGCCCGAACACCACTACACTGCCCTAAACCCTGAAACACCACCCCCAGCACGACCCCCTATACTGCCCGAACACCACTGCACTGCCCTAAACCCTGAAACACTACCCCCAGCAAGACCCCCTACACTGCCTGAACACCACTGCCCTAAACCCTGAAACACCAGCCCCAGCACGACCCCCTACACTGCCCGTACACCACTGCTCTGCCCAAAACCCTGAAACACCAGCCCCAGCACGAACCCCTACACTGCCCGAACACCACTGCACTGCCCTAAACCCTGAAACACCAGCCCCAGCATGACCCCCTACACTGCCCGAACACCACTGCACTGCCCTAAACCCTGAAACACCAGCCCCTGCACGACCCCTACACTGCCCGAACACCACTGCACTGCCCTAAACCCTGAAACACCAGCCCCTGCACGACCCCCTACACTGGCCGAACACCACTGCACTGCCCTAAACCCTGAAACACCACACCCTGCACGACCCCCTACACTGCCCGAACACCACTGCACTGCCCTAAACTCTGAAACACCACCCTCAGCACAACCCCCTACACTGCCCGAACACCACGGCACAGCCCTAAAACCTGAAACACCACCCCCTGCACGACCCCCTACACTGCCCGAACACCACTGCACTGCCCTAAACCCTGAAACACCACCCCCTGCACGACCCCCTACACTGCCCGAACACCACTCCACTGCCCTAAACCCTGAAACACCACCCCCGCATGACCCCCTACACTGCCCAAACACCACTGCACTAAACCCTGAAACACTACCCCCAGCACGACCCCCTACACTGCCCGAACACCACTGCACTGCCCTAAACCCTGAAACACTACCCCCAGCAAGACCCCTACACTGCCCGAACACCACTGCTCTGCCCGAAACCCTGAAACATCACCCCCAGCAAGACCCCCTACACTGCCTGAACACCACTGCCCTAAACCCTGAAACACCAGCCCCAGCACGACCCCCTACACTGCCTAAACACCACTGCACTGCCCTAAACCCTGAAACACCACACCCTGCATGACCCCCTACACTGCCCGAACACCACTGCACTGCCCTAAACTCTGAAACACCACCCCCAGCATGACCCCCTACACTGCCCGAACACCACGGCACTGCCCTAAACCCTGAAACACTACCCCCAGCACGACCCCCTACACTGCCCGAACACCACTGCTCTGCCCTAAACCCTGAAACATCACCCCCAGCAAGACCCCCTACACTGCCTGAACACCACTGCCCTAAACCCTGAAACACCAGCCCCAGCACGACCCCCTACACTGCCCGAACACCACTGTACTGCCCTAAACCCTGAAACACCGCACCCTGCATGACCCCCTACACTGCCCGAACACCACTGCACTGCCCTAAACCCTGAAACATCACCCCCAGCAAGACCCCTACACTGCCTGAAAACCACTGCCCTAAACCCTGGAACACCAGCCCCAGCACGACCCCCTATACTGCCCGAACACCACTGCTCTGCCCAAAACCCTGAAACATCCCCTGCACGACCCCCTACACTGCCCGAACACCACTGCACTGCCCTAAACCCTGAAACACTAGCCCCAGCACGACCCCCTACACTGCCCGAACACCACTGCACTGCCCTAAACCCTGAAACACTAGCCCCAGCACGACCCCCTACACTGCCCGAACACCACTGCACTGCCCTAAACCCTGAAACACCAGCCCCAGCACTACCCCCTACACTGCCCAAACACCACTGCACTGCCCTAAACCCTGAAACACCAGCCCATGCATGACCCCCTACACTGCCCGAACACCACTGCACTAAACCCTGAAACACCACCGCCTGCACGACCCCCTACACTGCCCGAACACCACTGCACTGCCCTAAACCCTGAAACACCACTCCCTGCACAACCCCCTACACTGCCCGAACACCACTGCACTGCCCTAAACTCTGAAACACCACCCCCAGCACGACCCCCCTACACTGCCCGAACACCACTACACTGCCCTAAACCCTGAAACACCACCCCCAGCATGACCCCCTACACTGCCCGAACACCACTGCACTGCCCTAAACCCTGAAACACTACCCCCAGCAAGACCCCCTACACTGCCTGAACACCACTGCACTGCCCTAAACCCTGAAACATCACCCCCAGCACGACCCCCTACACTGCCTGAACACCACTGCCCTAAACCCTGAAACACCACCTCAGCATGACCCCCTACACTGCCCCAACACCACTGCACTTCCCTAAACCCTGAAACACCAGCCCCAGCAAGACCCCCTACACTGCCTGAACACCACTGCACTGCCCTAAACCCTGAAACATCACCCCCAGCACGACCCCCTACACTGCCTGAACACCACTGCCCTAAACCCTGAAACACCAGCCCCAGCACGACCCCCTACACTGCCCGAACACCACTGCACTGCCCTAAACCCTGAAACACCAGCCCCAGCACGACCCCCTACACTGCCCGAACACCACTGCACTGCCCTAATCCCTGAAACACCAGCCCCAGCACGACCCCCTACACTGCCCAAACACCACTGCACTGCCCTAAACCCTGAAACACCAGCCCCAGCACGACCCCCTACACTGCCCGAACACCACTGCACTGCCCTAAACTCTGAAACACCACCCCCAGCACGACCCCCCTACACTGCCCGAACACCACTACACTGCCCTAAACCCTGAAACACCAGCCCCAGCAAGACCCCCTACACTGCCTGAGCACCACTGCCCTAAACCCTGAAACACCACTCCCAGCAAGACCCACTCACTGCCCGAACACCACTGCCCTAAACCCTGAAACACCACCCCTGCACGACCCCCTACACTGCCCAAACACCACTGCCCTGCCCTAAACCCTGAAACATCACCCCCAGCATGACCCCCTACACTGCCCGAACACCCCTGCACTGCCCTAAACCCTGAAACACTAGCCCCAGCACAACCCCCTACACTGCCCGAACACCACTGCACTGCCCTAAACCCTAAACACCACTCCCAGCACGACCCCCTACTCTGCCCGAACACCACTGCACTGCCCTAAACCCTGAAACACCAGCCCCAGCACGACCCCCTACACTGCCCGAACACCACTGCACTGCCCTAAACCGTGAAACACCAGCCCCAGCACGACCCCCTACACTGCCCGAACACCACTGCACTGCCCTAAACCCTGAAACACCAGCCCCAGCACGACCCCCTACACTGCCCGAACACCATTGCACTGCCCTAAACCCTGAAACACCACTCCCAGCACGAACCCCTACACTGCCCGAATACCACTGCACTGCCCTAAACCCTGAAACACCACCCCCGCACAACCCCCATACACTGCCCGAACGCCACTGCACTGCCCTAAACCCTGAAACCCCACCCCCAGCACGACCCCCTACACTGCCCGAACACCACTGCACTGCCCTAAACCCTGAAACACTACCCCCAGCAATACCCCCTACACTGCCCGAACACCACTGCACTGCCCTAAACCCTGAAACATCACCCCCAGCATGACCCCCTACACTGCCCAAACACCACTGCCCTAAACCCTGAAACACCAGCCCCAGCACGATCCCCTACACTGACCGAACACCACTGCACTGCCCTAAACCCTGAAACACCACCCCCAGCATGACCCCCTACACTGCCCGAACACCACTGCTCTGCCCTAAACCCTGAAACACCAGCCCCAGCACGACCCCCTACACTGCCCGAACACCACTGCACTGCCTTAATCCCTGAAACACCAGCCCCAGCACGACCCCCTACACTGCCCGAACACCACTGCACTGCCCAAAACCCTGAAACATCAGCCCCAGCACGACCCCCTACACTGCCCGAACACCACTGCACTGCCCTATACCCTGATACACCAGCCCCAGCAAGACCCCCTACACTGCCCGAACACCACTGCACTGCCCTAAACCCTGAAACACCAGCCCCAGCAAGACCCCCTACACTGCCCGAACACCACTGCCCTAAACCCTGAAACACCACCCTCCCAAGACCCACTACACTGCCCGAACACCACTGCACTGCCCTAAACCCTGAAACACCACCCCCAGCACGACCCCATGCCCTAAACCCTGAAACACCCCCCCAGCACGACCCCTTACACTGCCCGAGCACCACTGCACTGCCCGAAACCCGGAAACACCACCCCCAGCACGACCCCCTACACTGCCCAAACACCACTGCCCTAAACCCTGAAACACCACCCCCTGCAAGACCCCCTACACTGCCCGAACACCACTGCACTGCCCTAAACCCTGAAACACCATCTCCAGCACGACCCCCTACACTGCCCAAACACCACTGCCCTAAACCCTGAAACACCACCCCCTGCAAGACCCCCTACTCTTCCCAAACACCACTGCACTGCCCTAAACCCTGAAACACCACCCCCTGCATGACCCCCTACACTGCCCGAACACCACTGCCCTAAACCCTAAAACACCACCCCCTGCACGACCCCCTACACTGCCCGAACACCACTGCACTGCCCTAAACCCTAAAACACCACCCCCAGCACGACCCTCTACACTGCCCGAACACCACTGCACTGCCCTAAACCCTAAAACACCACCCCCAGCACGACCCCCTACACTGCCCAAACACCAATGCACTGCCCTAAACCCTAAAACACCACCCCCAACGCGACCCCCTACACTACCCAAACACCAATGCACTGCCCTAAACCCTAAAACACGACCCCCTACACTACCCAAAGACCGCTGCACTACCCTAAAACACTACCCCCAGCATGACCCCCTACACTACACAAACACCACTGCACTACCCTAAACCCTAAAACACTACCCCCTACACTACACAAACACCACTGCACTACCCTAAACCCTAAAACACTACCCCCAGCACGACTCCCTACACTACCCAAACACCACTGCATTACCCTAAACCCTAAATCTACCCCCAGCACGACCCCCTACACTACCCAAACACCACTGCACTACCCTAAACCCTAAATCTACCCCCAGCACAACCCCCTACACTACCCAAACACCACTGCACTAACCTAAACCCAAAATCTACCCTCAGCACGACCACCTACACTATCCAAACACCACTGCACTACCCTAAACCCTAAAACACTACCCCCAGCATGACCCCCTACACTACACCAACACCACTGCACTACCCTAAGCACTAAAACACTACCCCAGCATGACCCCCTACACTACACCAACACCACTGCCCTACCCTAATCCCTAAAACACTACCCCCAGCACGACCCCCTACACTACCCAAACACCACTGCACTACCCTAAACCCTAAATCTACCCCCAGCACGACCCCCTACACTACCCAAACACCACTGCACTACCCTAAACCCTAAATCTACCCCCAGCACGACCCCCTACACTACCCAAACACCACTGCACTACCCTAAATCTACCCTCAGCATGACCCCCTACACTATCCAAACACCACTGCACTACCCTACACCCTAAAACACTACCCCCAACATGACCCCCTATGCTACCCAAACACCACTGCACTACCCTAAACCCTAAAACACGACCTCCTGCATGACCCCCTACACTACACAAACACCACTGCACTACCCTAAACCCTAAAACACTACCCCCAGCACGACCCCCTACACTACACAAACATCACTGCACTACCCTAAACCCTAAAACACTACCCTCAGCACGACCCCCTACACTATCCAAATACCACTGCACTACCCTAAACCCTAGAAAAGTAACCACCTTCCCATCCCCAATCCCCCTTACCTCTCACTCCTCGTGGTTCCTCTCTCCTCGTGGTTCCTGCTTCATGTCATCTCTGAGGGGCGGTGCACGTCGTTGTGAGGAAACGGAACAGCCTCTGTTTCCTTACAACGACGTGGATCGTCTACATTTTTTTAGAACTCATGGTCATTTACCATACATACCTTTACAACAAAATTTGTTGTAAAGGCATGCGTGGTAAATGACCATGCATTCTAAAAAAATGCGTAGTAATGACTTCGCGATGTACAACGCATGCGTGGTAATGCATGCGTTGTAATGGTATCGCGAAGTAAAAAAGTTGTTGTAACGGCTGTTTACCGATCGAAGCTGGCCCCTGTTCTTCAGTGAGACGTTTATTTGATAAATTAGGAGGAAGGAATGTGTTTTTTTTACCGAAAAGTGCATTCCCGGCTGTTGTATTGTGAAAGTGTCCGCGTGGCCTGGTTTCACTTCCGGTGAGGGAGTGGAAGAGTCTGTTTGGATCAAAAGGGATTCTGCTGTTGGACGGGGCCGGCGCGACACGTCATCAGAAAACACAGCTAATGGAAAGCGTTGTCCCCGAAGTGTGGAGCAGTGCCATGAGAGGTCAACGAGTGTGCGTCCCACCGCAGTATGACCGTACCGCGTGACCCATGTGCCGCCTCCAGTGTACGGAAGGCAGAAGCTGCATCCATCGCAGGTCCTCTTGAAGACCGTTGTAGCACTAATTCTACATTTTGGAACTAGGGCATTTTAACCTTGTTGTTCCTGCCAGATACAAAGAGAAGATCCTGTGTTATTCAGTGCCCTCGTTACCTTTTCTGTGGGTAGTGGTGCTTGTCACTTCGCTGCTCCGCCGGTGCACACGACGGGGCTCCCCACCTCGTGTGCCATCTGCAGGGCCTCTGCCCTCGGATCACTGGTTTCGGTTTCTGGAGTGGCAACATAAACAGTTGCTCCCAAAGGACTAGCCTGAACACTTAGGTGAATATCCCCTGCGCCAGCATTCAGCAGAAATTCTTTCCTAGCTCTCCCACGTCGACGACAATGTCATAATAGCACGGCTCCGCTCGCGACACCGTATGACATCATAGGAGCCGTAAGAGGACCTCGTCGGCGTGCTGACGTCAGTTCCACCCATTTTTTCCATGCCACCGAGGTAAACAGGTGGACCGACACATTTTCACATGTATACATAGTATACTAAATATATTATCTACTGGCGGTCGCCAGTAGATAGTTATAGTTAGGACCTATTATCCATAGGAAATTCGTAACATTCTTTTCCCAATAACTTTGGCGCCGGTTGACAAATCTTCGCGAAATTTTCAAAACTTATGGCCCGCTCCGGTCCGCTCGTATCTTGAAAGTTTCGGGGTGATTCATCAAGCGGGGGCCGAGAAAAAAAGGGGCGTCCCTAAACGTGTTTTCTCCATGTTAATTCCCATAGGAAACTTTAGACACGGCTACAGCCCGAACTGCTGAACGGAATTACACCAAATTTGGCAAAAAGGTATTGCTTGGTTCAGAAAGCACCCTTTTTAAAAATGGTGTAAATCCGTTCAGTAGTTGC
Organism: Calotriton arnoldi; assembly: GCA_963921515.1. Taxonomy (NCBI): domain Eukaryota; kingdom Metazoa; phylum Chordata; class Amphibia; order Caudata; family Salamandridae; genus Calotriton; species Calotriton arnoldi. Next base: position 54,137 of record CAWUFW010002175.1, on the reverse strand, counting down.
TGAGAAAATCAAAAATAAAAGTTTCGATATTTAGAGGCGCGGAGGATCCGTAGACCTTCCCGATCACGAGCTGCATTATAATTGGCTGTCAACACTCCAAACCAGGAAGTGTTGGCAGCCATCTTGTGACTCGGTAGAACCGAGGCACAAGAAAAGAGAAAAAGAAACGCGCAAAACAAGAAAAGGGGGCAGGGTAGAAACACCCTGACCCCCTAGGCCTGCTCAGGGGGTCCCAAAAAAGCATTTTTTTAAAAAGAAAAAATCGGCAAAATGCGCGCCGGATCCGCGAATCCGGCCGCGAAAAAAAAGAAAACGAAGCGCGGGCTCCCGCGCTTCGTTTATATTTAGCCCCCGGGTGGGCCAAGTCCCGGGGGCATGCGTAAATTTAATAGCGGGGGCCCAGGGAGGCCCCCGCAGCCCCGGGGACCACCACCCCCGGGGCTTTTCTAAAATATTTGCGGGGGGCTCACGGCCCCCCTCAGCCCTGGGGACCACCACCCCCCGGGGCTTGTATTTTAAATGGGTGGGGGGCCTCCATGGCCCCCCAAGCCCCGGGGACCGCCACCCCCGGGGCTTTCTTTACATATTTGCGGGGGGCACATGGCCCCCCCACAGCCTTGGGGACTGCCACCTCCCCGGGGCACTAACTATGCAAATTTGGGGGTCCGTTACGGACCCCCGAGCCCCGGAGACCACCACCTCCCCGGGGCTGTGCAGATGTTGGGAGGAGGGCTGCGCGGCCCCTCTCCTGGAGCCCTTGATGGCCCTGGGGACCGCCACCCCCAGGGCCGGCTCCTGCAGTGTCCCGGGGTGCCCACCCCGGGACACTGCTGTTTGCAATGACAGGGCAGGAGCCTCGCAGCTCCCGCCCTGTCATTGCAAACTGCTTTGCTTCATTGAAGCGAGAGCAGGGAAACCTGCTCTCGCTTCAATGAAGCAAAGCAGATTGCTTTTCCACACGGGGAGCTGCATGTCAGCAGCTCCCCATGTGGAAAAGCAATGCCAGCTCCCGCAGGACGTGGGGAGCCGGCGGGACTGTGGGGGCATTGGGGCTCCCCCCACGGTCCCCAACGAGAGGCCAGGCCCCGGGGATGGGGTCCCCGGGGCCAGAAGTGGCCACGGAGGGGGGCCACGCAGCCCCCAAACCCATTATAATTGTATTTTTATTTTTAAATACACGGAATGGCCGGCCCCGGGGGATGGGGTCCCCGGGCCGAATATGGCCTCGGGAGGGGGGCAACGCGGTCCCCTTCCAATTTAAAAATAAAAATAGGGGTCAGGCTCTGGGGGATGGGGTCCCCAGGGCCAATAAAATAGGAAAGGAAGGGGGGGCCACACAGCCCCCCTTCTTAAATAAAAAAAGAAAAAAAGACCGGCATTGGGCAGGAGGCCCGCCCCCTCCCTGCAGCACTCTGCAAACGCGCCCCCTGGCGTGTTGTAAGATGGGGAACTAATTCCCATTGAATACTGGGGGTCCCTGGGGGCCAACTAGCCCACCAGGAACCTCCAGTATGGCCAGGGAGCTGCATTGCAGAGAGGTGTTCAGAGGCCACGCCCCTTTTTACACCTCTCTGCAACACAGCTCTGTGGCGCTTACTGGAGGTACCTGGTGGGCTACTTGGACCCCAGGGATCCTCGGGATTCAAGGGGACTTAATCCCCCAACTTAAAACGCGCCACGGGACACGTTTGCACAGTGGTGAAGGGAGGGGGCGGGGCCTGAGGTGACATGTGTGCAAACGCGCCCTGTGGCACGTTTTAAGTTGGGGAATTAATTCCTCTTCAATCCTGAGGGTGCCTGGGGGCCAACTAGCCCAGCAGGTACCTCCAATAAGCGCCACAGAGCTGCATTGCAGAGTGGTGTAATTAGCATGACCTCCTCTGTAACTCCCTAGTACATAATATGGCAGGGTATTAAAACTACCTCTTAAAACGCGCCATGGGGCGCGTTTGCACACTGGTGTAGGGAGGGGTGGGCCTGAGGTTACATGTGTGCAAACACGCCCTCTGGCCGTTTTAAGTTGGGGGATAAAGTCCCCTTGAATCCTAAGGGTCCCTGGGGTCCAACTAGCCCACCAGGTACCTCCAGTAAGCGCCACAGAGTTGCGTTGCAGAGAGGTGTAAAAAGGGGCATGGCCTGGACCACCTCTCTGCAACGCAGCGCAGTGGTGCGTACTGGAAGCACCTGGTGGGCTAGTTGGCCCCCAGGGGCCCTCATGATTGAAGGGGAATTAATTCCCCAACCTAAAACGCACCACAGGGCGTGTTTGCACACGTCACCTCAGGCCCCGTCCCCTCCCTTCACCACTGTGTAAACACGCCCTGTGGCCGTTTTAAGTTGGCAAATTAAGTCCCCTTGAATCCTAAGGGTCCCAGGGGTCCAATTAGCCCACTAAGTACCTCCAGTAAGTGCCACAGAGCTGCGTTGCACAGAGGTGTAAAAAGGGGCGTGGCCTGGACCACCTCTCTGCAACGCAGGCCTGTGGCGCTTACTGGAGGTACCTGGTGGGCTAGTTGGCCCCCAGGGGCCCTTAGGATTGAAGGGGAATTAATTCCCCAACTTAAAACGCGCCACAGGGCGTGTCATTTGAGATGTCATCAGTGATGTCACTGACCATGTCATGAATGATGTAATATGTGACGTCATCAGCAGTGCATTGCGGGGGCGCGAGTTATAGTTAGCTGAACTAACTATAACGCCGGAATTTCTATGGTTTTGTATGAGTGAAATGTCCAACTACCTATAACGTTCCTGAAACCTATGGTTTTTTCAGTTAATTTCTATGGTTTTTTAAATGCTAATTTCTAACTATAACGTGCCTGAAACCTATGGTTTTTTCAGTGAATATATATATATGAACTTCACCAAGGCTCCCACAGCTGCTGGCTGATAAACGGGACACGGACACCAGTTGAGTGCTTATTTTCTTCTTTTATTTGCTGGTGCTGTACATGGCTGATGATGCGTTTCGCCCACTGACTGGGCTTGATCACATGACTAGCATAGAGTCTGTCATTGCTTTTATGCACCTAACACCATGTGTGTATCACGTGACACAGTGAGAAATGGAAAACAGACTCCACTTGGACTTTTTGTATACAGGCGTCCATAACGATTATAAAGTTGATAGCTTAAAAATACAAGGTTAAAACATATGACAGATTCAAGGTATATGAAATGTACATCCCAAAGTGCAGTCTTTTATATTACAGTACATAGGAATTTTCCATGTGCAAAATATCGCCGGATTCTCTTACATAGTGGTGTTGTCCCGCCAAATGTATCTACTTTTTGATTGACTTAGTAGAATGGAATGATTAGCATAGAATGCAAACCTTTAAATATTGTGGGAATAATGCCATAAAATAAATCTCTCATAGTATAAATACATATACATTGGGCAGGTTCCCAGTTCCTAACAGCAGAATTATCATATTGACCTGTAATAGGGATTGGAAATTCTGAAATTATAACTGGACTGAGCTTGTAATAATAAACTGATGGTATTCACCTTAGTGATTATAAACCATTATCAGTGTGCACTGAGAATCAAATTGTAACTCTATGGACTATCCCTCAAATCATTTCACTCCAAGGCCCATGACCTTATTAAGCATTCCTTCCTCAATATGGGCAACCGTAATTATAAGTCACTGTGGGGATCCTGTTATAAAGTGCTACAAAGTGCTGGTGCTGATAAATATAATGTGGTTTTAAAAACACTTAGGGGCATATTCTCAAGGACACATCGCCGAGTTATCGGCACTTTACCGCAGCCAAATCCGCGATAAAACTATCGCCCCATTCCCAAGCTGGTGCTAACAGCCCATAACACCAGTTTACCTGCGAAAGCAGTCACAGAAAACATCGCCACAGATGACCCCAGCAACTAACGCTAATGAGATGCAGAGTAGGCGTTCCCGTGCAAAAAGCCTCGACCACACCACTTCACAACATTCTCAACGACCAGCCCGATCTGCGATAAGACCACAAAACATGCAATAAGGCACGTTAGCAGCAGGAAATTAACACCTGCTCTGATCTGGTGTAAAGTCGGACGACAACCTGCACCAGACAAGGGAGCACAGCCCATAGCCACACATGAAGGACAACAGATGCCCTGGAGCAACCCATCATGCTGCCCGGAGCCCCAATAGGCCAACAACACCCACCGCCACCACCCCCAGGACCCCACCACCTCGACCACCCCCACCACCACCCCCACAACCCACCCCCCTAGGACAAAGATATCGTACATCAACTCCACGAAACCATGAACCAAACAAATCGCCTGAAGTTGCACAAGCACAACACCCAACATACATGTGTGTTCGGAAAAGAGGGAAATCATACATCCATATCATAATATCCAAATAACACATTTATTACAGAACATAACAAAAACTGAAAATCAGAAGAGGCATGGCGGGTCGTCCCACGACATCCAGTAAGTCACAGCCTGCAAAACAGAAATCTGTATAAGGAGTGCCATGCGCCCATCAAATCATAGGGAGAGAGGGAGAGAGAGAGGGAGAGAGAGGGAAAGAGGGAGAGAGAGGGAGAGAGAGTGCCGACACTGCGGAACTATGCCCCACTGCTCACCTGCTGCCACCGGTGTGTCTCCAACCACGTGCCGGGATTCACAGCAGTGCCCCAGGTCCCTCATCTGAAACAGTTTCCAGAGACATGGATGTCAGAGTCCATACAGTTGCACACGCCACCATTGCTTGCCCGCCCCTGCGCACACAGGCAGCTGCACCCCAGCCCCTCCCGCCGTCCAGCGCTGAATGCCCACCCCTGCGCAACCAGGCCTCACTGCTCACCTTCCGCCATCGGCGTGTCTCCAAGAGGGCCCACCACGTTCCGGAGGGATCTCCAAGCCCGGGGCCCACGACCATGGCACCCTCCACATCATGCAGCCCCGCGCCGCGGGCCACCAGGTCACACACATGTTGCTGGGTCTTGATTTCGCAATGGCAGAGACCACATCTGTGGACACGGCATCATCGCAGGCTGCACACCCGCTCAGCGCTTGAGGTGCCACTAACTCTGTGAACCGCAACGCAATGCCACGTGGCGGGAGGCCCACCCTGCCCTTGCCCAGGCCCACACTGCGGGCCAGCATGTCTCACACAAACCCATGCCAGTCCGGACCGCCAGGACGGCGCATCATCGCAGGCTGCACACCCGCTCAGCATTTTAGGTGCCCCTATCTTACTGCACCGCAAGACACCGTCCCGTGGCGAGGTGCCTGTGCCTGCCGCAGTGTATCCGGTGCCACCAAGTCTGTGCCCCGCTAGCCATGGACCCTTAATGATTGAGTCCCATGGTGCAGATGCCATCATGTCACCCCCGGCACTGGGCAATGTGAGGTGGCAGGGCCCTAGGCCCTCATGCGTAGATGGGAACTACACGGAGACACCCAGTTGTAGAGTTGAAATGGCGTCCAGCACGTGCGCCAGGCCCTATTTATTGGCAGGGTCACATGTCCTGTGACACCTGTGCTGGATGGGTGTGGTGTGGGTGTACACCAGCCGTGAGGGAGTGGCTGTGGCATGCTGACAACTAGACCTGTGAGCTGCAGATCCCTGCAGTGAAGACCTGGGACATGTAGCGTTGTCGTCCCCCCCTGTGTGCGTAAGCGGAGTGGGCTGCCCTGGCGTATGCCAGTCCAGCGTAAGGGTGTGAACAATGACCCTGGGCTGGGTTCCGTCCTGGGCTGGACAAGGAAGTGACTAATGGATGTGTCTCTGTTGTAGTGTCAGCAAGCCCCGGCCCATAACGGAAATGTGCCACCCTGTGACAGAAGTCCCACAACATGTGCAACATGGACGTAAAGGGGAATCACTGACCCTACATTCATCCATACTTCCACACTTGAAAGATCATAGACATGACACACCAGTGTGAATATGAATGTTTATTGCACATTCAAGGGAGTGTTGCAGCTGGAGCAGTACAGGGCCATGCCAACCCCACTCCACATTGTCGGCCCGTGTAGGGCCAGCCAGAGTCCTTCAGGGAGTGACCGGTACAGCAGGAGAGGAGGAGTTCAGTCCGCCGTCTGATAGCTGTGTCATTGGTGACCAAACAGAATATGGCAGTCCATGTCGAGGTCCGAGGTGAGTCTGGCAAAGTGCATCGGGGGACAGTGGAAGGTGATGATGCAGAGGGCAGCACCAAGCAGAAACAGGCCACATGGCGGAGATGCATGCTACTGTGTCCTTCTGACCACGAAGTCAGATTCATCCGCATCCTCGTCCACTTCTGTTGCCTGTCCCTCACATGTGGGTGGTGGTGTTATGTCTGCCGCACTGGGTGGCACTGACACATCAGGGGCCGGAGATGTAGATGGGGTGGTAGCAGCAGCATGCATCAGCGCCAGGCCTTGTGGCAGCAGTGCCATGAGGGTGTTCCATATGGCATGGAGGGACCCAGCTAGATCTCGCTGGTGTGCCGCCGTGGCAGCCGCTCTTTACGCCTGCGTCCGCTCCATGTTCTCCATGATCCTCCGCATGTGTCCCAACTCCCGAGCGAGATCGCTGGATGCACTCGGACTAGACAGTCGTTCCTGTCGCAGAGTCAGGACTCTAGCGATGTCAGCCATGGTTCGTTGGAGAGCATGGAGCGGACTGTGGGTGTCCGTTAGGGACTGTGAGTGGTCCCTGATGGGACTTAGACACCCACGTATGGCATCTAGTCTGGCTGCCATGCGGTCGAACCCCACCTGCACCTGTTCAGCCAGCTTCTCCTGGCACCCCAACACACGGCGTTGGAAGGCCATGTGTTCGTCGTGGGGGTCCTGGGAGGCAGCCGTGGTGGTGGATGCTGCCTGCTGTGTGTACTGTGCAGGGGGTGGGTTCTCCTCGTGGCAGCTGGGCTGCCCTGCTCCTGGAAGTGGGCTTGTCCACGAGCTGTTTGAGGGCATCGGAGTTGAAGGTTTGGTGGTCCTCTTTGTCATCAGAGAAGAGAGGTTCGGACTGCTCTGCAGGAGGTGTTGGATTTCCCCCTGCAATGTGGAGGGGAGATGCAGTTTAACAACGTGTTCACATGTATGTTGCTGCATTGTACAGGTTCACATACAGACTGCATGACAGTGTACATTGTGACTGTTTGGGGGGTGCTGCCCATTTGATGGGGGACAGTGGCCATTCCGACTACATCACGGATGTGTGTTTGTACTTGTACATTGTCAACTCACATTTCCCTGCAATGCCAAATGTGATTGTCCAGTTACTACGCACATGCGGCACCAGTTGTGTCCTCTGTTCTGTTGTGGACGTGTTGCAATTTGTACCACGTCGTTGTCAATGTTGATGTGCTCTGCATGTAAAGTGTGTGTGCCGCATTTTGGGTGAGTCGCCCCTGCAGCTCTGATTTCGCTGCCCTTATCCCTTACATGCGGTGTGCCTCTGGGTTCTGTGCTTATGCAGTGCTGAGGTGTTGCATACCTGTGTGCATTGGTCTCTTGGTGGGAGTTGTGGGTCTGGGGCATGGTTTGTCCACAGGTGTGGTCTGCTTAATTGTGGATGTGTGCCATTGTGCCCATCTCCCCCCATCCCTCCAGTCCCTGGTGGTTACTCACCCTGTTGCTGTTGTGTCCGGTCTTGTTGAGCAGTGTCCGTCCCCCCACTCCTGCCACCGTCTCCCCACTGATGACTGTGGAGACCATTTCCTCCATCTCGTCCAGCTCCTCCTGTGGCGCTGGACTCTGACCTCCAGTCTGCATTGCTGCCTTCAGGTTGTTTGCGAGTTTCTGCTTGGTTTTGCGCTTCACATCATTCCAGCACCTCTTGACCTCGTCCATTGTCCTCTTCAGCACTCCGACTGCATTCACCTTGTCCACGATGGACTGCCATATTCCATTCTTAGTTGCCAGTGACACAGTGGAGGTGACGAACAGTAGTTGATGGTGTTCTATCACCTCCGTGATCAGGACCCTGTTTTCCTGTGGACTGAACCGCTTCTTCCGACTCTTCTTGTCCTTGCCCTTCCCTGACCCAGAGGTCCCAGGCTGGTCCTCCGTGGGGCTTGTGGGGTTCTGGTTGTCCTCTGTGTTTGCTCCGGGTGCCTCCATTGTGCTTCGCTGTTGTTTGTCTTTTGTTTGTGTTTTTTTTTCTGTTTTTATAGTGCATTTTCCCGCATGACGCGTGGGAATTGCATGCCTGTGGCTGGTTTTCGCAGATTTTTGTATTGCGATTGGCGTCATCGCTACTATTTTCGCGTTGGGGATTCACGTTTTTGCGGCGTTGCGTTGCTTTTAACGCGTTCATTTGTCGCGTTCTCGTGTGTCTATCGCATGGTACCGCTGTGTTGGGAATACCACGTTAACACGGCATTATTTTCCCACGATGGACTGTGATGTGCAGAGTTGCGTTAAGCTACACTTGCGGTGGTTATCACACGTTCTTGTGAATATGCCCCTTAATTTGGTATGATTGAGGACAGACGGAAAGCGGTTATCGGCAATCATATTCTAGAACTGAAATCCAAATCAATGAAGTTAATGATATTCAGTATTCACATACAGAAGCAGGAAAAACCAGAGTGATGTTATTACGACGCTCTGATATGGGAGTAAAAACATATTGTTGATTAAATTCAAAGCTTGAAACTAGATCACTATTGATAAAATATTCAAAAACGAGCCTAAAATGTCAGAAATAGATGTAAGCATTTCTGAACAGTTATAAATAATCCATAAATAATCTTAAATAATTATAAATAGTTATAAATAATTATACAGTTCTTCCCCATTGTTCAATCCATTTGGGGTTCTAGTGTCAAGCTCAAGTATGAACTTCGCCTCCAATTGCCTTAAAAATTTCTCCCTATTTCCACCTCTTCTCATAGGGGGCACAGCAGCAATGACAAAATATTTCAAATCATTCAGATTATTTTGGTGCACCGCTTTGAAATGTCTAGCCACCGGATAGGTCATGTCGGAGTTCACTATGGCTCTTAAATGTTGCAGGATGCGCACATGAACTTGCGGCTTTGTGCTGCCCACGTATTGTAAACCGCATGTGCAGCTCAATACGTAGACAGCAAACTCTGTGCGACAATTGTATCTATCCTGGAGCTTGCTCTTATTAGGGCCAAATACCGTAGTGTATTGGGATGTATTAATCCCGAATTTACATGCACGGCATGTATTGCACTTAGTGAATCCGTTACGCGGTGCTAACCACATAGTGCTAGATTTTGGTTTGTTGGAGACCAACTCAGGGCTAGACCTGACTAGGGCATTATGCATAGATTTAGACTTTCTGAATGTCGGCGGAGTAGGAAACAGTTGGTTTAAGACCGCATCTATTTGTATAATTGGCCAGTGTTTGTTTATTATGGCCCTGATCTTTCTATGATGACTTTTGAAGGTGGTTATGAATCTCATTTCTGTAGATACCAGATCTGCATTAGAGCAGGGGTTTATATCTCCTTTAGTTGGTATCTCTATAATACATATCATGTCTTCACGTGATTGAGTTCTTACTTTAGCTAATGCTTGATTAATAATCTTGTCACTATAACCTCTAGCTTTGAATCTACTACTACTTTCTTTTACACAGCTCTCAAATGTGGTTTCTGTACTACAAATTCTGCATAACCTCAGGAATTCCCCGTAGGGGATACTCCTGATCAAATGTACAGGATGGAAACTTGAAGCGTGGAGTTTCCTGCCGTGCTTTTTCTGTGAAGAGTAGTCTGTATTTTATTTTTTTCAATATATAGATGTACAACTAAAAAATCAATTGATTCACTGTCAGCTGAGGCTGTGAATTGAAGATTAAGGTTGTTGATATTCAAGGTCTCAATAAATATGTTGGCCGTTTCCCTAGTACCGTTCCAAACAAAAAAGATATCATTGATGAAACACATCCAACAAATGATGCGTTCATCCCAAATGTCCCTGAACTTCACTTTGAGAACCTGCTCCTCCCACCAGCCTACGTGTAAGCACGCATAGCTGGGGGAGAAGCAGGCTCCCATTGCGACTCCTCTAATCTGTTGGTATATATCTTTATTAAACATAAAATAGTTGTTATGTAAACAGAAAGATATCATATCCAAAATCATTTTCCCATGCTGGTACTGTCCTATCGCTCTGTTCTTTTGAAAGAATTGTACTGCATTTATACCATCTGAGTGATTAATACTGGTATACAATGCGCATATGTCTAAAGTGACCAGTAAGTAATCTTCTGTCCATGGTATACCCCTGATTTTTTCCAAAAAGTCATTAGTGTCCCTTATGTACGAAGGAAGCGCTGTTACTAGATTTTGAAGATAGAATGGGTCTTCCGGGGACTTGGGTAGTCTTTTTATGTATTTTTGGTATGAAAAACATAATAGGAATAACCGGAAATTCTGTCCGCAAATAAGAGAATTCATCATTGGTGAGCAGGTTTTCTCTTTTCCATTTGCTCAAGTGTTTTAGGCACAAAGCATTCAATGATAATAGTTGCTGAAAGTTGGATTTTCTGTAACATTCGTCATCATTTAAATGTTTAGCTGCTTCAATTAGGTAATCACTCCTAGGCCATAGGACTATGTTGCCCCCTTTGTCCGATTTGTTTATTATAACTTCACTATGATCTTGAAGCTTTTTGATCAGGTCTTGGTAACGTTTATATTTGAAATTGGTTCCTCTTTTTCGACCTTTAATTGATAGGCGTAATTTCTTTACTTCATCAATTAACACATCTTGATATACATCGATGGTATCCTGTGGCATGATCGGGACAAAGGTGGATTTAGGTTTAAAGGGGGATTTTTCAGTCTTTGATGTAGCAATACCCATTTCATTTATCAGGTCTTGAGTTGAAGATGTAATTTCCTCATTGTTTTCTTCTGATAGGGCTCCCAGAGTTCGTAGCATAGGGATATCGGCAACTAACAGTGCAGATTGGGGATCTGGACTGGATATTTCTCTGCTGGCTATAGGCTCCATGGTCTGATTGTTCTTAGAGTTTTTGATGACAAAGTACTTCTTCAATTTCATTTTACAGATAAATTTATATATGTCCACTCGAGTTTGTACATAGTTCAAGCTGCTTTCTGGGCAGTAGGATAGTCCTAATGCCATATATATATATATATATATATATATATATATATATATATATATATATATATATATATATATTCACTGAAAAAACCATAGGTTTCAGGGACGTTATAGTTAGTTGGACATTTCACTCATACAAAACCAGAGAAATTCAGCCGTTATAGTTAGTTGAGCTAACTATAACTCGTGCCCCGCAATGCACTGCTGATGACGTCACATATTACATCATTCATGACATGGTCAGTGACATCACTAATGACATCACTGATGACATCTCAAATGACATCACTGATGACATAATCCAGTGACTGTGTGTTTCTGTAAAGTTTAAATATGTTTTATATATATATATAGGCCAAGGTGTATTGAAGAATGAGTGGGTGTATGACTGTCTGAATGGATGATTTAATTGGTGTGTGACTGACTGTATAAGTGAGTGATTAAACTTGTCTTACTGAATGCATGGGTTAGTTACTAAACTGAGTAAATGTCTATCAGTCTGTTAGTTGGTGTGTAAGCGGCTGCACAGGTTGGTGAGTAGCTACATGAGTGTCTATATGGGTTATTGATTGATTGTCTGAGTATCTGTATGGGTGCCTCAGTGTTTGTGTGGGTGGGGTGTGTGTGACTCTGTGCATAGATGTGTGAGTGGGTAATTCACTGGGTGTATGGGTTCAAGAGTGCATCTGTGAAGGGCTGTATGGGTGGGTGAGTGTGTGTTGGTGAGTGAATGGATGTCTCAGTGGTACATGTGTGAGTAACTACATATGTGAGAGGCAGTATATGTGAGTATTGGAGTATATAAATCACTATATACGAGAGAGTGATTGTGAGAGTGGCTGTATGTGTGCTTGTATCAGTGATTGTATAAGAGAGTAAGTATGTGTTAATATCTGTATGAATAAGTGAGGTGGTGTGTGTATAACTGTATAGGTGAGTAAATGGGAGTGTGAATGATTCTTTACATGATTGACTAGGTGTGTGAGTAACTCTATGGATGAGTGGTGATGTGTGAGTGTCTGTATAGGTGTATGAGTGCAAATGATAGTGCTGTATTGATAAGTGACTGCATGTATGAGTGACTGTATGGGTGAATGAGTGGACGTGTGTGTAGACCTAGGAATCAGTGAGTGGGTATGTAGTAACCGGTATTGGTGTCTATGGTTTCGAAAATGGTAGTCTGTATTTTAGAGTGGGTGTATCAAAGGTTATATTAGGGTGTGAGGAGGTGCATCAGATTATTCCGTGGATGATGTAATCAGTGATGTCAATTGAGATGTCACTGACCATGTCATGAATGATGTAATATGGGACGTCATCAGCAGTGCATTGCGGGGTCGCGAGTTATAGTTAGCTCAACTAACTATAACGGCCGAATTTCTTTGGTTTTGTATGAGTGAAATGTCCAACTAACTATAACGTCCCTGAAACCTATGTTTTTTTCAGTGAATTTCAAAAGGTTTTTTTAATGCTAATTTCTAACTATAACGTCCCTAAAACCTATGTTTTTTTTCAGTGAATTTCAAAAGGTTTTTTAAATGCTAATTTCTAACTATACATAGCAAGAGAGGAACAGAAAGAGGCAGGAGGGGTGCAAAAAGAAGGAAGAGAAGTGCAGAAAGAGGCAAGAGAATTGCTGAAAGAAGCAACAGAGGTGTAGAAAGAAGCAAGAAGTGCAGAAAGAGGCAAGTGAGGTGCAGAAAGAAGCATGAGCAGTGCACAAAGAACCAACAGAGCTGCTGAAAGAGGCAACAGAGGTGCTGAAAGAGGCAACAGAGGTGCTGAAAGAGGCAACAGAGGTGCAGAAGGAGGCACGAGAGGTGCAGAAAGAAGGAAGAGGAGTGCAGAAACAAGCAACAGAGGTGCTGAAAGAGTTACAAGGGGCGCAGAAAGAAGGAAGAGAAGTGCAGAAAGCAGCAACAAAGGTGCTGAAAGAGGCACAAAGGGTGCAGAAAGAGGCAAGAGAAGTGCAGAAAGAAGACATTTGACATATGAGCAAAATATTCATAGTTCAAGTTATGTCAGGGTGGGTCTGTAAAATATTCATAGTTCAAGTTATGTCAGGGTGGGTCTGTGAATTAAATGCTCCTCACCCATCGTCTGCAGTGATCGGAGGGTCAGTGTCCTAATTTCATCAAGGTCAACTCAGCCTTCTGAGGTCGGTAAATTGTGCATGTAGCACCTGCTTCGGCATATGAAGCGCTATACAAAGAAAACAGGTTAAGTTTACTGCTCCCCCATGTACTTCAGTTTTAAAATGCAGTTCCTCGCCCTTCAAGTGCTAAAGAAAAACTAGACCTGGGCGGAATTTTAAATACCGGAGTAAAGAGAGTAGTTTCGGTAATTCCGCATTAATCTTGGATGCGGAATTACCGTTAATAAGGCGATTACTCCTGCTTGGGTGATTAAGAGGAATTTTGGGGGGAAATCGCACAGTAAAAGCACATTAGTGTTCTGCTGCATTTGGCTCTATTTCTTGGCACAAAATGCATTCTCGCGCCCATTTTTTTGCTAAGAAATAGCTTTAAATGCAGAAGTACTCTTCTATAATTATGCGGAATCTCACACAATTCTTAGGTGATTTTGTGTGATTACACTGCACTGAATAACACGCCTTACGCCCACCCTTTGAAAAAGCTCCTATTTGGGTCCTCTCAAACCTTGGCACATGTAGGCTTATGCTTTCTTCTCCAAGTGCAGAGACGTCTGAAGCCTCACCCATTGTGCGTGAGTCTCACACCTTTGAGCACCTCACTGTGGACTTCTATCCTTTTTAATAGAATATCAACCCTGGCCCCGCCCACAATGCTCCTGTTAAAACCTGAAGTTTGCCAGCATCCATGCAGTTTATTTCTTGTGTAGTCTGTGGCCGGAATCTCTGTGTGATTGCCACCTACACCCTGAGGCGTCTGGGAGGTTGGGCCCAGCTGCCACCCTACAATCTTACTCCTAACTCACGCTTTGGAAGTGTTTTGAAGAATGGTAGAAGGGGTTGGAGACCAGGGAATGTGGAATTGTAATAGTAACATTTTGAGGGAAGAGCGGACAGGAGGTACTGGGAGCTTTTGGTGGGGAGGAGGCGTGGGGGTTACCAGGTGGAGCGGTCGGTAGATTGAATATAGCCTATAGGCAGGGCAGGGCCACTGGAATTATGGTATTGTGCTGCCGATTTTCGCATAATTGTAGATTTGCCACATTTGCCACATAATCCATCTGTTGCATAATCTGCAGATTTTAACAAACAAAAAAATATGTTTCTAGCTCAAACAGTTCTAAAGTTACTAAAACTGCAGCAACACGTGTTGCTGCGCAGTGGAAGGTCCATTGCAAAGTTGGACTGGTCACCTTTCTGTTGCTTATTGCTATATTTGGGTGTTAAACTGGCCCTAAAGAGGTGCAACTAATGCCCAGATAGTAATAAGTTTAATATTGACAAAATAATGAAGTAACACTATCACAATTATGCCACATAATCTTGCATAATGTGCCTTTTCTTGCCACATAATTTATTCAACCCTGCCGCATAATTCCAGTGGCCCTGCCTGTATGTAGGTGGGTGGTGGAAACAAAGTAACACGTGTGTTGCACATTTTAGCAAACAGATGAAGGCTGGTGGGCCAAGTAGAAGAGGTGAGGGCAGTGAACCAGAGGTGGGTGGGTCCAAGGTGGGCACAAGAGGCAGGTGCCCAGACGCAGCGGGTGGTGGAGGCCCAGTGGAGTGGGAATGAACGGGCAGTGAGGGGTCGGTGAGCAGGGAATGACGAGACCCCGCAGACCGGTGAACGGGCAGGGAGTGGAAAGGGTAGAAAGAGGCAGTCGGCTGGAGAGAGGGCTGCGGAGAGAGTGGCAGTGGGCTGAGAGAGTGGGGAATGGGTAGTTAGTGGATGGAGTATGGGCAGGCGACTGGAGAATGGACAGGAGATGTGGGAATGGGCAGGAGAGTGGAGAATGGGTAGGAGGGTAGATAATGGACAGGTACTGAAATAGAGGCAAAAAGTAGAAATAAGTGTCAGAGTGGAGAATGGACAGGAGAGAGGTGAATGGGCAGGAGAGGGGTGAATGGGCAGGAGAGGGGTGAATGGGCAGGAGAGGGGTGACTGGGCAGGAGAGGGGTGACTGGGCAGGAGAGGGGTGACTGGGCAGGAGATGGCAGAATGGGCAGGAGAGGGGTGAATTGGCAGGAGAGGGGTGAATTGGCAGGAGAGGGGTGACTGGGCAGGAGAGGGGTGACTGGGCAGGAGAGGGGTGACTGGGCAGGAGAGGGGTGACTGGGCAGGAGAGGGGTGAATGGGCAGGAGAGTGGAGAATGGGTAGGAGGGTAGATAATGTGCAGGTTCTGGAATAGAGACAAAAAGTAGAAATAAGCCTCAGATTGGAGAATGGGCAGGAGAGGGGTGAATGGATAGGAGAGGTGAAAGGGCAGGAGAGCAGTGAAAGGGCAAGAGAGCAGTGAATGGACAGGAGAGGGGTGAATGGACAGGAGAGGGGTGAATGGACAGGAGAGGGGTGAATGGGCAGGAGAGGGGTGAATGGGCAAGAGAGGGGTGAATGGGCAAGAGAGGGGTGAATGGGCAAGAGAGGGGTGAATGGGCAGAAGAGAGGTGAATGGGCAGGAGAGGGGTGATTGGCGGGAGAGGGGTGATTGGTGGGAGAGGGGTGAATGGCAGGAGAGGGGTGAATGGACAGGAGATGTGAATGGGCAGGAGAGCGGTAAATGGGCAGGAGAGCGGTAAATGGGCAGGAGAGAGGTGAATGGGCAGGAGAGGTGAATGGGCAAGAGAGGTGAATGGGCAAGAGAGGTGAATGGGCAAGAGAGGTGAATGGGCAAGAGAGGTGAATGGGCAAGAGAGGTGAATGGGCAAGAGAGCGGTGAATGGGCAGGAGAGCGGTGAATGGTCAGGAGAGAGGTGGGTGGGCAGGAAAGGGGTGAATGGGCAGGAGAGGGGTGACAGGGCAGAAGAGGGGTGACAGGGCAGAAGAGCAGTGAATTAACAGGAGAGGGGTAAATGGGCAGGACGGGTGAATGGGCAGGAGAGCGGTGAATGGCAGGGGAGGGGTGAGTGGGCAGGAGAGAGGTGAATGGGAAAGAGATGTGAATGGGCAGGAGGGGGTGAATGGGCAAGAGAGCAGAGAATAGGCAGGAGCACAGAAATGGGCAGGAGAGGGGTGAATGGGCAGGAGAGGGGTGAATGGCGGGAGAGGGGTGACTGGGTAGGAGAGGGGTGAATGGGCAGGAAATCAGTGAATGGGCAGGAGAGGGCTGAATGGGCAGGAGAGGGCTGAATGGGCAGGAGAGGGCTGAATGGGCAGGAGAGGGCTGAATGGGCAGGAGAGGGGTGAATGGCAGGAGAGGGGTGAATGGCAGGAGAGGGGTGAATGGCAGGAGAGGGGTGACTGGGCAGGAGAGGGGTGACTGGGCAGGAGAGGGATGACTGGGCAGGAGAGTTTGTGAATAGGCAGGAGAGGGTTTACTGGTGGGAGAGGGTTAAATAGGCAGGAGAGCGGTGAATGGGCAGGAGAGTGGTGATGGGCAGGAGAGCAGTGAATGGGCAGGAGAGGGTTTACTGGTGGGAGAGGGGTGAATGGCGGGAGAGGGGTGACTGGGCAGGAGAGCGGTGATGGGCAGGAGAGCAGTGAATGGGCAGGAGAGGGTTTACTGGTGGGAGAGGGTTGAAAGGGCAGGAGAGGGTTGAAAGGGCAGGAGAGGGGTGAATTGGCAGGAGAGGGGTGAATGGGCAGGAGAGGGGTGAATGGGCAGGAGAGTGGTGAATGGGCAGGAGGGTGGTGAATGGGCAGGAGAGGGGTGAATGGGCAGGAGAGGGGTGAATGGGCAGGAGAGGGGTGAATGGGCAGGAGAGGGGTGAATGGGCAGGAGAGGGGTGAATGGGCAGGAGAGGGGTGAATGGGCAGGAGAGTGGTGAATGGGCAGGAGAGCGGTGATGGGCAGGAGAGGGGTGAATGGGGGAGAGGGGTGACTGGCAGGAGGGCGGTGAATGAGCATGAGGGTGGTGAATGGGCAGGATAGGGGTGAATGGCGGGTGAGTGGACATGGGGTGGGAAGGCGGTGAATGAGGAGTTACTGAAATATGGGCGAAGATAGAAATAAGTTTGTTGAACATGGATCCGGGGTGTGCAGCGGCCCTCTTACGAGAGGGGGAGGCGTGTGGGCGGGGAAGGGACACCTGGGCCCGAGGAGGCCGTTGGGGCGCTGCAGGTAGGAGAGGGCGCATAAGCGAGTGTGAAGGTCGGCAGAGGCGGGGAGAGTTCGAGGAGAGGTGAGAGTGGAGGGAGGCTGTGAACAGGCTAGTGACCGATGGCAGGAGGGGGGCTGCGAGAGCATAGGGGCGAATAAAGCAGAGGGCGGACAGATGGGAGCCTCACCCCATGGCAGGTGAGGGACAGCCATGGCTGAACGGTGGCCTGGTGCTGCCATAAAGGGGGCAGTAAGGGGACACCGTGGGTGAACTTGCTGACCTGGGAGGGACCCTTGGCCCCTGAGGGCCATGCCATCTCCTGGCCGCTTCAGACCGGCCCTGACGGCGGGGGCCACCTGGGACTGCCCTGGGCACATATGGGGCACAGCTCCCTGTAACTGGAGGGCCCGGCAGCAGTGCCATGCACCACAGGCGCAGGAGCCCAGTAGAGCCCCTGGGAGAGGCGAGGAGAGCGCAACACATCCAAGGCACGATGTAAAGCGCAGCAACTGCCAAGGCCTCGGCCTCTCGGCGCTGCTCCTCGCCTCAAGCCTCTCCGTCCTGAATGCTTGCATCTGGGGCACAAGAATAAACAACTGGACAGCAGGGGACGAGTCACTGAATGAATGGATACATGAATGGATACATTTATCGATGAATGGACAGCGAGCTGCGAGGGAGACCGAATTAATGTGAAGAAGGAGGCCACGATTAATCAATTATCCCCACGACCTGTGGAGCTTCGATATAAAGAACGGAAACCGCTTTTTTTTATCTGGAAAGATGAAGTGAACGAACCCTGGAACGCAAGAGCTTCGAGGCACACCGTACAGGGTCAGGGATTAACACACTAGTGCAAGCCGTGCCCGCAGATGCCCCTGTGACCTCCTCAGCACAGCCCTGTGTCATATGCTTGATAACGTGTGTGGTAGTGTGAGGAGCGGTGAAGTACAAATAAAGTATTTTTCACTCACACCCACAGGGTAAAAACGGAGCGCAAACTGCCCCTCGGTCGAGGTTTAAGGCACGTGCGCTTCGTCAGGGCCAAGCTTCAGACATGTGTTTTATGTTATGAAAATGCATACTTTCAAGAAGGGGGCATCGTGGTACATGCCATGCGGACTGGCATTGTACGGGCAGTTATGCTCGCTGCTTGCACGTGCATTTGTTGTGTCCAGGTGAGGATGCGTTTGCACGTGTAGGCACGTGTGCTGGATGTTCACGCAGTGCACTATCAAAGTCTGTGCAAGACGATATCTCGGTGATACTAATAATAGCGCTTCGTGCAGTCCTGCCGTTTCCAAGCGCTTTAAAACAACAGTCATGCCAGTCATAGTACGTTCATGGCAAATGACCCTTACCCAATGACATCTATCTTAACTTATTGGCAACACATCGCGTGATATATAGATATTGTAGGACTTGGCCTTTTTGGTTAAAGTTCCCTAAACTTTTTGCTTTCCCCCTAGACCGTTTTCCTGACCTAGAGATGCCAATTTAGATGCTTTGAGTACTTTGCCACTGCTGATCAGTGTCAAAGTACAGGAGTTCCCTGTGTAAAATGTATGGTGATTGGTTGGCCATGATTGGTATGTTTGCCTTACTAGTAAAAGTCCCTAGTGTTGTGCACTGTGTGTGCAAGGGCTAGTAATGCAAGGGCGCGCAGAGAAGGGAACTCAGGCCTTCAGTGTAGGGCCTGCGCACAGAATGCTAAGTTAGCATGTTGTCCTGACAAGTGCAACCACATGTCAGGACTGACTTTCCCTTTACATACACATGGGGCACCCCTGTGGTAGGTCTCAGGTAACCCCTGGGCAGGGTGCAGTGTAGGTAAAAGGCAGAACATAAACTGAGGTGTGTGTTGTGTTCTGGCAGTGAAAAACTCTCCATTTCGTTTTTCACTGCTGAAAGGCCATTCTGCCCATAGGACAGAATGGGGGAGGCTAGGTGTTGTATTTGTTAGCCTAGTTTCCTGTCAGTTTATAATGGAGAGGTGACGTTTGGTATGTGTGAACTCACAGTGTCATAATGCATCTTTCTGTAAAGGTGGTTTTGTCACTGTGTGTTTGTAAACCACTCTTTTAGAAGTGGCTGAGTTTTGTGCTCTGAGCATTTCTGTGTGTCTCTAAAATGTGGATTGTCTGTCTGGAATTGAAAGGTGAGAGGAGCTGGGAGAGGTCTTGACCCAGGGAGGGGTGGAGATGGCACCAGGCTGCCCTGCATCTAGAGAGTAAGGGGAGGAGAAGCCCGGGAGGTGAAAAGGCCTGGGCTGGTGCTATAAACCAATTGACCCATCTCCCGCTGAGTGATTAAGGATCCAGACCCCCAGTATCAAAGGGAGAGAGGTGACACTGGGAGGGAGACACCCAGAACTGATTTAGGGAGGGGTCAGGGACCCCTGAGCACATACAAACTTCAAAGACAGTAAGGGGTATAACTAAGAGAGCTGAAACCCCTGAACGTTGGAATGAAACAGATATGGATTGAGACTGAAAAGGCTTGGACCCATTCTGTGGTCAAGAGGAACCTCTGCTCAAGAAGGAACAACTGAAGAGACTGTGGTGGATAGACCAATCCTTGCTTCGTGATCTGGGGCTGGTCTGCAGTTTGCTGTTCTAACTAAGGAAGAGGCTGTTGGGACTGTGCTTGGAGGCGCTGGGTCCCCCTGCTTGAAGAAGACTGTGCTTTGTGCTGTGTCTTGTACCCCAAGGGCCCGAGGTGAGCTGGCTCCCTGTTTGGAAATACAGGATCATAAAAGTTTCCAGAGAAGTCCCAAGCAACGCGGTGTGCGCGTGCTTTGTGCCGCTTGAGACCCTCAGAAGTTGTGCCGTGTGATCGTGGGCACGCAGGAGTAAGCTAAGTCTAAGACGCGCAGAGTGCGTGTCGTGGTGCAGGCCAAGGCGTTGGTGAGGTGCGTCTGGTCGTGGAGTGCACAGGGAGACGAGGCGAGGCTCGGACGCGCAAGTGTGCGTGTCGTGGTGCAGCCCGGGTGCTAGTGAAGGGCGCCTGGGCCTCGTGTGCACCAAAGGAAGCAGCGAGACTCGAACGCGCAGTGTGCATGTCGTGGTGCAGTCAGGGCATTGGTGAGGAGCGCCTGGACATCGTGTGCACCAGCGGAAGAAGTGAGTCTCGGACGCGCTGGGTGCGTGTCGTGGTGCAGCCCGGGTGTTGGTGAGGAGCGCCTGGGCCTCGTAGGCACCAAAAGAAGAAGTGAGTCTCCGACGTGCAAGGGTGCGTGTCGTGGTGCAGCCAGGGCGTGAGGAAGAGCGCCTGGACATCGTGTGCACCGGGAGAAGAAGCGAGGCTCGAATGCGCAGGGTGCGTGTTGAGGTGCAAGCGGAGCGTTGGTGAAGAGCGCCGGATTGTCGTGCGCACCAGAGAAGAGGCAAGTCTCGGACGCGCGGTGTGCGTGTCGAAGTACAACCTGAGATGCTGGTGAGGAGTGCCGGGTTAGGTTGTGCACCAAACTGAAGTAAAGTCTCCACAGTGCTGAGGGCGGGTCTCGGTGTGGACCGAGTCCGCCGGAGTGAGGGCCAAGTCATCGGGGCCCTCGGAGTCCATCAGTAGTGGCCCTGACCAGCAGCCACAGAAGAGCTGAGCCGCCGGCCCGAGTCTGCCAAAACCCGTGACGGAGTTCTGGATCAAGGCCCAAGTCGCTGACGTCGGGGAGGAGAGTGGGATCGCGCCCCCCCAGGTAATGTGGATCATCACTTGGGGTGCGGGCCCGGAGGGACACTCTCTCGGCTTCCCGCTCAGTCAGCTGCGCGAGCCGTTGCTTCGGCTCGGATCCCGGCCCGTGCTGACCCAGGACGGGGCAGTACTGGGGCCGGAGTGGGAAGCAGTACTTTGTGTGACATCATTTGATCCATAATGGGGGCACTGTTACTGGAGCACGTAAAACTGTCGTATTACACAATTGCATTATTGCTGCTAACGAACTATCCAACTGTCGTATGACGCCTGACCTCATTTGTGCCTAACGAACTTTATGCTTGGTGCGCTACGCACTGCGTTATTTCTCCCATGCATATTATTTGATTGTAATGTAGCGCATTGTATGATTTCGTCAGTGCACAGTATCTGAGTATAACGTGGCGCAGTGTATCATTTCTTTATTGCACCGCACAGAATTGTAGCGTGACGCATTGCTTTGTTTCTTCCTGGTACAGGGCATGCTGGTGGTGATACGCATTGCATTATTCCTTCAATTGCAAAGTACAGGACTGTGGCGCTACGTATGGCATTATTTCTCTGTTGCACAGTATAAGAGAATATCGTTACGCATTGCAGTATTGTTTCCTTATGCAACGTGTGTGTTTCTAGCAATACGACTGGTCTAACCTATTGGGAAACGGTTAGAGAAGAGCTTAACTGTTGGTTAGACGCGGTGGTTGGGATTAGAACCTACCAACCCACCGGAAAGAATACTACCTGTTCTTATATGTTGATTTTGTATCGTGTGGTCGTATCGTATAATTTCTTATATAAAGATTATACTCTTTTTATCAATACTCGTGTGGGGTCTATTTGTGATGACATCATGGGATTATTGTGAGCGTGGTTGCACATACTGAACACTCGTGCCTTGGAGATGAGCCTGGCTGCTCGTGCAAAGCTACTAAGGGGGTGAGCAGGGCTATCTCAGACGGTGTCCTTACTTAGCCTAACATTGAAGCGAGGGGTCGAGGGCGCCCGCCTCCAGCATTTGGTGGCGGCGGTAAGCGACAGGGACCTCCACTTCCAACATTTGGCGGCAGAGCGGTGGGGTTCGATCCTAAAAGAAAGTAAACGCGTATGTGCAAAACCACTCACAGTAATTGGTGTTCATCATAAATTGATTGTGGACCGCGATACAACAACATATTGTTTTTGATTTGGTGGTTCTAAGTTTAATCCAGACAACATGTCTCAGGGGGAGAGCCAGATAGCCAGTGAGGCTGAGATTGCAGAATTGGAATTTGACATTGAGGCACTGTTTACCTACAAGGTTGATCAGTTGAGGAAATTCTGCAGGGCTTTGGGATGTCCCATGAAGAGTAGAGCCAAGAAGGAGGAGCTGCAGGTGGCCTTGAGGGCCTGGTGGGAAGCCAAAGAGGCTCAGGAGACAGGTGATGGTGAGGTGGATGAGGATGACCCAGGGAATGGATTTGGTCCACAGGATTTGCCAGTGGAAGGACCAGTCGGAGGGGCTGGTAGTAGCCATTCAGGGAGGAGTTTTTAACCAGAGGAGTTGGAGGAAAACCAAAGGGTCAGGCTGCATGAGTTGGAGGTGTTAAAACTTAAAGCTCAAGCAGAGGAGAACAGGAACAGTCTCTCGTTGGAAGAGAAACGGCTTCTCTTCGCTCATGAGTTAAGCATGAGGGAATTGGACATTAAGGGTAGACAAGCAGTCGAGTGTGATTGGTGGCAGCGCACAGCCAGTGCCAAGTGTGGATGAGTACAAGAGTGCACTGGAGGATTGGGTAGTGGTCAGCATGGTAAATGATTTGGCGGGGTTATCAGATTTGGCCCCAGGGGAGCCTAGGCTAAGAAATTATTTTCCAGGATTGCGCCACCCCGGGTTAGGGTGTGGGTTCCTTGACTCCTGGGAGCCTGCACGAGAACCGGACCCCTGGTCATGGGTCCAGGGGCCTGAAGGGGCCCCAGAGAGGGAAGGAGGGCCAGGTGGCGTGAGGAGATCCTAGAGTAGGGAGGAGGGGTTGCTGGCTAGCCCCTTGTCTCCAAAGGGGGGGAGGCAGAGTGAGCAGCACCCCCAGGGATCAGCAGCACCACCCAGGAAACTAGGGGGCTAAAGGAGAGCCCCCGGTGGAGGCCTCGTGCCTGGGTGCCAGCAGTGTGGGGAAGAATACCTAACATCAGGAGGGCGTGGGGAGTCTGTAGCCAGAGCTCCTGCCGTTCTGAAGTTTGTGGGTGCCATTCCTAAGTGGCAGGCCCAGAAAACTAAATGGAAGATTAAGAAAGGGTTGTGTTCCCCGGTGGGGACATTGAAGGGACATGGTCCAGCCAGTAGGGCTGGGTCCCCTAGGAGTGACCAAGGTAGAGCCACTCTTAATCTAGAGGGCAGGATAATTGGAGGTAGTATCCTGCCCGATGGGTCTCCCCAGGGTACCACTCCAGGGAGGGGTTGGCATGGGTCCAGCATCCCTGGAGGGGTCCCCCTGGTGGGGGGGATCCATGGAACAGCATTGTTGGCTCAGGGGGTGGTGATCAAGAAGTCCCCCTGGGGGTAGGAAGGTGAGGAACAGGAGGGTGTCCTTGTGGTAGAGGGCCTGCATTCTGGTTCTATCGCCCAAAGCCGGGAAGTCTGTCAAAGTAATGATTGGTCTCCCCTGGCTTTTGGCTGGGAGGGGGTTGTGTAGGACTTGGCCTTTTTGGTTAAAGTTCCCTAAACTTTTTGCTTTCTCCCTAGACCGTTTTCCTGACCTAGAGATGCCAATTTAGATGCTTTGGGTACTTTGCCACTGCTGATCAGTGTCAAAGTACAGGAGTTCCCTGTGTAAAATGTATGGTTATTGGTTGGCCATGATTGGTATGTTTGCCTTACTAGTAAAAGTCCCTAGTGATGTGCACTGTGTGTGCAAGGGCTAGTAATGCAAGGGCGCGCAGAGAAGGGAACTCAGGCCTTCAGTGTAGGGCCTGCGTGCAGAATGCTAAGTTAGCATGTTGTCCTGACAAGTGCAACCACTTGTCAGGCCTGACTTTCCCTTTTACATACACATGGGGCACCCCTGCGGTAGGTCTCAGGTAACCCCTGGGCAGGGTGCAGTGTAGTTAAAAGGCAGAACATAAACTGAGGTGTGTGTTGTGTTCTGGCAGTGAAAAACTCTCCATTTCGTTTTTCACTGCTGAAAGGCCATTCTGCCCATAGGACAGAATGGGGGAGGCTAGGTGTTGTATTTGTTAGCCTAGTTTCCTGTCAGTTTATAATGGAGAGTTGAAGTTTGGTATGTGTAAACTCAGTGTCATAATGCATCTTTCTGTAAAGGTGGTTTTGTCACTGTGTGTTTGTAAACCACTCTTTTAGAAGTGGCTGAGTTTTGTGCTCTGAGCATTTCTGTGTGTCTCTGAAATGTGGATTGTTTTTCTGGAATTGAAAGGTGAGAGGAGCTGGGAGAGGCCTTGACCCAGGGAGGGGTGGAGATGGCACCAGGCTGCCCTGCATCTGGAGAGTAGGGGAGGAGAAGCCCGGGAGGTGAAAAGGCCTGGGCTGGTGCTATAAACCAATTGACCCATCTCCTGCTGAGTGATTAAGGATCCTGACCGCCAGTATCCAAGGGAGAGAGGTGACACTGGGAGGGAAACACCCAGAACTGATTTAGGGAGGGGTCAGGGACCCATGAGCACATACAAACTTCAAAGACAGTCAGGGGTATAACTATGAGAGCTGAAACCCCTGAACATTGGAATGAAACAGATATGGATTGAGACTGAAAAGTCTTGGACCCATTCTGTGGTCAAGAGGAACCTCTGCTAAAGAAGGAACAACTGAAGAAATTGTGGTGGATAGACCAATCCTTCCTTTGTGATCTGGAGCTGGTCTGCAGTTTGCTGTTCTAACTAAGGAAGAGGCTGTTGGGACTGTGCTTTGAGGCGCTGGTTCCCCCTGCTTGAAGAAGACTGTGCTTTGTGCTGTGTCTTGTAACCCCAAGGGCCCGAGGTGAGCTGGCTCCCTGTTTGGAAATACAGGATCATAAAAGTTTCGAGAGAAGTCCCAAGCAACGCGGTGTGCGCGTGCTTTGTGCCGCTTGAGACCCTCAGAAGTTGTGCCGTGTGATCGTGGGCACGCAGGAGTAAGCTAAGTCTAAGACACGCAGAGTGCGTGTCGTGGTGCAGGCCAATGCGTTGGTGAGGAGCGTCTGGTCGTGGAGTGCACAGGGAGATGGGGTGAGGCTCGGACACGCAAGTGTGCGTGTCGTGGTGCAGCCTGGGTGCTACTGAAGAGCGCCTGGGCCTCGTGTGCACCAAAGGAAGCAGCGACACTCGGACGCGCAGTGTGCATGTCGTGGTGCAGTCAGGGCGTGGGTGAGGAGCGCCTGGACATTGTGTGCACCAGTGGAAGAAGTGAGTCTCGGACGCGCTGGGTGTGTGTCGTGGTGCAGCCCGGGTGTTGGTGAGGAGCACCTGGGTCTTGTAGGCACCAAAAGAAGAAGTGAGTCTCCGACGTGCAAGGGTGCGTGTCATGGTGCAGCCAGGCCGTGAGGAAGAGCGCCAGGACATCGTGTGCACCGGGAGACGGGAGAGGAGGCGAGGCTCGAACGCGCAGGGTGCGTGTTGAGGTGCAAGCGGAGCGTTGGTGAAGAGCACCGGATTGTCGTGAGCACCAGAGAAGAGGCAAGTCTCGGACGCGCGGTGTGCGTGTCGAAGTACAACCTGAGGTGCTGGTGAGGAGTGCCGGGTTAGGTTGTGCACCAAACTGAAGTAAAGTCTCCACAGTGCTGAGGGCGGGTCTCGATGTGGACCGAGTTCGCCGGAGTGAGGGCCAAGTCATCGGGGCCCTCGGAGTCCATCAGTAGTGGCCTGGACCGGCAGCCACGGAAGAGCTGAGCCGCCAGCCCAAGTCCGCCAAAACCCGTGACGGAGTTCTGGATCAAGGCCCAAGTCGCTGACGTCGGGGAGGAGAGTGGGATCGTGCCCCCTCAGGTAACGTGGATCAACACCTGGGGTGGGGTGTGGGCCCAGAGGGACACTCTCTCGGCCTCCCGCTCAGTCAGCTGTGCATGCCGTTGCTTCGGCTCGGATCCCGGCCCGTGCTGACCCAGGACGGGGCAGTACTGGGGCCGGAGTGGGAAGCAGTACTTTGTGTGACATCATTTGATCCATAATGGGGGCACTGTTACTGGAGCACGTAAAACTGTCGTATTACACAATTGCATTATTGCTGCTAACGAACTATCCAACTGTCGTATGACGCCTGACCTCATTTGTGCCTAACCAAGTTTATGCTTGGTGCGCTACGCACTGCGTTATTTCTCCCATGCATATTATTTGATTGTAACGTAGCGCATTGTATGATTTCGTCAGTGCACAGTATCTGAGTATAACGTGGCGCAGTGTATTATTTCTTTATTGCACCGCACAGGATTGTAGCGTGATGCATTGCTTTGTTTCTTCCTGGTACAGGGCATGCTGGTGGTGATACGCATTGCATTATTCCTTCAATTGCAAAGTACATGACTGTGGCGCTACGTATGGCATTATTTCTCTGTTGCACAGTATAAGAGAATATCGTTACGCATTGCAGTATTGTTTCCTTATGCAACGTGTGTGTTTCTAGCAATACGACTGGTCTAACCTATTGGGAAACGGTTAGAGAAGAGCTTAACTGTTGGTTAGACGCGGTGGTTGGGATTAGAACCTACCAACCCACCGGAAAGAATACTACCCGTTCTTATATGTTGATTTTGTATCGTGTGGTCGTACCGTATAATTTCTTATATAAAGATTATACTCTTTTTATCAATACTCGTGTGGGGTCTATTTGTGATGACATCATGGGATTATTGTGAGCGTGGTTGCACATACTGAACACTCGTGCCTTGGAGATGAGCCTGGCTGCTCGTGCAAAGCTACTAAGGGGGTGAGCAGGGCTATCTCAGACGGTGTCCTTACTTAGCCTAACATTGAAGCGAGGGGTCGAGGGCGCCCGCCTCCAGCATTTGGTGGCGGCGGTAAGCGACAGGGACCTCCACTTCCAACATTTGGCGGCAGAGCGGTGGGGTTCGATCCTAAAAGAAAGTAAACGCGTATGTGCAAAACCACTCACAGTAATTGGTGTTCATCATAAATTGATTGTGGACCGCGATACAACAACATATTGTTTTTGATTTGGTGGTTCTAAGTTTAATCCAGACAACATGTCTCAGGGGAGAGCCAGATAGCCAGTGAGGCTGAGATTGCAGAATTGGAATTTGACATTGAGGCACTGTTTACCTACAAGGTTGATCAGTTGAGGAAATTCTGCAGGGCTTTGGGATGTCCCATGAAGAGTAGAGCCAAGAAGGAGGAGCTGCAGGTGGCCTTGAGGGCCTGGTGGGAAGCCAAAGAGGCTCAGGAGACAGGTGATGGTGAGGTGGATGAGGATGACCCAGGGAATGGATTTGGTCCACAGGATTTGCCAGTGGAAGGACCAGTCGGAGGGGCTGGTAGTAGCCATTCAGGGAGGAGTTTTTAACCAGAGGAGTTGGAGGAAAACCAAAGGGTCAGGCTGCATGAGTTGGAGGTGTTAAAACTTAAAGCTCAAGCAGAGGAGAACAGGAACAGTCTCTCGTTGGAAGAGAAACGGCTTCTCTTCGCTCATGAGTTAAGCATGAGGGAATTGGACATTAAGGGTAGACAAGCAGAGTCCAGTGTGATTGGTGGCAGCGCACAGCCAGTGCCAAGTGTGGATGAGTACAAGAGTGCACTGGAGGATTGGGTAGTGGTCAGCATGGTAAATGATTTGGCGGGGTTATCAGATTTGGCCCCAGGGGAGCCTCTAGGCTAAGAAATTATTTTCCAGGATTGCGCCACCCCGGGTTAGGGTGTGGGTTCCTTGACTCCTGGGAGCCTGCACGAGAACCGGACCCCTGGTCATGGGTCCAGGGGCCTGAAGGGGCCCCAGAGAGGGAAGGAGGGCCAGGTGGCGTGAGGAGATCCTAGAGTAGGGAGGAGGGGTTGCTGGCTAGCCCCTTGTCTCCAAAGGGGGGGAGGCAGAGTGAGCAGCACCCCCAGGGATCAGCAGCACCACCCAGGAAACTAGGGGGGCCAAAGGAGAGCCCCCCGGTGGAGGCCTCGTGCCTGGGTGCCAGCAGTGTGGGGAAGAATACCTAACATCAGGAGGGCGTGGGGAGTCTGTAGCCAGAGCTCCTGCCGTTCTGAAGTTTGTGGGTGCCATTCCTAAGTGGCAGGCCCAGAAAACTAAATGGAAGATTAAGAAAGGGTTGTGTTCCCCGGTGGGGACACTGAAGGGACATGGTCCAGCCAGTAGGGCTGGGTCCCCTAGGAGTGACCAAGGTAGAGCCACTCTTAATCTAGAGGGCAGGATAATTGGAGGTAGTATCCTGCCCGATGGGTCTCCCCAGGGTACCACTCCAGGGAGGGGTTGGCATGGGTCCAGCATCCCTGGAGGGGTCCCCCTGGCGGGGGGGATCCATGGAACAGCATTGTTGGCTCAGGGGGTGGTGATCAAGAAGTCTCCCTGGGGGTAGGAAGGTGAGGAACAGGAGGGTGTCCCTGTGGTAGAAGGCCTGCATTCTGGTTCGATCGCCCAAAGCCGGGAAGTCTGTCAAAGTAATGATTGGTCTCCCCTGGCTTTTGGCTGGGAGGGGGTTGTGTAGGACTTGGCCTTTTTGGTTAAAGTTCCCTAAACTTTTTGCTTTCTCCCTAGACCGTTTTCCTGACCTAGAGATGCCAATTTAGATGCTTTGGGTACTTTGCCACTGCTGATCAGTGTCAAAGTACAGGAGTTCCCTGTGTAAAATGTATGGTGATTGGTTGGCCATGATTGATATGTTTGCCTTACTAGTAAAAGTCCCTAGTGATGTGCACTGTGTGTGCAAGGGCTAGTAATGCAAGGGCGCGCAGAGAAGGGAACTCAGGCCTTCAGTGTAGGGCCTGCGTGCAGAATGCTAAGTTAGCATGTTGTCCTGACAAGTGCAACCACTTGTCAGGCCTGACTTTCCCTTTTACATACACATGGGGCACCCCTGCGGTAGGTCTCGGGTAACCCCTGGGCAGGGTGCAGTGTAGTTAAAAGGCAGAACATAAACTGAGGTGTGTGTTGTGTTCTGGCAGTGAAAAACTCTCCATTTCGTTTTCACTGCTGAAAGGCCATTCTGCCCATAGGACAGAATGGGGGAGGCTAGGTGTTGTATTTGTTAGCCTAGTTTCCTGTCAGTTTATAATGGAGAGTTGAAGTTTGGTATGTGTAAACTCACAGTGTCATAATGCATCTTTCTGTAAAGGTGGTTTTGTCACTGTGTGTTTGTAAACCACTCTTTTAGAAGTGGCTGAGTTTTGTGCTCTGAGCATTTCTGTGTGTCTCTGAAATGTGGATTGTTTTTCTGGAATTGAAAGGTGAGAGGAGCTGGGAGAGGCCTTGACCCAGGGAGGGGTGGAGATGGCACCAGGCTGCCCTGCATCTGGAGAGTAGGGGGAGGAGAAGCCCGGGAGGTGAAAAGGCCTGGGCTGGTGCTATAAACCAATTGACCCATCTCCTGCTGAGTGATTAAGGATCCTGACCGCCAGTATCCAAGGGAGAGAGGTGACACTGGGAGGGAAACACCCAGAACTGATTTAGGGAGGGGTCAGGGACCCATGAGCACATACAAACTTCAAAGACAGTAAGGGGTATAACTATGAGAGCTGAAACCCCTGAACGTTGGAATGAAACAGATATGGATTGAGACTGAAAAGTCTTGGACCCATTCTGTGGTCAAGAGGAACCTCTGCTAAAGAAGGAACAACTGAAGAAATTGTGGTGGATAGACCAATCCTTCCTTTGTGATCTGGAGCTGGTCTGCAGTTTGCTGTTCTAACTAAGGAAGAGGCTGTTGGGACTGTGCTTTGAGGCGCTGGTTCCCCCTGCTTGAAGAAGACTGTGCTGTGTCTTGTAACCCCAAGGGCCCGAGGTGAGCTGGCTCCCTGTTTGGAAATACAGGATCATAAAAGTTTCGAGAGAAGTCCCAAGCAACGCGGTGTGCGCGTGCTTTGTGCCGCTTGAGACCCTCAGAAGTTGTGCCGTGTGATCGTGGGCACGCAGGAGTAAGCTAAGTCTAAGACGCGCAGAGTGCGTGTCGTGGTGCAGGCCAATGCGTTGGTGAGGAGCGTCTGGTCGTGGAGTGCACAGGGAGATGGGGTGAGGCTCGGACACGCAAGTGTGCGTGTCGTGGTGCAGCCTGGGTGCTACTGAAGAGCGCCTGGGCCTCGTGTGCACCAAAGGAAGCAGCGACACTCGGACGCGCAGTGTGCATGTCGTGAAGCAGTCAGGGCGTGGGTGAGGAGCGCCTGGACATCGTGTGCACCAGTGGAAGAAGTGAGTCTCGGACGCGCTGGGTGTGTGTCGTGGTGCAGCCCGGGTGTTGGTGAGGAGCGCCTGGGCCTCGTAGGCACCAAAAGAAGAAGTGAGTCTCCGACGTGCAAGGGTGCGTGTCGTGGTGCAGCCAGGCCGTGAGGAAGAGCGCCAGGACATCGTGTGCACCGGGAGAGGAGGCGAGGCTCGAACGCGCAGGGTGCGTGTTGAGGTGCAAGCGGAGCGTTGGTGAAGAGCACCGGATTGTCGTGAGCACCAGAGAAGAGGCAAGTCTCGGACGCGCGGTGTGCGTGTCGAAGTACAACCTGAGGTGCTGGTGAGGAGTGCCGGGTTAGGTTGTGCACCAAACTGAAGTAAAGTCTCCACAGTGCTGAGGGCGGGTCTCGATGTGGACCGAGTTCGCCGGAGTGAGGGCCAAGTCATCGGGGCCCTCGGAGTCCATCAGTAGTGGCCTGGACCGGCAGCCACGGAAGAGCTGAGCCGCCAGCCCAAGTCCGCCAAAACCCGTGACGGAGTTCTGGATCAAGGCCCAAGTCGCTGACGTCGGGGAGGAGAGTGGGATCGCGCCCCCTCAGGTAACGTGGATCAACACCTGGGGTGGGGTGCGGGCCCAGAGGGACACTCTCTCGGCCTCCCGCTCAGTCAGCTGTGCATGACGTTGCTTCGGCTCGGATCCCGGCCCGTGCTGACCCAGGACGGGGCAGTACTGGGGCCGGAGTGGGAAGCAGTACTTTGTGTGACATCATTTGATCCATAATGGGGGCACTGTTACTGGAGCACGTAAAACTGTCGTATTACACAATTGCATTATTGCTGCTAACGAACTATCCAACTGTCGTATGACGCCTGACCTCATTTGTGCCTAACAAAGTTTATGCTTGGTGCGCTACGCACTGCGTTATTTCTCCCATGCATATTATTTGATTGTAACGTAGCGCATTGTATGATTTCGTCAGTGCACAGTATCGGAGTATAACGTGGCGCAGTGTATTATTTCTTTATTGCACCGCACAGGATTGTAGCATGATGCATTGCTTTGTTTCTTCCTGGTACAGGGCATGCTGGTGGTGATACGCATTGCATTATTCCTTCAATTGCAAAGTACATGACTGTGGCGCTACGTATGGCATTATTTCTCTGTTGCACAGTATAAGAGAATATCGTTACGCATTGCAGTATTGTTTCCTTATGCAACGTGTGTGTTTCTAGCAATACGACTGGTCTAACCTATTGGGAAACGGTTAGAGAAGAGCTTAACTGTTGGTTAGACGCGTGGTTGGGATTAGAACCTACCAACCCACCGGAAAGAATACTACCCGTTCTTATATGTTGATTTTGTATCGTGTGGTCGTACCGTATAATTTCTTATATAAAGATTATACTCTTTTTATCAATACTCGTGTGGAGTCTATTTGTGGTGACATCATGGGATTATTGTGAGCGTGGTTGCACATTTGGGGAGAGGAGTTGGCCTAAAGGCTAGGGCGGTCGACCTTGAATCTGGGGAACTGGGTTCGAGTCTCGGCAATGATGCTGAACATCCTGTGATTCTGGGCAAATCACTTAATCTCCCCGTGCCTAAGAAAAATGAATGTGTCCTCATGTAACGCAACTGGTGCTATGTAAAGCGCTCTGATACCCGATACCTTCGGGTCAAGTTCGCGCTATATAAAACTCTGTAAAACAAAACATACTGAACACTCGTGCCTTGGAGATAAGCCTGGCTGCTCGTGCCAAGCTACTAAGGGGGTGAGCAGGGCTATCTCAGACGGTGTCCTTACTTAGCCTAACGTTGAGGCGAGGGGTCGATGGCGCACGCCTCCAGCATTTGGTGGTGACGGTAAGCGACAGGGACCTCCACTTCCAACAGATATATATTTGATGTTCTAAGCATCCAGCGTTTTGAAATGGGACAGAACCAGAAAAAGCACGTGCCCTTCTGTTCAGAAAATGATGATGGCGTTGACAATATGTGTAGGGTCCGGCTCAACAAAGAGCACACATGTGAGAGTGTAGTGTGGGTAGCGCTGTGATATGGACATGATGCGTACAGCCCCCCTGAATCCCTATGGAAAATAAAAGCGGTGAACGGCCTTTGAGCGTCAAAACCATGACCTGAAGAAGGCGTGAAAGATGAGTGGCTGACTTAATGAGCCGTTTCTTTTTAATTATGATGAATGGGGCTGTGTTCGCCCACGTTCACTGCACGTATCATGTCACGACAGGGCAGGCGCGTGGCTTTTCACTGCAGTTCACGATAAAGAGGCAGTGCCAGGTGAAGGGGTATCGGTTTAACACGTATATGTTTCTGGGACGTCCACGGTGGCACTTTATGCAGGCATGAATGTACCGAAGATTGTGCTTCACAGCGGTTCCGATTATAACAAACCACTCCGGCAAGCATAAAAAAAAGGGGGGGCGTAGAGGGTTTGGGTGGGGGCAGTTTTCAGGATGCATAGTACTATTTTGTAGATGAGTAGTTGAGGTAGGCGCTGTGCGAAATTAATAATTTCGAGATTCAACCCATGCAGCGCCTAGAAGCACGCCACAGTCTGCAGGGTTCATTAGTTCCACGTCACTAATACAAGATACACATCTCATTTAAAAGAATGTTTTGATGAATTCACACAAATGTGAGGCATTCGGGGCACATTTGCCTTTCAGTCCTCCCAGGGAGCAGAGTATGTTATATATATATATATATATATATATATATATATCTACTGGCGGTCGCCAGTAGATAGTTATAGTTAGGACCTATTATCCATAGGAAATCCGCGACATTCTATTTGCAATAACGTTGGCGCCGGTTGACGAATCTTTGCGAAAGCTTCCAACTTGTTGGGGCGCTCCGGTCCGCTCCTACCCTGAAAGTCTCGGGGTGATACGTCAAGCGGGGCCGAGAAAAAGGGGGGTCCCAAAACGCGTTTTCCCCATTCATTTTTCCATAGGAACCTTTAGTCGCAGCTACAGCCCGAACTGCTGAACGGAATTACCCCAAATTTGGCAAAGAGGTAGCCCTTGGTTCAGACTGGTGCCTTTTGCTAAAATGGTGTAAATCCGTTCAGTAGTTCCTGAGAAATTCACAATTAAAATCACATATATATCTATGGGCGCGTCGGATCCGCGTACCCTCCCGATCACGACCTGCATGCTAATTGGCTGTCAACACTCCAAATCAAGAAGTGTTGGCAGCCATTTTGTCCTCGGTAGAACCGAGGGACAGAAACAAGTGCGCAAAGCGCAAAAGGGGGCAGGGTAGAAACACCCTGACCCCTAGGTCTGCTCAGGGGTCCCACAAGGACCCCTGGGCAGAAAAGCATTTTTTTTTAAATCGGCGGGATGCGCTTAGGGTGCGCGGATCCCGCCGAGGAAAAAAAGAAACAAGTGCGCAAAACGCACAAAGGGGGCAGGGTAGAAACACCCTAACCCCCTAGGCCTGCTCAGGGGTCCCACAAGGACCCCGGGGCTTGGGGGCCCCCAAGCCCCGGGGACCGCCACCCCCGGGGCTTTATTTGAAAAAGTAGCGGGAGGGCTCTGAGCCCTCCCGCAGCACCGGGGACCACCACCTCCCGGGGCTTCTTTATTAAATTAACATGTGTGGGGGCTCCAGCCCCCACACGCCCCGGGACCACCACCTCCCGGGGCACTAACAAAATTGAAAATGGGGGTCCGTTAAGGAGCCCCGGGGACCACCACCTCCCGGGGCTGTGCATTTGGATGGGAGGGGGCCGCGCGGCCCCCTCCTGGAGCCTGTGGTGGCCCTGGGGACCGCCACCCCCAGGGCCGGCTCCTGCAGTGTCCCGGGTGCCTACCCCGGGACACTGCTGTTTGCAATGACAGGATGGGAGCCTCGCGGCTCCCGTCCTGTCATTGCAAACTGCTTTGGATATTGGAGGAGAGAGCAGGGAAACCTGCTCTCGCTTCCAATATCCAAAGACAATTGCTTTCCACATGGGGAGCAGCATGTTAGCTGCTCCCCTTGTGGAAAAGCAATGCCGGCTCGCGCAGGAGGCGGGGAGCCGGCGGGACTGTGGGGGTTTGGGGACCCCCACAGTCCCCAACCAGAGGCCAGGCCCTGGGGGATGGGGTCCCCGGGGCAAGTAGTGGCCCGGGAGGGGGCCACGCGGCCCCCTCCCCAGAAATAATTTAAAAAAAAAAAAAAAAAAGGCCTGCCCCGGGGGATGGGGTCCCCGGGGCAAAGGAGGCCTGAGGAGGGGGCCACGCAGCCCCCTCCTTAAAAATTAATGAAAAGTGTGGCCATGCCCCGGGGCATGGGGTCCCCGGGTAGGATTCGGCCAGGGGAGGGGCCACGCGGCCCCCTTCCCGTATAATTAAAAAAAAAAAAAAAAGGGGATAAGGCCCTGGGGGATGGGGTCCCCAGGGCCCAAAAATAGGAAAAGGAAGGGGGCCACACAGCCCCCCTTCAGGGAAAAACAAAAAAAAAAAAACGATCGGGCCGCAGGCCCCGCCCCTTCCTTCACCACTCTGCAAACGCGCCCCTGGCGTGTTTGCAGATGGGGAAGTAATTCCCCTTCAATACTGGGGGTCCTGAGGCCAACTAGCCCACCAGGAACCTCCAGTATGCGCCAGGGGCTGCGTTGCAGAGAGGTGTAAAGAGGCCACGCCCCTTTTACACCTCTCTGCAAGGCAGCTCTGTGGCGCTTTTTGGATATACCTGTTGGGCTAGTTGGCCCCCAGAGACCCTCAGGATTCAAGGGGAGTTAATCCCCGACTTAAAACGCGCCACGGGCGCGTTTGCACAGTGGTGAAGGGAGGGGGCGGGGCTTCAGGTGACATGTGTGCAAACAGGCCCCGTGGCGTGTTTTAAGATGGGGGATTAAGTCCCCTTGAATCCTGAGGGTCCCTGGAGTCCAACTAGCCCACCATGTACTTCCAAAGCGCCACAGAGCTGCCTTGCAGAGAGGTGTAAAAGGGGTGTGGCCTCTGTACACGTCTCTGCAACGCAGCCCCTGGCGCATACTGGAGGTTCCTGGTGGGCTAGTTGGCCCCCAGGGACCCTCATGATTAAAGGGACTTAATCCCCAACTTACAACGCGCCACAGGCGCGTTTGCACAGATGTCACCTCAGGCCCCGCCCCCTCCCTTCACCATTGTGCAAATATTCCGCTAAAATCAGCCGAAATACGAATTCCGATTTACTCACCTGTTATCAGGAGAGACCTCAGTGCTGCATCTTTCAGTCCAGTACTGATCCTGAAAAGTAATTTTAACCGTACTTACCAGTAACTTGAATTTCCTTCCATAGGATATCATTGCCTGCTTTTTGCTGAAAAAGTTTCTAAGTGTCGATTTTTGAAACATACAAATATTCCTCTAAAATCAGCCGAAATACGAATTCCGATTTACTCACCTGTTATCAGGAGAGACCTCAGTGCTGCATCTTTCAGCCCAGTACTGATCCTGAAAAGTAATTTTAACCGTACTTACCAGTAACTTGAATTTCCTTCCATAGGATATCATTGCCTGCTTTTTGCTGAAAAAGTTTCTAAGTGTCGATTTTTGAAACATACAAATATTCCTCTAAAATCAGCCGAAATACGAATTCCGATTTACTCACCTGTTATCAGGAGAGAACCCAGTGCTGCATCTTTTAGCCCAGCACTGACCCTGAAAAGTAATTTTAACCGTACTTACCAGTAACTTGTCTTTCCTTCCATAGGAATCCATTGTCTGGTTTTCAGCAGAAAAGTTTCAAAGTGTCGATTTTCACAAACTACAAATATTCCTTAAAAATCGCCTGTATGACTTAAACGCATTCTTTCAACTGTTTACAGGAGATGCACCAGTGCTGGATACAGGATCCACCACTGAGTGAGAAAAAGTCACGATAACACTACTTACCTGCTAAGTGAATTTCCTCCCCTAGGAGAACATTGGTGATTCTATGTGAAAAAGTTTCTAAGTGTCAACTTTTAAAATACAATAATATTCCTTAAAAATCACTACTGTAACCAAAACGCTTTTACTCAACTGTTTACAGGAGATGTCCCAGGACTGAATCTAGGATCCAGTCCTGTGGTTAGAAAAGTAATCCATAAAGTAACTAATTGCATTTAGCTAGAAATTCACATTGAGCTCAATGTTGCATTGTGTTTGAAATTGTGTTGCCCATTGCAACAACTGTAACTACTGTACTTAAAAGTCTATTGCCTATTTGCAAAGTATTTAAAGTAAATTAATTCATTCTGAGAAAGTATATTTTGTAATGTATAATGTAATTACAATGTAATTTAAAAATAAAATATCTAAAAATAAATAGTTTAAAAAAATGTAGTAAATCAGTATGAAAAAATAAAAATAACAATTAATACATTTAAAAATTGGCATTTACAAAACCTTTGAAATTCACTGAAAAAAACCATAGGTTTCAGACATGTTATAGTTAGGAATTAGCATTTAAAAACCTTTGAAATTCACTGAAAAAACCATAGGTTTCAGACATGTTATAGTTAGAAATTAGCATTTAAAAACCTTTGAAATTCACTGAAAAAACCATAGGTTTCAGGCACGTTATAGTTAGGAATTAGCATTTAAAAACCTTTGAAATTCACTGAAAAAACCATAGGTTTTAGGGACAGTTGTAGTTACTTGGACATTGCACTCGTACAAAACCCGTGAAATTCCCCCGTTATAGTTAGTTCAGCTAACTATAACTCGCGCCCCGCAATGCACTGCTGATGACGTCACATATTACATCACTCATGACATGGTCAGTGACATCACTGATGACATCACTCATGACATCTCAAATGACATCACTGATGACATCAACCATGTGATAATTTCATGCATCTACTCACACCCTAATATAACTTTTGATACACCCACTCTAAATTACAGACTGCCATTCTCAAAAACAAAGACACTCCAACACCAATAACTACATACCCACTCACTGATTCTTAGGTCTACACACACATCCACTCACTCACCCGTACAGTCACTCATACTTACGGTCACTCAGTACAGGACTATCATATGCACTCATACACCTATATAAACACTGACACACCGCCACTCATCCATAGAGGTACTCACACACCTAGTCAGTCATGCAAAAATTTAATCACACACCCATTTACTCACCTATACAGTTATACACACACCAGCTCACTTACTCATACAAATACTAGCACATTCTTACGCTCTTATACAATAACTGATACAAGCACACACGCATCCATACAGCCACTCTCACAATCACACACTCTCACGTATAGCCTTTTAAATACTCTAACACATATATATACTTCCTTTTACATATGTAGTTACTCGCACATGTACCACTGAGATATACATTCACTCACTAACACACCCATACACACACTCACCCACCCAAGCAGTCCATCACAGACGCACTCTTCAAATCATGCACCCAGTGAATCACCCACTCACACATCTATGTACAGAGTCGCACACACCCCACCCACACAAACACTCAGGCACCCATACAGATACTCAGACAACCAATCAATAACTCATATAGACACTCATGTAGCTATTCACAAACCCATGCAGCCACTTACACAGCAACAGACAGACAGATACAGACATTCACCCAGTTTAGTCACTAACCCATGCATTCAGTAAGATAAGTTTAATCACTCACTTATACAGTTAGTCACGCACCTACTAAATCATCCATTCAGACACTTATACACCCACTCACTCTTCAATACGCCTTTCCCTATATATATTAAACATATTTAAACTTTACAGAAACACAGTCACTGGATGATGTCATCAGTGATGTCATCAGTGATGTCATTTGAGATGTCATCAGTGATGTCATCAGTGATGTCACTGACCATGTCATGAGTGATGTAATATGTGACGTCATCAGCAGTGCATTGCGGGGCGCGAGTTATAGTTAGCTGAACTAACTATAACGGGGGAATTTCACGGGTTTTGTACGAGTGCAATGTCCAAGTAACTACAACTGTCCCTAAAACCTATGGGTTTTTCAGTGAATATATATTATATATATATATATATATATATTCACTGAAAAAACCATAGGTTTCAGGCACGTTATAGTTAGAAATTAGCATTTAAAAACCTTTGAAATTCACTGAAAAAACCATAGGTTTTAGGGACAGTTATAGTTAGTTGGACATTGCATTCGTACAAAACCCGTGAAATTCCCCCGTTATAGTTAGTTCAGCTAACTATAACTCGCGCCCGCAATTCACTGCTGATGACGTCACATATTACATCACTCATGACATGGTCAGTGACATCACTGATGACATCACTGATGACATCTCAAATGACATCACTGATGACATCATCTAGTGACTGTGTTTCTGTAAAGTTTAAATATTTTTAATGTATATAGGGAAAGGCGTATTGAAGAATGAGTGGGTGTATAAGTGTCTGTATGGATGATTTAGTAGGTGCGTGACTAACTGTATAAGTGAGTGATTAAACGTATCTTACTGAATGCATGGGTTAGTGACTAAACAGGGTGAATGTCTGTATCCGTCTGTCTGTTGCTGTGTAAGTGGCTGCATGGGTTTGTGAATAGCTACATGAGTGTCTATATGAGTTATTGATTTGTTGTCTGAGTAGCTGTATGGGTGCCTGAGTGTTTGTGTGGGTGGGGTGTGTGCGACTCTGTACATAGATGTGTGAGTGGGTGATTCACTGGGTGCATGATTTGAAGAGTGGGTCTGTGATGGACTGCTTGGGTGGGTGAGTGTGTGTATGGGTGTGTTAGTGAGTGAATGTATATCTCAGTGGTACATGTGCGAGTAACTACATATGTAAAAGGCAGTATATATGTGTGTTAGAGTATTTAAAAGGCTATAAGTGAGAGTGTGATTGTGAGAGTGGCTGTATGGATGCGTGTGTGCTTGTATCAGTTATTGTATAAGAGCGTAAGAATGTGCTAGT
Source organism: Calotriton arnoldi (assembly GCA_963921515.1). Lineage (NCBI taxonomy): Eukaryota > Metazoa > Chordata > Amphibia > Caudata > Salamandridae > Calotriton > Calotriton arnoldi. The sequence goes on along the minus strand of CAWUFW010002175.1, from coordinate 14,947 downwards.
ATTTGTATGACTAAGTGAGCTGGTGTGTGTATAACTCTATAGGTGAGTAAATGGGTGTGTGATTAATTTTTTGCATGACTGACTAGGTGTGTGAGTACCTCTATGGATGAGTGGCGGTGTGTGAGTGTTTATATAGGTGTATGAGTGCATATGATAGTCCTGTACTGAGTGACTGTAAGTATGAGTGACTGGACGGGTGAGTGAGTAGATGTGTGTGTGTGTGTGTGTAGACCTAAGAATCAGTGAGTGGGTATATAGTTATTGGTATTGGAGTGTGTATGGTTTTGTGAATGGCAGTCTGTAAATAAGAGTGGGTGTATCAAAAGTTATATTAGGGTGTGAGAAGATGCATGAAATTATCACATGGATGATGTCATCAGTGATGTCATTTGAGATGTCATCAGTGATGTCATCAGTGATGTCACTGACCATGTCATGAGTGATGTAATATGTGACGTCATCAGCAGTGAATTGCGGGGGCGCGAGTTATAGTTAGCTGAACTAACTATAACGGGGAATTTCACGGGTTTTGTACGAGTGCAATGTCCAACTAACTATAACTGTCCCTAAAACCTATGGTTTTTTCAGTGAATTTCAAAGGTTTTTAAATGCTAATTTCTAACTATAACGTGCCTGAAACCTATGGTTTTTTCAGTGAATTTGTAAGGTTTTTTAAATGCTAATTTCTAACTATAACGTGTCTGAAACCTATGGTTTTTTCAGTGAATTTCAAAGGTTTTTTAAATGCTAATTTCTAACTATAACGTGTCTGAAACCTATGGTTTTTCAGTGAATTTCAAAGGTTTTTTAAATGCTAATTTCTAACTATAACGCCCCTAAAACTTTTGGTTTTTTCAGTGAATTTCAAAGGTTTTGTAAATGACAATTTTTAAATGTATTAATTGTTATATTTATTTTTTGGTACTGATTTACTACATTTTTTTAAACTATTTATTTTTACATATTTAATTTTTTAATTTACATTGTAATTACATTATACATTACATTACAAAATATACTTTCTCAGAATGAATTACTTTAGTTTAAATACTTTGCAAATAGGCAATAGACTTAAGTACAGAAGTTACAGTTGTTGCAATGGGCAACACAATTTCAAACACAATGCAACATTGAGCTCAATGTGAATTTCTAGTTAAATGCAATTAGTTACTTTATGGATTACTTTTCTAACCACAGGACTGGATCCTAGATTCAGTCCTGGGACATCTCCTGTAAACAGTAGAGTAAAAGCGTTTTGGTTACAGTAGTGATTTTTAAGGAATATTATTGTATTTTAAAAGTTGACACTTAGAAACTTTTTCACATAGAATCACCAATGTTATCCTATGGGAGGAAATTCACTTGGCAGGTAAGTAGTGTTATCGTTACTTTTTCTTACTCAGTGGTGGATCCTGGATCCAGCACTGGTGCATCTCCTGTAAACAGTTGAAAGAATGCGTTTAAGTCATACAGGCGATTTTTAAGGAATATTTGTAGTTTGTGAAAATCGACACTTTGAAACTTTTCTGCTGAAAACCAGACAATGGATTCCTATGGAAGGAAATACAAGTTACTGGTAAGTACGGTTAGAATTACTTTTCAAGGTCAGTGCTGGGCTAAAAGATGCAGCACTGGGTTCTCTCCTGATAACAGGTGAGTAAATCGGAATTCGTAGTTCGGCTGATTTTAGAGGAATATTATAAAGTTCCAAAACTCCACACTTAGAAGAATTTCCAAGTGAAACCAGTCAATGTTAGCCTATGGAAGGAAATTCAAGTTACTGGTAAGTACGGTTAAAATTACTTTTCAGGATCAGTACTGGGCTCAAAGATGCAGCACTGAGGTCTCTCCTGATAACAGGTGAGTAAATCTGAATTCGTAGTTCGGTTGATTTTAGAGGAATATTTGCACAATGGTGAAGGAAGGGGGTGGGGCCTGAGGTGACATGTCTGCAAACCCGCCCTGTGGCGCGTTTAAGTTGGAGAATTAATTCCTCCTCAATCCTGAGGGTCCCTAGGGGCCAACTAGCCCAGCAGGAACCTCCAGTATGCGCCAGGGGCTGCGTTGCAGAGAGGTGTACAGAGGCCATGCCCCTTTTACAACACTCTGCAACGCAGCTCCGTGGCGCTTACTGGAGGTACCTGGTGGGCTAGTTGGCCTCAGGGACCCTCAGGATTGAAGAGGATTTAATTCCCCATCTTAAAATGCGCCACGGGGCCTGTTTGCACACATGTCACCTGAAGCCCCGCCCCCTCCCTTCACCACTGTGCAAACGCGCCCCGTGGCGCATTTTAAGTTGGGGGATTAAGTCCCCTTGAATCCTGAGGGTCCCTGGAGTCCAACTAGCCCACCATGTACCTCCAAAAAGCGCCACAGAGCTGTGTTGCAGAGAGGTGTAAAAAGGGGCGTGGCCTCTGTACACCTCTCTGCAACGCAGCCCCCTGGCGCATACTGGAGGTTCCTGGTGGGCTAGTTGGCCCCCAGGGACCCCCAGTATTCAAGGGGAAATCGTTCCCCATCTGCAAACGCCCCAGGGGACACGTTTGCAGACTGCTGCAGGGTGGGGGCGGGGCCTCCGGCACGATGCCGTTTAAAAAAACAAAAAAACATTTTGTATGGGAGGGGGCTGCGTGGCCCCCTTCCCTTGGCTCTTTGGCCCCGGGGACCCCATCCCCGGGCATGCCCTCTTTTTTTAATTTTTAAATATTTGGAGGAGGGCTGCGTGGCCCCCCTCCTCAGGCCATTTAAGGCCCCGGGGACCCCATCCCCCGGGCCGGCCTTTCCTTTTTTTTTTTTCAAATTTTTTGTTTTTGTTTTTGGGGAGGGGGCCGCGTGGCCCCTCCCGAGCCACTACTTGCCCCGGGACCCCATCCCCCGGGCTGGCCCTCTCCGTTGGGGACTGTGGGGGTCCCCAATCCCCCACAGTCCCGCCGGCTCCCCGCGTCCCTTGGGAGCCGGCATTGCTTTTTCCACATGGGGAGCTGCTAAGATGCAACTCCCCGTGTGGAAAAGCAATTTGCTTTGGATATTGGAAGCGAGAGCAGGTTTCCTGCTCTCTCTTCCAATATCCAAAGCAGTTTGATATGACAGGACGGGAGTCGCGGCTCCCGTCCTGTCATAGCAAACTACAGTGTCCCGGGGGTAGGCACCCCGGGACACTGCAGGAGCCGGCCCTGGGGGTGGTGGTCCCCAGGGCCATTACAGGCTCCAGGAGGGGGCAGCGCGGCCCCCTCCCTTGAATTGCACAGCCCCGGGGAGGTGGTGGTCCCGGGGCTCTGGGGTCCGTAACGGACCCCCACATTTATTTTCTATGTGCCCCGGGAGGTGGTGGTCCCGGGGTGTGTGGGGCTGGAGCCCCCACACGTTATTTAAAATTTTAAAAGAAGCCCCGGGGGTGGCGGTCCCGGGGCTGCGGGAGGGCAGGAAAGCCCTCCCGCACCATTTTTTATTAAGCCCCGGGAGGTGGCGGTCCCCGGGGCTTGGGGGGCTGTAGAGGCCCCCCATATAAACAATAAACCCACCCCCCCGCATGCCCCCGGGACTTGGGCCACCCGGGGTCAAATTTGCATCGAAGTGCGGGAGACCGCGCTTCGATTTTTTTTTTTTTTTTTTTTTTTTCTTTTTTCGGCAGGATCCGCGCATCCTGCCTTTTTTTTTTTTTTTTTTTTTACAAAAAAAATGCTTTTTTATGCCCAGGGGGTCCTTGTGGGACCCCCTGAGCAGGCCTAGGGGGTCAGGTTGTTTCTACCCTGCCCCCTTTGTGCGTTTTGCGCACTTGTTTTCGTCCCTCGGTTCTACTGAGGGACAAAATGGCTGCCAACACTTCCTGATTTGGAGTGTTGACAGCCAATTAGCATGCAGCTCGTGATGGGGAGGGTGCGCGAATCCGACGCGGACATAGATATATATGTGATTTTCATTTTGATTTTCACAGGAACTACTGAACGGATTTACACCATTTAACAAAAGGGTTCTTTCTGAACCAAGAACTACCTCTTTGCCAAATTTGGTGTAATTCCGTTCAGCAGTTTGGGCTGTAGCCGTGGCTAAAGTTTCCTATGGGAAAATGAATGGGGAAAACACGTTTTGGGACCCCCTTTTTCTCGGCCCCCACTTGACGAATCACCCCGAAACTTTCAGGGTAGGAGCGGACCGGAGCGGGCCATAAAGTTTGAAAATTTCGCGAAGATTCGTCAACCGACGCAAGAGTTATTTCAAATAGAATGTCGCGGATTTCCTATGGAAAATAGGTCCTAACTATAACTATCTACTGGATGCCCTAGGACTGAGCTTTTGCCCAGAGAGCAATTTTAATTATAGCAAAACCAGAATTGACGTTTACAAATTCATAAGGAAGCTCAAATTGACTAAATATTACACCATCAAAAAACAACCTGATAAAAATGTAAAAAATCTACAAAAAAATCAAGTAACAGGAAAAAAAGATACAAATCCAGAAAAAAATCTTGAAATGAATCATGAACAACCAAGAATTCATAACAAACACACCACGGATCTCACGGCAGGCGACGTATCGCTAATGAAAACCCTCAACCTTTTGAGCACAGACCGTGACAGTGACAATAGTATGCACGCCAACACACAAGAAATAGCAGGCACTGAAGAAATCAATTTATCATCCCCAGGCCAAAGCCCATTTAAACCCATCTCGACTTTTGTACCGGTCATGCCCCGTGATGCAATTGATATTTTCCATGACAGAATAACAGATGAACTCAAGAAATTACACAACGAAAAACAGTAGTTTTAGGAATAATGTGAGTTCCAAGAACAAGTTATCCCCTTATTTTCAACTCATGGAGAAACTAAAAAGCAATACGGAAATAATAATAAACAAATCAGACAAAGGTGGCAATATTGTCCTGTGGGGTAAGAAAGAATATAAAATGGAAGCTTATCGCCATCTTGGCGATCGAGAGTGCTATCGAAAAGTCAGTGCAGCTGAAGTTGGCAATATCAACAAAAAGTACAAAGATGACCTCAGTATGTGGAAAAAAGAGTCGTTGATCAGCAAAGAGGAATTTAATTTTCCGAATAACATCTATCCTGTGCTTCCGACTATGTACTTCATACCGAAGGTGCATAAAGGTGTCAATCCTGTTCCGGGCAGACCGATAATTTCTGCTAGGAAAAGCACTTTCGAAAATACATCCCGTTATGTTGATTTTTATCTACAGGACTTGGTTACTGGCCTGTCTACTTACATACGTGACAGTAAAGACTTTTTACACAAATTAAGCACGCAAGTCTGGTCACAGGAGTACAGATTTTTAACATTGGACATTGTTGCCCTATATACTAGTATTAGGCACACAGACGGAATTCAAGCTGCAGCATATTATCTTGACAAAAGACCTGTCGAATTTTATTCACATAACAAGATGTTATTGTCCATGATACATTGGTGCCTGTATAACAATGTGTTTACATTTGATGGTAGTGTGTTTCAACAACTACAAGGTGTTGCTATGGGGGCATGCTTCTCCCCCAGCTATGCGTGTCTTCACGTAGGTTGGTGGGAGGAGCATGTCCTACAGAAAGAATACAGGGATATTTGGCGCAAGCACATTGTGCGATGGTGGCGTTACATTGATGATATTTTTGTTATTTGGCACGGCACACAGGAAGAGGCTAAAGAATTTGTTAGTAAAATCAATGTTAACACAAAAAATTTACAATTCACTGCTAACATAGATGCTACTTGTGCCAATTTTCTAGACATCAAAGTGTATATAAACCAAAATAATATCGAGACCTGTTTGTATCGTAAGCCCACCTCTGGCAACAGTATTTTACACGCCAATAGCTTTCACCCTGCCCATACCATCACTAGTCTCCCATACGGCGAATATTTGCGCATACGTAGAGCATGCAGCAATGACTCTGACCTTATTGTCCACCAAAGTGAAGCAACACAAAGGTTCTTAGAAAGGGGATATAATTCCAGAAAGTTGGAGGCAGCACGAAACAAGGCCAACACGAAAGAACGACAAATTTTGTTGAGTGGTTTAAATCATAGTCCCAGCACATGCCCTGAAACTGAGACAGAAGATAATGAGCAGGACAGGGTCTCATGTAGGCTGATTACTACATACAGCAGGCAGGCAAATGAAATTAAATCTATTATCATTAAACAGTGGCCCATTATTTTGACCGATGCAATTTTAAAGCAAGTACTTCCAGCCAGGCCCACTATCACTTTTCGTAGAGCTTACTCTATGTATAATAACTTGGTCAAAACTAGTCCTGAATTAGAGTACAAAAGCAGCTGGTTATCCCCCAAAAGGGGTTTCTACAGGTGTAGCTCTTGCCGCGCCTGTAAATTTGGCAAAAATATTACTAGCTATACCACTGCTTTCTCCACTGAAAAGATTGAAATCAAGGGCCATTTCACTTGTCGAACGGATTACGCAGTTTACATGTTGCAATGCACATGTGGGCTTAGATATATAGGCAGTACCAAGTTGCAAGTGCATGCTCGGATATTGCAACACCTTCGAGCAATAGTCAATTCCGATCCTACATATCCTGTAGCTAGACATTTTAAATCTGAGCATGCCAACAATTTGAATTGTCTACACTACTGTGTCTTGGACTCAGTACCTGCCATTAAAAGAGGAGGAAATCGTGAAAAGAGATTACGACAATTGGAATCTCGGTACATTTTAGAGCTCGATACCAAATACCCCCATGGTCTTAACACAGGGGAGGATATGCACAATTACCTATAGAATGAATCTAGCTATTCCCATGATGTGGCCCACAGTAATTCATCATTGGGTCACATATAAAATAGACGTCTGGGGTTAGTAATATGACTATATTGAAGGCTCTAGAAGTTATATAGCCCAGTTTCAAATTTTCTGCACTAACATACACTGATGGCTAGTTGCATTAATGTGGTACATTTCTAATTCAGTACATTTAAGAGTTACGCACAAGTCAGTCTACTTTTAACCACGCTCTGTAGCTCGTTGATACAAGCTTTAGATTTGAACCATAGAGAGATTTTTTAGATCTGCTAATCCCTGTTAGTCTAGTAATCCTGTTGAGCAGTCTCTTTTACATCCAGCGTCTCGTTCTTAATGTTACACATCTGTTACTTTACATCAAATAATTTTTATACAACTTGGTTTTTTAAGGGGATCCCTATACACAAATGTTAGCTTTTAGGTTATTATTTCAATTTTTATTGAAATTAACCGTTTCTGTCGAGCTGCTTTCTCTTGAAAAGACAATAGCTATTAGATTGATTATTTATTTCACACTTGTAGCACTTTATCACTGAGCACTTTAGCACTTAGCACTTTGATGCACGTGGCACTTTAGAAGTCTGTAGATAAAATTACCAACTGAGCCATCGAACCAAGCGAGGTCAGTTGTTATGCACTGATAGCATTTTGTATGCAAGCAATTGTTATATTTTTACTATTGAGAGATAGCATATCTTATCTTAAGTCCATAGGGTATCATAAGACGAGTTGATATTACTCATGATATTTGGTACAGGTATTGTTCACTGAGATCAGGTGGTCTTAAATATCAGCAACTCTTTTCTGTTGACTCGTGTTGATTAGCATTTATGCTTTATATATATACCATACTAGTTGATCATTGTATTAGTAGCTTGATGTACATTAGCAGTATTTGCACATGTTTAAAATGTATTTATTATCCTATTTCAGCAAGTTGATAGTAAATTGAAATACACCCCGAATGACATCTGGTATTTGTACAAGTCATACTGACCATTTGTTACATACGAAACCTCAATTATGGTGACTCACTATGGGCAACTTTTGCTAGTCCGTGTTGGGTGGCCAGAACCCTGATTTAAGCTAGAAATTAATTTACCATGACAAATGAAACTAAATAAGAAAAACTGACACAATACCAGTATTCCTATTAAAATACAGTATTGCAAAGTATTAACATCAACGTATTTATATTTTCATTGGTTTGGCTATCATATTAATTACGATGTATGTTTTTATAGTATGGTTTTATTTGTATTGCCTGACTATCAGTATTTATATGTCGCTTAATACGATCGGGTGGCTAGCCCAACAATGGAAACTACAGAAATCAGTATGTTGTTTATCTCTATTGTAGTGCCACGGACTTCGTCAGGTGATGGGAGGTGTGTTTTTCATTTTAAATAAATTGTTGACTTTGAGCGTAACGTGATCATGTGAGCAAGGGCCAGAAGGCCCGAAACGCGTCATGAGCTGTGCACTTATTTTCAATTAATAAACTTCAATACTTTTGGCACCGGCAAGAAAAGTTGTCCGTTCCTGTTTTTGTGTGCGTGATTGCACACTTGGAGAGTACTTGGATATATATATTTAAAAATTACGCTGCAAGAGCGGCGTCACTGTTACTTACCGGACCTCTGCTGCCCAAGCCAGTGAACAAGGGGAACATCCCTGAAACGCGTATGGTGACATTGGGCTGACTGACTGCTTGAACTGCTGTTAGTGTAACTCTGCAGTCTGCCAATAAAGAAACGAAAGAAAACACGCTGCGTGAGGCATTTCCTAAAGTGGAGCGCTTTTCGATTGGTATATATGCGGCCGGCTCTAGGTCGCGGAAATGCCCCTTGCTGACAGTGCGAGTCTATGGCACCGATGATTGAAGTGGTGCCATGTGAGCAACGTGAAGTGGTTGGTGGACTATGAACAGGCGGAGTTACTCAGCGGTGTGTTACAAGCAAACCCACTCGGGAACTTAATCATTTGAGGAGAAGTACGGACTGCAAGATCCAGAATGCTCTGATGAACACGCCCACTGAGGCTGCATTTAAAAATTACGCTGCAAGAGCGGCGTCACTGTTACTTACCGGACCTCTGCTGCCCAAGCCAGTGAACAAGGGGAACATCCCTGAAACGCGTATGGTGACATTGGGCTGACTGACTGCTTGAACTGCTGTTAGTGTAACTCTGCAGTCTGCCAATAAAGAAACGAAAGAAAACACGCTGCGTGAGGCATTTCCTAAAGTGGAGCGCTTTTCGATTGGTATATATGCGGCCGGCTCTAGGTCGCGGAAATGCCCCTTGCTGACAGTGCGAGTCTATGGCACCGATGTTTGAAGTGGTGCCATGTGAGCAACGTGAAGTGGTTGGTGGACTATGAACAGGCGGAGTTACTCAGCGGTGTGTTACAAGCAAACCCACTCGGGAACTTAATCATTTGAGGAGAAGTACGGACTGCAAGATCCAGAATGCTCTGATGAACACGCCCACTGAGGCTGCATTTAAAAATTACGCTGCAAGAGCGGCGTCACTGTTACTTACCGGACCTCTGCTGCCCAAGCCAGTGAACAAGGGGAACATCCCTGAAACGCGTATGGTGACATTGGGCTGACTGACTGCTTGAACTGCTGTTAGTGTAACTCTGCAGTCTGCCAATAAAGAAACGAAAGAAAACACGGTGCGTGAGGCATTTCCTAAAGTGGAGCGCTTTTCGATTGGTATATATGCGGCCGGCTCTAGGTCGCGGAAATGCCCCCTTGCTGACAGTGCGAGTCTATGGCACCGATGATTGAAGTGGTGCCATGTGAGCAACGTGAAGTGGTTGGTGGACTATGAACAGGCGGAGTTACTCAGCGGTGTGTTACAAGCAAACCCACTCGGGAACTTAATCATTTGAGGAGAAGTACGGACTGCAAGATCCAGAATGCTCTGATGAACACGCCCACGGAGGCTGCATTTAAAAATTACGCTGCAAGAGCGGCGTCACTGTTACTTACCGGACCTCTGCTGCCCAAGCCAGTGAACAAGGGGAACATCCCTGAAACGCGTATGGTGACATTGGGCTGACTGACTGCTTGAACTGCTGTTAGTGTAACTCTGCAGTCTGCCAATAAAGAAACGAAAGAAAACACGCTGCGTGAGGCATTTCCTAAAGTGGAGCGCTTTTCGATTGGTATATATATATATATATATATATATATATATATATATATATATATATATATATATATATATATTTTAAATGTTGGCGGGATTCGCGACCCCAACGTGAATTCCGCCAAAATTATAAAAATAAATGCTTTTTGGCCCTGGGGTCCTTGTGGGACCCCCTGAGCAGGCCTAGGGGGTCAGGGTGTTTCTACCCTGACCCCTTCTTTTAACCTCTTTTTCACTGTTTTCTTGTGACTCGGTTCTACCGAGTCACAAGATGGCTGTCAGCACTTCCTGGTTTGGAGTGTTAGCAGCCAATCAGAGTGAAGCTCGTGCCTGGGAGGGTTCGCGAACCCTCCTCGGTGCTCAGATATATAAATTTTTTCTTTCTTTAATTTCTCAGCAACTACTGAACGGATTTATACCATTTAACAAAAAGGGATCTTTCTGAACCAAGCCCTACCTTTTGCCAAATTTGGTGTAATTCCGTTCAGCAGTTCGGGCTGTAGCTTTGTTTAAAGTTTCCTATGGAAATTAACATGGGGAAAACGTGTTTTGGGACCCCCCTTTTTTCTCGGCCCCCGCTTGACGAATCACCTCAAAACTTCTAAGACAGGAGCTGACCGGAGCGCCCGACTAGTTTTGAAAATTTCGCGAACATTCGTCAAACGACGCCAAAGTTATTGGGAAAACAAAAAAACGCTTTTTCTATGGAAACTAGGTCCTAACTATAACTACCTACTGGCGAACGCCAGTAGGTGTATGTATGTATATATATATATATATATATATATATATATATATATATATATATATATATATATATATATATTATCTACTGGCGGTCGCCAGTAGATAGTTATAGTTAGGACCTATTTTCCATAGGAAATCCGCAACATTCTATTTGAAATAACGTTGACGCCGGTTGACGAATCTTCGCGAAAGTTTCCAACTTGTTGGGGCGCTCCGGTCCGCTCCTATCCTGAAAGTCTCGGGGTGATTCGTCAAGCGGGGGCCGAGAAAAGGGGGTCCCAAAACGTGTTTTCCCATTCATTTTTCCATAGGGACCTTTCATCGCAGCTACAGCCCGAACTGCTGAACGGAATTACACCAAATTTGGCAAAGCGGTAGCCCTTGGTTCAGTGTCGTGCCTTTTGCTTAAATGGTGTAAATCCGTTCAGTAGTTCCTAAGAAAATCAAAAGTAAAATCACATATATATCTGGGCGGAGCCTAACCACACGTCATTGTGAGATCTGATTGGCTGTCAGCACTTCATCCTGGAATTGCTGGCAGCCATCTTGAGACCAATATACATGATAGTACCCCATTGAAATGCATTGTAGTGAATCAAAGATTTTGAGGGTTACCAAAAGGAGAACTATAAAGGGTGATAACAGACTTTAGTTACATTAGAATTCATTTGTTGATGGTACCATACTAATTTCAGGAATTGTGGTGTGTTCTAAGGTGATTTTACCCTGTGAAAAACCTTCTGCTGGGATATCATGAATCATGTTTGAGAGAGAACTATTTTCACATGCTTGTCCCATAGAGTTTTGGAAGGTGCTCCAGAAGCTAAAATGAGAGCATATTTTCTGTAAATTCACATTATCTTTCTCAGTCATGTGAGAATGAAGTCTGACATTCTCAGTAAAACATGTACATCCAACAAGGGCTGAGACTGTCAGTTGATTCCTTTGTGTTCTACTGCAGCTTCCCAGAGTGTTCTAAAGAACAACTAGAGTGCTAACAGCCTTACTTATGACAAAAGTATGGCACACCTGAAGCCATCTTGATTGGAATAAACTGGTAACACTTAAAACATTTAATTTAAAAAGGAACAAAATGAGGGGTTCTTTTTGAAATAGAAATTATGGTTAGTGCTGCAGAAAGAAAAATTAGGGCATGTTTTAAGTGAGATCTCAATTCCTCTTCTATTTCATTAGAAAATTCTGACATGCAGACTGAAACAATCACTTTCAATACCAGCAGCAGACTTCCAGTTAACTCCCTGGTGAGCAGTAGCTTTACTGCAGTGATCTAATGAGCAACTAGAGTGCTAACATTCTGAATTTATGGCAAATGTGAGACACATCTGAATGCCTTCTTGATGGAATCAAAGTAAAAAACTGAAAGCATTTCCTACTGAGGAGACTGCAGTAAATGAGGAAATTAGGAAACTTCATACCAAAGAAGTCTTCCAAGATGGCCACCAGTGAAAAAAGAGCCCAAATGTAGCACAAATATTACCCAGATGTAGCCCACATATAGCCCAATGACAAAAGTGTACAAAACACTTTTTATTTTTAGTTTTTTGCAGTTTTATGTAGTGCAGACTGGTCAGGTATTGGAGCATTGCATCTTAAAACATGACCCCCTACACTACAAAAACACCACTGCACTACCCTAAACCCTAAAACACTACCCCCAGCACGACCCCTACACTACACAAGCACCACTGCACTATCCTAAACCCTAAAACACTACCCCCAGCATGACCCCTACACTACACAAACACCACTGCACTACCCTAAACCCTAAAACACTACCCCAGCACGACCCCCTACACTACCCAAACACCACTGCACTAACCTAAATCCTAAAACACTACCCCCAGCACGACCCCTACACTACCCAAACACCACTGCACTACCCTAAAACATGACCCCCTACACTACACAAACACCACTGCACTACCCTAAAACACTACCCCCAGCACGACCCACTACACTACACAAGCACCACTGCACTACCCTAAACCCTAAAACACTACCCCAGCACGACCCCAACACTACACAAACACCACTGCACGACCCTAAACCCTAAAACACTACCCCCAGCACGACCCCCTACACTACACAAGCACCACTGCACTACCCTAAACCCTAAAACACTACCCCCAGCACGAACCCCTACATTGCCCGAACACCACTGCACTGCCCTAAACCCTAAAACACTACCCCAGCACGACCCCCTACACTGCCCGAACACCACTGCACTGCCCTAAACCCTGAAACACCAGCCCCTGCACAACCCCCTACACTGCCCGAACACCACTGCACTGCCCTAAACCCTGAAACACCACCCCTAGCATGACCCCCTAAACTGCCCGAACACCACTGCACTGCCCTAAACCCTGAAACACCACCCCTTCATGACCCCCTACACAGCCCAAACACCACTGCACTGCCCTAAACCCTGAAACACCACTCCCAGCACGACCCCTACACTGCCCGAACACCACTGCACTGCCCTAAACCCTGAAACACTACCCCCAGCAAGACCCCTACACTGCCCGAACACCACTGCACTGCCCTAAACCCTGAAACATCACCCCCAGCAAGATCCCCTACACTGCCCGAACACCACTGCCCTAAACCCTGAAACACCACCCCCAGCACGACCCCCTACACTGCCCGAACCCCACTGCACTGCCCTAAACCTTGAAACACCACCCCCAGCACGACCCGCTACACTGCCCGAACACCACTGCACTACCCTGAAACACCACCCCCAGCACGACCCCCTATACTGCCCGAGCACCACTGCACTGCCCTAAACCCTGAAACACCAGCCCCAGCACGACCCCCTACACTGCCTGAACACCACTGCACTGCCCTAAACTCTGAAACACCAGCCCCAGCACGACCACCTACACTGCCCGAACACTGCACTGCACTGCCCTAAACCCTGAAACACCACTGCCAGCAAGACCCCCTACACTGCCCGAACACCACTGCACTGCCCTAAACCCTGAAACACCAGCCCCAGCACGACCCCCTACACTGCCCGAACATCACTGCACTGCCCTAAACCCTGAAACACCAGCCCCAGCACGACCCCCTACACTGCCCGAACATCACTGCACTGCCCTAAACCCTGAAACACCACCCCTGCACGACCCCCTACACTGCCCGAACACTACTGCACTGCCCTAAACCCTGAAACACCACCCCCAGCACGACCCCCTACACTGCACGAACACCACTGCACTGCCCTAAAGCCTGAAACACTACCCCCAGCAAGACCACCTACACTGCCCGAACACCACTGCACTGCCCTAAACCCTGAAACATCACCCCCAGCAAGACCCCCTACACTGCCCGAACACCACTGCCCTAAACCCTGAAACACCACCCCCAGCAAGATCCCCTACACTGCCTGAACACCACTGCATTGCCCTAAACCCTGAAACACCACCCCCAGCACGACCCCCTACACTGCTTGAACACCACTGCTCTGCCCAAAACCCTGAAACACCAGCCCCAGCACGACACCCTACACTGCCCGAACACCACTGCACTGCCCAAAACCCTGAAACACCAGCCCCAGCACGACCCCCTACACTGCCCGAACACCACTGCACTGAACCTTGAAACACCAGCCCCAGCACGACCCCCTACACTGCCCGAACACCACTGCACTACCCTAAACCCTGAAACACCACACCCAGCACGACCCCCTACACTGCCGGAACACCACTGCACTGCCCTAAACCCTGAAACACCAGCCCCAGCACGACCCCCTACACTGCCCGAACACCACTGCACTGCCCTAAACCCTGAAACACCAGCCCCAGCATGACCCCCTACACTGCCCGAACACCACTGCACTGCCCTAAATCGTGAAACACCAGCCTCAGCACGACCCCTACACTGCCTGAACACCACTGCACTGCCTAAACCCTGAAACACCACCCCCAGCACGACCCCCTACACTGCCCGAACACCACTGCACTGCCCTAAACCCTGAAACACCATCCCCAGCACGACCCCCTACACTGCACGAACACCACTGCACTGCCCTAAACCCTGAAACACTACCCCCAGCAAGAACCCCTAGACTGCCCAAACACCACTGCACTGCCCTAAACCCTGAAACATCAACCCCAGCACGACCCCCTACACTGCCCGAACACCACTGCCCTAAACTCTGAAACACCACTGCCAGCAAGACCCCCTACACTGCCCGAACACCACTGCACAGCCCTAAACCCTGAAACACCAGCCCCAGCACGACCCCT